>OX465293.1:85895086-87095086 GCA_949987695.1 Merzomyia westermanni
TTATGATATTTTATTTTAATTTATTTTGTTTTATGTTATATTAGTTAATTTTCTGCATTTCATTCCATAAGTATAACCACAAAAGTTTCACAAACAAAACAAATTAACTTCCGTCTTGAGTATTCTGAGCTAAAATAGTTTTAACATGAATCATCACTTATTTTTCGTTTAAATAAACACTGTGTATATTTATGATAAACGCAGTGGCCTTCGTCTTTTGGAGATTGATATCATTCGTCGTGTTTAGGCGCGATTACCGAATAATAACAATCAGCAAAGCAGTCAGACAACATTTCTATACACAAGGCACAGAGAGAAGCACGAATACAACCAGCGGCAGAGGCACGCTTACAGGCAGCGAAGCGTAACTTTTCTGGACAGCCGCTACCGAGCCCAAAGATGTTTACACATCAAAAATTGGCAAAATATTTTTTCAGAGATTTTTCTCGAAAGTTGTTTGGGTGGCTCAATCGGACTGAGACTAAGTTTGTTTGGTTATCAGATCGAACTATCTCCAAGGCTTTTTATTATACCTCTCCTGAATATGAAGAAAAAGAGATGAATCAGCAACAGGTATAACGAGCAGTGAAAGTAGTGATTCGTATTCATTAAGGTATAAAGCCATTGGCATAACCGCAGACAGTGTTCTCCTTACTTGTTTGTTTTTATATTAAAATTTTTTCGGTCTCACTTTTATTAGCAATAAAGACAAATTTTATGAAACCAGAAAATTCGTTAATACGAGCTTTGGCTTTAAAAAAAATCACAGATCACAAAGTCATATAGTCACTTACACCACCGAATTGTCTATTTTATGCACGGGCAGAGTGTAAAATATGTATTCCTTTACTTAGCTGCGTGCGCTATAACTTGGCTAATTTCCTACACAAATATGCACGTCCGTATCATGCACTGAAACAAAAAAGGAATACTAGTTCATACTTTAATTTTCTAACACATCTTAAACTAGTCCAAATTTGTACCAAGAAAAACTAAAATTTTTGCATAACATCTACCGAAGTTCCCGGAGTAGGAAAATCCGCAGTCTTTGAACGTGATGTTTCCAGCAGCAGATGTTGAACCTGTGAACTTTCCACTTAGTTCCAGACTGGTACATTCTGTAGGAAAAATAACAATTGACATCTCGTATGACCACGTCATATTGAAAGTACCAGTAAAAGTCAGCTGGCGGACAGTTAACCTTGCGATGCATACTAGTTTTGAAGTGGTCTATAATTACTTGTTTTCAATGCAGGGTGTTATAAGCCTGCATATGCATGCTCTTGTTTATGTATTTTTATCTTAATCGTTACTCTACTTTGACCTCCAGGGGCGACATAACTCCAATGAGAATAAACCACAAACTGCAACAGTGACTGCAAGGACATCTGCAGCGGAAGTAGCTCAAGACCAACAGCATAAAGCGCTTTGGGGAGCACAATTTAATTTGCCATGCAATGACAACAAAAACAACAACAACAAAATCAGCAAACATATAGTTATAATAATAACAAATAAAAAATTGTAGAGTAGTGCATTTTCCGTAGTAAATCTTTTATTCATAGTTTTTCCTTTCACATCCTCCAACTAAAAGCCATTGCATTTTTATACCTTTTGTAAACATTAAATGGAATAATAATTTTGGTCCGACTTTTGTAAGTAAGAGAAGAAGAAGTGATGGATCGCTTCCACGACAGTCGGGCATCTACCACAAGGGAGTACCGGAGCGTACCGGGTTCATATTCGGAAAAGGACTGTCACTTCCGACAACACTCCCCAAAACCTTCGGGGATCAACAACAACAAGAGATGGACCTAATAGTAGGTATACTGAAGTCTCTGACTTTAAGAGATATCTGGCGAAAGATCGGAACAATGTTACGTACATCCCTCGATCGATTGTTACGATAAACGGACTTTGTGCTATAACTAATGGAATGAAAAAGCTCGGAGCGTAAAAGTGTGCAGCTTTTTACATAGCCGAATACAGCGCTCTCCTTATTTGTTATGCATACAAATATCATTTTCACGTAACAGGAAGACAGCAAAGCCCTGCTCTGTGTTTTAATATCCAATATCTACTTCTCAGTAATTTGAATAAAATCCATGATGCATGTCAGTAGTTATGTTGGTCAGCAGAGAGGACTTTGTGCATATGTAACCTGCTTCAGAGAAATGTGATTTCAGTTGAAACCTAATCTGAATGTTTTGGCAGGGAAATCGGAAGGGGACGATGAAGGAGTAAAGGGCAAAGTAGGGAAAGAGGAAAAGTAGAGAAAAAGGAATAAAAAGCACAGGAATAGAAATTTAGAGGCTATTAAATCGACTAATACAATTCTCCTTTGTGTCGATATGGCTTATTGTTGTTGTTGTTTTACCGACAAAATCAGGGGCAGAAGGGTTTGGGTAATATTGTCGAAAAGCTACACCTCCACCTTCCGTACATGCCCCAGTGTCTTCCAAGTCATCTCACCTCCTTCTTCCGTGAGAAAGAAAAACATTTCGGCTTATTCCAGTCTATTGACTTCCTCATTTGGCATCTGCCTAGCTTTCAGACATGTGGTCTTATCTGGCGAAAGATGTAGAATAAGTAGTAGGCTGAAAGGATATTACAAAGTCGCCAAAAGCCACAGACAATTTTCGTAGCGCCTGTTATTGTAGCAGAACTTTGTCCTTAGTCGGCGCCACCTTGCATGGATTGGGACGTGACGGACTAAAAAAGGTCTAATTATGGTACTAGTCAGACTGCTTTGAAAACGATGTGGATTTAGTCGGCTCTTACGACACACATACCTACCTCGTGCATATTCTTAGAAACCTAAGCTGCAGGGGATTTTTCGCATTGCCTTCTCAGAATATAAAATGTTCCTTCGGTTGAAAATACTTTGCTTTGTGGTTAGATGGCTATTTTTTGCTAGTCCATTTGGCCTATATTTTATGAGTTCTCAAGCCTCATAGTTCCAACATGGGTTAGTTTCTAGATTCGGACTACGTAATTCAAAATGTTCTCTATCTAAAACAATTAATCGGAAAGAAAGTAAAGTTTTATTTCTGCTATTTCCTAGTACACAACACAGCTCGTTTGGCTTATATGATAAAGTTGCAGAGCTAGATTTCTCCTTTAGATATAAAATCTTGGGTTATTCTGAAAGATTGTTGGGGTGCTGGGTTAATTTTTTTTGGATAATAAGCCCAACGGATTACCCACCATCCCGCCCAACCGACACGAGGGACGCATCCGCATTACGCGCGCGATTTGAAGACCTATAAAATAGCACAACTGATAAATTCCTTGGAGTCTTGAATAAGGTTAAGCTTGTAAAGTATGGGTAAGAGTCGACGAAAACCCAAGACCCTAAGATTCGAGGGGTCCAACAAATCGTTCCTTGCTTAGGCAGTTTTTATTTTTATTTTGCCTGAAACCAGCTGCAGTTACAACTTATTTGGATTGGAACCGCTGTAAGAGGTTGGGTGCTTACTCTACATAGCTGTTACTTGGAAACAAAGTGGTAGGCGTGGTAATCCATCAATTCGAAAGTAACTTGCGAGGTTTTCGTCCTCAATAGAAGGGCCGAATCAGTTGCCTCTTGTTGTATACTAACACTTTGTTTATAACGATCAAAAGCTTCAGAACCTCTGCGCTAAGCCAGGTTCTTCTAATGTATGCCCTGTGTGCTCCCACGTCTTATAATAAGTTTGCCCTTTGTGGAATTCAAGTGGGCTCTTACGGCCGGGAAATTTTTTTATAGATATTTTGAGAGTATCACATCATCTAGATTCGATAATTTAAGGAACTCGATAAGAATCCGAGTATCAATAAATAAATACATTTTACCCCAGATCTTCTAATCAAAAGTTGCTTTATTGTTTTCTGCAAAAGTTCAATCTGCAAGCAGACAGTCCAACAAGACAAAAAAATCAAAAGTTTTATTACACTACAAATAAAGCGTATGTTAATAGATTTAATTGAATTTAATTAATAGCCCAGTTTTGCTGAGGTAAGCGAGGTAATTCAATACCGTTCAAGCAACAACAAACAAGAGCTGTGCTGAAGAGTTTTGTTTGTCTTGCGGTTTCTCCATAGCCCATTAAGAATATAATGATTCTATTTATGTAAGCTGGTTTTGCCAGCTGCGTGGCCAATAAATTGCTATCAACAAAGAAAAACAAATATATTTTAAAGACTGCTTTATGAATTTTAAGCTGCACTTATTTACAGGTCCGCGTTTACTTCATGGGCGCAGAATAATGGCCCAAGTGTCTTCACCCTAAAAGACATTTTTGGGATTCCAAAGATTTCAAATGGAATTGCGGTGAGTGCCTGAGCTGCTCAGCTCCCACATCTATCCTGATCAACCTGGTGAAATAATCTTGGTCGATGCCTTGCCTATAAATCTAGGTAGGTTAGATAGGGTGCTGGAACGGCTTTTTCGAATATAAGCATATTCTTGAATTTAAAACTCCGAAGAACATAAAGGAATGGAATGAAAATGGAATTGTTGAGGTAGAAGGGAATGGAAGTGGAATTTAAGTGGGCAGGGAAAGTAACTGAAAAAAAGGAAATCGAGGAAAGAAAAAGTAAGGAAAGGAAGCTGAAGATAAAATTGCGACAGAAACTGAAATTGTATGTTTTAATAAAGGCACTGAACCCGGAACAGTAACCAATCCTGACGCTGAACCTAAAATTGAAACTAAACTGACTGCGAAGCTTAAACAGAAACAGAAACCAAAACTGAAAGCACAACCGGAGCTAGCAGAGGAAGAGGTACCAAGATATAAGTGAAACTCAGAGCGCAAACTAAGCAACAAAGGTGGTTGAAAGTGAGATTGAGATTGGAATTTAATAAAAACTGAGATTGGAATTTAAAACTGGGCCAAAACGGCTACCCAAACGGAGAACAAAGGTCAAACTGCAACCGTTAACTAAATTTAAACTTAACTGAAACCGAAATACAAATTGATTGTCAAATTGAGACCTAAACATACACGGGAACTAAAGCTTAAGTTCGCTGAGATGTCGACCTGATCTGGAACCAAACCCAAAGAGAAATTGCGTTTCCAATTTAAACCGGATCTGAAACGAGCATTGAGAGTGAATTTCGACAGAAACAGAAATCAAACCTTAGACCGGAATTCAAAAAAAATTTGAAACAAATACGAAACTCAAAGTGGAACTAAAATTGGAATTTAACCAAAGTTGAAAGATACCCAAATTGACACTTAATTGAGATGGGAACATATACTAAATATCAAACTGAGACGAATACTTAAACCGGAATCGACACCAAAACCGGATCTGAAATCGGAAAACTGTGACTGAGACCGAAACTTTCACCGGAACCGAAACTCAAATTGAAATTTAACTGTGATCGAAACACAAACTGAATGTCAAACTAAAACTGAAGCTAAAATCGTAATCTAAACTGGAACCAAAACCGAAACCAAAACGGATCTGAAATTGATAGAGAAACTTAGACTGATCCCAAAATATTTTGAAATACTCGTATAGTGATCTTATATTTATTCAATTTGTATGGAGCCAAACATCATTTAGAAAAAAAAAAAACAAGTAAGGAAGTCTAAGTTTGGGTGAAACCGAACATTATATACCTAGTAGTGATCTATTATGACATACCAATTTACGCAAGTCTATTTTAATACATCAGTTCGTATTATAAAACCAGCGAATTGTTTTCAATAAAAAACTTCTGATATGAGTTTTGAGGGGTAAATTAATTTAAAAAAATGTATGGCGCCATATACAACAGGTACATCATCATAGACCTACTAAGAGATTTTTGCGCCGAGCTTCCCTTCCAATTTTTGGTGTGCCGTTTTGAATTGTTTCCTACAAATTTTTGCCGACTTCGAACGACATCTACAAAGGAGATGAATTTTTGCTCAAAAGCCTTCCATAATAGAAAGACACTCGGAGAGTTTGCCAAACCACTGCCGAGGGGCCATCCCGTTTTAAAAAACTTTTTCAAACCACTTCTGATGTTACTAGTCCCAGGACTCGAACCTTGGACCTTGGGTGTGGTAGGCCGGCAACACAACCGCCACACCACGGCGGCCGCCACTAATTTATTTGTATATAAATATCTTCCTTACCAACAACTGCTAACCACATTTTTTCAAAATACCAATACATGCACATTTTATGTTTGAATAATATGCGTTCAAATAGACAGACGGACAGATACACAGATGGACGGAGAGACGAACATGGTTAAATCGACTCAGCTCATCGTCCTTATTATTTTCGTTTACTTTTTACTGGTCCCATCTCTTCTTCTTCTCATACTTACAAACATTTCATGTTCATGAAAGGTATAAAAATCAAAAAAGATATATAATTTCCCTATTGCAGTGGTAAATTAACAACTTGCTCGAATATTTTACTTACGTGTTATCCGATTTGTTTAATTTATGGAAGGAGTGTACTACATACTATTGAGAAGCAGCTGAGCAATTTTCATTGAAATATCTAGTTCAAACTACAAGCAATCGCCTTTGAAAATAGCAGAACTTTTATGCTGAAAAGTGGGTGGCGCCACGCCTACTTCCCCAAAATCCACAAAATTCTTTTACAGTCGAGTTTCACTTAAAAAGTTTCTTATGTGTGCAAGATCTTATTGATATAGCATGCATGGTTATAGAAATATCGCGTTTTACATTTTAGAAACAAATTGTTCAGAACTATGTTAAAAAACTGGGCGTGGCCGTTAACCGATTTCGCCAATTTTTTCAACAAACATTTACCATTATATGTTTAACATTTTCACCATTTTACCGTTTCGATGAATAAATTTTTGCCGGAGTTATGGCAGTTTTGTGGAGTAATCCACTATAAAAGGGGCGGGGCAACCCCCATTTTAAAAAATTTATATTTTTCGACTTTCTTCGCTCACGTTCACTTTGAAAGTGAAATAGAAATGATATAAAGCTATTGTACGCAAAGTTATGGCCTATTAAATATATCTATGATCCTTTTCAAAATCTGTCGTGTAAAAGTGGGCGTGGACCTTTACCGATTTCGGCCATTTTTTCCCCGAAACATACCTCGTATTATTATAAATATGTGTGCTAAATTTCGTTTCGATATCTTGAACGGTTTTTGATTTATGAATAATATTATTTCTAAATTTGACTTAATCAAAAGTGGGCCGGGCCTCACCTATTTCCAAAGATTTCTTCAAAAATTTATTTTCTGCCTTAACATTAATGTACACACCAAATTTTATCCTTATAAGTGTATTATGTACTGAATAATCAGGTTTTTTGTATTTTCGAAAATAATCTATATATAGAAAGTGGGCGTGGCTACCATCCGATTTCGCCCTCGGAGATGAGCTCCAAGGAACCTGCATACCAAATTTCATTAAGATATCTCAAAATTTCTTCAAGTTATCATGTTAACAGACGGACGGACGGACATGGCTTAAACAATTTCTTTTTTCTCCTGAACATTTTGATATGTATAAGTCAATATCTATCTCGATCCGTTTATGCCGTTACATACCACCGTTACGCGACTAAAGTTAATATACCTTGCACGTTGTGAGAATTTTATAGTCATAAAACTGCATAATCAGAAATCATTTTGAAATTCTTGCCTCAAAATTTAAATTTCTGGAAATTTTTGCATAAACATTTTTATGTATATTTTTTTATGAAATTAACAAACGCATTTCAAATGAAGAAATTTGATAGCATATAAGAAGAAGCATTTGGATAATTTTCCCTATTAAAATTACTTGCAGGTAAGTAGAATTTTAAACAGTTAATAGTTCTACTGAAACAGCTTTCATATAAGTCTTATTTTGAAAGATTTAATAGTTGACAACAAAAAAAAAAATTTTGTGCCCCGAAAACTAGTACGGCCAGCGGAGAAACGTCTAAATGCGGCCCTGGTTATGTGTGTAGCGCATAAAGCATTGCTTTTAATTAAACCAGATAAAAGTTGTTCGAAACAAGTGTTTAAAACAATTAATGCAAGATTCTTTAGTGGAACATCGCAAGCATCAAAATTGAAATAAGCAATTAAAAGTAAGCATTAAGCAACCTAAATGGGAAATATTTAATTACTTTATTAGTGATTTAAACTTTTTTTGCATAGCTAGCATTAGAAATTATTATTATGCTAACATAAATACTCAAGAATTTCAATTTGAATTTGAAATAGATTGGAATCTTATACGAAAACACGTCTGTATTGAAGACAACGCAGCCACTGTTGCTCCTATTCACACAGGTGGTTTGATTGGTGATGTAACCGAAGTAATTTTACCTGAAAAGGAATCGATTTATTCAAATTTGCTGCAATCGTATCGGAATCGGAACTGTAGTCGGTAGTGAATGCTATGTTTTCCAATTTTTTTTCTGACCTTAAACATAAAGGATTAGTTTGAAATAACGTTGAAAAGGGGCTAAGAGGAAGGTTGAATTACTTGTTTTTCTATATCCATACTCCTCTGCCAACACTTTGCTTAAACTATCATAAGCATTTATATTCATTAGTTTTAAATTGAAACTTACTATTTAAACGAGTAGCACATTCGGCGTCTGCAGTTAGTTTATGTACATAAGTACACCTGCAAAGCATTCGCCCATTTTCTTTGTCACTGCCCATTATCAATTGTAAGTAAATAAACGCACGGTGTGGCCCATAAAGGATAAAACCACATACATACATGACTACTCATTGTAAAACTCCTGGTTTTACTACAAACTTGTGTCTGTGTAGGTATGTGTGTCTGTATAGAAGATTTCCCTGAAGGATATATTCTCCAAATAACGTCTCACGCTTTGACCAATTCTGTTTGTAGTTGGTGTTGTGGCGGCGCCAAACTTATTATCCGTATCGGTCGCACACGAACACGTTCGCATTTCGTGACTTTTAGCAATAATAACCTCGTATATAGCGACAGCTGTTCCCGAACTCTCCAGAGAAAACTAAACGTTTTTATTGTTATTAAAATTACATTGCAGCCAAATGTTAAAAGGGTATAATTTCAAATAAAAATGTAATAAAATGAAGTAAAAAGGGAAATTACTTTTATGAGCCCCAACCAACACATCAAAAAAGCTGTATTTATGTACTTATACTAAAATTTTAAATTTCGGTTCTCGCGAGACAGCTTGATCTGCTTTCATACATATTACGATAATACGCTTCCCTTACGGCATTCTTGAGGCATGTGTTAAGGTCGGGGTTAATTGTTCATTAGCTTTGGTTTTTACGTACTAGTTTTCGCCCAGTGGTTGACTTCAACCAGAAAACCGTGCAAAATAAGTTTACCTTTCACATGCGTATTCAGCAGTATTCACCATAGTAACAACAGTTCTTCGCATACTAATTTTAATTAATTTTTCTTTTTTTATTGTATTTCATTTGCATTTAATTTTATTTTTTGTTTTTATATTTTTTTAATTTAATTTAATTTTATTTTATCCTCTTTTTATTTGATTGAATTTTTTATTTAATTTTGCTTTATTTTATTTTATATTTTTAAATTAGTTTTAATTTATGTTAATTTACTTTATTTTATTTTATTTTATTTTATTTAATTTTATTTTATTTTATTTTATTTTATTTTATTTTATTTTATTTTATTTTATTTTATTTTATTTTATTTTATTTTATTTTATTTTATGTTATTCTTTTTTATTTAATTTAATTTAACTTTATTTTCTTTTGTCCTTTTTTATTTAATTAAATTAAATTTTTTTATTTTATATTTTCAATCTAATTTTATTAATTTTGCTTTATTTTATTTTATTTTGTTTTTATTTTTTTAACTTTATTTAATTTTATTTAATTTTTTAATTTTGTTTTATAATTTAATTTTATTTTATTTTGTTAGTTTTAATTTAATTTTATTTTATTTTACCCTTTTTTATTTATTTTAATTTAACTTTATTTTATTTTGTCCTTTTTTATTTAATTAAATTTTTTTATTTTGTATTTTTAATTTTATTTTATTTAATTTTGCTTTATTTGATTTTATTTTCTTGTAATCTATTTTATTTTATTTTACTTTATTTTTATTTTATTTTACTTTTATAATGTAATTTTATTTAATATTTTTCTAATTTAATTTAATTGTATTTTATTTAATTTAATTAAATTAAAAAAAAATTTTTTTTTTATATTTTATTTTAATTTTATTTGTATACCTTTCATAACTTTGGTCCGATGTTTGTTAGTATAAGAAGAAGAAGAGCGATGAGCTGAGTTGATTTATCCATGTCCGTCTGTCCGTCTGCCTGTTTGAAAGCAAACTCGTCCCTCAGTTTTTGAGATATCTCGATGAAATTCTGTAAGAGGCAGCCATTTTGTAAATCATTAATCATTTGTCGAAACCAGCATGATCGGACTAATAACGCACAGCACCCACACAATCGATTGTTCCGACAAACGGGGTTTGGCACAGAACTGTTGCAATAAAATAGCTAGAAACGTAAACTTTTGCAGTTTTAGTACATGTTATATACGTAATGTGTGCAGGGAAAATCACCCAGATCGGATCAGCATAACATATATCTCACATATAATCGATTTTTCCGATAAATTGGGTTTGGTCAATGTATCTTTAAATTAACAGTTTTGCAGAGTTTGTACAAATTGTGAGTAAGGATTGGACATTTAAAACCGTGATGCGTATTCATGAAAGGTATAAAGTCTTCGGCCCAGTCGAAGACGGCCATTTCTTTACATGTTTTTATTTTATTTTATTTTCTTTTATTTTATCTTAGTTTTGTTAGTTTTACTTGATTTTATTATTTTTATTAATTATAACATTTTTTTTTTTTTAAATAGAAAATGAAAATTTAGATACATACGTAATACTTCTTTTCGTAAATACATTTCGGAAATTGATAGATTTCTTTATCAGAGACATTTCTACGCGTTCTGTGAACCTTCATCCTATCAGAACAATGGCATGTTGCACAGAATAAGGAATCACCTATTTAAAGCTTCGTCGTGCAGGCAGTTCCTTTCAGCGCTAACGCAAGCTATTTAGAAATCAACCTTTAAATACATAAAAGGACTCAAACCCAATTGAAAATTTTGGTTGAAGCAAACAATTTACTTATCATAATTAAAGCTTTTCGAAAGCATTCCTTCCAATTGTTGTGTTCCAATCATGAAATTTCTGTCTTTCAAGTTACCTTATGCATTCATATCACAGATGTCAATCAATTATCTGTCTCTTTCTACCTTCCTAAATTATTATTACATTTGGGATGAAAGAAAAAAGTTATCCCCAGCGGATTCACAAAAATTGTACTGTGCAAAATATTGACATTTTCATGCCAGCTGACTCAGCTCGATTTCTTTTATTTCTAGGCAACCACAAAAACTGTACCATCATTTGCTCATAAGCATCTCACTCCACTCTGAAATTTCCTTTTTATTTTAGGGGAGCCAGAAATTGCTATTTTATTGCTCATTTGTTTGTTGGTTTGTTGTGATCATTATTATTCCATATTATCTTTTTCATACAACTTTATCTTTTTCTTTCATTTTGTAGTCCTTATTTCAATATCTAGATTACCAATATGTTTATGGCGCATTAGTAATACGACCATTATTTGCTGTTCTCTGTGGGATACGGATTGCCATCTTTTGACAATTAAAAGTTTTTCTCCCTTTCTTTGTCTTTGCAATTTAAGTGAAAGGCTTCAACACTTCTGTAGTGTACTCTAGACGCTTACAAGTAATTAAGCGCCATTATAATGCAGTTCAATTTGCACAAAATTTCAAAAGTTTCAACGAACTACAGCGGCAATAATCCAATTCTTCTTTTTCACTTTCATAACCACACACATACAGAATATTATTATTGAGATGAAGTGTCGTAAATATTTGCAAGTTTAGTCGGCCGTCATCAAAACCATGAAATATTATAGCAAAGTGGCCCGTTCAACTGAAAACAAGCCGGATAGAAGGTAAAGCGTCTGATTAGTCGGTTATCGATAGCTGTTGGCATTGTAGAGATGAAACTTTGAGAATAAATATTGCTTAAAATTGCCTCAAACTGATGGTAAAAGTTTTTGTGGTGGAGTCACCAGACATGGAGGATGATGAAGCGCGGAATTGATTTGTGTAGTAAATATTTTATTGGATATTCTTATATTAATACATGCGACTGATGCAATATTTCATTGGTTTCATTTTTGTTTTACAAAACAGACTTCAGAAATGGTTTGGCACTAGAATATTTTCCTCATAACTTGCATCTAAGTGCGCAGTACTCACTGTTTACATTATGAACACCTTAGTACACATAATATTAATAATAATAATTCCCAACCGGATTACCCACCATATCCCGCCTGACCGGCGCGAGGGGCGCATCCGCATAACGCGCGGATTATTCGTTCGTGCCGAGTCGTTGAAAGGCTTTGGTTTGTTAATCGTCGAAATCTAAAACGGCTCATCTACAGAGAAAACCTCATCAACTAAGTAAAGAAGATATAAGATAGATTACACATTAAGAAATAATTAGTTAACAGAATAAAATTATTGTTAAAAATTAATATAAAAATCAAAGAATAAGAAAACAATTAGTTGCTATGTATTTAGGATAGAAAGAATTGAGTTTTTTATGGTGAAAAGAGAGTCCGAAATATAAAGTGTACCAGAAGGAGGGTTATAATCTTGACAGAAACAGCGGAAAGGCTCATTTAACTGAAAATTGGTTCGGCACTGTTTTAAGACTAGAGGTTTAAAATGCCTTAAAGGACGAGACGGTACATTGAAGTGCACTTCACTTAGAAGAAATGGGCTGGATAGTGAACAATTTAGCAATTTAATCATAAAAATTATTCCAAGCATTTTCCTCCGACTAGAAAGTGTGTGTAGATTAATTAGTTTTAAACGATTCGTATAGGGTGGCAGATTGTACAAGGGATCCCAATGAAAATCTCTTAAGGCAAATAGTAAAAATTGTTTTTGTAATGATTCTAGGAGATCTACATTTACCTGGTAACGCTGGTTCCAAATTATAGAACCGTACTCAAGTATCAGTCTGACTAATGTAGTAAAAAGAGCTTCAGGATGCTAGAACACCTCTAGCCTTATTGACTGTTGCGTTAATATGGCGGTTGAAACTGAGCTTGTAATCCATAGTAACCCCAGGTCAACAAAATCATACACTTGCTCAAGACTGTAATTTTTAATTGTATAGGAAGCCGACTGAGAAGCTCCACGCGAAAAACGCATGTATTTACATTTTTTAAGGTTAAGTGGCATATAATTTAAATCGCACCAAGTAACTAGTGTGTCTAGATCTGATTGTAGCTTATTTTTATCTTCAAATGACGCGAATGACATAAAAAGCTTTACGTCGTCGGCATTCATAAACATTTTGAAAATTTTATTATTGTTAAAATATCATTTATAAACAGCAAGGACAGAATCGGGCCAAGATGGCTTCCTTGTGGAGCTCCTGACATCGCGTACTAAATTTTGAAACACTATTCTTTGTGTCCTGTCACTAAGGTGAGAAAATATCCAGCGATTGAGACCCGGCTGAAAGCACAACTGATCGAGTTTATGAATAAGTAATGAGTGACACACTTTGTTAAAAGCTCTGCTGAAGTCCGTATAAATAACGTCGGCGTGCAGTCATTTGAGACATGACTTGTAAACTCAAGTAAATTCGTAACTGTAGACTTTCCCTTACTGAACCCGTGTTGGCAGTCAGCAAGCAACGTAGGAATCGGATCTGTAAGTTTAGTGACAATAGCGTCAAACAATTTTGAGAGGGCAGAAAGCTTTGCTATGCTACGATAGTTCTATATACAAGACCTACTTCCACTTTTATGCAGCGGTAGAAAAAACGATTCTTTCCACGCTGTTGGAAAAACATCACACCTCAGCGATAGATTGAACAAATTGGTAAGGGGCTGGTAAATATGGTTCGCACACTTTTCAAAAAACATGTAGGAATCCTATCAGGACCATATTTAAAAGATTCTTTTAAAGTTTTAAGATAAATTAGAACATCTTTGGTGCGTATAATTGGTGAATTAATTGAATTTGTCCCGTGTAGCTTATAGGGATAGTTTTGAAAGTTTGAATTGGTGACAGCAGAATAGTTAGAAGTGAAAAATTGAGCAAATAAATTTGCGATATCTTGATTATCGCTAGATATAATCTCTTGATAATTCATGACTGAGGGAAACTCTGATACTTTACGTTTAGAATTTACGAAACGATAAAATGACTATGGATTGAGAATAATGTCTCTTTTTATTTTAGATATATAAGCTTTATAGCACTTTTTATTTAAATCGATGTACTTCTGACGTAGAACGGAATACAGTAAATAATGTTTGTTTAATATGGATTTCTTATATAATTTAAAAGATCGCGTTTTCCTATTTTTCAGAGTCTTCAGCTTTTTAGCAAACCAAGCTTTCGTTGGATGATCATAGGTTAATTTACGTTTAGGAATAAACTTCTCAAATAGGCAGTAAATGGTTTGATTGAAAAGTGAGATGTTTAGAAAGTCCGTTACAAACTGCTCAATACTGAGTACCCAAGTAATTATATTTGACCTTATACACTACTGCGTAGGCAGGCTTTATTTTGGAAACGTGTATATAGTAGAGTCCTATAAAAATTGTTTAAATTTGAATTTTTCGTCCAAAATGCTTGACAGCTCAGGGTAGCGATGTTTCTTAAATAGTTCCATTAATTTTTGGAAGCAAATAAATTTTTGTACACAACCTAATGTTAATAAACATATTTTTTTGCCATTCATGATTCATGTTGCTATGATACAAAATTTTGCTTTTACGCTTTAAAAAGCCATCAAAATCATTACATGACTACTCATATTTTCAAATAAATTTAAAAAGTTTGCTGTTTATCTTTATGGCTGTACATAAATGGTTGATATAACAGAAATGAGTCAGCAAGTTCGTAACAAAGCTTTCTCTAAGACTGAGTGATTGGCATCTATTTAGAGCGAATGATGAATTTCACTTTGAAGAATTTGAGTTCAAGCATTTCACTTAAAACTAGTAGCTCTTGTAGTAATCGAAAGAGGTTCTTCTGCAGATTTAAAGTCCTTCCCTCTGTGGTTACGGCGAATACCGAAGGAAATTTATTAGTTACATAGCAAAGCTTTCTGCCATCCCAAAATTGTTTGAAGCTATTGTTACAAATCAACTTACGGGTCCGATCTCTACTTTGATAGCTGACTGCCAATACGGGTTCAGTAAGGGAAAGTCCACAGTTACGAATTTACTTGAGTTTACCAGTCATGTCTCAAATGGCTTTAGAAAAAATCTGCACACCGACGTTATTTATACGGATTTTAGCAAAGCTTTTGACAAAGTGTATCACTCATTACATTCATAAACTGAATCAGTTGGGCTTTCAGCCGGGTCTCAATCGCTGGAAATTTTCTCACCTTAGAGACAGGACACAAAGAGTAGTGTTTCAAAATTTAGTATCCGATGTCATTTATGTCTCTTCGGGGGTTTCTCAAGGAAGCCATCTTGGCCTGATTCTGTTCTTGGTGTTTATAAATGATATTTCAACAATAATACAATTTTCAAAAATATTAATGTATGCTGACGACGTAAAGCTTTTCATGTCATTCGCGTTATTTGAAGATAGAAATAAGCTACAATCAGATCTAGATACACTAGTTACTTGGTGCGATTTAAATTATATGCCACTTAACCCTAAAAAATGTAAACACATGGGTTTTCGCGTGGAATTTCTCAGCCGGCTTCCTATACAATTAAAAATTATAGTCTTGAGCAAGTGTATGATTTTGTTGACCTGAGGGTTACTGTGGACTATAAACTCAGTTTCAACCGCCATATTAACACAACAGTCAATAATTGTAGAGGTGTCATAGCATTCGTTAAGCGATGGTGTAAAGAATTTAGCGACCCTTATGTAACTAAAGCCCTCTTCACTACATTAGTCAGCCCGATACTTGAGTACGGTTCTATAATTTGGAACCCGCGTTACCAGGTTCATGTAGATCGCCTAGAATCAGTTCAAAAACAATTTTTACTATTTTCCTTAAGATATTTTCATTGGGATCCTTTGTATAATCTGCAACCCTATACGAATCGTTTCAAACTAATTAATCTACACACACTTTCTAGTCGGAGGGAAATGCTTGGAATTATTTTTATGATTAAATTGCTAAATGGTTCACTATCCAGCACATTTCTTCTAAGTGAAGTGAACTTCAATGTACCGTCTCGTCCTTCAAGGCATTTTAAACCTCTAGTCTTAAAACAGTGCCGCACCAATTTTCAGTTAAATGAGCCTTTTCGCTGTTTGTGTCAAGACTATAACTCTCTTTCTGGTAGATTTAATATTTCAGGCTCTCTTTTCAGCATAAAAAAATCAATTCTTTCTATCCTAAATTCATAGCTACTAATTGTTTCTTATTCTTTGACTTCTATATTAACTTTTAACAATAATTTTATTCTGTTAGTTAGTTATTTCTTAATGTATAATCTATCTTATATCTACTTGTCTTAGCTGATGAGGTTTTCTCTGTAGCTGAGCAGTTTTAGATCTCGACGATTAACAAACCAAAACCTTTCAACGACTCGGCACGAACGAATAATCCGCGCGTTATGCGGATGCGCCCCTCGCGCCGCTCGGGCGGGATATGGTGGTTAATCCATTTGGGAGTTATTATTACAAAAGGCTCCGCTGGCTCGGTCGAGTTCTGTGAATAAACAAATGAGCTCCGGTCCATATGGTTTTACTATTGACAGTCGTTTTCGGCAGCAGTGGAAGGTGAATTCGTCTCCCTTTTTGTTTCCAATTGATCTGCCAGCTGAGAAAGGATGAGTAGCGTCGTTTGATACGTAATTCGACCATGATGACCATGATTAAATCATACATATAGCAAATTTCAAATAATGTTTTTTTATATGAAAGACTCATTCGCCTTAATTAGCAAAAGGTTTAGCTACCACAAATACAAACTTCGAAGTCTCAGTTTACACAAACAAACCCTGAACTTATTGAAAAACTCATACAGTATAAAGCTTCCCACTCAAACGTCAGTAAATCTAGAAGGCTTAACTTCTACTTTGCAAACACTTTTGTATGGCTTAAAAAATATACAACAGGTAACTTTATAAGCCACAAAATAAAGCTTAAAAACTTCCGATAACACCTAAATATATGTATTTATATTAGGGTGGTACTTGTTGTTCGAGCAGTGCTCGAATTTTAATGTTTTGTTTGTTGATTGATATTAGAGAAAAATTAGAACGATATGCACAGCGATGGTATGGGATGACATGTTTCGAAGTGCCCCACTTCTCATCAGACCCCTTCTCGTACACTTAAGTACGAACCCATGTCTACACCAAAGCCGCTGTTAGAGTACTTTAATGCATGAAAAAAATCTTTGCATTGATACTAATAAACATGAAAGTATCACATTTAAACTTTGTTCGAGATGGGTGCGTTTGAGGTATATGGGGCACACCTTATATTTGACTGGGTCAAGAAAATATTTGTTTTTGAAAATTATGTCGATATTATATTTAAGAATTGCCAAAAAAATACTTAAAAAGTTTTTTGCGTAAGCTTAGAAGCACTGATTAAAAGTACTTCCATGAAAGATCTATCTGTATTTTGATGTGAAATTTACAAACGAATTTCAGCTTATGAAGTTTTGGTAATGATTAAAAGAACTAACAAAGTTTATTTTGTTCCACACGAATTCAGAGGTTTTCCTTTTTTTCAAACTCGCCCCTTCAATCTGTAATACCATGGTCAAATATATCACAAATAAGTTTTGTTCTCCAATAGAAACTGAGGGTGCAAAGAACCCTTCATTTGATTTTTTAAGGGGCAGCCTGTACTGTGTTTAGAACTTCATAGCTACATCCAAATAAGTCGATAAATATCACACCTGGAATTGTCCTTTGTATACAAATAGACTGAAAGTGATGCGATATTTAAAGTGTTATCATAATTAACAAACAAATTTCACTTTATATTTTGCTGCTTTTTTTTACACGCTATAAAGCCTATATTTAAACGAATATGTTCGTCTACTTAGGCGCACTCTGATGTGGGCTTATGATTGTAATTGGTAGGTGTGAGTTTTAACCAGGGGCCAGAACTTTTATTCTTTTTAAAATAAATTTCCAAAAAAAAAAAAGAGAGAGAAACTGTAGTTTATAATGAAAATAATCATTTTTTTCTCGCCAGCAATAAAAGTTATTTTTGGCAAAATATTTTTTTAAAGACAAAATAAAAGTCCTTTTCAATAATCAACGTTAACATTAATTAAATTATAAATTGAAACTAAATTTTTTTAATTAAGTTTAGCGGTTGGTTAGTTATTGAGAAGGACTTTTAATTTGTCCTTAAAAATATCTCTCCAAAGATAACTTTTATTGCTGTTGAGAAAAAATTGAAGTCCGGATTTTTAAGCTATTATCGGACTGTTTTCAAAAAAGTCAGAGTAATTAATTGTGGGCAGGGTTTTGATACTGGAAGTCCTGGTATTACTGAAAAGTTAATAATTTTCTTCGGGGACACTATCTAATCCCGGATCGAAAAAAAAGTTAATTTTCAATCCCTGGTTTTAACCACAAGTATTTGAGGTTAAGTCCACTAATATCTATACGAATTATTCTAAGTAATCCATCAGTAAGTGAGTAAGTTAACGGTTGCTGCTTGTGAGTGTGTTACCACCTCCTACATATACGTACAAATACTGCGGTGAATATAATTAAATGAGTTTTGTGTAACTTTGCACGTGTTTAATTTGAGATTAAATCTATTTCCCAACAAAGTTTTCAAATTTTATAACGCCAATATGTGTGGTAGAGTGGGTGGAAATTTAATTGTTTCTCGCTTAGCGGGGGTTGAGTTTGAACTGTAAAGAAAAATAAATAAAAAAATAAAAAAAAATTATTATATTTTTTTCACGTTTCAAGTTTGCGGTTTTTAAATAAATAATTGATTAAGTGGGGTACAGCCATTGCAAACAGTTTTCTCAAACATGCTTTACAATATGAAGGGGTTTCTATCGAATACCAATGAAAAGTTAAGAGTTGAGAATATTTTTTTCATCCTATTTTCCTAATTTAAGTATAAGTTAAAAAGATCTATGTATTAGAGAAAAATTATTCTAAAAAAAATGTTAAAAAGTCTACAAAAATTCAGAAATCAATTTTCAAGTACAATTTTGGACCAGACCTGTTAAATTTGATTAGTGATTAGTAATCACTTAATTAAATGTCTTTTTTAATTGGTAATGTTTATTTTAATTGCTTTTTAAGAAAAGGCAATTATAAATGGATTACCATTAGAAAAAAATCAAAAAAGCATTTAAATATACATATCAACAATACTAAAAAAAAAAAAACAAAAATAATCAAAAGAAATCAAAACCGCTTTTGTGATTATGTTTGATTTTTTTGATTAAGCAAATCCGCTTTTTATTCATTATTTTAAATCTTTTTATTATTATTTTTTGATGATTTGCTTTCAGTATTGTTGATATGTATATAAAATCATAAAAATAAATTGAAAATAACCAAAAGTAATTAAAACACATTTCTTTTTGATTATTTTTGATTTTTTTTAATAATCGTAAAAAATCATAATTTGTTTGATTATTTTTTTAACTATTTGGAAAATAATCATTAAAATTTGAAGGTAATGGTAATCAATCATTAAACTGATTCTCAACAAAATAATTAATCAAACCGGTAATCACTACAATTAGTAATCATTATTTAACCGGCCGGTTTTGGACCATCAAAAAATTGTATGTTGGAGTTATTATTTATGTTAAAATTTTTTTTTAAAGTGAAAAAATAACCCACCTTAATGTATAGGTAATGTCTGCAAGAAATTATTAAAGCAAGTGGCGTGGTGCCTATGTAATTTACAAACTTTCAAAAGTAGGTTTGCTTTGTGCCATATGCTTAAAATTATTCTATGTACATTAGATTGGCTAAAAAACAAATTTGTTCTGTGAAACTGTATTGATACCTTAAAGAAACTCTATTTATCGTTCAGACAGATTTTTGTAAAGTTTCCACATAAAACTGTAATAGAACTCTCAAATAATTCTTCATTCATAGCCTACAACTGTTGCAATTAAAAAGTGAGGAACGTAAAATTTTGCGGTTTTAGTACATATTATATATGTAATGTATATAGTGAAAATTACCCAGATCGGACCAACATAACATATAGCTCCCATACAATCGATTGTTCCGATAAAAGTGGTTTTGGATATGTATCTTTAAATTAACAGTTTTTGCAGAGTTTGTACTAATTGTGAGTTAGGATCGGACACTTAAAACCGTGGTGCGTATTCTTGAAAGGTTTAAAGTCTTCGGCACATTCGCAGACAGCCCTTTTCTTACTTGTTATTCAATGCTCTTTGCTCGAACTAAACACAGAATCGAATCTTACCTGGGACCAAACCTGCAATCGGCACAGAATCGATAAAAACTGTTGCTGAGTTCGGTACCGAAACAAAAATCAAAACTCAAACAGCAGCGGAGTCTGGATTTATAGCCGAAACCAAAAGGAGAACCGAGCTGAAACGGAACAAGACTCGGAACCGGAACCGATTTGATTATGTAACAAGTAACTACATTATTAACGTTCAGCAGCACTTGTAGGTGTCCTTGTAGTTACTTGCCTTGAAATTTGAAGGATCTAAGTCTCCTAAGCTCAACTTGTTCAAAATTTTTAGGATTTTATGTTTTGCCATAGTATTAAAAATAATTTTTTTCTTCTGATATTTCCATCAATTTAAACATAATTAATTTGGAAGATCGCAGAGAAGAAAAAGGAGCACACTTCCACCAAGACTCAAAAACAATGGGATATAGGTACCAAGGTAGATGGGACACTCATATGATGCCTGGTTATTGCTGGGAGGTCATGCGAATTGCCTAGGACAACCTCAATTAAAAAATCACACGAAAACAAATTTTCTTGCTTTTTAACTTAAAATATTAAAAGGACTTTTTACTCGAGGATCATGGAAATTAATTAACGTAGAATATTACGAATGTCTTTGCGAATATAAAAAACTTTTAAGTCATTGAAAACAGGAATATCAGGAGATTGTTTTGAATAAAAATTTTACATATACACGGTTAACAAATTGTTTGAGAGAACCGTTATTAAAGATTAAAAATTGTTGATGTATGTTTTCCGTCATCCCTTGTCAAATTTGGTTTTGTAACAAATTGGTTTCGGCTTTCCGCCATCTTCAGTGTTTACTTTCGTTCTCTCACAAAAGTTATTTTCCACATTAGTTTTCCAGTTTCTTTGACATTTATAAAGATACGACACTAAAATCGTGTTAATAGGATAAACAAGAAAAAAATTATAGGGCAATATATGCCTTTACCTATGGAAAGGGGGTTTTGACCCCTATCTTTTAAACTAGAACTGATGGGAAAAAAGTGGCTGGATATCAGCTCACAAAATGTACCCACAGTCAGAGCTGCAATTTTCACCACTAAAATGAGTGTTGGCCAGCGTAAGTCTTTGTTGGATTTCTTCTGCCTTCTTCTAAAGGCGCATAACCGTCTAAACGATTTTTGTCGTCCAATATCGCTTTTTCTTCTTTTTACCAACTCAAGCCCATTGAAAACACCACGGAATCGCAAATTGGTCCTTCTATCGGTCTCTCTCTTTCTCTGCTTTCACCGGCATGTGACGATAAGAATATCTTTCGAGCTTGAGCATCTTAATTCATTCGCACAACATAGGCTAGTCCTCACCATAGGTACTCACCCTCGCTAGAGTCCACAATATTGCCAGATTCAGCTGATGATATTGCTCAATAAATCAAAAGAATCAGAGAATGTTTAGTTACCAATCGACAAGCATGCTATATTGTAACACATAGTTTTGATAATTTTGTTGAGTTATATTTGTTAGAATATATTAGATAGAGGCTAAATATCCACCGTTGAGCAAACTCGGGTATTTGTTAATATGGGCATTGAAAAAAAGTAGAACGAAAAGTTGGTGAGTGCAAAAACTTGTTGTCTGTCGACATATCAACTCACATACATTTTCTATTTTATGTTGATAAACGTATTGATAAGCATTTTCCTTGTCACAGCGAATTGTATGTAGACCGCTTTGGGTACGACATTGTATAGTTAAATGCATTCGAAGTTTATTTAACAATAAGCAAGTCACTCACTCAGCACAATAATTCTCAAGCGGCACTGACTTTTGATGCCAACAACAAATATAATAGCTCACAAAAGTTTGCATTACAATGCCAACAACAAATAATAATGACTTCAGAATATAAAGCATATAAAAGCTGGGAAAAGTTTAAGGATAGAATTGGTTGGAGGATGCCCGTGCGGGGTGTGTGATTTGAAAATGTGACTCACCTGTGTGCCGGTTACTTTTGCTTTGTGTTGACTGTAAAAGTCGATGGCATGTTGAATTGCTGCTAGTAGTTTGGATGAGTAAAGAGCGGAATCAAATGGTGGAAAAACGGAGTGGGGTTGATGATGAAGTATGGAACAAATATATAATCGTAGCAACAAATAATGGCTGTTATTTTTTAGAGATAATTTTTAAGAAATTATGGATTTGTGATGAGATTAAAATTGCAAAGTTCTCAAGCAATCTTTATGAGATTTACATCCCAGTAGAAAATTCTCAATCGCTTCCCTTGAGAAGGCTTTACAAAATATATGCTTAGCAAGAGCAAGGCACGTTTCCCTAGCGGTTCACAGATAGCGCTTCCTGTGCCCCTTTTCGATAAGAGAGGTGGTAAGTTGTTACGAATAAAAGCAAATGCAACGAAGCATATATGGAGTGCTTGAAGCGAAGTCCTTCTGTAAGCCATTCCTTTGGAAGCGGAAGGGTAAGGCCTATTTCATATAACGAGTTATTAACGAGTTCTCGAGATGGTAAGACCCGTTAGACTCCGAAGAAGAGTTTCCGTAAGTGATCCTTAGCCCTTACTTTTTCAACTGGGATGTAGGACAAGTGCGGACAAATATTGATTTGGCAGTTGAGACATTAGTCTTGACGAACAAAGATCACACTCTATATATTCACCATCATATTGATCTTGCTGTACATCCCGGAATCATGAAAAGTTTCGAAAGAAGAGGAGAAGTCTTTTTTGGTATTCGAGAGAAAATCTCTCAGGGAAATATATAGTCCTTCCCGTGATGGCAACGGCGAATATCGAAGAAAATATAAAGATAACCTGTACGCGCTTTAAGCTTATATGACCATAATGCAGCTTATTTAAGCCCAAAAGGAAAGCACGAAAAAGGGTTGGCCTTGTAAGGACGTGTTAAGCAGGAATTTAACTCAACTTGGTATAACGAGAATTATAAATACTAAACAAATAATGACAAATGAAAATTCAGCTCACTTAAGCTATTGATACCTGCTTATAACCTGCAATGTGAAAAGGATTCAATGGATTTTATTAAATTTCTCAATAATCCTCACACACACGAGCACGCTGTATTCAACCGAGTCTGAGGCTACTTCATTCTATACCCAAAATTATTCTTTTATTATTGTTATGTCAAATTATTATTTGGGCCATGGGTGGTATACGCAACCTTTTAATGCTACCGCATACATGGATATTAGGGTGGTCCTACATAACAAGCTTAATGGAACTTGCGTTCAACCGCCTTACTAAACGCCTTTGATCTCCTTCATATCGCATTATAGGTTCTCTTTAAAACGTGTCCCTATTTCGACATTATCAGGGATGATTATGAAACAGGGATGGCCCCAAAGAGTTGGAGGATGACTTTTTTGACTTCAATTGAAAAATTATTTAGATGTGGACTGTAAGAAAAAAAAAACTACCCTCTGGGGAAGTCAGTAACTAGTGAGAATAATTTCTGGTTCAGAACTAGAGATAAACCGGCAGTTGTGTAATCATTAAAATTTAATAAAATTTAGATTCGTATTTGGAAAAATGTTTTGTTCTTGTAAGGTTCTTTAGAGAAAGGTTAAAAATTGAAATCATAAATAAAAAAAAAAAAATTAAAAAAATATTTATCAGTTGGTGCGATTCGAACCGACTCAACCCGCATCAGAGTCCAGTGCTCTACCCACTCAGCGACGGCGCACGCATCAATAGTGTGAGAAAAAGGTTACATATGTATACATTATGATAGAATGGTGTAAAATGTAGGCTCATATTATTAGCCGTGCATAAACTAACCGCAATTGTGTGGCGGGAGGGTTGCTGGACTATCACACCGAAGGTCCAAAGTTCGGGTCCTGGGAAAGGTAACATTAAAAGTGGTTTGAAAAAGTTTTCCGTCGAATTTTTAACTAGTTCGGAACTGTGGAAAAGGTAATGCAGCGGGACAATTTCCACCGCCTAGGACATCGCCATGTTAAATTCGCCAGTTGATTACATGTGAAAGATATTGAAGGCAAACTACTGGTGGTTCGAAATGCACTAGATGGGCACGAGTTCAGAACTAGAGATTTTCCCTACAGGGTCATTACCCTAGTGCACACATACACATACACAAATCGACGACCTTTTCATTGTTTATGAGTTTGCGAACGTATACTTCCTGCTGTGATTTTGCTGTTACGTGGGAAAACGCCCACTCGGCCGAAATCTGCCGCCCACAAGATTTCATGCATACATAAACGGGTGACATTAGAGTGTTTCGTTTCGGAATTAAATTTTTCCTTTTCCTAGTGCTTTACCGAGTTTGTTCTTTGCGTACTCTAAGGACATTAGACTAGCGAAGCATAGGTGGCTATTGACTTCACAGCTGTTTGAAATGTCCACAAAGCCATTTTGGGAGATAGCCGCGATGGTTTGTAGTAAAGACTTGTGCTTTGCTTGTGGTAGCCTCTCTTGTCAGAGATGTTTCCAACATTGGACTATCTTTACCCTTTTATTTTAGTGCTGGTTTCCCACTCTGATCAAAAGATCGGAAATAAGTGAGGACAATCAAATATAATACGAATATTCTTGGCAATCGTGTACTGCAATTAAGTGCTGCAATCACTCCCAGGCTCATGAGCTCACGAAAAGGTATCCACAGTAGACCAAGTGCTCTTAAAAAAAAGGAAATCCATACACTATTACAGATTTAGAGCTCTGGTACATGGATGGTTCGAAACTGGATTACGTGGTATACGGGGAGCGAATATCTCTCATAGTAGAGTTTATATAGATCATTTATAGAGAGAGATCAGACCGAGAGCAATCGCTGAAGATAGGTGAACGCCGAAACTAAATTTGCCAAGCAATCATGTAAAATCGTTCCAATATGCATTAAATAATAGCAAATTTAATAATATGCATTCATTCAAAATAACACACCCTAATGTAGTATATACCTTAAAGCGCAAGTATTGTCCTTTTTTATCATCCCTTTAAAGGACTTTGTGGTTGTGGCTAATACCCTTTGGCGCTATTCAACTAATAGAAAATCAGTTTTGATTTGCGCCTACTTTGACACATCCGTTTCGTAAGTTCAGAGTTGTTCGTAGTTGATGACAATGCCGTTCAGCTGGTCGTTGTGTTGATTAAAAATCATTGATAAAGTTGTAGCATAGATTGAGGCGTGTACACACGTCAGTTACATACATACTTTTGTATGTGTTTATATACAATGGAAGCGCTGGCACAAAGGCGCTACTTTCCTTTGAATTATCTGCTTACAAATATATACACACAAATACATATACATATATACCCAACAAGCATTACTGTAAATATTTTAAAAAATAGATAGATGTTGAACATTTTTGAAAACTACCTCTATTTTAATGTCGTCAAAAGGCAGCAGCAAAACTTTTTCCAAAGAAAAGGTATGATGCTGGTGAGTTTTAATTTAGAAATTTTAACCATAGCAATTCCAAAGTCTAGCTCAGCAGAAAGTTCTTTAAAAAGCGATCGCGCAATTCCACAAGTTTGAAGGAGTTTGCAAACTATCTCGATTCGTGCGCCACCTAGCCGACCTTTTTTCTCGAATATTTCACTCTTACCAGGCTCTAAACTGTTCTTTTAGTTTCAAATCTTGAGCTCCGTGGTTAATTTCTTAAAAATCAATCGCTAATTCCAAATTGTTTAAAAAAGCTTTGCAAAATTTCTCGATCAGTTCGCCGATTGCGTAATGTTTTTGTGAGAGTTACTCTTTACAGTGTTAGACGTTTAAGTCTCCAGCTTAACTGCAAATTAGAAAAAAATCGATCGCAAGATTTCAAAATGGTTTTAGAGGATTTTTTTTGAATATCTCGATCCGCGTCCCACTTAACTGAAATTTTTTACGACTTTTCCGAGTTTTCTAAATATATCGATCTGCATGCCACCTAGCGGCTTTTTTTCTCCTTGAATGTTGTGCTGTCACTGCGTAGTGAACTATGCACCAAGAATTCTCTGGCCAATCGGAAAGTTACTCAATATTCCAAGATTACATTTTTAAAGGTTATTTCTAGAGATCTCGCTTCAACTGACACCTACCGGGAGTTTTTAAATGCATGTTACTTAGCCATAAAGTAGTGAATTATATATAAAGTTTGAAGTCTCAACCTTACCGGGTATTAACTTAAAAATCATTCGCAAGATTCCAAACTTCTGCCCGAATTTTCTAAATGTCGCGATGTCTGCACCACCTAGCGGACTTTTCATAGCCTCATTGCGCTAAGACTTATTTCTAAATATGTTTGAGACTTCAATATATTTTGTAATACAGACAAGAAAGTAGCCTAATATAAAGGTAATAATAGCTTAACGTAACCTAATTTAGTAAGCGATTTGTAAGGGTTTTAAGTATTTCGCTTTTTGAAGGTTTGAACTAAACTTTTTATAAACTTCAAAAACGGATTTTTACAGCATATTTAACTTTCAAAATAAAATGCAAATGTAGACGAAAGCTCCCGAAAAAACTATTTTTCAGCTTGAAATGTTTTAATTTTCTTTTTTTTGCAAACGAAAATTTGCTAAGAATTGTTGTACCCAATATAAGAGTCAAAAGAAGAATAAATATTAATGCAATGACTAAAAGAAAAAAATAAAGTCTTAATAAAAGTTTTAAAATATATTTAAAAGTAGCCTTCTTTACATTTTTGTTTAAAGATTTACATTCCTAAACTTAAAGTCAATGCGCCTATTCAATTGTTTAACGTTTACTTTCCAAACTTTTGTAAACGAAAACTAAGCGTTTTATAAGCTTAATATTCATTAAATTAAGCTTTTTAAAAATTTACTTTACGTTCACTTTGCTTGTTGGGTATGACTCATAAACTTTCTGTAGATTGTTCATTGATTTAGGTCTCTATGTTTACTTGCAATTTATTTGTTAATTTCTTTTTGTGTTGTTTTTTTTTTTTTTGTTAGTTTCTTCTGTTTAGCTTTTTCTTTGTACTCGTGTTTGCATGCTTTTACGTTTTATTGCTAAGTAGCCTTTATGCGAGTATTTTTAGCCAAAATGTAATCTTTTTCATCATTTAATGATTTGCTCCTTCTACTAACAAATACTTCTTTTCTTTTTTTCTTTTTTGTTTTTTAGATTTGTTTAGGCTAACTTATATTGACTTCCGGTTTATTCTTCTGACATTGAATGATTGACTTGACATTTATTTGACACTTCCAAATGTCAAACAAGTACAGGTATATATCAAACTACCCAATTTGAATTTATAAGCAATTTAGTTCGTTATTTGCTGACGGTCGTTGAACCATAAAACTGTCAAAACATTTCTTCAACTTCAGATGTTGGTAATGAAGAAACTGTCTTGATTTGTTTGGGTTTATATTGAGCATGATTCTATGTTGCGTTTTTGCTTTTGTTTTAATAGCAAGCGTTGTCTTATATTTGATCGAGTTATTAAATCATATAAAATTTCTGATATTTTTCCTTAATTTCTACAAAAAAAGAATATGTGACCGCTCAAAACTGATATCAAAACAATCCTCACGTGTTAAAATTCAAATATGTTTGTTATGTTAGTTGGAGTCCGGATCCCAAATAGCCAAATCTCTACACAGTCTCTTCCACAGGCTTTCTGGTATTGTTAAGATAATTTTTCCTGAAGATTAGGCATACCATACCAGCGTTCCAAGTATACTGCCATTCCTACTTTGGCATAGTCGGATGGTGGTACATATGGTCCATGAGGGATTGGAGTATCGTGACTATAATCTATCTCCCTATTTGGGGAAGTAGTGTCCCTTGCAAAAAAAAATTTCTATACGTTCTCTTTCGCTTCGCCGTTGTTGTTTATTGAGAAATTCGTCCCGGTTTTGAAACATTTCGTGTAACAAATAATATGACATTTCTATTTAATAGAGTCATTAGATCTCAACTAATAAATTATTCTCGAAAATATTGTGATTCGTACTTCCTAAATAAAATAATCGAATAGACTAGCATTCCAAGGTCTGATTTCCTTGCTTCATTAATTAAGCAATGCACATTTGATGATATACCTATCCAAACATCGAAAATTACATGTTATTTCCTTCTAGTCATTCTTAATTATTCTATTAAAATGTGTATAATTTGAACATTACCAGCAAAAAATTGTGTTAGCGTTTATATGGGATGGTGGAAATAACGCACATGGTATATATTTTCTTTTTTCGTCGGCCTTATATGTCATAACTAGCTTATATACAAAATAAAGAGAAGAAACTTTAGTTTGTTTGTATAGTTAAGTCGACTACTGAGCCGCATAAGATATTCTTAATGGTATTGCTGTAATTGTTGATTGTGAGTGTAAATAAAACAGGTTTCCATTTAATTAATTTTTTTTTGGATCTATAAGGAATAATAAATCCAATACCTATAGTTTTGATGGACATATTCAGATAGATACATGTTTCAAGAATACGCTCTCAAAATTTCAATATGAAACAAGATAGAAACCTGCCTTAATTTGTTTTGGATTTTCGAAGATCTAGATATTATATGGGTCGTTCCATATCATTTTTACAACTAAAATTTAGATTGGCCTGAAATATTTTTTTTTTACTAACTGGATGCAAAATAAATCGACATGTATTTTTATATTTTCGCATAATTTGCGAAATTCGCAAGTAATCATTTTTCAAATTTTGATATATGAAAAAATACGAAAACTTAGAGATATATTAAAGCATTATAGTTTCTCAACGAATTCATAGAAAAAAACGAAACTCACAAGATAGGTTAATCGTTAGTCGTTTACACTCTTTAGGTTAAAAAAAAATTATAAACAAATGTAAATAACTAAAAATGGGATTCTTTAAATTCCTTGATGATAAAAGAAAATGAGCTCTATAGTTTGAAGAATATTCCCTAAAAATTTCAGAGTGGTACGCTGAGTAGTTTCTGTCCCACAGCTAATTGTTTATAGCCATCTGAGCTCTCAGCTCATATAAATTGTACCTAAGACCAATGGTATTCACTTTGTTTGTGTTTTTTTGTGAAATATTTTGAATGAGTTGAATGAATTATTTTGCAAACTTTTATTATTTTTTTATGTAAAAGCTCAGTTGCCGATATCAGAAAAATTGAAAGCGATTTTGAAAAGTATAACTTCTTATTCTTTTTTTTAAAAACAAATTCAAAATATTTCACAAAAAACACAAACAAAGTGAATGCTAGTGGTCTTAGGTACAATTTATATGAGATGAGAGCTGAGATGGCTATAAACAATTAGCTGTGGGACAGAAACTACTCAACGTACCACTCTGAAATTTTTAGGAGATATTCTTCAAACTATAGAACTCATTTGCTTTTATCATCAATGAACTTAAAGAATCCCATTTTTAGCATTTACATTAGTTTATAATTTTTTTTTAAGTTAATTATTCTAAAAAACTAAAACAAAAAAATATTGTTTTTTTACCTAAAGAATATAGACGATTATTAATCTAACCTGTGAGTTTTGTTTTTTTCTAAGAATTCGTTTAAAAACTATAATGTTTTAAAATATCTCAAAAGTTTGAAAATTTATTACTTGCTAATTTCGCATAGTATGCGAAAATAAAAAAATACGTGTCGATTTATTTTGCATTTAGTTTATAAAAAAAATTGTTTCAGGCCAATCTAAATTTTAGTTCTAAAATTAATATGGAACGACCCACATGAAATTTTTTTGGAGTTGATGGGGATTAACCTCAGCCCTTTACAGAATTTTATTCATGTAGCATAAACACTTCCAGACGAAGGTACAACGCCACTTTTCGAATATCTTTTATATATCCAAATTATTCTTATCCAATGGCCATCCTTAATTTGGTTATGATGTGCATCCGCTTTGGACGGAACTTGACTTATGACTGGCAAAATAAAAGAGGGAAGACTTTTATAAAGGAATAAAAAAATTAATTAAAATCGGAGTAACTTTATTTGAATACTTTTCCCAACAAATCAATCAATGAAAATTAAAAGAGCAGATTTTTGCTAAAATGTCTGATTAGAAAGGTTTTGATTACTCCTTTTTCTGTATAATCAAGTAATTAAGATTATATTTAAAATTAATTAAAATAAGATTAGTCCGAAAATTAATAGTTATAATGAATCAATGATGATTATTTTTTGGTTAATAAGTAAATCATCTTGACACATCCTAACTATCCTTTTTTAAAATTTAAATTCATGCGATTTAATTCATACTATAACATGAAATTAAAATGGAGAATGAGAAGTTCTTAATTTATCAAGGGTTTATCATAAAATAAAACGAGAAATTTGGAATTAAAAACCTCGTGAAGAGACATAATAATAATATTGATGATAGTGTTAGTTCGATTTTCTCTCAGAAAAGATAAACAGCTCCCACGGAGAAAGGAAATAAAGCCAGTGTGCATCCTTCATTTTTTTTGGGTATAGGCAACTTTAACTAATGACTTACAATTCCGCTCATGGTCTTTGATGCTCCGTTCAATGAATGCATTACTTTAAATGACTGATTTCCTCTTGATACTACTATGTATATATGTTTCATTAGGCTGCTTCAACAAAATGTACATATTTTTCAATCGAATATTGAAATTAACATATTTCAAGATTTCTACCAAAAAATTATTGAAGAACTATGCTTATTTCGATTTTTGGACTAATTTGGTTGTCTGCATCAATTATCTCCACATATAATAAAATTGTAACAGGTCGATGTCGGTACATTTCAGATATTCAGGAAAAATTTATAGGAGCGATCATTATTAAGCCTATAGAAGCCAAATCAACAGTTTTTAGATTTTTTGTCTCTCTTTCTGTCTGCCTGTATGTCTTTCTGTCTGTCTGTCTATATGTTTGGATGCGCATCACTTAAAGACTGCTTAATGGAATTGAATGGAACTTTCATCGTTCCCTATCAAGCGCTGTTTACCACAGTTTTCCAAATTTCAATACATTCACATTTTATGTTTGAATAATTTGCATTCAAAAAGATAGACGGACAGACAGACATACGCACGGAGAGACGAACATGGCTAAATCGACTCAGCTCATCGGTATAATCATTTCAGTATGCTTATTGATGGGCTCATCTCTTCTTCTTCTCATACTCACAAACATTTCATGTGCATGAAAGGTATACAAATCAAAAAGATAGAAGACATATTACAAGCAGGCGCCTTCGAAAATAGCAAACATTTTTTTGCTGAAAGGTGGGCGGGGCCACACCCATTTTCGAAAGTATATATATTTTGACTTTTTGCGTTCACGGACACTTTGAAAGTGAAATAGAAATGATACGCAAAATTATTGACTATTAAATATATCCATGATCCTTTTCAAAATTTTCGTATAAAAATGGGCGTGGACCTTAACCGATTTCGTCCTTTTTTTCCTGAACATTCCTTGTATATCGATATCTTGAACGGTTTTTTATTTATGATAAATATTATTTTTAAATTTGACTTATCAAAAGTGGGCGGTGCCACGCCCATCTTCAAAAATGTATTTTCTGCCTTAACGTTAATGTACACACCAAATTGTATCCTTATTAGTATATTGAGTACTGAATATAATAATATAATATTTACATAAAAAGTGGGCGTGTCTATCATCCGATTTCGCCCATTTTAAATAGCGCTCAGAGAACCTGCATACCAAATTTCATTGAGATATCTCAAAATTTACTCAAGTTATTGTGTTAAGAGACGGACGGACGGACGGCCATGGCTTAATCAATTTCTCTTTTCCCCCTGAACATTTTGATATATGTATATAAGTCAATATCTATCTCGATCCGTTTATGCTGGTACATACTACCGTTAGGTGAATGAAGTTAATAACCTTGTGTGCGTTGCACTACTAGGTATAAAAAAATCAATAAATAAAATTTTTTTTTGCACCACTCTAATATGTATCTATGTACATATGTATATTTTAGTATTTGTGTCAACTAATTTTCTAATTAATCCATATACTAATGCTGATTTACCTTTTCATCCTTTCAGTATGTCTCTGATTTGATTACCAACATGCATATTTAATTAAATCGAAAGTACGAGTAAATCTATTTAAATACATGGTTATATATGTATATAATATAAACGTAGAAACATATATATATCCATATGGATATCTGTCGACTTTGTCCTGCAGCCTTGTAAATACCTATGTAGAGTATATATGCTGAGTTGTAATTTTATTTTAATTCGTCTTCATTTTCTTATATCAAATCAAATAGTATGCTGTAATTAGCAAGTCATTTGGCTTCTTGTTACTTCCTTATTTAATAATTTTAAGCTCACATTGACTGTATGTGTAAATTATATAGAAATTGAGTGGGAATGAGTAGTTGTCAATATGGGATATTATTTTGCGTTAAATTTGATTAATTACTAGATAGACGTGGATATGCTAGGCTGTGCCATGTAAGCGAAATAAAAGCGTCAGCTAGGAAGATAATAAATTGATCAGGTAGCTTGAAGTTGCGTAAGGTAAGATATATACCTAGTATTTAAAAAAAAAGAATCATTTACTCTCTTTTTAGTAGGCCTTTTCGCTGTTCACTCTTGCATACGTTACCTGAAAAGTTGTACAAATGGAGTTATAGATGTATTTACAAATTTTAAATTCGAACAAATTTGAATTTATCAATATGCGCCTTTCTGCATAAAGCAAGTGGGTTTAACAGATTTTTAGCTTTATACATATTCAATACTGTTACAAAAACAAGTAAGGGAGTCTGTGTTAAGGTGTAAGAGAAGATTATATACCCAGCTGTGAGTTTTGGCTTTAAAATTGAGAGTAGCTCACTAGTAACTTTGTTTATCGTAACAGGAATAGTTTAAATTGACCTCTTTTATTTTTTAGAAATTAAAACATACTTTAATTTATAATTAAATAAACATTAGGAAAATGTAAGTTTTCGTAAATCCATGCAACTCATACGATTTCTGTGGTTATCAACTAATTTTGTACATTAAAGTAAAAACATGTTTCTTGTTATACAAAATTTTGTTCCGGCACGCCAACTTCTTTACCAGTTATGGCTAACGAAAAGTTTATATTGAGTGGGTCAGTAAAGGGGCGGTACCACACCTTTTTCCAAAAATTTATAGTTTTTAAAATTTTTTCTTATTACGACACTGGGAGCAATGAGGAATTGATATAAAATAATTTCAATAATAGTAGAGACACACATTTTAGTATAGTATTAATACCACGATCTATACCACATATGTATCACCTTCATACCACAAGTAGTTGTAGTATACTGTGAAAATATTTGTAGTATAGTGGTAGACGTCTGTGCATTAAAACCACAGCAAAACATCGTAGTATTAGGTATGTTCAGTGTGAATAAATGTGTGCCCATAAAATGCAACTCTCATGTCAAACTTTTGACAAATATTTGTCAGTTTATCAGATGTCCAATAATGCTAACTGTTAAATAATAAAATACATTATTTTTAAATACAAAATAAATGAACGATGAAAATTAATAAAAAATCGCGGCATTTACTAAGTGACAAAAGTATGAGCAGTGAGTTGGAGAGGCGGTACCAAATTGTCTTGGATAGCACCCAAATTAGAAACAGGATAATATTTTTTTACTTTACCGCTGTGTTGTTGGTGTGGGTCGAGCACAGAGTTGCACATAATTATCCATTGGGGAACCTTAAGGTGTTTGCCTGTGGATTCGCTTATGATTTACAGATGGGCAATTGGAAAGACCAATGGAGGCCAAGTCGTCCTCGACCTGTACTTTCCATCTCTGTGCAGTGCGAAACATTCCCACAACAGCTGGTTCTATTGTACCGAAATGACTCGGGTTTTACCCGTCCAGGGGCTGTTATTTCGATGTAGCCCTGTCTAACTCGTCACTTTTCCCCCTAGAATTGACATTATCCGAGGTCTGCTCAATACTGTCTTGCTCCGGGTGGGTGTTGCACCCAACCCGGGACCACCGGATCTGCAGGAAGAAGATTGATGTCAAACATTCACACAAATAATTTCAATAGTTGATTCAATTTTAAATAATAAATATTATAAAAATCAAACTGTCAAATGAATGTGTGTCACTGGTTGTAGCATACTCTAAACTACAGTATCGATACTGTAGTATCTATACCACATGTGTATCATGGGGACAAGAGATATAGCATACACGGCTAAAAATTTGAGGTTAGATTTTAAACTTTTCTGGGCTACATATATGTTCAAACCAAATTTGGTTTAGAATTTAAGTTATGATAGTTTTCGAGAAAATGAGAGGGAAGAAAAGAGAAAGAGAGGAAAGAAAAGAGGGAATTTTAAACCAGAAATGTCTAAACAAATTAAAATTAACATAAAAAACATTTGTATCAGTTGACAGGATTCGAACGGACGCTACGGCACACATAAAACTGGTTTGAGAAAAATTAAATGCATTGAAAAAACTTTCAGTAGTACCTGAAAAGAAATGAAAAAATTTTTTGACTTTTTTCAGTTCAGTTTTAAATCTAAACCGCAATAAATTGAAAATTGGTGTAGGTAATTGAAAGGTTTGGAATTTATTACAAAAAAGTTTAAAAAATTGCTTAAACCTACGAATGGTTTTAAATTTAAGCTAAAATTTTTGGCCGAGTATTACACCGCGTTACACACATTCTGTCCTATGAACCAAATATACATACTTTTTCGGAAAGGGGAGAAAAAATAAAAATACACGTGTATCGGCGATTTTCATGTACACGTTAGAATTTTTTTTTTTTAGTCGTGTGCGACTATTGCTATAGAAATTTATGCAAGTTTACTGATGGAAGGTCAACAATAAAGTACGCTGTACCAACAATTTGGCTACCACGTACGGAGCATTGCAAAAAAAAAAAATGGCCTTGCCAAGTGATCGTTTCGTTTTCCCTTTTTTTCGTGGTTTCATTTGAGCACTGCTTACTCGTATTTGCATCTGTTATGCAGCAGCGACGTCGCAAAAAATAAGGCCAATTTTGTTGACATGCACTTACGCAGATGATCTCAGCATATTAGTTGAAGAGAAAATTAAAATGTAGGACGGCGTTGTTAACTGAACGATTGAGGCCCGAATGCTGAATTCTTTGAATTTTTTTCACTCGCGTATGCATGTATCGACAATTTTAGAAGGTTGTTGCTGCTGATAGCGGAAACGTTGCAGTCGCTCAAACTTGTATGAATAAGGCCACGAAATTCTAGTTAATGAACTAGAATGTTTACTAACCAGTTTGATAGTTGACTGCAGGGTATATTTTCTTGTTATGATATTTAAAATTTTTTGATTTATGATTAATAATATTTGTAAAATTTAATTAATCAAAAGTGGGCGTTGCTCCACCCATTGCGAAAAATTTACATACAAATTATCTGGATTAACCAATTGCAATGTACACACAATGCTTGACCACTAAAGGCGTATTACGTACTGAAGAACCACTGCTTTTGTGTTTTCCAAAATATTTAGTACATAAAAAGTGGGCGTGGCTATCATGAGTTTTCGCCCGATACTACGACCAGTAGGAAGGTACCTGCATACAAAATTTCAAGATGATACCTCAACTTTTTTGCTGAGCTTATAGCGTTCACAGAAGGAAGGACATAGTTTTTATCAATTTCTCATTTTCTCCTGAGCACTTTGACCTACTTAAGTCGGTGACATGACATAACCCCAATCGCAGTGTCATAATAACATTCTTTTTACTTGAGATTATGACAGTGCAGCCGGGTGTCAAATGAGACATAATTCCAAACCATGAGATATAATAATAAACCCAAATAACGCTTTTATTTTGTGTGGGTGGCCTTCGGTCGCGCTTAGTGATAATAACCCTCAGGCGGTCCAACACCAACTTCGCGTTCAACAGGTTATCTGCACAGGATCCCCTTGTGGGTCGGGTAAAAACCTGATACATTTTTTCCTAATTTTGTTTTTGGCTAAACGTTGTCATAACCCCATTTGGAATTATTATACTCCCGCTGTAGTGCCAAAATCCCAAATAAAAAAATTGTAGGGGGAGCATCATAAAACCAATTTTACTTAGGATTATGCCAATTGGGGTTATGTCATGGCACCACTTAAGTCAACAGCTATCTTGATTCGTTTGTTGCGCACTACCGCTAGACGAATAAAAGTAATATATGTATATACTCTCTCAGCAATACGCAGCTGAGTATAGAAACCTCCACTAAACTTTGTACAATAAATACAGCATGGTTTGGAAATTTTTTTTAGATTTTCTCTTTCGTTTGTTAGCTCTTCTTCAAAATACGCGCTTCACTTCATTTCACTCCACATTGGCATCGACATTGCTGTCAGTGTGCTGTCAGTTTGTCAGCTTCCGTTTCCGTTCAGTCGGCTGATGTATGCAATTCAATTCAAATTTTTTCTTATTTTTGCCATTTTTTCAATTTTGCTGGAAAATATAAATTTTTTTTGGGTGTTTTTATATTTTTTTGTTTATGTTTTCTGCTTGTTCCACCATTTTCAGAGCAACAATTTGATTGTATTGCTGTCAATAGTTTGAGTTTGGAGACATTTCAACAACAACAAAAACTTGAGTTAGTAGAGCAGAAACATTGACTGAATTCATTCGAAAAAATGGAAACGATTACAAATTTCATACAAATTGAATGTGCTAAAATATCTTGGTGATAGCAGTTGAACTCTTGAAGGGTATCATTGTTTTTTGTAGGTTTAAAGTATCATTATTTCTGTTACAATTTATCAAGTTCTTTGCTTTTTGACTATGTCCTACGAATTAAAACCCTCTCCATTTGTGGCATGTCATCTGTGTAACTTTATGTATTCCGCACTGGTTAATTTTGTGATGATTTATTGACAAATTTAGGAAAATGTTGGATATCGATATTGTATGACACATATTTTTGTGTTCATATGTATTTGGGACCATATCTTTGAAACGGCTGGATACAATGGAGAGTAATGTGGCAGCTGTCGCTTTCTCTAATTTTAACCGTTGGATGTCTGTAAATTGCAGATATTGAAGAAAAATGTATACAGCGGTTTATTACTAAGCTAGTAGAATCTAAATTAATAGTTTTTAGAATGTTTGCCTGCCTGTCTGTTTGGGCGCATCACTCAAAAGCTTCTTAAATGATTAAATTTTGTACATACGTAGGGTGGCAGCCACGCCAATTTTCAAGGGGGTAGTCACCTTTAGCAAAAAATCGCTAGAACAAACATTCATAGAAATTTAACATTCTGCCGAAATCCGAAAAAAAAAATTATATGTTGCAAACAAATTTGTTTTTGCCCCAATACAAAATGCATCACAAAAATCTACTTGTTTGCATGTTTTTTGTAATAATGTACTGGGAAAAAGTGATAATAGCGGGAAAACTATAGCATTTACCATATCTTACCAGCAAACTTTGGAAGAAAAATTTTTGACTCATGTTACAACTACCGAAATAATTAAAACAAAAACAAAAAAATGCACTTTAAATGACTACAGAGAAGTATGCTCTGCATATTTTTTGATTATTCTTTTTACCCTTTCATATCCACTAGTAGGAGAGTTAGATAAACCAAAAAAACCTACGGTCGGAATCACTTCCGCATTCAGTCGATTTTCTGTTTTCCTCGCCTGGACTATCTTGGCTATCTTTCTATTATTTTCTGTGGTGTTTCCTTACTGTAATATATTTTTATTTTATTTGCTGTTCTCTTCTTTGACCAGTCTCTATTTTTAATTTATTTTATTGCATAATATTCTTTTGTTTCCTTTTCTTGCTGATCCTTTTCTTTCCCTTCCTTTCCTTGTCTTTCCTTTCCGTTCCTTGCCTTTTCTTCCCGTTAACATAGTTCCTTTTAATTAATTTATTTTGATTTAATTTAATAAAATTTTTTTATTTTATTTTATTTTAATTTATTTTATTTTACTTTATTTAATTTTACTTTATTTTATTTGATTTTATTTAATTTTACTTTATTTGATTTTATTTTATTTTATTTTATTTTATTTTATTTTATTTTATTTTATTTTATTCTATGCATTTCATTCGTATAAAGATTACACAGACAAAACAAATTAACTACCGTGTTGAGTATTCTGAGCTACAATAAATTTAACATGAATAATCACTTATTTTGATTTTGTGGACACTATGTATATTTATGAAAACACAGCCGCGTTCGTTCTTTACCGATTTATAGTAATCATCGTGTTTGGGCACGATTACCCAATAATAAGAATGAGCAAAGCACTTGCGCACCCACACATCCACATAAGCAGAGTGATTTCTGTACACAAGGCACATACAGAATCAAGATTACAAGCACCGGCAGAGGCACGGTTACAGAAAGCGACGCGTAACTTTTCTTGACAGCCCCTACCGAGCCCAAAGATGTTTACACATAAAAAACATCCAGCAGCAGCTAGGTAGAAGTGTAAGAATGTAGTACACCATCTACAGAGTTATTGGTGGTTATACATAAATAACTCGTTTCAAGTTATTAGATTAAACATTTGTTATATTTTATGCTTCACCTTTTGTTATGCAGGCGGCTTGTAAAACGGTTGTTGTAGCTTTTTTTGAGCTGATTGTGTTGTAGTGGCGTGGAAAAGCAAAGGAACCATATCCACTTCCTCTAATATACAAAACTTTAATTATCTATTTTTCTAATTTTGTTGTTCTTGTTCACGCGGCGTATTCTACAGTTCCTTTTATTGTTCACTTTTAGCCAATATTCCATTGCAATTGTCGCACACATACAAACCTACGTAATAATTTTCTTTTAATACAAACAAACGAGCGCTGTGCTGCATATCGATTTGCCTTTTTGACTTCCAACAGCCATTAAAATTTACAACGAAACTTTTCATTAGCACGTGCAAATGGTGCTCAGTTTACAGTTCCTACCCACACACACATATATAAATACATACAATATAGCAGCATTAGGGAGCGTCATCTATGTACTTATACACGGTTATTTATATAAAAACCAATTTTTACGTGCCCCATGTGGCAGATATGAATGAAATGTGCAACAATCTGTGGGAAGTAGAATTTTTCATTGCATGGGATATAACTTTTATACAAACATAAATTTCCATAGGACATATACAGGGTGGCTAATGAAAGCCGCTACCAAAAAAAAATGAAATAACTTTTTTTCTATTTAATGAATCTGGTAAATTTTTTTTTTTATTTTGCAGATTGACTTTTACATTTAACAAAAATGGATAACTGGGACACTGAAACAAGAATTTGGATTGTCCGCTGCTATCACGCACTGGAGTCCGTAGTTTCGGTTCAAAGAGAGTATAGGCGCACGTTTGGCGGCAATCCTCCGAGCAGATGGACCATAATAAGACTTGTAAACAATTTTGCAGAGCATGGGACAGTCAACAGAAGACCTTACCATCGAAACCCTTCAGTTCGAACGGAGGAAACAATCGCTGCTGTAGCTGCTGCCATACAAAACAATCCACGTGTTTCGACAAGAAGCTTATCTGCTCAAATGGGTGTAAGCAGACAGTCATTACAGTCAATTATGCACAAAGATTTGGACTTATTCCCATATAAAATTCAAATGGCCAACAAACTGAACGCTGCGGACTTGCCGATTCGCTTGGAATTTTGCTTCAAATGGTGGAAGAGGATGGAAACATGTTGAACTGTCTTTTCATGTCTGACGAGGCCCATTTCGATTTAAACGGCAACATAAACAAACAAAATTGTCGAATATGGAGTGCTTCCAACCCACAGATACTCCATGAGAAGGAATTGCATCCACTTCGTGTCACAGTGTGGTGTGCAGTTTCATCACGCTGCATTGTCGGGCCCTACTTCTTCGAATTCGAATTACTGGAGACCGTTACTTGAGCATGTTGAGAGAGTTTTTCTATCCAGAATTACGCCGAATGAGAATTTCTTTCAACTCTGTGTGGTTTCAGCAAGATGGTGCAGCTCCTCATATAGCCCAACCTGTTATGACAGAATTGCGAAGAAAATTTCCCAATAAGCTGATATCCAGAAACTCCACATTCCGTTGGCCACCCAGATCGCCTGACCTTACTGCACCTGACTTTTTCTTGTGGGGTTATTGCAAACAGGAAGTCTTCAAAGCAAAACCAACAAATTTGAATGAACTAAGGCAATCCATTCGAGAAACAATTGCGGCTATTCCTGTCTCAACTCTCCAAGCAGTAATGAACAACTTTTTGGTAAGATGCCGCACATGCATCGACGAGCAGGGGGGGCATTTAAATTCCATTATTTTTAAAACTAATTAAGCTATATTTAATAAAATTTAATGTGCTTTAACATGAATAAAAGAAAAATGAATTCCATACACTGAAAAAAAAAATTATTTGAGTTTCTTAATGTAGCAAAATTCATCAGCCACCCTGTATGTTGGACTGCTCACCATAAATTACCTAAGTTTAATCTTCTGAGATGCAAATGAATGTGTGTGGTTTAAACATAAGCAGATTCATCGATCTTTTGCTGTGCCGAATTATAAACGACTCGAAGTCACAGCCATTATAGGTGACCACTTTTGCCGACATCGAAGTGCTGTAATCGAGACAGATCGCCATTGATTCCGTAACTCTGTTCCGATACCTATTTTCTGAGGGCACAAGTCGATCCCGATAATCAAGTTGAGACCATATGTTGGTTTGAGGAAGCCCAAAAAGTATTCACGCATCAGTTGTGCTAAAACTAGAAGGTTCTAGTATCGGAACATTCCCCATTCATTTCGTCCAACACAGCTAATCCTCATGGGAATGTAACGGCTCTAAAAGGACACTTGCAATTTATTTTATGTAAACATACTTAAAACTCACGGTTTAAAATACTCAATAATGAGTTTTGGATAGCTCTCCCAGTGCTACAGTCCTTTGTTTGAAATATCTGGATCAGTCTCTCGTCAAAAACGAAACTTCTCCTTACCATCTAACCTTACGAAGTTAATGCGCGTGTGAGTGAAAAATTGTGTTACCTCTGATAGAATTATCTAAAAAGTATCATGACTATGAATGAGCTCAAGGCCACTAATAATTTTTCTAAATCCATCATGATCACACTACTAACTGTCAAATGGCGGAAGTGGTTCATGCATGTGGTAAAGAAGAATAGAACTAGGAGTTTAGATGACATAAAAACCAGCGTATTGTTAGCTTAATGGCAATTAGCAAAATTTCTCTGATGAGTGAAGTCTAGCAGCTTCCAAAATAGATCTATAAGAAAAGCTATGGCGGTTGTCTCTAAACATTTTTCCTACTCTATTTAATTAAAAACTTTTAACAACAATATTTTATAAAAGCGTGCAACTGTTGGCATATGCTGACGATATTGATATCATTGGCCTTAACAACCGCGCCGTAACTTCTGCTTACTCCAAATTAGAAGAAGAAGCGGAGAAAATGGGATTGGTGGTGAACGAGGGCAAAACGAAGTACCTTCTGTCATCATGCAAAGAGTCAGCGCATTCGCGCCTTGGCAACCAAGCCACTGTTGGCAGCAATAATTTCGAAATAGTAAAGGACTTCGTTTACCTGGAAACCAGCATTAATACCAACAATAATGTTAGCCTAGAAATCCGACGAAGAATCACTCTTGCAAACAAATGCTACTTCGGACTGAGTAGGCAATTGAAAAGTAAAGTCCTCTCTCGACGAACGAAAATAACACTCTACAAGTCACTCATCGCACCCGTCCTGCTATATGGTGCAGAAGCGTGGACACTAACAACATCTGATGAGGCGGCTCTGGGAGTATTCGAGAGAAAGGTTCTTCGAAAGATTTGTGGACCTCTACGCGTTGGCGACGGCGAGTACCGAAGAAGATTTAATGATGAGCTGAATGAACTTTACGCAGACGCCGACATAGTTCAGCGAATTAAAACACAGCGGCTTTGCTGGCTAGGCCACGTAGTGCGAATGAGGGAAGATGCTCCAGCCCAGAAGGTATTCTTATCGGCACCCGCCGGTGGAAGCAGAGGAAGAGGGAGACCACCACTCCGATGGAAGGACCAAGTGGAGACCGATTTGCCATCCCGCGGTGTTTCCAATTGGCGCCAGTTGGCGCAACGAAGAAACGACTGGCGAGCTATGTTGGACGGTCAAAATCGCCCAGGCGGTTAGATGACCATTTAAAGAAGAATTAAAAAATAAAAAACATTAATAATTTTCATAAATTCAAAAAGTGAAAAATTATTATTCTTGGCCTTGAGCTTTTTTTTATTTTATTTTATTTTATTTTATTCTACGAGTATACTATTTAATTTTTTTCATTTATTTTATTTTGTTTTATTTTATTCTATTTTTTTAATTTTATTTTATTCAATATTATTTAATTTTTTTAAATTTATTTTATTTTGTTTTATTTTATTTTATTCTATTTTATTTTATTAAATTTTATTTATTTTAATTTAGTTTTATTTAATTTTATTTTATTTTATTTTATTTTATTTTATTTTATTTTACTTTATTTCATTTTGTTTTATTTAATTTAATTTTATTTTATTTTATGCTATTCTATTTTATTCCATATTATTAAATTTTTTTTATTTGTTTTATTTTGTTTTATTTTATGTTATTTTATTTTATTTTATTCCATTCTATTTTATTTTATTCTGTTTTATTTAATTTAATTAAATACATTTTTTTTAATTTTACTTTTTTTATTTTATTTTATTTCATTATTTTATTTTAATTTTTTTTTAATTTAAAAAAAAAATTTTATATAATTTTAGTTTATTTTGTTTTATTTTTCTTATTTTATTGTATTATGTTTTAATTTGTTTTATTTTATGTTATTTTATTTTATTTTATTCTATTCTATTTTATTCTACTCTATTTTATTTGATTTTATTTTATTTAATTTTATTTTATTTTAGTATTTTATTTGAATTTTTTTTTATTTCATTTTATTTTATTTTATTTTATTTTATTTTATTCTATTTTGTTTTATTTTATTTTATTTTATTTTATTTTATTTTATTTTATTTTATTTTATTTTATTATGTTTCAATTTGTTTCATTATTTTTAATTTTATTTTATTTTACTTTATCGCATCATACACTTACCTCAAAGTAAACATGCATCGCGAGTTTATTCTTTTGTAAACACTGTATATATTTATCATAAACAAAGTTTTTTCATTTCCCAGTCTGTTTGCCGATTTGCCATGCTTACGCATGATTACCGAATAGTAAAATGCAAGCAACAAGCAAAAAATTTAAGGTTTATCAGCGCCAGCAAGGCACTTGCATACACACATAAGAAAAGTGTCACATATCAGCAAGAAGTTAATCAAGAATTTCTATGTACCCATACCAAGCCAAATCTCACGCACAATTCAGAATTGCATAGAACCAACATCATTAAGAACATACTCAGCCACATGTTACATTTTGTTATGCGTAAGCTTGCTTGACTACCCTATACCGGGATCATACCAAGCTCAAAGATGTGTAGTTTTCATTGATGTATTGCCATATATTTTACTTTAGATTCAGGACCATTTATCCCAAAATTAAATATCTTGTTACCGTTGATACAGTGGTGGCATTATAAGTAGGCTCAACATCTTTTTCTGCAAAGGGAATAACAGATACAGATATAACCAAAATATATCTGTGATGCTTTTTATTAGAGCAACATATATGCAAGTATGCATGCATTTTATCATGCAAAAACGTAGTCGCAAGCGCCTCATGTGCGACAAGTTCTCAAACATTTTGTGGTTTATCAAAAAACACCTTTGCCGCAAATTAAATTTTGATGTTCATACGTACTTCCTACGACTTTATAGTCTACTTGGTTGTAAGTGAATATGAACGTTGATAAGACTTTACAATCTAGTATATGATTTGGAAGATTTGTGGCCTCATTGCATACAAAAAAGACTTTATAAGTTGAGATTTTCATAAAATCTTGAGTGTAATAAATCATTTTTTATTTGTGTATTAGGGTGTGTCAAAGGAACTTCTATTAATCTCTTTTGATCACATAATAAATATTTTAAATGTTTTTGACAAAACAATTATGGTATGAGAAAGCATTTGGGTTTAAATTTGGAACAATTCAACGGTTTTCATTTTTCTTAAACATTTTATAGCAGGTTCCACACCTTTCAGTTACCTTATAGAATTTATAATTTATTTCTGGTTAAGTTAAAAAATATTTTAAACCTACTGAAAAAAAGGTTTAAAATCTTAAAATATATTATAAGCTAAGGAAAACATTTAAATGCAAAACTAAAAGTAAACGTGGAGGTAATAGAAGACGTAAGAAAAGAAGAAGAAAAATTAAGAGGGAGCTGAAGGCAACCATAACATCCGGAATCCAACAAAAATATTAATGATAGCAACAGGGACAGTGACGGTTACGAAAACGTTACAAGTATAGTAATCGTGGCTGTGATAGTGGCAGTGGTAGTAATCATTAAAGCTATAATGACAGTGACCACGAATGTGGCAATTACAGTGAGGACCAATGTTACAATTGCTGCACTAATTTAACAAAAAATACACTTTTACAAAAACCGTTTTTTTTTTGTTAAAGATAAATCAAGAATCTATTTTCACCTTACTAACCCTAGTATTACATATAACTTCAAAATTTGTGTTATAAACAGTTTATTACAAATTTATAGGACTAAGGGTTGCCATCATAAAATCTAAAATTTCTCATTTTTAATGTTTCGTTGCAGCTATAAAGTAAATCCATTAACAACACTGATGAAGTAGATTATGATAATAAGGTATGCCACTCGTATATTTTAGTCTTTGTTCATTTGCAACAATGAGTCATTTATTAATTAAGCTGATGATATTGTGCGCTTGAATATCACACAGAATTTTCACTGACTAAAGAAAAACCCATAAAAAACAATGTATGAGTGCGCTTGCTGAAAACTATATTTAAGAATATATATGTACACTATATGTGAAGCACGAAACTAGACAGGAAACAAATCAGTATGCTACTAGAATTTTCTGATGGTTACTAAACCAGTCCGAAAAGAGATAATTTGGTACTAATTAAAAATCAAAGTTACGCATAGTCTGTCCAAAATTCGAAAATTCCGAGAAAAGCATTTTATTAAAATGTTGGCAATTAAATCGTTTTTATGACTACTGAACTAGAATTTTTGAACTAGTCTGAGGATTATATACTTCTGTCCTATATCTGACCTTGATCTGACAATTGAAAATCGTAGAACAGCGCCATGCTAAAAACTTAAACTTGTTTTATTGGAAGTAGTTTGCAACTAGTTTGTTCCACTGCATATAAAGACATATAAAAATACGCAAAATGATTAACTAGCTGCCTTGTACCAAGTGTCGTGGAGCACAAAATCTCTTTCGTGTTTGAAAAGTAAAAAATTGTAGTTAAAAAAATATTAAAAAAAAAACGCTCAAAAAAGTGAAATAAACACATCCCTTTGATTAAATTAAGTAGCGTAAAAACATTAAATTCAAGCACGAATTAGTTTGCGCCAAAAAGCCGCTGGCAATGTACGAGCATTAGCGACCTCGCAAATTGGTGAAATAGCAAAAAAGCGAGCAAGGTTGACAAGCTTGAAAAGGGATCTAAATGTGCCCCTAGCATATAAATGCACTAGGCAAGTTAATACGTACACACATACATACATAGGGAATGGGTGTTGGTTGGTAAAAGCGAGGCGATGTAGCTGGGAGTTACTGCCATCAGCGCGAGACAATGCTGGTTTGGTGTTAGAGTGTTTGTAAAGGCAGGATACAGTAAACAAGTTGATTTGAAAAGTAAAGTAAAAGTAAACAAATAAAATAAAATACATATGTACAAACATATCTCAATGCATAACTGATAGGTGTGGGGCGCAAGGTGTTGCATATTTTCGTGCGCATGCTTGAGTAACGTGAAAATGCGAGAGGAAAAGAAAATGTGAGTGGAAGCTTACAGAGCGCTTTGGGTGGCGAATATTTTTATTTCTTTCTTATTAGGAGAGCCTCGTGCCGAGCTACAGGTGTACACATATTAATAATTAATAAGAGATGGGGAGTTGAAAAGAGCCACGAATTATGTTGTCTAGGAGAGAGGCAGGATATGGCTGAAAGCACGCGTGCGCTGCAAAGCAAAACAAGAAAAAGTTTCGACAGGAAGCATATTTGAAATTTTATGATGATTTTTATGAGTGAGTAATGGATTGAGATATTTTTGAATAACAAATAGTTAAAAGTAGCTAAAGAGAAGAAAGAAAGTCTGTGTTTAATTGGAACCAAAAATTAAATACCCAGTTGTATTTGCGCGCTGTCGGACTGGGTACAAAAAACCCTATGACTAGGTACAAATAAATCTAGTACTACGTATAGAAAAATTAATAACTGCAAAAATATTCGCTTAAAAACTAAAGAAATGTGATAATTATGCCAGACGATTTTATAGCTGCGTGTTTTCTCCACAGCCGTGAGATCCCTTCCACAAAGTTCGCTCCTTTTTATGCTGCAAAAATCATTAACAGAATGTCCCAGCCAGTATATGTACTTATTGAAAAAAAGTCTTGCAATAGTCCATGAAGTATCTAGGTGACCGAGTTGATTTGTTAAAATTTCAGATAGTTGGCAACTCTGTAAAAACTTTCTAACTGGCATAACTCAGATAAGATATATAAAAAATTTCACGGATATGCGAAGAAATAAATAGAGTGGGATTAAGTGGTAACGCTGCTTAGAATTTTTTAAAATGTAATATAAAATTCCTATATCTTGCTATATCTCTTTTTTACAACAGACAAAAAATGTATATAGGTGGCAACCCCATAAAATTATCCTGAGTGGCAACACCTACGTATAAATTTTTTCGTTCCGTTCCGAGAAAGTGTGGATTTACAAATAAACAAGATTAGCTCGTTTAAAATTGAAATGTTATTTTATATGATTTTCGATATCGATATCGGTTATCATAAAATTTCTTACAATTTCTACACCTATCTTAGTTCGCTTGAATGTAACTTATATGCCATTCATATATTTGAGTTTTTACTGAAGGTAGTGCGTGCACAAACGGACGGACTTGTATCAGTATATTCGGTTTCGGTTTTGACGTTGTAATTAAAAATTACATCGGTTCCCTTTCGGTTTCGTATTTTCGTATACAAATCTTGTTATAATAACATAATCTAAGTTTAATATTACTAGTAAACAGCAAAAATATATCAGGGGCCGAATCATGCCGCAGCCAATTTGTTTATATTTCAAATCAACGAACTGTTCCGATTTCGGTGCTTAACTTTTCTTCGGCTTACTCAAAATAAGGATTTTTTTTCATTCATTAGGAGTAGCTACTGTTCCATCAAAGGCAACCAATTCTATTGCCAAAATTTGTTATACTAAAAATGTATGAGATTTTACCCTGGATATTCGAAATGAGAGTAAATTTTTTTTTTTTTAACTTTGAAAATTTTTGTTTTTGTTGGTATTCTTGAATACCGTCATAATCTTAGCCGAAATTTTAAAACTTTTTTAAGTTACAGCATATTCAAATTTACCGCTTAGCGGAAGATCACCCATTTCAAAAGAATTTCGAAGATCCGCCTATCCCATAATTTTTGTAAGCATATTTTCAACAACAACCTATTTGAGATAAAAACCGGTTGAGCTTACTCTGGTATAGGCCATTGTTGAAGCATATTCTGCGAACACATTTTTTTCCATCGTTTTCGATCGTGATCTTCTACTCAACCTTTGAAATCTTTTTTTTTGAACAATATAAATGTTTCACTTTCTTTTTGAAACAAAACAAGTGTACCTAGTTGCTATCGGTTATCGAGTCCCAATTAATTTACGGTTATTGTAATAGTCTTCAGCATGGAATATTTCGTGCGGATTCACATGGTTTACAAAGCTAATACTCAATTTTGGTACGATATACGAGTATAACTTTTTATTTTATATTTAACGTAGCAGCGCTGCAGAAATTGCTCAATCGAATGATTTTTCATATGACAAAAATGCATGCTTTAGGTTGTATCTGGAACACAGGTCTGGAATTGTACATTTTTTTTGTTGAGTAATTTTTATATTGATCTCTCTTCATACACCCACTATTCATAAAACTCTCTCTCACTTTAAGTAGAAGTAATGCTTCAACTATTGCCACAGTTCCTCAACTCGATTCCTCTCTTTCTCGGTCTCTCTTCAAGCTTAGTTCTAAAGGCTCTCAGATTTTGATACGAATCTCTATGTTTGATGACGTCAAAGCTCTTTCGTTTTCCTTATGCTCGGCTCTATGCGCAACATTTCACACTTAAAACAAAACTTTAATGCCAAGGACTCTGATTGCCATTAGTAGAAATTATTCTTTAGTGCTTTGCCGGATATTCACAAAGAGAGTTGTCTGAATCGGAAAGTGATGCGAGTGTGTTGTAAACAAATAGTAGATATATGTATGTAGATAAGTGTATGTATTCATACATGTACATATACTAACAAACATATATATATAACTACAGTTCATGCTAATATTTAAAACAGCGATTTGCAAGTGCGAAGTATTTAAAAATACCAAGTTTGTTTAGTGGATAATTTGTGAAGTTATTGTGGTTAAAGGAGAAACAAAATAAGTGAACTATTGAAATAACAAAATTAATGGTGAAAAATAATAAAAAATTAAATGAAATATAAAAATCTAGTCACCAAAGTCTTGGATTTTGGAATAGTTGACGAATTAGGGTTTTACCAAGTCGAATATTGAAAATACGCATTTCCAGAAAAAATTTCTTTGCGCTAAATCTAACAAAATTAAGCTTTAATTTGGTTTATATTCAAGGTTGTCCAACTGTTTGTGTTTATTTTGAATGCGCATACAAACATACATACACGCATACATATTTAAGCATACGCACTGCGCGCTCATCAATTTTGTAGTTGAAATTTTATTAAATTAAGTGCTTAAAGACTAAATATAAGTGACAAATAAAATATTATAAAAAAACTAAAGCTAAAATTATCAACGACAAAAGTAGGCACAATTTCAACCATAGTCCAGTACGAAAATCGCAATATCGCGTGCGTGTCTGTGTGCGTAATGTGAATAAGCCGCCCACGCGTTGAAATAATCTACGAAATTGTCTGCCATAAAAGGAAAGCACAAAATAAAATCGAGAGCAAATAAACGCGCAGCAGGAGACTATGTAGAGTGCTGCTTTATGTGCTTGGGGGGGTGGTATGCGCGTTATGCCTACTTGGATGTAAGTGTCGATACTGAAAAAATGTAAGCAAATCAAATAATCCTGACTGTGTGCATGGTCGTTGGTATTTGTGTTTATGTGTGTGTTCGCTTGTAAGCGTCAATATTTATATGTTTATGTACAAGTATGAAAAGTATGTAAGCGGAGATTTTTTTTCAAGTACATTAGGGTGTATCGTTTTCTGACGATTTATAGTTTTGCATTGTGAGTAACTCAGAATGTATTATTTTATAGAAAATAAACAATTATACGCCGAAATCTAGAAGTGCAGATATATATGGCTAGGTTTATGACCTTTTACCTTACCTGATCAGTCCACAACTCAATAATCGATTTATTTTTATAAAAATATGGATGAAGTCTGTCATTTTTATAAAAATAAATCGATTTGCGAAAAAGCGAAGAAAGTGGGTATGTGACAGACTTCATCCATGTCAGGGTTAACACCGAAAATAGTGTCAATCGAGAATTTTAGAGGACAATTACTCTTGACAACAAGTGCTACTATTAACTGAGTAGGCAACTGAGAAGTAAAGTCCTCTCTCGACGGACAAAGATCACGCTCTAAAAGTCACTCATCATACCTGTCCTCATACACGGCTTTTTTACGACGAGCTTTAAGTAGAGCTGATCATAGTACAGCGAATAAAAGACCAAAAACTCCGCTGGCTGGGTCTTGTTATGCGAATCGACAAAGAAGCTCCAGCCCATAAGGTTTTCCTATCTATGTACAACCGAACTCGGTAGCAGAGGAAGGGGGAAGCCTCGACTGAGTTGGCAAAGAAAGAAGGAAACGTGACCCCCTTGGTGTCACCAATTAGCGTCAGTTAGCGATAAAAACGTATGACTGGTTGGCTTTGACACGCAAGAGCCAGCCAGAATCGCCTAGTCAAGCGCCAATAAATGATGATGATGATGAAAGGTCTATTTTTAGATTTTAATATTTAATTTTAATAATTCAGATTCAAATTATTTGGCTAGAATTTTCAATACCGTTATATATTTTATTCAATAAAAAAATAAGAGTAAAAAATATAAAAATTTTGGGTTCCAAACTAAAATCTTCAACCACTACAATTTTTTTAGGCAATGAAAAAAAAAATTCGATTATGAATTGTTGCTATGACAAGTGATCAGCATACTGATTAACATTAGAGTAAATTAAAGTAAGTAGCCAAAATGGGTTCGTGTCGTCTCGAAACCTAAAAATGCAATCATTTAAATTTTTTTAAATAAATAATTGGCACAAATGTTTAGTGTTAACTTACATTTGAGTAGACTCAGGGTTGACTAGTAGTGATTAATACGAAACTATGTGTTTTCAGGCGTAATGTGAACATAGTTTTACCTATTTTTTTATTTGCAGCATAGATGGCACAAAAAATCGATTTAAAATGTGTAATTTTTAAGATCGACTTATTAAAATAAGATGTTTACAACTAAAAAAAAAAGCAATCAAAAGAATCTATATTTAAAGGAAATAAACGGTTAAACTAAAAAACAATTTTTTTTCACACCAAATTTGTCCAATCACCCGTAAATAGCGGTCGTAGCTGTAAGCCGTTTTCTATGCTTTTTATATAGAAACCACAGAGTCCTACAAGAAAATTTCTCTCTAAGATTTATTGAGGAATTCTTTTTTGATGTTAAAAATCGTTTGCAAGGCTCGACTGGGGCAAGTAAGAATGAGCAGGTCCACTCACAAGTTACATTATACTATAAATAAGCTCAAGAATTAAATTTTTACGAAAATTATTTTTGTTGTGATTTTGAATAATTTTTCTAATTACTAAAAGCAGGTTTCACGAAAGAAATATAAATAAAAAATTATTTTTTTACTCGAACTTTATATATTTCATTCTTCGTGAAACTATCTGTAAAGAATATAAATAAAAACAAGTAAGGACGGCTTTATACCTTTTATGAATACGTGCAAACTTAAATACGCATTGTTTAAAGTTCTCTAATATATATAGCTCCGATCAAAGTGATTTTTCCAAAGAATATATTATTATATATAAGCAAATATCTCACCAAGGTTTACCTTTTTATCTGCTAAAATGAGGGAGAAATGGCCAAAACCCTCTTATCTGAACGATCGGTCGTATGGGATATATACTATATATAGCTCCGATCTTAGCGATTTTTTTTACCAAATTTTTATTATCTGTTAGCAAATATCTCACCAAGTTTCAAGTTTTAATCTTCCAAAATGAGGGATAAATGGCCATAATCCTCTTATCTGAACAATCGGTTGTATGGGATATATACTATATATAGCTCCGATGTTCGTGATTTTTTTACGAAATCTTTTACTATCCATAAGAAAATATCTCACCGAGTTTCAAGTTTTAGTCTTAAAAAATGAGGGAGAAATGGTCATAATGCTCTTATTTGAACATGAAATATTTCGTGTTTGTGGACTGTATCTATTGGAAGAAATAGCTTCTTACCAAGTTGATTCCGATGAAATAATGTCTTGGGTATATAATATTTATTAACTTTGAAAATACAATCTAGGGTTTTTCAAAGGCACGCCGTGCAATATAGCAAGAAGAACTAAAGTAAAATACAAATGTCAAAACAAACAGGCTTGGCAATGCTTGTGCATTAACCCTTGCGTTACTCTACATTTACAACATTTCCAAATATATATTTTACATAAACCAAATTCGAAGTCAAAATATGCTATTCATCTTACAGTAGTTATATGAAACTGGGCTTGATATTGGAGAGATTTTCTTCATTTTTTTCAAATTTGTAAAGCTATTTTGACAAATTTCCACAAACGAATCTTAAATCAGAACACTATGCATATTTTTAAAACCTGATAGCTCTGGCATGACCCACATAATGAAAATTTGTATTGAAAATTTTTGGGAAGGAATTTGGTTTCCTGCGAAATTATTTTATTTCAATTGCTTGGCAGTTTTGAGGAAAAAATGAGATCAATCCTAAAAGTAACAAGAAGTCTTTATCAATTTCTTATTCGCTTTTCGCAATAATTTACCTAGCGTAGATAGAAAGAATAAAAAACAACCAATATTATAATAAAATTTTTTTTTTATTTGGGCCAGTAAATACTAACAAAGGATCAATTGTACTTGTTCTAAGAAGCTTTGAATAAAAAAAAAATCATAAGTTCACTAGAGGGCTAAAGCAACTTGATAGACGATTTCAATGAAAGCGAAGAAAACTAGGCGAGGTTAATTAATAATTATAATAATAATAATAATAATATAACAATGTACTTATTCCCTTTTGCTATCACACTAAATTTTAAGAAAATCCTGGACCACGTTAGGACATTTTGTATACTTAGAAATAATAATTTTTTCCGAAAGTTCTAGCTATAATACGAACAAGGAAAAGAGTTTCCTAATATTTCGAAAGCAGTATCTCCAATTCACACCAGCTAAATCACGGTGACAGTTCACCAGTTCTTTGTGGAAGTTTTTACAATCGATGCAGTGCAACCAACTAGTTTTTAACTATATCACAACCAACATGAGTCCCAAGATCAAAGCCTTCGTCAGCTGGAATTTTCCATAAAAGTAACTCGTTTTTATACCCAGTAGTGTTACGAACATAAGGTATATTAACATCATTCGCCTAACGGTAGTATGTAACGGCATAAATGGATCGAGATAGATATTGACTTACACATATCCAAATGTTCAGGACAAAAAGATAAATTGATTAAGCCATGTCCTTCCGTCCGTCAGTCCGTCTGTTAGTACGATAACTTGAGTAAATCTTGAGATATCCCAATGAAATTTGGTATGCAGATTCCTTGGCACTCATCCCCGAGCGCTATTTGAAATGGGCGAAATGAGATGATAGCCACGCCCCCTTTTTATATATAGAATATTTTCAAAAATACAAAAAAGTGATTCTTCAGTACATAATACACTTATAAGGATTAAATTTGGCGTGTACATTAATGTTAAGGCAGAAAATAAAATTAAAAAAAAAAATTTTTGGAAATGGGAGTGGCACCGCCCATTTTTGATTAAGTCAAATTTAGAAAGAATATTTGTCATAAATCAAAAACCGCTCAAGATATCGAAACGAAATTCAACACACATATTTATATTAATACAAGGAATGGGCCGGAAATAAGGCGCGGAATCCTTTAAGGTCCACGCCCACTTTTATACGAAAGATTTTGAAAAGGATCATAGATGTATTTAATCGACAATAACTTTGCGTACAATAGCTTTATATCATTTCTATGTCACTTTCAAAGTGTCCGTGAATGAAGAAAGGCGAAAAATATAAATTTTCGAAAATGGGCGTGGCGTAGTGGATTATTCAACAAAATTTTGTTAATTTTGAAATGCGATTGCTTGTAGTTTGAACTAGATATTTCAATCAAAGTTGTCCTACTGCTTTTCAACAGTATGTGGCATACTCCTGCGAAGTATTAGGCAAATCGGATAACACGCAAGCAACATATCCGGGCAAGTTGTTAATACCCCACTGCAATAGGGAAGTTACATACATTTTTTGATTTTCATCACTTTCATAAACATAAAATCTTTGTTAGTATGAGAAGAAGAAGAGATGGACGCATCAATAAGTAAACTGAAATAATCAGGACGATGAGCTGAGTCGTCCGTCTCTCCGTTGGTCTGTCTGTCTGTTCGCCTATCTATTTGAACGCAAATTTTCCAAACATAAAATGTGCATGTGTTGGTATTTTGAAAAAATGTTATTAGTACTGGTTGGTAGGGAAGCTATTTATATACATATAAATTAATTTATCGCTCAAAACTCATAACAGAAGTGTTTTTATTGAAAGCAATCAATTGGGTTTATAGTACGAGCTAAAAATATTAAAATGGACCTGCATAAATAGGGATGCTATAATAGATCACCACTAGGTACTTGGACTTCCTTACTTGTTTAACATGTCAATTTTCAGAGTGTACCAGAAGCTCACTCATTCAAAGCGATTAAGCTTACCTACAGGCAATATCTAATTCTAAATTCATTTTCAGTTCTGTGTGAGTGTGCGGGCGCCATGACTGCCGCGTTACGCTCGATGCACCAAACATGTACCAATATTTGTTCTACACAATCGCTTGCTGCTTTTGATTTATACAACAACCATATTTTCCATTATTTCATGGTAACCAGCAGCATATCCTCAATATGTACTAGGCATGAGTGACATAGCTCGCGGTCACTTGACAGTTTAAGTCAGCGAATTTTCTTTCAGACTTTCGGTAGTTCTCTTATTCTTATCCATCAATTGTAATGCGTATTGTGTGTTTTTGTATATAAATGAGGAAAATTTGAATTACAACAAATTGATTGCTCTTTATTCTTAGTCTTTATGTGTTTGTAAGTGCTACTTTGCCGTCATTCTCGTTTTATTAGAAAACCATTAAGGATTTTTATTAGCCTCTTAGGAGTCTGAGTATCTTACTTGGTCAGTTCCTTTTAGCTTGGTTCTTTATTTGTTTTAATTCACTTTTAATATGCAGCCAATGTTTTGCGTGGAGTTTTATTAATGAATTATTAATTCTTTAGTGCTTAGCTTTGACTGGTTTGGTTCACGCAAAAGGTGTATGAAATTAATCTGTCCAACCTGTCAACCCTGTTGGTTGATCATTTCGTAAATAAGTAATATTGCAACATAACTTTGAAACTGGCTTATTCTTCTATACATTAGAGAAGCATTTGTGGAAGGAGATATGTTCTGGTGACACATTATTTGTTTCTATTTGGTTTGAAAGGTCTGCATAACACCATGGGTGTAGTATATCACTCGTACTAAACACTGCCCATTTTATACTTTCTGTAAAGTATTTTCAGCCTGACCAACTGCCGAAAAAATAAATAGGTTTCTTGATCATCTCCTAACACAACTATCCCACAAGCCGATAAAAAAGGGAGACCTAACCCCTATATGCTTTGTATCTTGTTTATAGTCGTCTGTTTATGGCTTGTACTTGTAACGCGTTTCTGTCCCGTTATTGTTCTACAAATTAGCAACGAAAGAGAATTGTGTTGATATAAGGTGTAACGAAACAGAATGGGTAACGATTTCCTGGAAACGGATTGACTTTAAACAAAAGCTCTACAGAAACTGCCCACAACGATGATCACAGAATTAAGTTGAATTTACGGTACGTTTGGTTCTTCTAAGTTGTTCGAATCATTTGGGAACTAAAAGCTCTTTTCATATATATTTCGATAAAATAAACTATTTATACAGCGAAATTTAAACAAATCGGAAAAGTACTTTACAAAAGGCTTTACAAAACTTAACAGTATCAAAAATATTTAATTTACACGGCTAAAAATTTTAACCTAGATTTTAAACTTTTCTGGGCTACATATATGTCCAAAGCAAATTGGTTTAGAATTTAAATTATCCCAGTTTTCGAGAAAATGAGAGTGAAGAAAAGAGTTTAGATTTTAAACCAGTATTGTCTTAACATTAAAAAAACATAAAAAACATTTGTATCAGTTGGCAGGATTCGAACCGACTGCCCCCGCATCAGATTCGTTTGCTCTACCCACTGAGCTACGGAGCAGACAAAATTGTAATGAGAAAAATTCATTGACTTGAAAAATCCTTCAAAAATATATGAAAAGAAATAAAAAAAATTTTAGACGTTTTTTCAGTTCAGTTTTAAATCTAAATCGCAAGAAATTGAAAATTGGTGTGGGTAATAGAAAGGTTTGAAATTTATATGCAAAAAAGTTTAAAAAATTGCTTAAACCGGCGAATGATTTAAAATTTAATCTAAAATTTTTACCTGTGTATTTAAAAATTTACAATGAGTAGATTTTGTGGTAAAATAAAAATTGTATATAATTACAAATAAAAACTGATCAGCAGAAAGCACATACGTTTACATTACCGTTTCAGTATGCAAGGAACGTTACTACTTAATATTGTTTCTATTCCTGAGGTTTTCATACAGTTCTATACATAAACGTTTCGTTACGATTTTGTAACTACGGTACCGTTAAAGGTTTCGTTTCCGTACCCAGTGATTAATATAATAAAATAAAATAAAATAAAAAATTAAATAAAATGAAATGAATTAAGATAAAATAAAATAAAATAAAATAAAATAAAATAAAATAAAAAAAAAATATGATAAATTTAAATAAAATAAAAAAAAATAATAAATTAAAAGAAATGGAAAAGTGGGAGGAAAAAATTTGATCTGGAAGAAAGGGAAGAGAAGGAACGGACAGCAAAGAAGAAAGAGAGGAACATTTAAGGAATAGGATGAAAAAAAAAGAAAAAAAAGGAGGTAAGGAAATAAGCAAAGATTTAATGGAAATTTAAGAAAATTAAATTAAAGGGAATGAATTGAAAAAATTATAGAATAGTAGAAATTATATGAAAATAAACAAGATTACAAGAAAGCAGCATTAAAGAAAGGTGCGGAAATGACGCTGGGCGTTCTTTTACAATAAAATACAATAAATTAAAATAAAATAGAGAAAAGTAAAAATAGAAACTGCATTATTAAATAGCGTTGAAAGGTATTTAAATAAAGATACAGAAGAAGGCAAAAGTTAAAGAAAAGAAACTACCGTAGGAAATAAATGAAGGAGAAAGATGAAGCAAGGGAACATAAAAGAAGGGGAACGAAAGCGAAAGAAATTCGAAGGAACGGACCAGCGACTAGTTAATACGAAGTTTTTTGGTTTGATATATACAAATGAGCGACACAAATTAAGTTTAGACAAAGAAAGAGTAATATAATTAGTTATTAACACAAACTATTAAACATTTGACTTAATTAAAAAGAAAGTTAGCTGATAAATGTTTAGTTTTGCAAAAAGTTGCAATCGATGTAATAAAAATCGATGTTTGCCATTAAATAAATCGATTTAAAAAACCGATAATTTTTTCACAACCCTAGCACGTTCAAGGTGAGTTGAAAGAGTAAAATGCACCTTACTCTTCTTCAACTGAAATCAACACCAAAAACTCTACACAATCTTTATTCAAAGCTTGTGAAATTGACAATCTTACAACCAGAACTTGTAGTTGTTCGGCCTGCGAGCTGCCAGCAAACTCTTCCCTGCACTGTTTTATCTTAACTGCACTTTAATTACTTTCTAAATACTAATTTTCACATAAAATGCAAAGCACCCATCGCTATGAAGCAGCATTTGGCATGACAAATTTCATTTTGCGGTCATTAAATGCAGAATTTTATTTATATTCCTTTGCCTTTCATGAATTGAGAGCTTTTTATTTATTGGATGCAAATTGCAGGGAAATTGAAATGGCGTAATAAATAACTGAAATTTTCTTTTAATGGCCACAACCGAAATGAAATTTGATAATTATTACTTGGGAAAGAAAAGGCATAAGTCTTATAACTTTAACTGATTTATTGTATAGTCGTATATTTTTATATTTGTATATATGTATATATACTATATCGATTTCTAAGAATTCTTATCTAGGCGTTGCCACCCAGTATGTTTATATGGGGTTGCCACATTGAGTTTTTTTTTGTAATGAAATGAGATATGCTAATATGGGTATCAAACGAAACGTATTTGTCGTCGTATGTAAACAAAAGTATTTCTAGATGGGGCTAACACCTTGGGTTGCCACCTAATCCCATTTACTTTTTGGCATATTTGATTTATTCTCGAAAGCAACATGACTCATTCGGATGAACCTTTGAACAAAGTTAATATGCTATATTACAAGCTCTCCTGTTCAAGCGTTGCCCTAAAGAAGATTACACAAGGCTGTCATCTATTTGAAATGTTTAAAAATTGATCCAGATATGCCAACAGGGGTTGGGAACGAAAGCTTTTTTATGTGATATTTCAACAAAAGCAACGGCCATATTTTCATTTATATATCGGCCATAGCCCAACACCCCACGAATTCTGTCAGAACAAATTGTTTCGCTGATATATACCCAGAGTGACCACTCATTCCAATAGGGATCAGCGGGTAAGCTGTTGCGTTTCTTTGCACGCCAAATGAAAAATAAATTCCTTCTTAGAAAATACTCACCCTACTCGACACGAAAAGCCCACCGTGACTCGAAAAGCGCACCACAACCGCAACAACCTACCTGCCATACACATCAAAGTATCGTTACCAGCCTCAAAGAAAGTTCAACGAACGAACTTTGAAGTGCCTTTACATAGATTCACCGAGCAAACAAACTTTTGTAGTACTATTTTGTGCCTCGTGTAGAATTTCACAAATAGTTTTTGACTAGTTTTGTGTAAAAATTTTCACTTGCCTACATTTAGGCGCTAAGCCCCATAAGGAAAGCATTTTATTTCGTGCATTTGCGTCAGTGTTTTGCTGTAACTCAATAGCAATGCAACTAAAGTGCTTGACCCAAATAAAGCGAAGCTACAAAAATGTGTGAAAAAGTATTGAGCCAAAATTGTTATGAATGTGTTAAAGTGTGTGAGAATAATCTAAATAAAACGGTAAAATACGGAAATCTCCTATGGTGTAAAAAAGTAGCAGAAGCTCAAAAATGTAAATAAAAAAGAAACTTAAAAAATAATAATAATAAATGCTATAACAACATGCACAAAGTTTTCGGCAACTCAAAGCAAAGCAAAAAGTTTTCCTTTAAACTCAGAAATTATTTTACACCAAAGTACAAATAAGTTAAATGCAGTGGGCAAAAATAAACTTACAATCAAACGACTTGCCTGCCTTCATCTTTTTTCGGCGACTCAAATTACGCTGAAATTATTTTATTTGAAGTTTTTTACTACACGTTTTCTACATTTAAAATTGTTGATTCCTTTCTTTCATCTCACATTGTCATGGGTTTTGTTTGGGAACGCTTGAGTATGCTTTATTAGGGCGCTTTGCGGGGACAAATAATGAAATAAAAATATTTTGATTGTTTGCATCTTATGCAGGTACTTGTGCAGTAATGATGTGTAAGTAATAGTAAGAAACGGTAATCAAATCTAACAAGTAAGAAAAAGTACTTGCGAATAAAGAGAAATAAATACCTGAGAAAACATAAAAAATAATAAAGAAATTGTAAAGGCCACCGGAATAATCTTTTTATTTTGTATTTTGTTACTCAATTTTTAACAAATTTTCCATATATCTCGTGCAGCATCTAGCGACTTTTTTCTTTCACTTGAACTTTGTTCCAATCTCAACAGGAACTTGCCTAAAAAGCAGATACCGGGACTTTTTTCTTGTTTTCTGGAACTTTTATTTTTATTATTCAAACTAATTGTGTTTAGGATTTTGATCCTGGATGTTCAAGGATGACAGAAAAGTTAAAAACTTTCTTCAAGGCCATTACCTTAACCCGGACTTTTATAAGACCGAACAAAAAAATTTAATTTTCCGTCCTTGCTAAAAAGCCTTTACAAAATTCCGAAATTTTGTATGCAAATATAAAATAAAATAAAAAATTAATATAAAATGCAGTAAAAAACTAACAACATTTTCAAAAAAGCATTAATGGAATAATCGAGTCAATATATATATATAGTTGTGTTCAATATAATAGTAGTGAAATTAAATTGGATATCGTTTGACGAAATAAAAAGAAGCTGTGTTTTTTATAATTTTCTTTTAAAATATAGCTAATTTCATAATAGAAACCCCATAAAAATAGATTTCAAAGTTTACACAAAGTGCAGGATATTTAAAAATTTACATCACAATTTCAGAATTTTTAAAAAAATTGTTGAGTACTCAGTTTTATAGCTCATTCGATTCTAGCATAATAGTGCAAGCCAGAAGTACCTCAAAATTTCCCCTGAGTTTTTAGAACTTTTTTGTCAAGGAGGTTGGGTATATTCTTCCATACAATAAATTTTTCTTCAAGCTTTGTGTTGAAGAAATCATTCAACACTCTTAACAGAAAAAGTTCTGAAAATTCAGGGAAATTTTCTAGAGAGTTCTAACTTCAGTTTTCAGAAATTCTGTTAAAAAATTTGAAGATTTTGATGCCCATTTTTTAAAGTTTAATTAACTTTCCTGAACTTTGTGTAAACTTTTTCTTTTTATGTGGTTTCTGTTGTGGAATTCGCTGGATTTTAAATGAAAATTAAAAAAATCACAGTTTCTTTATATTCCGTCTAACAATATCCATTTTAATTTCACTACTATTACATTGAACACAGCTGTAGATACCAAATCTTAGTACTCGAGCTGCTCCAATCATTGATTTATCTTATTTAAAAAGTTTTTCGAAATTCTCGATATCCGATTTCCCCATTTTAATTAGCAGGCTAATTTTGGCAGGAAAGCAACGTGTCTGACGAATTTCATTCAATATCTCAAGTTATAGTGTTTACAGACTGATGAATAAGGTTCAATTGATTCCTCTTTTTATTCCAAGACCTTTATATGTGGAACACAATATTTATCTCAATTAAGTTTTGCTATTACAAAACATCGTTATATGGATAAAACTATAAAATCTTTTGTGCTTGTACAGCTGGGTATAAAAGCGCTAGTCCATTAATTAGGATTAATATTCTCTTCAAATAAAAGTTTACAAAAATCGTTGCAGCTCTTTTTGAGTCTAGCCGTTCCAAGCAGGTTCCATAGAGGTAATTTTTATTCAAAAGATATTTTATAGATTGATTGTGCCGATCGTTCGTTAGCGTATTAAAGAGCCCTATATGGCTTATAAAATTTATAGTTAATTTGGCTCCCTTCAAGTATAGATGTGAGTTACTCTTCAAAAATTACAGCTGTGTACTCAAAGCTAACGATTCTTGTAAAGTAAATATATTTTTATTATTTTCGCCAACAAAAACAAACAAAAGCACCAGCTGGAGTGCTTGAAGTAAATGTAAAAAAAAATATTTTACGTGTGATGCTATAATGCCATATAATATAATATTCAGTTTGAGTCTTTATGCCTTTCGCTGAACTTTGCCATACTGAAAACAAACACCTACACACTTTCATACGAGCACATTTAAGCGCAGTTATATGTTCATAAACATAAACAAAAACATATTTGAATGTGTACCTTTGTCAAACTGTCACACGAGTAAATATGCACCTTTAAGGCTTCACACAAACTTAGATTTTTATGGACATTGTAACGGCTGTGCCCGGAAACCAACAGTGCGTATACGCAACATTTAACAGAAGCATTAAGCTATTTCCCCCCTCCAAAAAATTCGATTAGTCTAGTATCAGCCGCAAAAGAGCATGCGAATAATGCAAGTGCTGATCACTTCATATTGGTCGAACTGTTCACACTTGTTTGAGTATGTCCCATGGAAATAGCAATTGTACGCATTTATACGCGAAAAGGTGCGATAGGAATACTCCTCTTTCTACCCAAACCTTTACGGTCCGAGGTGTTACTTTAACTCCTATCAGTATCCTACACAATTTAAAGACATAGTTTGCAAATAAAAATGTACTTATATATATTAATATATCTTTAGAAATTAGTCACACGATTTTTTGCACTGTATCTATGGAAAGCAACAAGGTCCTAGAAGTATGCCCGTTATTTGAAAGATGTATAGCGCAAAACCCGTTTAACGGAAAATTCGATTGTATGTGGGCTATATGATATATGAATTAGTCCGATCATATTGGTTCCGACAAGTCTTATAAATAAACACGAATGTTTGCCTCTGTGTATTTTATACGCGTCCAAAGTACTCAACCGATCTTTATGAAATTTGCACAGTATATTCTTGGATTCACTGAGTACAGCATGGGTTATATACAGTTTGGAAAAGTGAGCGGTGCCACGCCCCCAGGCTATACAAAATTTCAATTCGTCATAACTCTGAACTTATTTGGTCTAAATTAATGATATTTGGATATTTGTGTCAAGATTTACACTAGTTTGGAAAAGTGGGAGTGCCACGCCCACATATTTTTGTGTGTAGTTTGTCCGTCATTCATGTCCAACGTTTATTGTCGACCTCTGTTAAACTTCCTTAGTGCGTTCTGGAGTCCGCTAGGTACGACATAGGCTATATATAGTTTTTGGAAAGCCCGCAGGTTATACAAACTTGCGATTCGGCATAGCTATGAATTTATTTGGTTCAAGTTTAGATATTTTATCTATAGATATGTGTTCTATATATCAAGAAAACTTTGGAAAAAGTTTGTGGTAGCAACACTAAAAGAAAGTTAATTCGCTATATCTTCTAAATTATCAGTACCCGCAGAGTAAAAGGGAGAAGAGGGGAGTTGGAATAGAAATTTATAGATGTAGAGGAGCTGTTAGAGGAAAATTAACAGAATGACGAAGAGTAACGTGATATTGGGGTGTGGGAAAGCAAAAGTAGATAGAAAAAGGAATATATAGGGAAAAATGAAGAGGAAGCTCCGAGTGTGGAGGGGAGAGAGTACAATTTGATAAATGTGGGCAAGTCAAATTTTAGGCAAGACGACAGCTGCCTTGTCTGCTGGTAAATAATATATTACAAGATGGCTCCCACACCCTACATTTTTGCCAGCTATCTCCAAAACTGGGAGACTAGCTTGCGTTCAAACAGACAGGACGGACATAAAGACGGACAAGGATAAATCCACTCAGCTCGTCGCTTTGATTATTTTCACATACTTATTGCTGGGCCCATCTCTACTTCTTCTCATACTATTTGCAAACATAGCAACGAAGTTTTTGTACCGCTTTTATGTTCATGAAAGGTATAAAAATTGCCAATATTTAATTATACCAAATTAAAAAACAAAATTAAATACGTATTTCAAAATTACAAACCAAAAGTAGATAAAAAAGGTTAAAAATTCTACTTCATGCTATATCTTCTAAACATATTTTACTCGTTTGTCATTGTATTTATTGTAGGTGGGTTTCTTTATTTTGCCCAGTGTAACTTTTCTAGTTAAAAGCTTTACTCTCGCTTTTTAAAGAGATTTTTCGTTATATTCTCGTGTCTCGCTAAGAAAAAACAACAAAGGGAAGTAAGATATTTACATTAAAAATTTACATAGCTTCATAGTCGGCTGCGTAATATTTGGACAAAATGTTGTGGGTTGTTGGCCCAAACACTCATACTCACCTATGTATGTAAGTATGTGTCTATCATTTAAAAGAAATATTTCTTACTGTTCAATACCCTAATTTCCTTCCAATGTAAGAACTATGTACGGAATGCAATCAAGGTTCAAAAAAAAAAGAAAGTACATTAGACTGGGCGTAAAATTTTTCTTTAATTATCTTGATATTATTTTTCAAAAAGTTTCAGACCACAGTGTTAATTTTAAGCTGCATATTATTGCTTAGTTAGATTTAAGAATTTGTTTTCATGTTTTTTCTACAGTAATAATGAATTTCCATTGTAAAATCATGAAATCTGAAATCAATACGAATGTTTAAAGCTGGATAAACTTGAAGCTGCCCATCTGACGAAAATTTACTTTTGAGAACATTTTTCGAGGAATAGCACTTCTTACAAAACTATGCGTAGCTTAATTTTATTAGTTAAATGGTTTGACAGTTTTATATGGCCCAGTCTAATGTATAAGCTGGAGACATTATCGAACTTTGATTGTGAAATGCCAGAAATTCCGATTAATTTATATCTTCGTTTTCGAAACGTTTTCTAAGAAAAATACTATTAAAGCGATTGACAACACGATTGAGGAATTAAAATTATATGCAGAGTTTCTTTACTGAGGGATTGAGAATTTTAGAGATCTACATCGGTTATAAACCATTTAAGCAAATATAAAAAAACTTCGATCTTCCTCTAAAATATTTTAAAAATCCCTTTCTATCACACCAGTTTTATATTCTCAACACAAAAACTCTTTGTGTATTTAAGTCAGACACCCTAATGTAAGCTACTCTATACTCGCATTCGTTAAGTTATTTCTGCAAACAAAAAGCCTGCACACAATTCTTAAGTCGCTGACTTGAGAATGACTAAAATTTAAATTAAAGTATGCGCTTCTCGTATACTTTCTCTGAAAGAAACTTTATTTCTTTTACTTCTTCTGAAAGCATTTTTAGCATATTCATTTTCTATTAAGCTACTTCTTTTCGCATTCATATTCGCATTTAAAAATTTATTGCAACTTGCTCAGCGGGGCGTATGAGCAATAATAATTGTAGTTACTTGTAATAATGATAATAAAAGTAGTATCATACATACATACAAACGCCCTAGTGTATATACTTCCGCATAACTTTTTAAAATACCGGCATTGCTGGATGCAAAGCAATGTAATATCGGGATTTCGGGATTTTTCGCGAATTTTTGAGATTAGTGTGCAAAATTCGTATCACAATCCCATCCACTTTACTATACAGAAAGTTTAAAAAGAAAAATGTAATAACTCATTTACTAAAGCTGCTCAATAAATGGTCTTCGATAGAAGGCAATTTTCAATTAAAAAATGGGCGTGGTACTGCCCACAAGAGAATTAATAAATTTAGTGCTTTTTAAGACCAAAAAAGAACAAGAAAAAGGTACTTATTAAAATTTTGGTGGATTCTTTGAGGGACATTACACCATTTTTGGAAAAGGGGCGTGGCACCGCCCACATATGAGTAAACAAAATTTCAAACTTCGACTGTTAATAACTACAGAACCGTTTATGCTAGAATAACGAAATTTGATAGGAAGTTTACTAGGGTTGTGGTACATACACCCATAAAAAATTAGCGAATCGCCTACTTTTTCATAAGAGTTGTGTGGAAAATTGAACTGCCAATATCTCATTGACTGATACAGGTAGAATGATAATTTGGCAGGTACCTCAATTTTCTTATTATTTATATGATTTTTGTAAAATTTTGGAAAGTGGGCTTGGCGCCGCCCACATATAAGTCAATCAAATTTAAAATTCCACTGTTAATAACTTCAGGACGGTGTAAGATAGAATTACAAAAGTTGATACGAGGTATACTATAGGTATGTAGAGTATGCCCACGGCAAAATCGGTGGACGACCACGCCCACTTTTGGACCAAAGTTTTCTAAAAGAGAAGTAGGAAACCGGAACATGCCATATCTCATTCACTGATGCAGATAGAACGCTAGAATTTCGTAGTTACAATGACCTGATGATCTTATTAATGATTTTTGTAAAATTTTGGAAAAGGGGCGTGGCACCATCAACATGTAAATGAACAAAATAACAAATTTCAGCTATTATTAACTTCAGAACCGTGTTAAATAAAATTACGAAACCTCATGCGAGATATACTATCTACGGTTTTCAAAATTATACATAGCCTATGCTGTAAGCAGTGAACATAAGAATCTACTGTGAAAGTTACATGAAGATCGGTTAAGTGCTTTGGACGCCAGACACACATTCATTTTAATTTATAAGATTGCCCACATGGTAGTAGAAAACGTTTAAGCCTCTTTAGGTCATAACTCCACAACAATTTAGCAATTTACCACAACCACTTTTACACAGCTGTGTATGTAATGTTCGGGTCCAATCGAACTTCGACTTCCTTACTTGTTTTGGTTAGTATTTGCACAATGTTGGAACGGCATAACTCGAACAAGAGTTGAACTAATAATGCGATAGCATTGCCTTCGTAGTAATAAGTGATCTCAATGAACATTTTTAAAATCGTGTTAGAGGCACGCCCACTTTTTAAGACGGTTTATCACTGAAAATAAAAAAGTGGTGGGAGTTAGATCTTGTTTTGATACCGGTGTTAAACTCTCCAAACAATAATAAACTCTCTGAACGTATAAATAGTTATTTATCGATTTTTCATCATAATAATCAGAAAAGCTTAAGTCGACATATATAAATATATATATATACTTCTGTAGACACGGTAGGGTTAAATAAATGCCTCCTTTCCACCGCTCCCTTTTTAGAAGGATATATTAAGGCAAGCTGAAATTATTTGGTACACTATGAAGTCTTGCTGAGGAATAAGGTAAAATAACTTATTTCTCATATGTAGACCAAATCTGACAAGGGATGACGGAAAATCGTTCCAATATGCATATACTTAAGCTGTTATTGCTCTTCACCACATATATAGAAATATTCGCCTGATGTCAAAAAACCCTAAGTTAAAGTGAGTCTGCTGTGACCCTATACTTGGATAATGCTAATTGCCTGTTTGCACTAAAAATTCGATGAGACGGAAGTTTGCATTGTTAAAGCGATCAAAAAATTGTATGAGGATCAAAATTTGCCTTCTGAGAGGAGTAGAAAAAGGGGTTCGGGATAGCACCAATGTATGTCTTAAAAATATACATACCTACCTATATGATATTGCTAGTTTTATAAAAAAATATTAGTTGTACGACCACCATGCCAAAGAGGTAAAGTTAATGTGGTGTATGTACAGCTGTGTTCAATATAATAGTAGTGAAATTAAAATATATATCGTTCTACGAAATAAGAAGAAGCTGTTATTTTAAAAATTTTCATTTAAAATATAGCAAATTCCATAACAGAAACCACATAAAAGGAAATTTCAAGGTATATACAAGGTTCAAGAATGTTAACTAAACTTTATACAATGGCCATCAAAATCTTCAACTTTATTTTGCAGAATTTCCAGAAAATTTTTGAATAAGCAGTTTTGTAGACCAATCAATTTAAGTACAACATTGTTCAAGTTAGAACTCACTCAAAAATTTTCCAGAATTTTTTGGATTTTTTTCCTCAAGGGTGTTGAGTGATTTCTTCCATACAACGCATGAGGAAAAATTAATTTTGTATGGAAAAAAATACACAACATCACTGACCAAAAAAATTCTCAAGATTCAGGCGAAATTTTAAGGTACTTTTAACTTGCCCATTATTATGCTAAAGTTAAATGGGCTATAGAACTGCGTACTCAAACATTTTCTAAAAATTCTTCCCAAAAGTATTGAAATTTTGATGTCAATTTTAGAAGTTTAATTATTTTTCGCGAACTTTGTGTAAACTTTCCTTTCCTTTTAATGTGGTTTGTGTTATGGAATTCGCTATATTTTAAATGAAAATAATAAAAGCACAGCTGCTTTTTAATTCGTCGAACGATATCCAATTTAATTTTACTACTATTATATTGAACACAACTGTGCATACGAGGGCAGCTGGAAAATTCGATGACTTTTTTAATTTTACAGCCAGTAAGTAAAGAGATACTTGACAACTGCAATAAGGATTCTCCTCCATCAGTTTTAATGTATACACAGAAATGTGCTGCGTCCCATTTTGGTCGTGACGCCGAAAGTTCAGCTCGCTCAAAAGAAGTAGTCACCCCGAAAATCGTCGATAAATCCACAAAATGACATTAAAGAATTCATGAATGAAAGAGCATGAAATACCTGAGACCATCGAGCATCTCAACTGAGTGTATTAGTTCCTCACAACTTCATGCAAACAGCTAAGCCACGCGTCTCTAAACCAAAACGAAACTTAGCTTCGCAGTAGATAACAATGCCCTGCACTATTTCCGAAAAGCAAAAATTAATTGGTTTTTTGCAGAAAAAATAGTTTTTTTGGTTCAAAAAGTCATCAACTGTTCAAACTGCCCTCGTATAAATGATATCTAGATAGCTTCTCATAAATTTTTAACATGTATGATTTACTTGTTACTATTACTTACATTGCGGATTTGTCTTTCTTTGCATCTCTTACACTGAAATTGTAGCACAATGCTTATGTATGTGTGTTTGTCAGTGTATATGTGCCTTAGCTCAGATTTCATCACACATTCACTGTTGATGTTGTTGGCAGTTTGTAATGCACTTGACTTGCAATAAATATACTTTAGCTGTTAATTTTAGTATTGCAAAATGTATTTATGTAAATTAGCCTTGGCGAAAAAAAATTTGTTTTTTATTATTTGCGCATTATTTTTTAAAATTGTAAAAAAAATGCTGCATAATTTTTGAATAGCTGATGTTTTCTCGTAAGCACTTAGCGACATATGAATAAAATAACCGAATGAATTTTTTTTTAAATTTAAATTTCCCTTGAAAAGCAACTTTTTTCTGCTTTCTTATTTATAGAATTCATATAAACATATAAAAATCTAGTAAAGTTGATAAAATATATAAATATGTCATTTTTCCAAGAAGTTCATGCGCTTTATAAACCATATGAAGGCTTACGGAGCTCTTATTTTTTCAATTCAAATATTTTTTTAGGAATGTAGAACAGAGTTAACTAGCAACAAAATGGCGAATAAAAAACGACCATTAATTTTTAGTGGTCTATCATAGCTGGTTTAGATTTTTAGAAGGCTTTAAAACTGAAATATAAAAATTATGCTGCACACAGTTTTGTAGGAAATTGAATTGCTGACAAAAAAGTGCTCGACCAAAATGTTCGCCAGGTGGGCGGGTTTAGAGTAATCAGGCTTTACACATCGATGTGATTTTCTGTTTTCAACTTTTTGCATTAGAAATTTGGTAAAAACGCAAAAAACAAAATAAAAAAAAATAACTGCTGACTTGTAAAGTTAATTGATTTCAATTCACTTACAGAATGAAGGGGTGAGGTTCGGCCATAAGCCCCACTCCAAAAAAAAAAACATGACTTTGTGTTCGGTTTTTGTTTTTTAGCTTAGGGCCAAACCAAGATATGTAAGCCAAATGTCGATGACTTATTTGATCCCAGCGCTTTAAAAACCGAATTACCAAATCCAACAACATCTTCTTGGGCTAAGAATCAGTGTTTACAAGCTTTTACAGAGGTTACAAAAATAACTGGAAATTTCAAAAAACATTTTGATACCTTTCAAATTTGTGGCAAGAATTTCAAAATGATTACAGAGTGTAGTGGGAAACAAAAAAAGCATGTCAAAAATTCTTAAAAACTTTGTTAAATTTTATTCTACATTGTGTTTGATGCACGGCTCAAAATTTGAGCCTAAATTTTAAACTTTTCTGGGCTACATATAGTATGTCCAAACTAAATTTGGTTTCGTGAAGAAGAGAATTTTAAATGTATTAACAATTAATAAAACATAAAAAACATTTGTATCAGTTGGAAGGACTCGAACCGACGCTCCCGCATCAGAGTCGTCTGCTCTGCTGACTGAGCTACGGCGCACACAAAATTATAGTGAGAAAAATTCATTGACTGGAAAAACCTTCAGAAATAAATGAAAAGAAATTTAAAAAATTTTAGACGTTTTTTTCAGTTAAGTTTTAAATCTAAGCCGCAATAAATTGAGAATTGGTGTCGGTAATTGAAAGGCTTGAAATGTATCACCAAAATGTTTAAAAAATTGCTTAACCTAAAATTTTTAGACGTGTATGAGCTTGAAATAACTACTAAAATTTTATGAAAGAAAATACCAAACACCATGTAGAAAAAAACGACTAAAATTAACTCGATTTCTAAGAGTCTTGCAACTTTCAGTTTGTTTGTGAGACTGGAGTTCCTTCGGCTATGAAACTCCATATTCAGAAATCTTTTTGAAAGTTTTGTAGAAATATTTTCAAAATTCTTCTAAGTAGCAATGGCAGACCACTGAGAAGTAATATAAAGGTCTGAAACTTTTAAAGTCTTTATTTTTCGTTATTCTGATAAATGATATAAAATTTATTTAAAAAAAAAATGTTTTTTTGGTTCAGTCTAATATACATATATACACGTGTACTCATCTATGTTGGTAAGAAAATTAGGTTATGCGAAGTATGAATGAATAACTGCTTGAATGCAGGCTAAGGAATGACTTTCTAAGATGTATTTAAGAGTGAACTTATTTGTAGTCTTAAATTCAAGTAGAATCCTCTTTGCATACCATCCACGTACGTTAATAATGCTATGCGTATATGTCTATGTATATAAAAGTATAAGAGAGTGCGATAGTACTAACGGCTTTCTTTCAATATTTGCCGCATAAAAATTTCACATTGCGATAAATTAAATAACTTTAAATGACTTTTTTCGTGAGTGGCGGCGGTGCAATGTGTCACGGTGACTTATATAATCAGCCCCTCAGTAATTTCAAATATACATATACATATAGTAATCGATAACAACATATAAATCGATATACATTCAGAAAACTTTTTTAAATGCTTAATAATAACAGCGAGCAAAATATTTTAAGATCCGGCAAAATTTAAAAAAATCTTGAAAAATTGTAGCGAATATTATCGAGTATCGCATCTCACTATGCAGTTCCCACTCCCAACACTAATAAAAGCTGCAGCTATCACGCGGGCAAAGAATCACAGGTGAATTGTTGCTTCAGTTATACTTCAAAGAGTGAGAGAGATAGCAATAGTGTAAGCGTACAAAACGCGAACGCCAGATAAAAAGCATCTTGAGATTTATAGAAGCTTCAAATGTGGTAATTCACACTATGCAAACTATAAAATACGAAAAAGATAAAAGGGCGGAAATAATTCGAATAAACTTAAATTATTCGAATACTTGAATTTTTCAACAGAGAGCTGATGTATGTTATTTCTTTTTCATCATTTGAAGCGGCACTGGGACTAAACAATAATCGTCACTCTTGCACTCGGCTTAATTTATACTCTGGTGCCGGACAATTGAGTATATCATTTGGATTGACAAGATAAGAAAGAGTTCATGCCTTGCGTGAAACCTTCCGGTATTCGAGATGTGTTTTTATTAAATACTAGTAAATCCGACCAGCTTCGCTGCGTCTCAGAACTAATAATAGACTGAGTACGATTTTAGTCATTATATTCTACACCAGATAAGATTTGGGACTTAATTATATAGCTTATTGCAGCACTCAATATCAGCTTTCGTTTGATACCCATATTGTACTAAACATATTTCGGGTCACCTTGTTCCACATATCGGTCGATATCTCAGAAACTGGTTGAGCTATCGAAACAACTGATATACTAAGTTTTAAGTTAAGCGTCTAGTAATGCAATGGTAAAAGCTCCATTCAATTCCATTTAGCCGTTTTTGAGTGATACGCAACCAACCATACATACAGACAAACAAAAATTCTAAAAACCGTTGATTTGACTTTTATTGACTTTATAATGGTCACTACATCGATTTTGCTTCAATATCTACATGGTACAGACATCGACCTGTTAAAATTGTTTTACATATAGAGATTTGTCACTTAGAGGCTGAAAGAGAGACTGTGATACTCGCGTTTTAAATCCTACACTGAATTTGTGTTTATCTATATAATTAATCAACCTGGCAGAGGCACCTTTTCCAGCACCTGTAATTAAGGAGTTTGAAATATACCTTCGGTAAGTTTCTAGTACAGAAGCGTATTTACTTATGTTTAAATTGTTGTTTTTAACTACCAAAATACTCCCTGAAAGCTTAGGGGAGTTTTACCTATGTAGACAGTCTTTCACCGGATATGAACACCATTCGCTTTGTTACTATAATCTCCTGGTACAAGCCGGACTACCTCGAGGGAGGTTTATTTGACTTTTCGGCAAGCATACCTTACAGCAGATAAATTGAAAGCTGGCTTACCCTCTATGATTAATTCTTAATATCCGAAGCTCCTTGATTCTTCTTACTAAAGTGTGGCCGTGTGCCGTATGCTAGAACCCTACAACATACTCAGTCCAAAAATAACCACAACAAAAATAATAACACTTTAATTATTTAGGTTAACAGTGATTTTGTGGCCACATTACGTTGTTCCACTTATTTCAAACTTCTTCCCCCGTATTCGCATAATCCGAGCATATAAAGCTATTTCTACATTTCCCTTAAAAGCTTTGTTGAGTTCTTATTATGTACGTTGTACCTACATATTTGTTGAGTAAAAGGGCAAAAGGTGTTGGCGTGGAATTTCAACCTCTAGCCGTGCTCCACCACTTATAATCACTGTGTTTTGTTAGAGCTCCAACAGCTGTGCAGCTTCCTGTTCTGCTATCTTATGCTCGATGTGCTCATAATTCACTGACCAGCATGAATTTTTAATATTCAAAACAAAGATTTGAGCAAAATTTCTTGTGTCACAAAATTATAGCTTCGAGCATTTATATAACGAACAAAAACACCGCAGGTCCCGTGAAACAACGCGAACCTTCATTCACTTGCAGTGTAGCTACGCTTTGGCGTCGGTTGGGAAGCAAAGCAATTTTATTTTATTTAGAAATTTCATTGTTTCCTTTTGCTCTTTTTACTTTTATTAACCAAAAAATTCCATTACAAATTACTTGTGGCAAACGCGTTCGCACTACAATAATAATATCTAATAATAATAATAGTAGAAAAGCCAACAACAACGATGTTGAAACATTTATTACTTCAATAACATTCGGAGGAAATTGGTTGGAAATGGCAAGCAGAGAGCGCATACGAAAGTGAAGAGATTTTCTGTTCGTATTTGAAGAAGCTCAATGGGTCTCAAGCGGAATTTGGGTGCCCAAGTTCAAGCAATAAATAAATGAAGTGATTTTAATGGAAGCTTTCAGCAGTTGTTGAAACCGATAAAAATAATGTTGCGGTTACGATTTCGATTCGGGTTGCGTTCTGAAAAATTTATTTTGGTTTTGGTTGCAGATTAAAAATATGAAGACAAGTTTGTGTAAAGGAAATGTATTCGTGTAAAGCAGCCTTTAGGGATCTGATATAGCTTATACATATTTATATTAGAGGGTGGTCCATAAAATCAAGTGAGCGATTATTTTAGACTCACCTCTTCAATCGTCAAACTTCATAGCTTTAAATATAAAAAAAATAATAATAACACTGAACCCAAAATCCGGTGCTACACACCCTAACCGTCTAAATCTATACGGATACCTACGACCAGACCTGTTGAATAATGATTACTAATCGTAATGATTACCGGTTTGATTAATTATTTTCTTGAGGATTAATTTAATCTTTGATTACAATTATTTAAAATTTTTAGTGATTATCTTCGTATTAATTTAAAAATAATCAGGAAAAAATCATGATTTTTTACGATTATTAAAAATAATCAAAGAAAGGTGTTTTAATTACTTTTGATTATCTAACTTTTTTTGAAATTTAAAAAAAATTTTTTTTTGTGTATTTTTGATTTTTTTAGTATTGTAATGTTAAACATACACATCAACAATACTGAAGAAAACTCAAAAATAATAAAAAATATAATAATAATAAAAATTTAAAATAATCAAAAGTAATCAAAACTACTTTTTTGATTATTTTTGATTTTTGCTAAGCGTAATCAATAAATAATTTCTTTTTCCTTGAAAAACAATTAAAATAATCATTAACAATTAAAAAGGTCGTCTAATTAATTGATTACTAATTACTAATCAAACTTAACAAGTCTGGCTGCGACTCTTGTTTTATAGATTTTGGGGGTTAGACAATCTAAAAATTAATTTAAACTTTTTGTATTTTCATAGGGTGCTCTGAACTTAGAATTCTATGCTACACCCTTTAACTGTTTACAATGGGAATAAATAACGTACATGATGGTGTAGGTTTGGCAAATTTCGTGTAAACATTGTCTCCCTACCTGACATTGGGCGTGGGCTAAACTATTTTGGTCTGATATTCTAGGACCCGACTAGTAAATTTAATTCTTATCAAAGTATGAAAACGAATAAAATAATGTTCCGCTTTCGTTTATAAAATGTTTCGGTTTCGGGTCCGGTTTCCAAAAAAAAAAAACGATCACAAGCTTACTAGTTTGACCTTTCTCGAGAACCTTCGATGAAAATTAGCCAGGGCATTATCTTGTAAAAGAAAATTTATGTCCAAAAGTGAAGTAAAAGCCTACAAAAAATCCAAACCCGTTTGGAATTGGTTCAACCTTTTGAAACGGTATCAGTTTTTTTTCTTTTGCAGATCAAATCAGCGTTTCGGTTTCGAGAAATGAGTTGGATTTAATCGGTTACGGTTGCGGTTTCTAAAAATGAAACGGTTTTAATCGGGTATAGTTTCGGTTTCGAAAAATAAATTGGTTTTTATCGGCTACGGTTTCAGTTTTGAAAAATTATATTACGGTTTCGGTTTCGAAAAATTAATCGGTTTTATTGGTAACGGTTTCGGTCTTGAAAAATTAATCGGATTTAATCGGTTCCGGTTTCGCTTTCAGTACTTAATTTAGCAAATTTTTTTTAGCAAACATTTTTCTAAAAATTCCATGAAATTTTAGCTGAAGATGTTCTGACACCCTCCGAAATCTGCAAAGTTCAGTGTGTCTGTCAGTGCTTCTAATGGGCTCGGGTAAAAAACTTACAAGTAAATTGGCTCTGGAGGTATTATGTTCAAAATTTACTATATGGAAAAAGAAATGGATCCGATTGGGTGCCGAATATCACCCAAAAAATAGAAGCTGTAAATAATTTGAGAATCAGTCTATTTTTGCGTAACCCAACCGACTGAGAAAGAGTGAAAGGCTAATCCCCGATGAATGTACAGAGAAGATTTGAAGTGGTGAAAGATGAAGTTCGACACGATTTCACTTAGAAAACTGCAATTAAAACCCTCCGAAAAAATAACCTGCCTTCGCCCTTGGATGCATATGTATGTAAGAAGAGTTTGGGATTTTAATGTAAGCCGTACAAGAACATTTCCGAAATCTGATATCAAATAAATGACTCAACCTAAATTTCCTAACAGCAATTGACAATCAATGAACTGTAACAAAGATTGGTTGCATGCGTAATGGTTATACGTAGCTTTAATGGTAATTACTTCATATCAAATGGGTATATGCGTGGGTGGTAAGGTCAAAATGTTGTTGACTATAATATATAATATGCTGGCAGTAATGACTATGAAATAGCTATATTATTATCGACTGAAAAAAAAATAATTGCAGATAATGCTGGAATTCGAGTAGTATAAATGTAACATGTAGTAAATTTAGTTACAGTTATTTAATACCAACGAACCCGAACTGTTTACAAAAAAAAATTATTTGAAGAAAGTCAAATGCAAAAAAATAATCACACGCGGTACAGTTGGCGCAATGCTACTCTGATTACAGTTATAAGTATATGGGTTTACATATGTCCAGTTGAAAGTCTTCAGTTCACAAGGAAGTTACTCAAAAACTGATGGCAAGATTCCTGCCGTTTTTTACCTATCGCGATCTGCGCGCCACCTAGCGAAATTTTGTTTTCAGCAAACCATACTGTCATCGTGCCCTGACCTATGTGCTAAGCTTCAAGCGCCTAAGTCGCCGAAAAATTAGTTAAAAACCGATAGCAAGATTCCAGCGATTTTCAGTTATCTAGGTCAAAGCGCCATCTAGCGAAATTTTTTATTTCTACAAATGACGGTGTGCTCTGAACTATGTGCTAAGTTTCAAGTTCCTAGGCCACCAGAAAGTAAGTTAAAAGTCGATCGCAAGATTCTTAATATCAAATGAATTTTCCAAACAGGAAGATCCGTGCGCCACCTAGCGAAATTTTGTTCACCAAGTATTGCATTTCGCAGGGTTCTGAAGCATGTGTGCAGTTTCAAGTATCTACCTCACCGGGAAGTTACTCAATAAAAATAGCAGGATACCCCACTTTTTTCAAAGATTTTCAGCGATTTCAAGTTACCTCGATCAGCGCGCCACCTAGTGCAATTAGGATTTCTACAAACTATATTGTCCTAGTGTCCTGCACTATATGCTAAGTTTCAAGTCCCTAGGTTGCCAGGAAGTTTGTAAAAATCAATCGCAATATACCAAATTTTTAATCAGTTTTCCGTGTATCTCGAGCCACCACCTGGCGGACATCGCATTGCCGCGGATTTCGGAACGATGTTACAAGTTTCAAGTGTCTAGCTCAATGGAAAGTTACCTAAAAAGCCTTGCACGAATCCGAAAATTCGTATCAAAATAAGCGGACAGACAAGAGATGGACTTAATAGTAGTAATAATATTAAAAATAAATTAAAAATAGATAAACAACTATAAAAAGTAATTGGAAATTTTAAAGTAATCAGATGGTTATAAATGACCGAAAAAGAGTTCAGATAGTTGAAAAGAATCAGCTGCAAAAACTAATTAAATAGCTAAAAGGTAGTGAAAAAGATACAATTATTGAATAGAATAAAAAAATAAATTTACAGGTATTAAAAACATCAATAAGTAAAAGCAGACAAATATTGAAACAATTATCAGATAGTTGAAAGTAATTACATTATTAAAAATAATCGGATTATTAAAAATTATTAAGTGATTATAAAAAATCGAATAACTGCAATATAGCCAAATATTTTAAAAATAATCGCATAGTGAATTATAGTCGGTTAAGTGGTTTGGCAAACTCTCCGAGTGTATTTCTGTCATGACAGGCTTCTCAGCAAAAATTCGTCTCCTTTGTAGATGCCGTTCGAAGTCGGCAAAAAAACTGTAGGTCCCACCAATTTGTAGGGAAAATTCAAATCGGCACACCACAAATTGGAAGAGAAGCTTGGCGCAAAAATCTCTTAGGAGGTTTATGATGATATACCTGTTGTATATCGCGCCATAGAGAGAGAGAAGTGAAAGTAAACAGTGTAGTAATCAAAGTTCTTTCGAAAGAGGTTAATCTCACTCTTTACATATGATCATTGCTGCCACGACTTAAGGGGTAAGGGGAATAGAATATGCCCCCCGCAAGTAGTCCCGTTGTAAGAGTTGACCAAAATCCAGGATCCAAAGATTCAAGGGATCAGAAAAACCGTTCATTTCTTCTTTATGGTTATGTATAAGGAGATGTACTAGTTCTTTTAGCGGTGAGTATTAAAAATTCCGGCAGTACTGTTTTGTGTGAACAAACCTATCAACTTACGCTTATGGGGCAATGCACGGCTGCGAGCAATATCAATGCTCAGATATTGTATAACACATAACATTACGTGTTATTTCCGCAAAACGAGCTTGTCGCACATGTGAAATTGTTTGACAGTGCAAACCGATAAACTAAAAAAAAAATATATAAAATATTGACAGCTGTCAACGGTCGGGGAATGATATGTGTACTGCTTTTACAAATGGCGCAAATGTACTCACTGGCATGATGTTGTTGCATGTGGTGCATGTACCTGCATAAATATGTACATAAGTACATAGGTACTTAAAGAATCAATCGCTTACTAACCGGACCGATATTCAACACCGATGGGGAAAACCGAAATCTCGCAGTAAAAGAGATAAGCATGTGGAAGATGTTTGTATGCTGACATAAATATTTATGTATCGATATATGCAAATATCTACACAATTTTAGTATAAATTTTAAAATATTTAGGGGGTTACAATTAAAAGTGCCCACCAGTCTGCTTTTGCATCTATAGAATGGTGCAAAAAATACTGTCAAAGTTTCAAGCCCTTATATTATTTTTTAAAAGTTTATAATAACTAGTTCGCATTTTACGGACTAATCTCATGTTTACTTTAGCTTTATGCTTTTAGTTTCGAAATTGTGCGGGCCACGCCTACTTCGACAAAATCCACACAAATTATTTTCGGTTAAATTTCTTATTACGTGTGCGAAATGTTATTGATATAACCTTCGCAGTTTCAAATTTCACAAACAAATTTTTCAGAACTACGTCAAAAAAGTGGGCGTGGTCTTGGATCGCGCATTTTTACAATAAATCCTAAAAGTTATAAAAACAATATTTTCACGAAATTTCGTTCAACAAATCAATTTTTGTGCGAGTTATGGCAAAAAATTACACTACAATGGGACGAAGCAACGTAGACTTTTTTATAAGCACTTAGCGGCTTATGAATAAAATAACAAAATACAATTTTTTTTTTAGTTTGAAATTTCGCTTGAAAGTTAAATGTAAACTTGTCGCTTACGAGAGAGCAGCTAAAATTGTTAGCTGCTTTCAATTAAAACCTTGTTTTAGCAGAGCAAAAAAAATGTTTTTCTAGCATTGAAATAATGGTGAAAATTACCAATACCAGTGTAATTAAAAAAAAATAATTTTTTTATTATAAATGTATGTAGAGTAGGTCACACTGAAAATTATCTCGTTGGTTCTTCTATAAGTAATACATATATTCTACGTCAAATAAAATGTGTAAGTGAATTTAATGTAAAAACATCGCGAGTTATTTTAACCCTGACTTAGCTTGAGGGGTTATTTACAATATCCTGTTATAAAGTTGAGTATAGGCTTTTTTTTTTGCTTTTCTCATTAATATTTTATTGAAATGGGCAAAAGTAAGATCGAAAAGGTTAAATCAGGGTTTCCAAGCTTATGCAAAAATTAAGTCTCAAACCATAAAAGTCTTTTTTCTAATATTTGACAATTTATTTTTCTCCATGGTGTTTCGTATCTGCTTTTCTACAAATCGACTGCTGAGTGGAAGATCACCCTATTTCAAAATAATAATAAATATAACTTTTTTGATAAATGCCCCACCTCAAAATTTTTTTCAATAACGCCCTATTTCATAATTTGGCTAAAGAGCACCCTATCTCAGAATGTGTTTCAAAAAGACCCTATCTGAACAAAAATTCAATAGATTTTTAGCTGAGATAGGGCGTTTTTGCATCAAATTTTGAAATAGGGCGTTATTGAGACGAATTGTGATATAGGGCATTTTTAAAAAAGATTTTGAAATAGAGTGATCTGCCACTCAGCAGTCGAAATTTAACTACTATGACAACCTGATATGAGAAAAAAAACGCCAAAAACCACGTAGAAAGAAAAAATTGCCAAAAATCAACAACATTTTTAAGAGTCTTGAGTTTGACACTTGCAGTTTTTGAGATTAGAATCTTGTAGGCAACAATACTGCATGCTTAAAAATCATCTCGAAATTCTTGCCTTAGAAACACTAAATCAAAAGATTTCTTAGACGAATTTTACCTGAAGTTTCAGTAGAATATTTAAAGAACCAATTGAATCACCATCCATCTAAGCCACTGCACATTTGTATTTAAACTTCCATTTCTCACAGTGTACGCTTCTAAAGTTGTCATATGCGAGCACGTCGCAGTTCGCAAATACTCATACAAAGCCTCATGCGAGTTTGACTGTCTTGTTTATTATTTTTCTTTCCAACAAGTTGCAAGTTGCATAACAAAGTAATTTCTTTCTTCACTTGCTGCATACGCCTTATAACCAGATAAAGGCTTTTCTCGTACTTTCTCGAAAATAGTTTACATTCAATTCTGCGCCAACAACCTCCGACATATTGATCGTTGCTCCATAACTTAAAAGAAAAGTTAACAAACATACCTTTTTCTAAGTTTTCATTTTATGGACGAGGTGGTGTGGCATAGTTGAGTGTACTTCGTCTTAGTTTCTGTCGAGTTGCCTTTTGAAGCTTCGAAACAAATAATGAACATTCCCAAAGTATTTATATGCAGTTATGGAAATTGCATTTGTATGTTGGTGGTGATATGTTTTCATGTAGCGTTGGGGGACGTGGCCGAGTTAAGTGAATTGTTATTAGTTTAGCTTGTCTTTGCCAAATAAAGTTCTTCCATTTTTCAAGAGCTAATTTGAGAAACATTTACAAAGTTCGTCAACTGCATCAAGTTTTGATGGAATGAAATTTCAAATTTGTGACGTAACGAGCTTCGCATATAAAATCCAATGAATAAATGGCAGCGGTTAGCTAAGAGGTGAGGAGTTGTTAACAGCCATGCGTCAACTCGTAAGCAGAATATGGTCGGAGGATCTTTTTCTCCCAATTGGAACCTAAGCCGAACTTATGGCCGTTGCTAAAAGCAGATGTGATGGCTTATTCAATAAAAAAGCTCTCCAAAAGAGTTATGCTCCTTTCTGTTCTTTAAAGATTTTATAGAGAATTTCGATCTGGATACTGTCAGAGATGAAACTCTTGGCTACCCAGATTAAATCCCGATAATCCGAATGTTTTCCCGCCATGTGCGCTTCTCAAGAAATGGCGGTGCTTAACGGATTTTTTAATAATCTTTATCGCTGCGTCACCTAGCGGAATCGTTCACTAGTTATTGCATACTTTCGGGCCTTGCCCTATGCTCAGAGTCTTAAGTCACTATCTCACTAAGGACTACTAATACTTGGGCAGAAAATCACAATGCGTCATTATAAAAATGAGTAAAAGTTATAAATATCACTTCAACTTTGCATAAACTAAAATGCACTTTAGTCAATATTCCATTGTTTGTGGGCGTTGCACCGTACTGCAAGGATTTGCTTCAAAAGGCAAATTCAGTGCAATAACAACTTTTGACAATGGATCCCAAATAACGCACACACTCTCACTCGCGTTAGTAGCACAATAATATTGATAATTCAATCTTGAATATTAAATCCGTAGGCCTTGTAACTAAATATAAATTACGAAACTGGGGGTTAGAGTATGCTACGAAAGTTGTTTCATTTTGCCGTAACAGATTTGTTTGCTTTTAATTTGTTTCCACTGCGGTTTTTCTGGGGGCGTTGTTTTTGTGAATTGGGCTTACCAGGCGTGGTTTATGTGCAAATTTAATAATGTGTGGCTGACATAATTTTGTGTTTTTTTGCTGCTAATGTGATTTTTATACAAACCAAAATTTTCGTCAATATTTGCAAGCAGGTGGAAGATTTCTTGACATGATAGAAAGTTAGACATATTAGACAAACCTTAGCATGATTTGCAGCCATAACGAAATCATATTTTTTAAAATTTAGAAAATTATGCTTAAAACTACCAAGCAAAAGAATATTTTTTCGTAAGCATTTATCGAATTATGAATAAACTAAAAAATTAAAATTTTTTTTTAAAGTTTTAAATTTGCTTTAAAAGTCAAATGTGAACTTGCCGCTTGCATGATAACAATTAAAATTTTGAGCGCTTATAATTTTTTTTGCTATGGATTAAAAAAAAAAAAAACAAGAAAGTCTAAGTTCAGGTGGAACCGAATATTAAATATCTGGTAGTGATCTATTATGGCATCCCAATTTACGCAGGTCTATTTTAACACTTTTCAGTTCGTACTATAAAGCCAGCTGATTGTTTTCAATAAAAATACTTCTGTTATGAGTTTCAAGTAATTTTTTTGTATATAAATAGCTTCCCTACTAACCACTACTAACCACATTTTTTTAAAATAAAAATACATGCACATTTAATGTTTGAAAAATTTTGCGTTCAAATAGAAATACGGACACACATACAGACGGACGGACATGGCTAAATCGATAAAAAGGGCAGTTATATCCCTATTGCAGTGGGGTAGTAACAACTTGCCCGGATATTTTACTTGCGTGTTATCTAATTAGGCTAATTTTTGGCAGGAGTAAACTACATACTATTGAGTAGCAGCTGACCAATTTTTCTTGAAATATCTAGTTCAAACTATAGAAAGTTTCTTCTGAAAATAGAAGAATTTTTACGTTGAAAAGTGGGCGGCTCCAGTAAGTAAGCGACTTCCTCATTATCCACAAAATTTTTATGTGGTGGAGTTTTGCTTAAAAAGCTTATTATGTGTGCAAGATCTTATTGATATAGCTTGCATGGTTATAAAAAATCGCGTTTTACATTTTACAAACAAATTTTTCAGAGCTATGTTAAAAAACTGGATGTTGCCGTTGACCGATTTCGCCCACTTTTACAACAAACAGTTACCTTTTTATGTTCAACATTTTCCCCAAATATTGTTTCGATAAATCAATTTTTGCCAGAGTTATGGCATAAAAAGTTTTATTAATTAAATATATCTATGAGCCTTTTCAAAATCTTTCGTATAAAAGTGGGCGTGCACCTAAACCGATTTCGCCCAATTTTCTCCGGAACTTTCCTTGTATTAATATAAATATGTGTGCTAATTTTCGGTTCGACATCTTGAACGGGTTTTGATTTATGATTAATATTATTTCTAAATTTGACTTAATCAAAAGTGTGCGATGCCACACCCATTATTAAATATCACTTGAAAATTTTATTTTTTGCCTTAAAGTTAATGTACACACCAAATTTTATCCTTATAAGTGTATTATGTACTGAATAATCACTTTTTTGTATTTTCGAAAATATTCTATAAATAAAAAGTGGGCGTGGCTATCATCCGATTTCGATCATTTTAAATAGCGCTCGGAGATGAGTGCCAAGAAACCTGCATACCAATTTTCCTGTATTACAAAGGAGAGCAGTTTCTTCTCTAGAATATAAGAAGAATAAAGGATGTAATATTTAATTAATTTAATGCTTTTGTTAGACACTTCATGTTATTACAAAACGTGATCAAAAATCACTCGAAGTACGTTTAATGCTATAATTCAGTCCTCATAGGATATAATACGTAAGGAACCAGTGGCGTAGCCAGAGAGGGGATATATTCAGTGTTATGGTGTCAGTTTTATTATGTGAAAGGCTCAAAATTTAACAATTTTCAACATTTTCTTTATTGCTTAGTGTTATAAAATTCTTAGGTCAACATTAAACATTTTTTTTTAAATAATAAACGCAGTCTTTTAGCATCTTTGTTAACACAATGCGTTCTGCCTTTGTGCAATATACTTCAACCAATAAAGATAGACTTAGGGCTTCTAGTGGATTTCGGAAAAGACTTAGTACTGTAGTTACGAAGTAATCGTTCCGAAGAGCATGACTTTGAAAAATTGTTCAGAACTTGTGAAACGACATGGATATTGAAATCAAAGAGAACCGATTAAAATTTAGTCAAAGTCTGCAAGCATGTAACCTAGATGTTTATTTCAAGATTACTGTTTTTTATCCGTTCATGCATTGATCATATAATAATGGAAATAGATAGTCGATTCAAATTTATTTAGGCTTGCTGAATTTTATGAACCACTTGTGCAAAACCAAAATATAGTGGCGAAAACAATTTATCGAGAAGGTTCTTAAAGTGACATAATCTTCTGCAAAAACTGCTTTTTTCGCACTTCAGAGCTGCGACAAAACGTCATTTCATAACTTATACAAATTGTTACAAATTTTTGCAACCCCGCCGTTTCCACGTCTACAGTAAAACTCACCTTTTCAACCCTTCTTCTTCTATAAATGCCCCTTAACCGTCTAGGTGGTTTTGGCCTTGTACTATAGCTCGCCACTCGTTACGTCTTTTTGCCAATTGGAAACACCACGGGATCACAAATCGGTCTCCACTTCATCCTTCCACCGGAGTGGTGGCTTCCCTATTCATCTGCTACCATCGGTGGGTGCCGATAAGAATACCTTCAGGGCCGGAACATCTTCATTCATTCGCACAACATGACCAAGCCAATTAAGACGTTGAGTTTTAATTCGTCGGGCTATTTCGGGGTCTGCATATAGCTCATACAGCTCATCATGAAATCTTCTTTGGTACACGCCGTCTCCAACGCGTAAGGGTTCGTAAACCTTTCGAAGAATCTTTCTCTCGAATACTCCCAGAGACGCCTCATCAGATGTTGTCAGTGCAAGTTTCTGCACTATAAACCAGGGCGGGTACGATAAGTGACTTATTTATTTTCGTTCCTCCAGAGAGGACTTTACTTCTAAATTGCCAACTCAGTCAGAAGTAGCACTTGTTTGCGTGAGTGATTCTTCGTTGGATTACTAGGCTGACATTATTGTTGGTGTTATTGCTGGTTCCCAGGTTAAAAACCTTAATATTTTCTTTGCGATCTCTGTATTTTCCTCAATACAAGGTTATGAAAGCAATTTCTTTTATATGAAAGAAAACACTTTAGCTCTTCGGAAAAAAAATTGCAAAAAATCAGAAAAATGTGTCGCGACTTTAAGATTGATACAGTGTTGCATTAAAATTTACTGAACTACAAAACTGCATACTCCAAAAAATTCTAAAAATTGTGTAAAAAAATTTTTAAATTTTGGAAAATTTCTTTGAATTTTCGCAAATTCGTGTGTGTCTCAAATTTCAGGGTTCGAAAAAAATTGTTTTCCATCCCCCCTTCACCAAATCCTGGCTACGCCACTGTAACGAGCTAATTTTTCATACAAAGTTGATTACAATCCTCTAAAAAATTTAAAACACTCCTATCTCATTTTAGATCCCCAATTTTTTTTTTCTGCTATGGGTGTGTAATGGAATGCCCAACAAACATTATACTAATATTAAACGCGATCTGACAGCGAGGAAAAAGTCACAAATATTTAAAAATTTGCGAATAATTTTTGCGAAAAAGTAATTATACCAAAAAAAGAAATGCAGTTTGATAGAAGATACCATCTTGCATATATATTTCCAAAATGAGCAAAATCGGTTTGACCAATAGCGAGAAAAATTGCAAAAGCTATGGAACTTCGAAAATAGGTTTATAGCTCTGAAAATAATTCGAATTTCGAAAAACTGGCCCAAAAGTATTTTTTGTCGTTGTTTTGAACTATACAAACCAGTTTCAGAAAGCAAGTCGAACTTCGAAAAAAAGTGGCCCACTTCACACATTTTTACCCACCTTCAATGATAACCCCATTAATAGTTCCTCCTCAAAGTATGCAGCTGTACTTTTGCTGCTATACGAGCAGTATAACAAAGCACACTCTTTGTAATATTGTGGCGACTATTCTCAAGCATGTACCATCCCTAACTCAATAACACTCCCACCACTAGTTAACACACAACTGAGATAACGATGGCTACGCTTATGCATGCAAGCGTGTAACTAGGAAGAGGAAGAGAGATGGCGCGAGTGTTTGCGAATACGATGCAAAGAGGAGATGCTAATAAATAAGACCGACCCTTCCAGAACACGAAAAGCGAACAACCAAGAAAGTTCTCGGTGCGTAGGCAAGCACCCTGTTGGACTATATAAGGCGGTGACCAAGCAAGGCAGGTTGTTCAGTTTATTTTCAAGCGTTCAATAGTGAACTACTTGATCGAACCCAGGATTGATAATCAAGGAATCGTCGAATTCGTCACAATTGGTGTCAGAAGTGATATTGTTAAATAAATACCGAGAGTTTTCCAGGATAACAAAGACATGGCAAAGCTGAATGAATTAAAGATTCAGCAACTCAAAAATGAGTTGGAACAACGCGGACTAAACACTACAGGCAATAAATCAGAGTTACAGTCACGATTGCGAGAGGCTATGGAAGCGGAAGGAATCAACGTTGATGATCATGTTTTTCATCTTGTGGAGGAGGCACCAACAAAAATGGAAGAAAAAAATAAGTCTCCGAATCCAGGAGCAACTGTGGACACAAACATGATATTGGCTGTATTAACTCAGATGTCCACTAAAATGGAAGAACAAGAGACGCGTATTACATCTCGAATGGCATCTCAGCTCGAAGAACAGAAAACTTGCATGGCATCTCAGCTGGAAGAACAGAAAACTTGCATGGCATCTCAGCTGGAAGAACAGAAAACACACATTGCATGTCGAATGGAGGCCCAAGAGACTCGTATTATAGAAATGTCGTCTCAAATTTCGGCCAATATTTCATCACAGCTCTCCGCTCAACTGGAAGAACAAAAGGCGTATATGTCATCGCAGTTGGAAGCACAAGATGCAAAAATTGCACAATTTCAAGATAAAATAGAGACCGAGGTAGATGCGTTAAGGGGCCGTATCCAGGAGTTGCAACTGAACCGTCCATCTGCTTCAGCGAATACTCCCAAGGTAAAATCCCCGTCATTTGATGGTTCTGTTCCATTCCAGGTATTTAAGCTACAATTTGAGAAGACGGCTGCGGTGAATAATTGGTGCACTGAAGATAAAGTTGCAGCACTATTCGTGGCATTGAAGGGACCTGCAGCAGGAATCTTACAGACTATTCCCGAGTCCGAAAGGAACAGTTATGATGCATTGATGGGTGCGGTTGAAAGACGCTATGGTAGCGAACATCGAAAGCAGATATACCAAATAGAGCTACAGAATCGATCCCAGAAACCTAATGAGACTTTGCAGGAATTTGCATCGGACATCGAGAGATTGGCCCATTTGGCAAATGCGGACGCACCTGTGGAGTACACTGAGAGGGTAAAAATCCAGTGTTTCATAAATGGAATACGCGATGTGGAGACGAAGCGGGCCACATATGCAAACCCGAAAAGGACATTTGCTGAAACGGTATCGCATGCTCTGACGCAGGAAACAGCCTCGCTTTTGAGTAAACCTACATACAAGGCTCATCGCGTAGAAGTGGACACTCCGGCTTGGGTAGACAAAATTTTGGAAGTGTTGAACGGAGTACAGAAAAAAAGTGATGGTGCCATTAAATGCTTTAAGTGCGGAAAACCAGGTCACATAGCACGTTATTGCGGCACTGGCTCCAGTAATCCTGGCAATTTAAGTGGAAGTAAACGCAAAGCTGGAGAAGATGAGCAAGATGAATGCCCTATAATCTCTGTGTCACAACTCGAACGGAAAACGGGTAATGTTACTGTTGAAGGCAACGTGGACGGGAAAGAGCGCTTGCTGACTGTGGATACGGGTGCATCACATTCCATCATTCGGAGTGACTTGGTCAGCGGGAAGGTGAGACTATTGCGGAAAGCTAAATTGTGGACAGTAACTGGTGAAAGCAAGCAAGTCCTGGGAGAGGTGACATGTAAGATTGTGATTGGGAATGTAGCTACTTATCACAACTTCTTGGTAGCGAATATTGTCGACGAAGTCATCATTGGCGTTGACTTCTTGGCTGAGAGAGACATTCACATCAACGTAAGGAACAGGGTTATGACTTACAACGGCCAAAAAGTTCCTCTGGTCTTTGGACACAATAGTGGCTATACCACCAAGGGAGTGATCTTGAAGATGAAGCAACAGAAGCCTCGTAAAGCACCGGTAGCTCCTCGACCAAAGGCTTTCATGGACAGGTGCCTCCTGAAGAAGATTCGGCAAGGCCAGGAGGAAGATCCAGATTTGGCACGTGTGTTGAAAGGAATAAAGGAAAACAAACAGCCAAGAAGAGGAGAGATGATTAGAGAGAGTCGCATCGCAAAAGCATACTGGACACAATGGAGTAATTTGAAGCTAATATCTGGGTGTTTGCATCGGATATGGGAAAGTGAAGATGGCCGGAATCATCGAGCACTTATTGTTGTTCCCAAGGCAAGAATTCCAGATGTTATCAAAGCGTCGCATAGTTGCCCAGATGGAAGGCACATGGGAATAAAGAAAACGCTGCAAGAGGTAAAGCGGCGGTTCTATTGGATCGGTTGCAAACAAACTGTGAGGAAATGGATTACTAAGTGTGCAGAGTGTGCTGAGGATAAAAGACGAACATCTGGTGGTCATGTTCCGAGGAAGCAACGCAACTTAGTGGATAATGTGAACCAGTGCAATGGGCATGAGAGAACGGAACGGAATCCTGAAGAAACGAGCTGCAGGAATGTTTGCCGGGTACAACTGGGAACGAAAGTGAAGGCACAAATCCATTCGGGATTAACAACGGACAAAATGGTTGGAATATGTGACACTGCAATACATTGTGGGAATCTCTGCAGGAGAGGATTGATGTCGGAGTTTCAATCACTGGAGGTAATGAGGTTTGGTAAAGCAGTGCCAACCATTGAGCGTCTAGCAGCGTTTGGTTTGGGAAATGTGTCTGATCGGGACGATCAGACTTAGGTGGAGGGCAGTGTGGCGACTATTCTCAAGCATGTACCATCCCTAACTCAATAACACTCCCACCACTAGTTAACACACAACTGAGATAACGATGGCTACGCTTATGCATGCAAGCGTGTAACTAGGAAGAGGAAGAGAGATGGCGCGAGTGTTTGCGAATACGATGCAAAGAGGAGATGCTAATAAATAAGACCGACCCTTCCAGAACACGAAAAGCGAACAACCAAGAAAGTTCTCGGTGCGTAGGCAAGCACCCTGTTGGACTATATAAGGCGGTGACCAAGCAAGGCAGGTTGTTCAGTTTATTTTCAAGCGTTCAATAGTGAACTACTTGATCGAACCCAGGATTGATAATCAAGGAATCGTCGAATTCGTCACAATATCATCCATCTCGCATACATTGGTATGTCACTTTGTCACTACTTTGTTTACGCTTGATCGCTTTGGTTGTGACAGTTGGCGAATAGCCACAACAGTCGGACCATTATTCAAATAAATTCCTGCCACACCAGCAGTGACAGTTAACGCTATCGCGCGCACACAGGCAAACAGTCGCTCAAATACAAATACAAAAATGTAGAAACACAAATTCCATTACAAATACCCTGCAAAAAACGGAAATACTCCGTTTCATACTCCATAGAATACTCCTAAAGGAGTATCAGAGTACTCCAACACATATCCTCATTCATATAAAAAAGGTGGTCCAATTTACATGGCAATGTCCGGTGATTGGATCACCTAATCCATCTCGGAGTACTCCGTTTCTTTGCTTTTGAATACTCTATAGACCACCTACGTGAGAGTACTCTCAAAATACTCCCATGGGATTACTCTATAGAGTATTCAACAGCAAAGCGAGAGCAGGAGTAGGTGGTCCTCAAAAGAACACATACTCCCTTCTCGCTTTCGTCTAGAATACTCTATAGAGTAATCTTTTGGCAGCATTTTCAAAGTACTCCAACGTAGGTGCTCTATAGACTATTCAGGAGCAAAGTAAATGGTACTCCGAATAGGATTAGGTGATCCAATCACCGGACATCGCTATGTAAATTGGACCACCTTTTTTATATGAATGAGGATAAGTATTGGAGTACTCTGATGGTCCAACGTTTTTTACAGGGTATGGCAACACTCATACACACACACGTCAAGTGTACACTTTAATTCATTTTGCATTGCGCATTTTAAATTTACACATAGAATTTCCAAAGTAAACGAATATGGGTAGTTTTCCGCATAGTTGTTGTTGGTTGAATGTGTATAAGATATACATATACACAGTAGGTGGTACCCCTACTAGACGGACCTATCCTGTAAAAAACGATGGAGCATCAGAGTACTCCAATACTTATCCTCATTCATATAAAAAAGGTGGTCCAATTTACATAGCGATGTCCGGTGATTGGATCACCTAATCCTACTCGGAGTACCATTTACTTTGCTTCCGAATAGTCTATAGAGCACCTACGTTGGAGTACTTTGAAAATGCTGCCAAAAGATTACTCTATAGAGTATTCTAGACAAAAGCGAGAAGGGAGTATGTGTTCTTTTGAGGACCACCTAATCCCACTCTCGCTTTGCTGTTGAATACTCCATAGAGTAATCCCATGGGAGTATTTTGAGAGTACTCTCCAGTAAGTGGTTTATAGACTATTCAAAATCAAAGAAACGGAGTACTCCGAGATGGATTAGGTGATCCAATCACCGGACATTGCCATGTAAATTGGACCACCCTTTTTATATGAATGAGGATAAGTGTTGGAGTACTCTGATAGTCCTTTAGGAGTATTCTTTGGAGTATGAAACGGAGTATTTCCGTTTTTTGCAGGGTAACCACACTCACTAATACATGCCAGCGAAAATTGTAAATTACTAACACGCACAAAGCCTTCTGTCAAGTTTTTCTTTTCCTTTGTGTATCTTCATCTTTGGTATTGTGAGCGAAATGTTAGTGCGTCGTTAAACAATATATAAAATATTTAATAAGAAGTTTTGCAGAGAAATTGCAACTAATACGCCTAGATAAGGCAAGTATATAGTGCTAATTATTGTTATTAAACAAGTCAAGTCCTGGTTTATATACATATTTATGCACCAAAAAATTTCATATTTTCAGGTGGAAGAGCAAAGGAATTTTCAACTTGCGGCAAATGGAGTGAAATTATATTTTGTAAATGTTTAGTGATATGAATATGTATGTATTTATAGATCTCATTGACTATTGTTAACGTGAAAGTTGTGTAATTTTAAATTATATGAAACATTAAAAACCAAATCTAATAATACAAACAATTGTCTTTTCATTGTTAGCTAAATATTAAGTTTCTGCCATTCATAACCATTAGGTCTGGCGCATGTTTGCCGTACTCATAACCATTAGCGGTGGCGTGCGTTTGCAGTATACCTGACTGTTAGCGCTAACCAAACTTTTCATTATAGATAATGAGAGTGAGGAGTGCACATATATGTGGTTTTACGTGTGCTAGAAAGGGATGCCGTATACTGTACGTGTGCACACCGACAGCAAACACATGGTTAGATTTTTCCCACTGCTCTTCAGAAACTAATTGAGAAAAATAAGCAAAAATAACGCAAACGCAAGACAGACCGAGAGGTTGTCTGACTTACCATATAACTGGTACCTGTCTAGTAGAGACATCATACGGATTTGTAGCGAGGAAAAATTTTAACCTTTTAACCCTTTCGCTACGACTTTTGTAGGGGATTCGCACAAACTTTATTTTTGACCTTTTCAATACCCAATGGTACTTTAAGTGTGTAGAAATTAAATGAATCTTGTCCCTTATGTATATAACGGTATTTTTAGGTGGAAATCATGTGTCCCAACAGCATTTCAGAATGCACATATTTGTCCCAGTAAGGCAGAAACTACAAATAGAATGAAGAAAAACTTGTTTGGTAATATCAAATGACTTGTAATTTTATTTATCTTATGAATGTGATGAAGCGAAACATTGCATACAGAATGGCAAGTTACAAGCACGGCAAATAATTAACATATATGTCCCTATGTAAAACCCTATTGGGACACATTCGTCCCAAAACTCATTTTTTCTAAATATATTTTACAAAACACTCACAAAAATATATATTTCTACTTACCAGTACGAGGGAACTATTTTTCTTTATAAAAATCAACTCCACTTATATATATGTATATATGTAGTATTTTGTCAAAACTACGTTAAATTCGATGCAATATTAGCGGCTGCTCGCAAAAAAAAATGATCAAAACAAAGCAAATTTTTTCAGGATTAAGTGCAAATCCTCTGGGATAACATTGTCCCAGCAGGAGCGAAAGGGTTAAAAGACAGCAAACAAATTTTTTGGAATCTTTTTGTAATTTAACTAAATACCTACATTTTTTTCAGAAATCTGCACGTGCTCAGATTCCTTAATCATATAAACTTGTCCACATTCAAAACTCTATTTCTTTGGTTCCACTAATAGTATCTTAGTCATTTTTGTTTTATTTGGAAGGTAACAATATTTACTTTATAACTACGTTACAGAAATATTTAATTATATAAATTCAAAATGAATAAAAAAATATTTATTTAGAGATTTGTTACATACTCGCCACCTCCACGAATATTCTTGAAAAAAAAAGTATAATATGCACTGAACTTTCGTCTAAAAACCCCATTTTATTTTAAAGTGGAGTCAAGAAATGTGCGTGACCACCAAGTTCTCGTGGAGTTTGATGTGTAATCATGTGTATCCGGTACATAAATTTAATTAAATTAGACATCACCAACTGGTTGAATTTCAAATACAAAACTATATTTTATTTTAGTTATTAGCTTTGCCTTTCTTGGCCTACTTCCCCTTCTTTTCTGTGCTATTGCTTTCCTTTAATATATTTTTATTTTATTCGCTTTTCTCTTCTTTCTGCAGTCTCTATTTTTAATTTGTTTTATTGCATTACATTTGATTGTTTCCTGCAAATGTCCATCCCTTTCCTTCAAGTTATCTCCTTTTAAGTAATAATGAAATTATAATAACTTTGGTCCGATGTTTGTAAATATGAGAAGAAGAAGAGATATACCCGCCAATAAGCATACTGAAATGATCAGGGCGATGAGCTGAGTTGATTTAGCCAGCATGATCGGAATAATAAATACAACGCATAGCACCCATACAATCGATTATTCCGATAAACGGGTTTTGGCATAGAACTGTTGCAATAAAATAACTAGAAACGTAAACTTTTGCAGTTTTAGTACATATTATATATGTAATGTGTGCAGTGAAAATCACCCAGATCGGATCAACATAACATATATCTCACATATAATTGATTTTTCCGATAAATGGGGTTTGGGCTCTGTATCTTTAAATTAACAGTTTTGCAGAGTTTGTACTAATTGAGAGTAAGCATCGGACACTTAAAGCCGTGATGTGTTTATAATGAAAGGTTTTCGACCCAGTCGAAGACAGCCATTTTCTTACTGTTTTTTTTTTTATTTTATTTCGTTTTATTTAATTTTATTTTATTTTTATTCATTTTCCTTTATTTTGTTTTATTTTTAGTTATGTTAGTTATTTTACTGCATTTCATTCCATAAGGATAACCACAAAGATTACACAAACAAAATAAATTAACTTCCGTCTTGAGTATTCTGAGCTAAAAATAAATTTAGCGTGAATAATCAATTATTTTGTTTTGTAAACACACAAATATTGATGATAAACGCGGTTGCCTTCGTCTTTTGTCGACTGATAGCATTCATCATGTTTAGCCACGATTACCGAATAATAACGATCAGCAAAACACATGCATACACACACACCCACAAAAGCAGAGCATCACAAACATATCAGCAAAGCAGTCAAACAAGTATTCTAAACACAAGGCGATTAACTTCGCTGGACTGCTTTGCCGAGCCCCAAACTATTAATTTATTTCTGTGACCTCAAGCAGCTTGTTTCCTAATAATTTAGTAAGTAGCTAGTAGTTGTGTTTTATCAAATATAAATAATACAACCGTTTACGTCATTTGGACCAAGGACGATCATTAAAATGAGTAAGTGGCTTATAACTATGCTATCACATATTTACGATCATAGACTATCACAGCTACATATCGTCGGTGACACCGCGAAACCGCGTAACGCACAAATGCCAAACCGCGTAAGCTACTTTTGTGTCAAAAACTTTCATACCACTAATATCTATTCATTTATTCTCAAGAAAACTACAAGTTGGTTTGGAAAATAATTAACAGAAAAAAAATTGCAATATTGAAGATCAGAAATACTATTTTATAACCAATTAGATACCACTATAACAAAGTAAAAATTTTAACCACCATATTCATAAAAAATAAAATAAGGTTTATAGAGCTTTTATAATTAAGGTACCTTGAGAACCCACAAAATTATACCCACGTGTGCATGTAGCAAAGTCTGTGTTTTTGAAAATGTGTTGTGTTATTTCGGGATAAATTAAGAAGCACTGGTGATTTGCTTAAAGTTTTATAGGACTAGTTCAGAATAGGTACCGCACAAAACAGGGCTTTTCCAGCACTGCTTGGTTTTAATCGGTTTTCTTTATTCCGGACTCGTTGATTTGGGGTCGTTTCATAATGCTTTCTGGACCATTCCTTCATTTTGCGGACCATTACCAAATTGTTTACGGTATTTTATCGTAGTCATTTCGGGACTATTTTCGGAATATTTTTGGAACTTTTTGAACCATTTCTGGATTGTTTTAGAATCATGGAAATGATAACAAAATTAGTCCCGGCACAATAAAAAGTCACACCATAATTCCGTAAAAGTCCCGAAAACCATTCTGTAGTGACCTCGAAATGACAGAAATAATAATCCAGACTTATAAATAGTAAAAAAATTTGATTTTAAAATTAGAAAAAAACAACCGTACAGTCCCGGAAATAATTCTTAAGTGGTCCCTGAAAGTCCCCAAACTATCCCTGAATGGTCCTGAAGTGTTGCCGAAATTGTCCAATAATGATCCCAAACTAGCCCTTGAGTTAGATCAACTCAGTAAATCTCAATTTATCCCGAAATAATCTAAAGATACAACTAAATTGTTTTTAGGCTTTTTTAAACTTTTTAAGGATGTGCACAATATGCTTTCAAATATGTATTTCTAAAAGTCTTAAACTAAACGATTAGAACATGTAAATTCTAAAATATAATTGATGTTGTGAGTTTGTGCATTTAAAGGTCAACTTTTTCGTTGGTTTCAAATGCAAAAACACATTAGACGAAGCTAATTGCTTTATTTAAAAAAAATATATTAAAACACATTCTGATGTGTTGCTTCTGCTTCAGTAGCATGCATGCAACAAATGCACATATACTCGTACATACACTAATATGCGCATATTAACATTTCAATTAAATTTTAATGAAAATACATTCAACAAAAAATGCCAATTTCCATTGGCCATTAGTCAAGCATAAAATTTAAATAATTAAAATATCTCAAATTGCAAACTCGACATTTTACTATCGCAGGCATTTTATATGCAATGAAAAAGATGAATATAATTATTTGATATAAACACTTTGAACTTTTGCTTTTGAAATTGAACGCTTTTGTTTTACAATTGTTTATTTTATTTAGAACCAGCTATTTGGATTTCATGTGTGATAACGATTATTTGCATTGAGGTGATTTTTTTTCGTAAACCGTGATTTTGTAGGCATATAAAACTATAGAGCACTCTAGCTTTTACACAAAATTTAAGTCAAATATTATTGGTTATTCAAAAAATTTTTAATACTTCGAGATCCTGCAAAATTATATAGATACTTGCATTAAGTGTATTTTGAAGATTTGTTGAGTAATTCGGAATAAATTGAGCTTAACTTATCAGATTTGACTCGAGCTTTAAAGGGCTAACTTCGGGATAATTTCTGGCGGAAATTAGGAGTTTGCGCTACTTGCATAGTTAGTATTATGGCCTATGTGGGGACCTTTGTGTGGTCATTTCACATTTGCTTTGTGGTTCATTTTGTGACTCTTCGGGAGAATTTCGGGATTGAAAGAATGATCCACGAAGGTGCTTTAATGTTTCCAACTCAAACCAAGTAGTGACTCTCAATTTATTCCTTAATATGCACATTTGGCACTTATTTCTTTTTTTTTTAAATGATTGAAATTTACTCGTTATTCAAAATTTTTCGAATAAACAAAAGCATTTCAGTCGTCATTAATATACTTTTTTTTTTGAACAATGAAAAAGAATTTCAAAAGTTTCAATAGAACTTCGAATTGTAGAGATAGAAATTCAAATACCATTTTCGCGATTAAGGCTCATTCATTCTTCTGTTTTTCTGGAGTTAGGAGCCCAAACCCCCTTTTCCCTAGGTTAAGGCATACATTGCCCAATTTGCATTATTCTGTTTATCCTATCAATGCGATTCTGATGGCGCTGAAAAAGCGACGTTTTTCTGTTTTTAATATTATGCAATATCTGGTTAAATTTCAGAGAAACTGTCGAAAACAAATTTTTGTATAGTTTTTTTCTTTGATAACGGTTTTCGCGTATAATTTCTTAACCATTATGTATGTAGTATTCTGCTAATTCTGTTTCCAAAACTCTTAATATCAGATATGTGCTGCAATTCACTTTCGAGTAAAATTGTGTGTTGTGCCTATGTAAATTTGCTGGTTAATGACATCGAACTCGCGTGAAAGTGAAATGCAGCACATGCCTGATAATCAGCACAGGTGTTCCTATGAAATTCTATTTTAATCAATTGCTACTATACAATATAATTTATAATTTGCTAATTTTAGTGTGCAACAACCCAAAATTTATTGGAAGTTGATACATATATCTGTGACAATAAGCAATAAAAGCCAAGGTCAGCTTGCTTTTTTTTTTAATTTTTCAGTAGAAGAGGTTTAAAACTAGAATTGCAGTGTGATTTTATGAAATTGAGATGTGGTTTTTTGTCCATAAAACGCCCTTTTTTCTACGCAAAAACCGTACAAATTTGTGTGATAGTAGATTTTTGTATGGAGGACTCAATGTTGACAATAACTCACTTGCGTCCTATCTTGAGTTTGGCTATTATTGCTTGTGGCCCCAGATATATTCTGATGTGTGACAGTAAGCAAATTTTTTTTGTGAGCCTCCCGTGTAGAGTTGTAAGTCTAGTCAAGTATGTATACAAAATCCGCATACTCAGAATTTCCACTTGATACTCAAAATCTGGAGTTGAGGGCAAAAAACACATTTTCCATGGGTTATGTCGTATATGGGCCCATTATTTCTGGTTTCTCTATGTACAAGATTGTGATGCCATTGGATTGAAGGAATTGTACTTTTCTGTTTTTAGAATATTAAGGGACACAGTAAAAAACATACCAAAGGTATCAACCAAATTTTATTTTCACCTAAAGTTGTGTTTAATATAATAGTAGTGAAGTTAAATTTGATATCGTCCGACGAAATAAAAGAAGCTGTGTTTTCAATAATTTTCATTTAAAATATTGCGAATTCCATAACAGAAACCACATAAAAAGAAATTTGAAAGTTTATACAAAGTTTAGGAACTTTAATCAAACTTTAAAAAATGTACAACCAAATTTCAATATTTTTGGGCAAAATTTTCAGAACATTTTTCAGCACGCAGTTTTATAGCTCATTCAATTTTAACATAAGAATGTGCAAGTTAGAACTCGCTCAAACATTTCCCTAAATTTTCATAATTTTTTTTAAGGATGTTGGGTATTTTTCACATACAAAATAAATTTTTCTTCATCCGCTGTGTGGAAGAAATCATTTAACGCCCCCGACAAAAAAAAATTGCTGAAAATTCAGGGAAATTTTTGAGAGAGTTTTAAGTTGCATATTATTGTGCTAAAATTGAGTGCTCAACAAAACTGCGTACTCAAAAATTTTCCAGAAATTCTGCCAAAAGTTTTGAAAATTTTGATGCCTATTTTTTAAAGTTTAATTAACTTTTCCGAACTTTGTGTAAATTTTGAAATTCCTTTTTATGTGGTTTTTGCTATGGAATTCGCTATATTTTAAATGAGAATTATTAAAACCACATATCTTTCCTATTTAGGCGAACGATATAAATTTTAATTTCGCTACTATTATATTGAACACAGCTGTATGTGAAAAATGCTAGAATCGAAAAATGTAAAATTATTTGCGATGAAAAATATTAAATACTGGCGAACCCGGCAGACATTGTTCTGCCTAAAATTTGACTTGCCTATATTTAATAAATGGTACTCTTATCCAAATATCATTAATTTAGACCAAATAAGTTCCGAGTTGTGACGAATAGAAATTTTATACAGCCTGGGGAGGTGGCACCGCCCACTTTTCCAAAACTATATAAAGCCTATGCTTTAACTTATGATCCCAAGAATATACTGTAAAAATTTCATAAAAATCGGTTGAGTACTTTGGACGCAAGGGACACACAGCCACACATTCATTTTTATTTATAAGATTAATACAAGCACTGCTGATTAAAATTATTTAATTTTAAATAACTACCGTAAAAGTTGCACGCACGCGAGTAGCCACCAAGGAAGCAGGTAGCGCACGGTTTACTATTTAAGACTGCCATTGAACATATCTTTTTAATGACATAATAACTACATATATTAATATGGTTTTAATGAAGTGATTTACTAGTATTTTTTTTGTATATTTTCAGGTAATATTTTAACAGAAAAAAACAGTAGAAAATGTGATGTTTGCGAAATACGCATTTTTGACCCAAAAGGTAAGAAGAACTTTCACTAAGCTCCGTGGCCTCCAAGCCATTATCTTCTTGACTTTCTGTATACCAATTTTAAAGTATTTATGACTATGATTATTAAAAAGACATTACGTAATACCTATGAAAGCCTTAGAAATGACTATGTCCTGGGATTTCGTGCATTAAACCAAGGCAAGCTATCACTCATAGCTGTTAAATTTGATTAATAATTAGTGGTCAATTAATTAGACTGCTTTTTTAATTGATAATGATTATTTTAATTGTTTTTCAAGAAAAGGCAATTATTAGTTGATTACGATTAGAAAAAATCAAAAATAATCCAAAAAAAAATTCCAAAAAAATCAAAACCATTTTTTTTGATTATTTTAAATTTTTTTTAATAATCGTAATTTTATTTTGATTACTATTTTAATTAATTGGAAACTAATCATTAAAAATTTAAAGTAATTGGTTATCAATCATAATATTAATTCTCAAGAAAATAATTAATCAAACCGGTAATCATTACAATTAGTAATCATTATTTAATACGTATGCTATCACTACACTGTTATGTGTCAAAGGGAAGCTCATGTCTATGGTAGTTTAATAAGTGGCCATTTAAAAAAAAGCATCGATCGTTTTGAGAGCCCGCAGGCTGATTATATTTCCAGTTTGTTGTTGTTATTGCTTAAAGCTATTTCCAGTTCACAATGTCTAATATTGTGCAGAAGTCGTTATCTTATAAGTTCAAACGGTGTTTTCTTGTATATCCACTACTCTCTCGGAAACAACAAACAGAAATTTTATGAACTTTGGTGCATGGATAGCGTACTACTTTTTTCTCAGATATTGCCACCAAGAATTTTTTTACACATCTGGTATTACCCAGAAGATATTTTGCATGGTATTTCAACGAAAATGTTTTTATTTTGTACATTTTCGCGGCCTATACATTTCTAAAATAATTATGAGCTCAGGGTCAAAAAAAAAATATTTTTTTTTTAAATAAAAACTATTATTGTTTTTATTTTTTAATAATTTTTTTCTTAATTAATTAAAGCTTTGACTATTGTTTCTAAATTTCCTATTGTCTATTTATTGCGTTGTAACCTAATTCTATAAAACTTATTTTTATGCGTTACTGTCTCAATGGAGAGTTGTCGCATAATCCTATCAGCATTTTTTTTTGTACCGCTACCTCCCCTCGAAAATGACTTGACACCTTTGATTGGACTTTTGTATACGGGTACTATGCTGTGTTACAAGCTTCTCTACTTCAGTGCTGCCACTAGGTATGTTTTGCGATGGTGCCACTTATTTTAATAAAACAAAAATTTGTTAAATTCCAATATTAATATCGATTGAAAAGTATTTTTAATCGTTTTTTAATAAAACCGTTTCTAAATAGCGTTACCACCTAGGGTTGCCACCTAATCCTTTTTTATTTTATTTTTTTTTTTACATATCCATAACATCATCTTATAATACATATCTATTATTTTGTAAATCCTCTGTTATACCGGAAACGACAGATTTGGCATTCGGCTGTAGTTTTGAAATAATTTCTAATTACACTCGCTCTGTGTGTTTAAGTGTTTACCTCCAATCCCCATTTCACCAAATGTTGCTGAATCTCATTCTGGAAAGTCAATAACTTGTTCATGAATATACGGTTGTAGGTGCCGACAGAGAGATTGAAACAAATTAAGAATCGAGTACTAAATCACTTGATTTTATAAAAAAAAGAAAATTATTTATAAAAAAGAATGAAAATATATTTTATACAAATAATCAATAGTTTATTGCTTTAATACCTTTTTCATTTATTTCACTTACGTAATCTGAATTTATTCATAGGCCAAAAGGTCAAACGAGCAATCCATAGTTCAGGGTTCAATGAAGATTGAAATGTATGGATGTATGAGTGAGCATGGCAATATTGTGCCTTCCGCAGGAACACAAAAAAGCGAAATGGAGAAATATGAAAATTGATTAATCACTTTTTATGTGCACAAATTTGTTGTTGTGTTCTACAAAAATGGTCTTAATATGCGTTCACATACATCTACAGGGTAGCTAATGAAAGCCGCTACCAAAAAAAAATTAAATAACTTTTTTTCTATTTAATGAATCTGGTTAATTTTTTTTTATTTTGCAGACTGACTTTTACGTTTAACAAAAATGGATAACTGGGACACTGAAACAAGAATTTGGATTGTCCGCCGCTATCACGCACTGGAGTCCGTAGTTTCGGTTCAAAGAGAGTATAGGCGCACGTTTGGCGGCAATCCTCCGAGCAGATGGACCATCATAAGACTTGTAAACAATTTTGCCGAGCATGGGACAGTCAACAGAAGACCTTACCATCGAAACCCTTCAGTTCGAACGGAGGAAACAATCGCTGCTGTAGCTGCTGCCATACAAAACAATCCACGTGTTTCGACAAGAAGCTTATCTGCTCAAATGGGTGTAAGCAGACAGTCATTACAGTCAATTATGCACAAAGATTTGGACTTATTCCCATATAAAATTCAAATGGCCAACAAACTGAACGATGCAGACTTGCCGATTCGCTTGGAATTTTGCCAGAAGATGCTTCAAATGGTGGAAGAGGATGGAAACATGTTGAACTGTCTTTTCATGTCTGACGAGGCCCATTTCGATTTAAACGGCAACATAAACAAACAAAATTGTCGAATATGGAGTGCTTCCAACCCACAGATACTCCATGAGACGGAATTGCATCCACTTCGTGTCACAGTGTGCTGTGCAGTTTCATCACGCTGCATTGTCGGGCCCTACTTCTTCGAAGAAAACGGTCACACCGTTACGGTTACTGGAGACCGTTACTTGAGCATTTTGAGAGAGTTTTTCTATCCAGAATTACGCCGAATGAGAATTTCTTTCAACTCTGTGTGGTTTCAGCAAGATGGTGCAGCTCCTCATATAGCCCAACCTGTTATGACAGAATTGCGACGAAAATTTCCCAATAAGCTGATATCCAGAAACTCCACATTCCGTTGGCCACCCAGGTCGCCTGACCTTACTGCACCTGACTTTTTCTTGTGGGGTTATTGCAAACAGGAAGTCTTCAAAGCAAAACCAACAAATTTGAATGAACTAAGGCAATCCATTCGAGAAACAATTGCGGCTATTCCTGTCTCAACTCTCCAAGCAGTAATGAACAACTTTTTGGTAAGATGCCGCACATGCATCGACGAGCAGGGGGGGCATTTAAATTCCATTATTTTTAAAACTAATTAAGCTATATTTAATAAAATTTAATGAGCTTTAACATGAATAAAAGAAAAATGAATTCCATACACTGAAAAAAAAATTATTTGAGTTTCTTAATGTAGCAAAATTCATCAGCCACCCTGTATATACGTTATACCATATACATGTATATATCAGTTGTATTTAAAATTTGCTATTTCATGGCACGCCACAGCGCACCTCACATAAATGCACCAAACGGCCGCACACACTCACTCGAGCATTCGCAAAAAACTTTTCTCTTCCTGTTTTAATCTTTTTATAATTCCTTACCATTTCGGTTTTATGTGTTGCAAGTGAGCAGAACACCTGCCCACAGACCATTCAAAGAACGACAGCTTACCAACAGACCGTGGCATGCAACTTCTTGTAGACCTTCGTGCATGGAGACAGCGTAACAGAGCTACGTAGTATTCGCATTGTATAGCATTTGACTTTTAAAACCCTTTTCGGTGTTTGTTTGTTGTAGTAATGCCAGTTGCAATTTTCTTCTGTTCTGGTAATTTTTTTCACTGACCTTTTCTGGTCTTTTGCTTTGCTCATTTCGGTTTATCCTTTCACAGTGGTGAATGTTGGTATATCTATATATATATATCTACATATGTATATTTCATGTAAATACAAACTATCTTTGTTGTCCAGCGAGACGTGTAATCAGGCGGATAGAGGTAGTTGGTTGTATATTAGTTGGGATTAACTCTGTATAGGAAAATGTACATTAGGCTGCGTCAAACAAATTTTTGTAAAAACTTGGTCTCATTTTTATGCAAAATCACTTATTTGAGATTGATAGCGATCCTTTTTCAGTTCAACGATGTCAAAATTTTACTAGGATGACCATCAATAGTTTGAATACCTAGGATACAAAATAACTTCGGAGGCGAACTCTTATACGTGAAGAGCGAATGGAATTGAGACAAGTTCTGCCGCATATTATCTCGGCATAATCAATCTTCCTTGGGAACATTTGATTTTTTTTAAAAACTGGGTAGCGCCTCGGTAGTGGTTACTAACCCTCCAAAGGTATTTTGAAGTATAATGATGCTCATCAACAATTCTTCCGCATTCTTATATGCCGTTTAGAGTCTGCTATATGACTTTGAGCAGTATCTAAGCGAGTCATCAGACAAGCCCAATTCCTATAAATAAACACCACAATATAAATAAATTTTTTATGACCACTTTTGTTACTCCCGAAAAATGGAAACAGGCAAAGTGGGCCACTTACTGAAGCCTGGAAAACCAGCTAGCGAAGGTCAGTCGTATCGTCCCACATCTCTCCTCTCCCACTCCCTTACTTCACCACCTGCAGCTAGACAATCATCAGCATGGGTTTCATAAAATATACAGCACCACTACGCTATCAATGCTCAGATAAATCGTGGTCTCAACCTGAAAAGATCAAAGATTTTGACACTGTCAACCACGCGCTGCTGGTAACCGATTTTGAGAACCATTCTCTTCCTCCCTCTCTCAAAATGTGGACGTCAATTACCTGAGTGGTCGGCAGTTATATGTGAAGTTTGGAAACGAACGATCAAACCACCGTGGGATTAAACAAGGGGTGCCACAGACGGGTTTAGTATTCCCCTGTGTCATTACTACATCTCGAGGCTGCCTCTTATACCACAAGGTATCTCGATCATTTTCTACGCAGCCTACAATATAACCTTCTCACTTTCGCTGCTTATGCAACCGAGATAACTCTAAAAGCCCAAAGTCGCAAAAAAATACTACTGGCTTCCGGTAGCTGATTTGTCGCAGCAGACTCTTCTAAAAATAATTCCACTTTAGTCCAACCTTATTGAAAACGTCAGTTGCCTCTGACTCGCGTTAAAAGCGTTTGATGGCAATGCCAGGAAACAGCAACAATGGTGCTACTTTAGACCAAGTAGGCCACTGAGAAATATAATTTTCTCACAACGAACAAAATTTACAAAAATCAGAACATTCGTCATACCTGCCCTGATATATTATTTACGAAATCGAAGAATACGACTACTGGTAGTCAATTGCGATCTTGATAGTGTAATTAATAGAGCTCTTGATATTCGAATACTCGAACTATTCGAATAAAGTAACATTCGAATAGCAAAATTCGATAACCAATATTCGAACAATCGTGCGTCGTCGAGTATTCGATGGTGATCGAATGTTCGTGTCTATTCGATTATTCGAATATTAGCTGGGTACATATTTTTTAAAAGAAAACGACAACAATTTCTGTATCATAAAATGTTTTTTTATTTTTAAACTAACAAACGCACGTGCGTAGAGACATACATAAATACGTAGCCGTGCACGAATACTGAAGACTTAATGTTGATGAGTAACATACCACAAATAGAACAAGAGGGTTATATACCATCCGAGCTCTTTCGACCCAACTCCAGACCCAACTTTTTTCTTTTTTCCGCTTATTTTGAAATATGAAAAGTATTAATTAAACGTGACTAGTGTTTCACAATCAACGCAACGATCGAACGTTAAAAATATAACAAGTATTCGAATAATCGCACTCCATCGAATATTCGCAGTTTATCGAATATTCGAATAATAGTAGCTCATCAAATATTCGAATATTAACTTTCGATTTTCAGTAGCAATGATTCATAGCTGGGCACCTAATGGCTCACTATGGCCACAACAATATCATTTCGCTTTTTTAGGCTCCCAAAAACAACCAAAAAATACGAAAAATTATTACAGCATTCTTTGAATTTCGTTGGCGTCGCCAAGGCGAACACATTTCAACTCTGGTTCAATGCTTGTTGGCCGATCGATCATTGTTAATGCATAGCCCAAGCATCACCCTTCCATACGTTCATTAGGGTGGTCATTTAAAATCTACTTCTTCTTTTTTGGTATCACCTCTGCAATTGGTAATACCACTTCTTCTAATTAGCAAAGATTATTTGTGTTTACAGATAGCAAGTGAAAGAGCGATATTTTATTTGAAAATAGAGAGCAATACTCGTGTGCTAGTCATTAAAAGTAGTTAGTTTCCTAAGAATATATGTACATTAGACTTAGAAAAAATGTTTTCCACAAAAAAAATTCTATATTTAAATTTTCATCCGGTATGAGAAGAAGAGAAAGTGCTATCAGTTCGTACACCGAAATGATCAGGATAGTGTGGTGAGTCCATTAACCAGCTTCTGTCTGTATCTCTTTCGATAAAGTAAGAATTCTGTAGAATATAAATTAACAAAACCGACGAGCACCCTCGCAGTGTCAAAAATGGACACACAAAAACAAAAATCCATTATGAGCAATGAAAAATGTCGATAGATGTCGCTGGTTAAATTAATAGGTATATGAGTTTAGCAGAAAAAACATCATTCTAAAAGCCTAGTGGTTAATAGAGCGTACCAAAATTTCTTCGATGAAGATTTTTATTCAAATAAAAGTATTTAGTAATTAATTTGAAAAATACTTATTTTCATAAAAATAAAAGAAAAAGTTTTTAAATTAATTTTAACTTGTAGGAAGCTTGTTAGGCTTCGCTAACATGTTTGTGCGTTTGTGCGACTAGCCGCAAGAGCCAATATTGCCTGCGAGCGTCTAAGTCACACAAAACGCTGGGAGAAAAAGAATTATATTGATTTGCTCCACTTGAGCAAAAGCAATCGAATGAATTTTATTTTTAATCTTCAACAGATGCTTGAGAAATAAGAGAATAGTATAACAATATCAGTTACATTGTACTAAAACAGTGGTGTTGGAATATATTAGGCCGAACATAAATACAAATAACAACAACATAAAAACAAAATCACACAGAAATGGTAGTTATTTTAATCAGCAATGAAGAGATTATATGAATAGTGATAGTTATTCTTCTCAGCTCGTTACAAACTGCAATAGTAAATAACTTTCACAAAGGCAAGTTCCAACAAAATCTTTATAAGATCATTAAATTCCTTTAATGATCTGTACTTATCTTTTTTCAATGCGCTTACTGTTTGAAAGCAAAACTGAGGTCAGTTCTAAAAAATATAAATTAGCAATAATAGAATTCAAACAATTAATATTAAGTTCTGAAACTTGTGCACCAGTACATTTCGCCTTTTCTATATAATAAAAATAAAACAATTTTTTTTGGCCAGTCTAATGTATGCATTCAATCGTTCGGTATTCTACAAGCGCTAAACTTCTTCAATAGTTAGTTACGCCCCGTTAAGTAGAAATTAATGGTGGCTTGCTCTAATTTTAATGTGGCAGCCAAGTGTATTGCACACTGAGTTTGTCAACAGCTAATTGTACACCTTAGCTTGTGCGTAGAGGCAATGGAGTGGCATAAATATTCTAAAGATAGTCTGCCTCAATCAAGAGTTAAAATAAGAATTAAAATTTGTTAGGACATTTATTTTTTTCACTTCCTGACTCACTTTGCATTCTTCCATCCATCCTTTTTTTTTAATTTTCTATACGCCTTCCTTTTGACGTCACCAGCTCGTAACTTTAGTAGAAACTTTTACTGTCAAACGTATCTTCGAAATTGCTAAGGCAAGTCAAACTTTTAATTAACTGAATATCGATGAAAGCACGTGACAATCGAGGCATTGGAAGCATTTCGTCTAGCAGCTCAAGTACTTAGTCTAGCAGTTTGTAGGTCATATAACGACAGCATAAAGTTATGCCTTATTAGACATGGAGGAAATGCACGATTGCCAATTTATTATGCTGAAGTTGTTAGCGGAAGTTCAAAATGGTTGAGTTCGATTTGAAGAAACTTAAATGCACTACTTTTGTGCTGCCCAAGTAAATCAATTGGGTCATTATGGTTTGTCGGCTCCGAAAAACAAAAACTGAAGTGAAGTAGTTTGCAGCGCTTATGAAACCCCTGAATTGAATGATTTAAAGCCAAAGGTTTCTTCTGAGTGAATTAAGTAGGGTGATTATATGGTGCTAAGCTAGGTTATTGGCGGTAAACCCATTCAAGATATGAAACTTGTTTTGGGAATTTAATGTTGACGACAGAGTGGATGCTCTTGCTTTTGGTTATTGGCAAATGATGGCAATCTCCTCTGATAGTAGATGCATTTGCTATATGAGTCACATGTTGTCCAAATCTTGTCTAGAATGCGGTTAGGAATTACATTTGTAAACCGTACGAGACCTCATTAATTGATTGGAGATGTAACGAACTCTCAAGAAGGTATTTCTTAGACTTTCGAGCAGGATGGTCTTCACAGTTCCAGTTTCTTTCGATTCCGGTTTCGGGGTCTTCCTTGAATCCAGTTCAGGTTAATTGGCTTTTTTCGATTCAGGTTAGCTTTGGATTTTAATTTAAATTTTCCTTCCGGTTTCAGTTTTTTACATGTTTCGCTTTTATTTACTGCTTCGGTTAAGGTTTGGCTGCGGTTTCAGTTTTATTTTCGGGGTCAGTTCAGCTTCAGCTTTGTAGTTTGTAGCCCTGAAACCAGATTTTTCTATGTTACAAGTTACGGATTTGGTTTTAGTTTCTGCTTCGTTTAAGTTTCCGGGTTCAGTTCCAGCCTTAGCTTCGATTTTCTTTTTAGTTCCTGTTAGGGATTCAATTTTAGTTGCTGCTTTTTAAAGATGTCGGTTTCAGTCTCGGCTTTAGCTCCGGTTTCGGTTATGGATTCAGCTTTTATTACAGCTTCATTTTTGGGTCCTGGTTCAGTCTCGGGCTTGAATCGCTTTGCTGTTTTATGAACGTCTAGGGATGCGTATTAAGTTGCCTCTGTGGTATAAGCTAAGAATCCAGAGTTGGCTTAGGTTACAGGTTCGTGTTTGAATATGATGTTCCGATTTCAGTTGGGAATCGATTTCTATTTTAACCTCGAATCAAGCTGTCCCAAGGGTCTCAATTTCGGTTTGTCTTATTTGGGTTTCGATCCACAATACAGTTTTCGTTCATATTACAGCTTCAGTTTCCGGACCACTCTGTTACTTTCGCGGTCCAAATTATGAGTTTAATTTCAGGTTCGGTGACAGGTCAGCCCATACTTCTTTTTCATTATGGTTCCCAGTTTCTAGTTCCACCGACAGTCCAGAATTAATTGTGCATTACGGTTTCAGAGTTCGGTTTCAGGTACATCTAGGGGTTTAGCTTCTGTTCCGGGGTTTCAGTCTTGGTTGTAATTCTGGTTTCAGCATCAGTCTAGTTGTTATTTCTTTTTCAAATTTAGGTCAATTTCTGATGTCATGGTTTTAATTTGGTACTGCATTAGTCTTTCTGACTTTGGTTGGCTTAGAATGTCCTGGCATAAAATTCGCTCGTCTTTTTACGGAGAAAGTACAAACAAATGGGTGGCCAAAAGGCATAACAAACACAGATTAATCCAGCTGTGGAGGGTTCCTGAAATTTACAAGAACTCAAACGGCCGGACTTAAAAATTATTTGTCATTACTTAATTGGATCATGTAGACTAAGATACAAAAAATATTGATTAATTTTAGGTTTTTGGCATTTGTTGTATATTAAAATTATCTGATCATATAAAAAGAAATGTTTGCTTTGAACTAATGAACTACTTTATATTTAGTCAATACATTTAAAAGTTGTAGGAACTCTCCATCATCAGCGACATATTTAGATCCGTACTTTCGACATTGGCAGACCTTTTACACCCAATCCAGTCACTTTAAAAGTACTACCAGCTGGCTGCGGCTGATCATTCAACTTGGAGGTAGTGACATATAAAATATCCAGATTAGGACCGCCAAATGCAGCGGAAGTAATTTGTTTGCAGGGAAATTTGATCTCCAAAAGAACTTCAGAAGTGCTGAAAGAACAATATTTAGAAGAGTTAATACTTGTAATAATTGCAGAAGTGAGTTACGCACCTTGGATTCACCTTGTAGATAGTGTGTCCCGTAAAAGTAGCAATATAAATATTACCATCAGCATCAATCGTCATACCATCAGGCAAATGTGAAGAATGCTGAAATACCACTTTTGGCTCACCTTCTAACAACAAAAGAAAACTATTTAGAGAGAGCAACAAATATCATAAATACCCCACAACTTACTTGTTACGCCTGTTTCGATATTATAGTCGTATTCCTTAACATCGTAATCAGTTGAGTCAATGTAATAGAATTTATTCGTTTTGTCATTCCAAGTCAACCCATTCGATATGCCAATATTTGATTTCAGGGTCTTCACTGGTTTGCCTTTTTCAAAAATATACAATTCACCTTTGCGATTTGAGAAGAGATCTTTCTGATCGTTGTACATTGTACCAGCAAAAAGGCGTCCGCGTGAATCGGCCTTGCCATCATTCAAACGATTCAAAGCAAATTCTTCGCCTTTTTGAACTTCATGCACCACACGTTCCACTTTGACCTGGGGGGATACTCCGTCCCAGGCAACGATAACGATACGACGTTCACAACCAACAGCAAACTTGCCTTTTTCGCCTTCGACTGGTATAATGAAAGATGCGTATTTTTCACCTTCTAATGTGGCGACGTAGGTTTTGTTCGCTTTGTAGTCGTAGCGTAGTAGTTTGGCGACATCTATATCAACCATATAAAGACTTTGTGTTTCAATGTCCCAGTGTGGACCCTCGCCTATTAGGGTGTCGCCATTGGGTATAGGTTCGATTTTATAAGACATCTGAAATAAGAAGAAAAAAGAAATATATATATATGTAATCTTTCTACTTTAAAACAAAACATATAATTTGGAAGCAAGCAGTAAAATATGGAAAGATTGGAGAGACTTAGAAGACAGCACTTACTTCTAAGGTTATGTAATGAGACACCTTGTAAAAAAGTAAAATTTCGGTACTATTCTAAATAAAACGCTTTTTCGATTTTTATACATATATCGGAATCAAGTATTGAGCAGATGTTCTGTTTCGTTCTTTTATATTTATTAATGTCTGTTTCGGTTTCTGTTTTAGGTTTTAAATAAGAAAGTGAAATAAAAAAAATTAACATGTTAGAAAATCCAAACGCCAACCAAACCAAGCACTAATACCTAGGCGAAGTGGTCACATAGCTTATTTTAAATTATTATACGCCTAGTACCAAATTTCCACATCACTAGTTAAAAATTTTGTTCCGACTCATATACACTATCAATAATATATAGGGTAAAGTCGGGTAATACGCACTAGGCGGAGCTTCGTTAGTCAAAATTTGTCGGGTATTGGGGCAATAGCGTTTTTTGTGAAATAGAGCTTGCTGATAATTGTATGTGCGTAAGTGATTTTGTGTTTTTACAAAAGTATCAAATATTATTTCTGTTGATTAAAAATTTTTTAGATTCGAATTAAATTCAGTTGTTTCGCCAGCACGTGTTGAAGGTAATATAGACTACCATGATAGAGGCTAATATGGACTAGTGGTGGTCCATACTACCCTCAGATACTTCTAATTGTTTTTCAGTTTATTAATATCTTATTAACATAGGAGCGCCACCAGGATCTATATACGAATGTTATCGGGATCTATACACGAATGTTATACATTCGGGTGGGTTCAGACATTTAGTTTTACAACATGGTTTCAACACTTCAAAAAACTGATGTATATTGGAACGATTTTCCGTCATCCCTTGTAAAATTTGGTTTGGAGACATACCGGTTTCGGCGATGTGCCATTTTCAATGCCATTTTTTGAACTTAATAAAACACGTAAAACCATCAGCTGCTTCACCAGTATTGCTCATCTTAGACGGTCATTCCAGCCATACAAGAAATATTGAGCTCATTGATTTGGCTATCCCTCTACACTCAGGTCACAAATTACAGCCCCTAGATAAAACTCTTATGTCTCCTCTTAACAGATATCTTTCGGAGGAAATACGTGTTTGGATGCGTTCGAATTGCAGAGCTTTGACACACTCCGATATGGCAGAGCTATGAGTTCAAAGTGCGGAAATCGCTATTTATGGATTTCGATCCACCGGTATATTTCCTCTAAACCATTACATATTTCGTGACGATGAGTTTTTAGATACCAATGATGAAGAATCGCGGTCTCCGCCTCGAATTTCTGAAAGCACTTACGAAGAGGAAATACTGCATAACGAATCCCCTGTAGACTGTTCGCAGACCGATAATTGGATGCGAATTTAAATCATTTAGCTCTAAGCTAATCCGAAAAGTCCATGGTAATAACACATATGTAAATTTTACCGATTCCTTTTAAAAAAACGAAGCGTTCCAATCGTGGCAGATGAGCAAGAAAGTCCACGTTAAGAACATCAGCGCCGTATAAAAACTCACTGCAAAGTTCAATGGAAAGACCACCGGTAAAAAAAACCTGTAAGGCAAACCCAAAAACGCGAAGATTAAAATTCTAATAAAACCATCACCTCCAAGAAATTTATTTAAAAAATTCATTTTGCAAAAAAAAAGGTTGACGTAAGACTGCCTAATAAAGAGGATTCGAAATGCCTATATTTCTCTACGTTTTATTCGGAAGATCGATCTGGTGAGATATGGGTTCAATGTGTCCCTTGTAAAAATTGAAGCTGTGAAGAATGGGCTGGTTGTGAACAAGAGCTCTTTATATGCGACATGTGTACCCAATAAACACTTCAGCTAATATGGATTACCTGGTCAATATTACCCTCCAAAATTTTCGCTTTTCTGGGTATTTTTACAATTTTGCAATTTTTATGGATGTTGCGTTTAGAGCTATTTTTTTAATAAAAAGGAATTATTGTCTGAAGCCTATTAAACAAATTTAGTGTTGTTATTGCATTTATTTTATGCAACATTTATCAAAACAATATTGATGGTCCATGTTTGCCAACTTTACGCTAATAGTAAATTGTAAGCCTCTACAAAGCAGTATTTCGCCCTGCTTAGTCAGTGCATGCAGTCATGGAATAGAATGTAGCAGCCGAAATTCGGTAATTGATATTGGCAGTTCTTTGCCAGGAACCTGCCTTTGGTATATTCTAAGTCCCTTATCTGCAGCTTTTATTATCAGTCTCTGACCAGCCCTTTTTTGTATTTATAAAACAAATTAAAGCAAATATTTTTGCTATGTTTTTGTTCCGATACCAATGTCAAGTGCTAGTAATTTAAATCTTATCAATATATTAACAGAAGTATGTACTTACATTATATAGATAAGTGCAAATCAAACTTATTTAGTCGTGCTTCATTAATTTAATAACAGTTTGTTAAATAACGTAATTCAACTGTATTTGTACAATAAAGAAATAAGGCTATAAATACTTAGTGAATATGTGTTATTCTATGCTACTTCAATTTTTGATATAAGTTATTGAGTATGTTTCTGAAGTGAAAACTTCTTTGCGCGAGCTGGGAAAAAATAATTGAACTGTAAATAAGTATGTAAAGGGTGGCTAATGAAAGCCGCTACCAAAAAAAAATTAAATAACTTCTTTTCTATTTAATGAATCTGGTAAATTTTTTTTTTATTTTGCAGATTGACTTTTACATTTAACAAAAATGGATAACTCGGACACTGAAACAAGAATTTGGATTGTCCGCCGCTATCACGCACTGGAGTCCGTAGTTTCGGTTCAAAGAGAGTATAGGCGCACGTTTGGCGGCAATCCTCCGAGCAGATGGACCATAATAAGACTTGTAAACAATTTTGCCGAGCATGGGACAGTCAGCAGAAGACCTTACCATCGAAACCCTTCAGTTCGAACGGAGGAAACAATCGCTGCTGTAGCTGCTGCCATACAAAACAATCCACGTGTTTCGACAAGAAGCTTATCTGCTCAAATGGGTGTAAGCAGACAGTCATTACAGTCAATTATACACAAAGATTTGGACTTATTCCCATATAAAATTCAAATGGCCAACAAACTGAACGCTGCAGACTTGCCGATTCGCTTGGAATTTTGCCAGAAGATGCTTCAAATGGTGGAAGAGGATGGAAACATGTTGAACTGTCTTTTCATGTCTGACGAGGCCCATTTCGATTTAAACGGCAACTTCCAACCCACAGATACTCCATGAGACGGAATTGCATCCACTTCGTGTCACAGTGTGGTGTGCAGTTTCATCACGCTGCATTGTCGGGCCCTACTTCTTCGAAGAAAACGGTCACACCGTTACGGTTACTGGAGACCGTTACTTGAGCATGTTGAGAGAGTTTTTCTATCCAGAATTACGCCGAATGAGAATTTCTTTCAACTCTGTGTAGTTTCAGCAAGATGGTGCAGCTCCTCATATAGCCCAACCTGTTATGACAGAATTGCGACGAAAATTTCCCAATAAGCTGATATCCAGAAACTCCACATTCCGTTGGCCACCCAGGTCGCCTGACCTTACTGCACCTGACTTTTTCTTGGGGTTATTGCAAACAGGAAGTCTTCAAAGCAAAACCAACAAATTTTAATAAACTAAGGCAATCCATTCGAGAAACAATTGCGGCTATTCCTGTCTCAACTCTCCAAGCAGTAATGAACAACTTTTTGGTAAGATGCCGCACATGCATCGACGAGCAGGGGGGGCATTTAAATTCCATTATTTTTAAAACTAATTAAGCTATATTTAATAAAATTTAATGAGCTTTAACATGAATAAAAGAAAAATGAATTCCATACATTGAAAAAAAAATTATTTGAGTTTCTTAATGTAGCAAAATTCATCAGCCACCCTGTACATATTAGAACTAAGTATTAAAATATACAATATTTATGATTCTAATTCTTTCTCTATGGTTTTTTTTAATGTCATATTTGGGCGTAGCTAAATGCATGGGGAGCAAATGATAAATGATATTTGATTTTAAAAAAGTGCTGCCACCTGTTAAAAAATTTATTTTCACTCTATACTTTCTTTATATAATGTATAATCTCTACATATAATAAAATCGTACCAGGTCGATGTCAGTACATTGTCAATGTTCAAGTAATATTGATCGGAGGTGTACAACGGAATTCAAAGCAACAGTTTTTAGAATTTTTGTCTGTATGTTTGAGCGCCTATCACTAAAGATCTTCTAAATAGAATTAAATGCAGCTTTTACCTTTGCATTACCAGATGTCTTACTAAGAATTTAAGAAGTCCTATATCGCGATAACTGCGATAACCGATTTCGGAGTTATCGTCAAATATGAAAGAAAAGAGAAATCATCTATTTTTGTTTTTAAAACGATTTTTATACAAAAAGATACTACTAGATGTATTAGTAAAAATATATTATGAAAAATTTTATCAAGTAAAAATCATTTAAGACAAAACCTAATAACAAAAAAAAAACAATAAAATGGACAACTATCAGACTAGAATAATTCTCACAAAAACTCTCTATACCCTTCAATATTTTATTAAATAAAAAATAGTACAAAACAATAAAATAAAATAAAAAAAGTTGTGTCTTAAACTGATATAAAAATATATCACTCTTTACAATTTATGTTTAGACTTTGGAAAACAAACACAATACATTTCACTAAATTAAAAATAAAATTAGCTGATAAATAAAATCGAAATCTTTCGGTCTTCAAACTAAAAAATATAAAAAGCTGTTCCTTAAATAAACAAATTTTTAGTCTTACCCTATATTTGGCTATAATCAAGATTGACTATAAGTGATTTATAAAGAACTATGTGTTTTCAGTTCAAGTGTGCACATGGCTTTACGCATCTTTGTATCCGTTGCACAGATAGATTATTTGCAAAACTCGATTTAAAATGTGTAATTCTTATAATCGATTTGTGAACATCTCGATACAAGGAAATCGCTTATTTATTCACAACGCTAAGTTGTTATATAACTTTTTATAGATTAAGCTTCAGTCATTTGTAAAAATTTTTGCAATGTTATGAAACCACTTAATTTATCAATTTCTATAAAGGTATGTTTTCCAGTTTTTTGAAAATCTTTATAAAATATTTAAATACCTTTAAGTTGCGTAATATTTTCCAATAACATCTCATCCTAGTTAAACAGCAAGCTGACAGACATTCTGATTAATGGTAGAGTGACTACCAAGCCTGAAGTCTATGATTCCAATTTTTTTTTTTAATTTAAAAACTTAACAGGTTTTTTTATTTTTCGTTTTTAATTGAGAAATTTTGCCAATGGCGGGCGCCGATAATAATACCGTCACATTTAAGTATATCACATATACCTAGAATGTCGGAGGTCAGTTTACGGCTTTACTCGATTTCTAGCAATTTGAAAGTTTGATGCAGCTTACAACCTGACATCAAGTTTTTCTGCTGAGAAGTATTTAGGGGAAGAAGGAAAGCAAATCGGTAGTGGGCTAATCACTAACAATAATAATAGCAAACGTGTTTATAATAACAATAAAGCTAATAATAACAATAATAAAAATGCGATAATAATGTTGCTCGAAAACAAATTTAGTTCGATTTCTTGTCGGGGGTTATCAGTCTCTGGTTTTGATGCTCTTAAATTGTTGTGTTGCCAATCATTTTAAGCAACCATATAGGGCTGAACACATTGAATACGGTGGCTACGAACCACAGCTACAATAAAACAAATTTATGCGACAACTGTAGTCAAGCATTGGCTACTTGATTACAATGAAAGCAGCAGCGACAGGTGTGAATTATCTTAAAAAGTAGCAAAGAATTATAGAAAAAGTACAAATTGTGTGAAAGATATATATACCTTAATAAATGAAACTTATATTACAAGTTATTCACTCTTCCTTTCGTTTTTATTGACCAAAAGAAAACAACGCCGCGATCTGTCGCTTGTAAAAATAGAAATAGATTTAATCTGGCGGCAGCGGCATTCGTGGTTTGTAGCCATGTAGCTATGACGCGCTTAAAATAATGCTTTACATAAGAACGTGTGTACAAATAATATGACAGATGGCGCTTTGCAGTCGCCGTCTTGAATGTGATCGGGCCTTATATATTCATATGCACATTGATGTGCTCCAAAAGTACATTTGTTCGCACATACACTTGTCCCAAAGAACGAAAATACACTACGCGGAGTTGCGTTTTACGCTGAGTGACGCCGATAGCTCTCATTGCTTGAGTAATGCAAGCGGCACTGAGAACACTGGTTGGCAACCATTGTGAATTCCTACAAGTGAAAAATCTTCGCCAATTCCTTCATTCTCTTACCCCCGTGTCAAAAATTGTGACAGGGGAACTATCAGTCAGACGAGCAGAGTTGTATTAAAAGGCAGAGTTTCGCCCCGCGAATGACATAAGAATGGAGGAATTTTACCACGGTTCCAAATAAAAAAAAATTTTGCGCGGGTTGGTATCGTATTTAGATACCACCTCATACATTTTTAAATTCTAAAGTCTAAAATCTTTGACAATTCCTCTGTGCCTTCACCCAACTGTCGAGAACTTATATTTGCCAGTTAATGCAGCTCATAGAAATTTTTTTTTGCACATTATTGCGTGTATAGCACGAAATTTATTTTAATATTTTTCAATATTGAAAAGCAACAGCTCTGATAAAACTCAGGTTTATCTTACTAATGTGTAAGCTGGTATTTTCTAATTTAACCATATCTACATGTGTGCCCGCGAATTAAATATAATTTCTTAGTTTTGACGTACGAATGAAATAGATTTTGCGTACTAACAAATGCAACTCTGTGCAAATAGCAACTCTGCGAATCAGGTGATCACAGCTGTTATCTATTGTGAATGCTTCTGTCGCACATTCGCCACTTGTATGTATTCACAATGTTGGCAACGCAGTAAAGGGCGTTTTGGTGTGCTTTGATAGTTTTTTGAGCTGTGTTTTGATGGTCTCTTTGAAAGATAGTAGAATAAATCACTGTAAAGGCACAGTTTATGTAGTATAGAGAGAATTGTATTTGTGCTATATTAATACCAAGAAGAGAACTTCAAATAACAAAAATGATATTTCATTCAGAAGTGAAACGGTTTGAAACAGTTCACAATTTTTTATGGCTGTATTCAACTAATACCGGAGCTTTAAAGCTTATACGCGTAATATATATTATCTCTTCTAACACTCCCAACTTTTGCTTATGCTATAAATTTGGCTGGCATTTTTATTACTCAAGACTCGTTATTTATCGCCAACTTGGTATGGAAAATTCTTTTAAATTTTTAAATAACAAAATATCAAGATTAAAAAGCAATAGAAAATTCAATCGAAAATTATACACCCTAGTGTACATACTTGCATTTGTACCTACTAGGCATGGCTATCTTGGAATCCCGCAACATCAGAATACCTTTTTATGCTGCTTAAAATTTCGGCCTTTTCAGGATCGTAGATATGTTTCAAAAAATGTTTGTTGTACATATTTATAAAATTCCCTATTTGTTCTTCGTTGTGATATTTTTTTTTATTTAATGTATTTATTAATTTTTTGTTTGTTTATTCTTTGATCTGTACTGCCCCACTATTTTCTCTTGTTTATTCAATATTTCTTTTTTTATTTAAATGGAACAACTACTAAAACAAATTAAGTCATTTCTAGTTTTAAATTAAAAAAGTGATGTGTTCTGTCTTAAATTTCTATTTATTGGCGTAATAAATGGAACTTTTATTCACAAGGATTGGGTTTATCAAGAGAATACATTTAAAAACTTGCAACAAATTTGAGTAATATGTTTCGAAGATTCAAAAATTTTGAAAAAATAATGCTGTTAATTGATTGAGTTTACTTTTTCATTAATGAAATTATGTTAGAAATCTTAGTAATCTGTCATAAATTAAGGACATATAGCTTCTCAAAACAATTCCTCACATACTTCAACCTAAACTGTAAGTGAAAATACAAACCGGTGCTAATCCCTTGATCTCGGGACTGTAAATCAAATCTCAAATATTCCCAGATTGTAAAAATCCAAAAAATTCACATCTCTAGTACCTACACATATCTATGTATTTGTTTAACTTTATATTAACTCTTGCGTAGACACCCACAGCAATACAAGTTCATGGTCTGGGACAAATGTAATTTTGAATTTAATTTTTAAATTCTGTTTATAGCACTTTATCTTAGTAAGATAAGTTAGTTATTAAGTTATGAAACACATATACACATATATATGTGCATTTTTGTCTGTAATATTGTTTTTACTTAAAGTATTGGCAATATTTAATTTCGAGTTATGACCTAATTTACCTTTCTATGCCCTTATGAAAACAAAAAAAAATTATGTAAAAGTGAATGGTTATCAACAAATTACTCATATTGGCGCTCATTTGAAGTCAGTAACCGGTTTGCCGTGCTAGTGAATATTTTTAAATTTATTTTTAGGGCAATAAAATGAATTATCGCTTTTGTTGTTTTTTTGTCAAAGCTTTCGATTTGTACTAAGTGGTCGACTCTTTTAACGAGATCTAAGTTTAAAATTTTTCTGGTTTTATACGGACCATCTGATATATAGATATTGATGAAAGTATATGTCGGTTTCGATTTCTTTAAATGTTACAACGTAACATTGCTTTTGTGTTAAACACAGTAACATATATAAGGCGTTAGACCCTGATAACTGCTTAATTTTTTCACAAAATCTTGTTTTGTTACCTCGCACTCCCCCTCTGAAAAAATATCTTGCTGAACACAATAATGAAAACATTATATTTCAGCTTTAAACTATTTTTTATTTATTTATAAAATAGTAGCAAATCAGGCAGTGGCCGTATTTCTGAAAACTGTTTGTTTACATTTAAAAAATATTCCTCCTACTAAGTCAAACTTGCTCTGAGGCTCGGTCCAGTAACTTTAACGGTATCGTTGTACCTTCTGTTATCAACACTTACACTCTATATATCGCTGCTTCTAAAGCCCAAACAGCATTGATCTGCACCCAATGTACTCGGAGTTAAAAGGGATTATATTTATTTTTCTTTGAATAAAGAATAAAGTGCGAAAATTTCAATAATAGCGATGGAGCACTTCAGACGCCCAAATACGACAAACGCCCTAGTTCATTTCAGAGTTCGATTTCCTGACCCCGCGTTATCGCTATCCTTTGATCACATCCAGAATTACTGCATGGTAAAAAAGAACGCGGTATGTACATTAGAACGTAGCATCAAAAAAAATATATATTTACTTCTTGGAGATTTCACAAATTAAATTTATTTTTCCTGCACCCGTAAAAACCGCGAATTTTGATTTTTCCTTGTAACTATTATATTTCATCTTTGATTTCAATGAGCGATATAATATAGTGAAGGTGTTAATCCATACCACATTTTGTGTTTAACCAAATATGTAAGCTTTTATTAAAAATTATTTAAAAACAAAACCAAAATACATAAATAAAAGATAAAGTAAATATAATTTTTTCGCTCAACATGGGGTTAGAATTTGTACTTTTTTAAAAAAAGAACGTAAAAATAAAATGCTTGGCTAAACATTTGGAAGTGCCACATTCGATTTTGAAATATACTCGTATAGTCGATCAAGTATGATAATTAAAGAGTGGACAAAATTTAAGGGTAATCTGGAATATGTGGGGTGTTCCCTCGAAAGTCAATCAAAATTCAGAAGCTGAAAAAATTTCTTTCGGACTACTTTTGTAATTTATATAAAAAATAATAAAAATGCACTATCTTGTGATCTAGGATAAAACCAAACTTAAAAAAATCCAATTCGATCATTTTTGTATTTTTTTTTTTTACTAAATCAGATAAAATAACTGTTTCATTGAAACCAGACCTGCTAAATTCCCTTTAGAACTGAGTACTAAATTCATTGGACAGCTCTTTTAATCAATAATGATTATATTAATTGTTTTAAAAAATCCGCAATTACTTATTGATTACCTTGGGAAAAAAATTAAATTGCTCGGTGGCAACCCTAGGTGGCACTCCTACTTAAAAATATTCTGGTTGGTATACGGCCTGAAATACCTTCCGTTTGATACCCATATTGCCATATATTGCTTAATATTTACTTAAAAATATTCTGGTTGGTATACTGCCTCAAATACCTTCCGTTTGATACCCATATTGCCAATATATTGCTTAATATTTAAAAAAAATTCGGAAAGGTGACAACCCTCTAAGCTTCCTTTAGTGCCAACATCCAAGTAGAAACTTTTAGAAGGAAGCATACTATCCATCTACCAAATTTCATCGAAATCGGTTTAGCCGTTCCCGAGATAGTGGTCGATATCTGAAGGAATAAATAAAATGCGGTCAGGTGGCAACCCTAGGTGGTAGCCCTACTCCAAAATACTTTGGTTGGTATACGGCCTAAAATATTATTCATTTGATACCCATACATTACAAACATTACAAAACGTTGACTAAAAATTTGTTATTTTCGTTTATAAAGTACGAACTCTATTTTCATGTATTTTAAGTGTTTGTTAAAAACCTCCTAACACCTAATTCATTAGCGCATTATTTGTTCCAAATATCAGTAAGGTCCAACTCAAGACACGGTGACAGCACGAGTATTAAAATCGAACACACAATCCCAATACAACGCTTAAGCCGAATCATTATATATGTGGCAATAAGCGGAAAAAGCCAAACTCAAGTTTGGTCGAAAATGAGTTTATACCACCATTGTGTTCTCCGTGCTAGGATCTATAATCACACAAATTTTCACGGCTGTTGCTCCAAAATTGTGGATTTTATGGTCAGAAAACCATATCTCAACCCCATACATTTATACTACAATTTCAACTTTCAAAGCGCTCTACTGAGAAGAATTACTTTGGTAGTTTTCCATTATTACAACATATATATTGCAGTATTTCTGTTATTATGTATCTTATAGAATATTGAATAGCTGACATTCTCGTAACTGCCGCACGCATAGCAAAAGCAAACATGAAACGCATTCGTAGCCGTACTACAGCGGGTTTTTAATGAGCGCTTATAAATTTTCAACATTCAATTTAATTTTATTAGTACGGTATGTATATTAAATGAGCATATGTGTTGACAGCTCTGATATTATGCCATAAAAATAAAAACAAATTGCATGTTTGTTTCCACTTTAATTAATTTATACCTTGCCGAAAGTTTGTTTTTTGTCACTGCAAAACGTATTGTACACTATTATGAGCTATAAACGACTGGAGAGTATTCCCTTTGTATTCAATATTTATAGCGACAAAATACTCCCAAGTGCTCTACATTTACAGAGAGCTAATTGATACGAGGGTTGAAAAAAATATATATATTCACACAAAGCGCACGTAACCCAGCTGGGAAAATTATTCATTGGTAAATGTCAACGAAGAATTCTGCTTGTCGCTCTCGCGAGTAAAAATTAACGTCACATGGGCGCGTCACACAGTGGTTCAAGAATTAAGAAAGTGTATATGAGTAAGAATGATAGAATACACAAATTGTAATTGCGCAGGTCTGTTCTGTTGACGATATTGTCAATTTGCTTTGTACGTGTGACGTCACATAATCAAATATTGTGGAAAAATACCATTCGACCGTTTGATTTGTTTAGGGTTTCATGCATTTCGGATACTATTAACTATTGTTTTGTGTGTTAAATGAATTTTTTTTTGTATTACATGATTTTTACGATATCTAGTAGAAATAACACTGTGTAGCAAGATAATTGTTCCATATATATTTATTAATATATTATCAGTTGGACATAGTAAACTGTCTCAAACCCTTGTTTTGGTCCCAAAACCCATGCCTTCACAAGTAGCGGCTAGGGATGCCAATTTTTTTAATTTGACAATGCCGATGATGTGGGCAATCGTTATTCTCCAACAGTGTAGTTTGAAAAAAGTGAAGTAAATGTTTGAAAATATATCTTAGTTTAAAACAAATAAAAAAATAAGAGGATTTTCAATACTTTTTTATTTGAAACAAAAGTTATTTAATTATTATTTATTATCTTCATAAAATAGCTATGAAAGATTTTTTACAAAATTTTAAATTTTCTCTGAAAAGCAAATACAAAAAAAAAAAGAAGACTTCATACTACATTTACACTGAATGAAATGCGTGATTTTCATCGAAAAGATGGAAATGCGGCTCATTTCCCCATACAAATCGCATTCACAAAATCACGCATTCAAAACAAATTACACAGCAAATGCGATGAATTCATACAAGTTTTTTTCGAATGCGTCAAACTTGTTCGATTGATACCACATAACAAAGGAACAAATGGTATTCAAAGCCGATATAAACACATTCGAATTACTGGTCTGAAATCACACATTTTAGATCAGTTTAAATGGGTTATTAGACGATTATAAAGTTTTTTTTGATTATAGATTAAATGATTTGTGAAACCCCGATTTTTTAATTGAAAATAAAAAATTTCTGGCAATATTTCGATTTTTTATATGAAAAATGCCTATTATATCATATCATAATTAATTTAGATTTGTTTAGCTGCTTTTTTAACCTCTCGCTAACCACCTTCGTCATTTCCGAGATATGGAAACCGGCGATGGTGGTTCCTCTACTAAAACCTAGGAAGCCGGCTAATCAAGGAGAATCATATAGACCGATATCTCTCCTGTCGCAGGTCGCGAAGTTATTAGAGACCACTCTGCTCCCCTACTACACAGCACAACATCTAGAACTCAATGAATCAAACAAAAAGGGTGCCACAGGGTGGTGTCCTATCACTTCTTTTGTTTAATTTCCATATTTCGAGGCCTCCTCCTCCACCAGAGGGAGTCTCCATTCCTACTCTGACGACTGTACGATTATGGTGTCAGGTAAGGGTCCCTTCATTAAACAACTCTGTACTAGGGTAAACTGTAACCTCCGACACCTTTCCAGCTTGTTCACCGTGTAATATCTGACCCTTTATGTGGTATGCCCCCTCATGAGACTAAGCATGTATTTTCCTGTTCAAATAAACCTACTCTTCTAACACCAATATCACTCTGGTCCAACCCTGTTGAAACTGCGAGTTTCTTTGGGCTTTTCCCTTTAGAGGAGCTTGCTGAAAATTCTCAGAGTGATTCTGCCCATTAGGCAGGGCGAAGCACTGTTAATAACAACAATAACAATTTACAGATATTATTAATTCATATTCGAGTTATTTACATACGAACTTTCAACACTTTATCAAAGTAAAAGTAGTAAAAGCACCAAAAGTAAAAAACATAACATCCCAGCACTCAATTCTACTAGTTTTATACTAGTTTGCCAACCCAGCTCAACTAGTTGGAGTTCGGTAATTTTTTCAAATTAGCAACTGGTATTTTTGATACGGCATGATGGCATTTTTCTGCATAAGCACCATACCATTTCACATACTAGTCAGTAATTACACCAGTATCATACCAGCAGTCATACTAGTCAGCCTATGCCTCAGTATCAAACCAGTTACTGTACCACTTCTTTTTGGTTTGAAAATAACAATTGTAAAATTAAATTACAAACCACTTTTTTGAAAATTCAGTCATCAGATATAAAGTATGTATCAAAATAAATATTACTTCTCTACATTGAACAATGGGGAAAAATAAAGTCACATACGAGTACATCACAAGCATACTTCTTTAAATTTTTTTCAAACATTTTGTGGAAAAATTTCAAATTTATATATTAATCTCAGATAGAATGTAATCCATACTTCTAAAAATATCTTTCAAGGAAACATTAGCTTTTTACGGCAGCTAACTCGCTTATGAAATTCTAAAGGGTGTTTTTTTTAGGGGTATAGAACTTCGAATTGAAATAAAACACAAGAAAATCGTCTTAAGGTCCATCAATTTGGCTTTATTGGAAGGATAATTTTATGCCATTAATGTTTAAATATGATTTCGGGCATGTGGCCGCCGCGGCTGGCTCGAATAAAGCCAATTCTACAGGTCCAATTTTCAACCACTTTTTCGAGCATATGGGGCCGTATGTCGGCAATAACGCCACGAATGTTGGCTTCCAATTCCCCTAACGTTTCTGGTTTGTTGGTGTAGAGCGACTTCACATATCCCCAAAGAAAATAATCCAATGGTGTCAAATCACACGACCTTGGTGGCCAATTGACAGGTCCATTCCGCGAAATTATGCGCTCATCGAATGTTTCCTTCAATAAATCGATTGTGACGTGCGCTGTGTGGCATGTAGCGCCGTCTTGTTGGAACCACAACTCATCCACATTCATGCCATCCAATTCGGGAACAAAATAGTCGGTTATCATGGCTCTATACCGGTCTCCATTAACGGTAGCTGCCTCTCCAGCATTATTGTGGAAGAAGTATGGCCCAATGACTCCACCAGCCCATAGAGCACACCAAACAGTCAGTTTTTGTGGATGTAATGGCGTTTCAAGGGTCTCATGTGGATTCTCTTCACTCCAAATGCGGCAATTTTGCTTGTTGACGTAGCCATTCAACCAAAAATGAGCCTCATCACTGAACAAAATTTTGCGATGAAAATCAGCATCGAAATCAATCTCATTTTCGGCCCATACACCAAAATCACGACGCATTGCATGGTCTCGCGGCTTTAATTCTTGCACAAGCTGGATCTTGTAAGGTCGCAAGCCAAGATCTTTGCGCAAAATCTTCCATAAAGTTGATGGACAAAGCTCCAATTGCTGTGCACGGTGGCGAATCGATTCATTCGGGTCCTCTTCAACACTTTGCTCTACAGCGGCAATTGTTTCTTCGGTGCGCACTGTTCGACGTCTCTGCGGATGCGTATTATCACATAGAGTAAACGTAGTGCGAAAACGATCCATGGTTAACCGAATTAATTGCTCTGATGGACGATTATGTCGACCATAAAATGGACGGAGCTCACGGTAAACTTCGCGAACTGAACCATTATTTTCGAAATAAATTTGCACGATTTGCAAGCGTTGTTCTTTTGTCAACCTGTTCATGATGAAATGGCAAACCAAACTGAACATAAATGACATTAGAGTTGCCAGATTTGACCACAAAATGCCAGTTTTATCTCTATTCGAAAAACAAACCTCTAAAAAAACACCCTGTAGTACATAATTTGCAGGTGCTTAGTTATTAAATTTTTAAAAAAGTGCTATTTTAACCACTTTGTTATTGTATGTGCCTCTGCTCGCCAATTTCGTTGTTGCAGCTTTTAAACGATTCCGTTGGATATTCATTGTTATTTTATTTATGAAAACTGCATTTCACAATCACAATAAATCAACCCTAAAAAATAACAACAATCCAATATTTTTTTTTTTTGTGAATTTTTGAAAACTTTTTTATTAGAAAAGGTTACCTTGATTATTCCAAAAATAAATGTTAATTACTTATACAATTGCTTTGACAAATTATCGTTTCGTTTCCACTTTTCTTCGTGGTTTCATTTGAGCACTGCTTACTCGTTGTTGATTCCCCTGCAAAAAACGGAAATACTCCGTTTCATACTCCAAAGAATACTCCTAAAGGAGTATCAGAGTACTCCAACACATATCCTCATTAAAAAAAAAGGTGGTCCAATTCACATGGCAATATCCGGTAATTGGATCACCTAATCCATCTCGGAGTACTCCGTTTCTTTGCTTTTGATTACTCTATAGACCAGAATGAGGAGAATGAGGATAAGGGTTGGAGTACGCTGATGGTCCAACGTTTTTTACAGGGCTCGCTGCTGCGCCTCTATTGCAGTAGCGACATCGCAAAAAATAAGGGTGATTTTGTTGACATGCACGTACCCAAATGTACTATTTGAACGCGAAATTCTCAAAAGGATTGTGATATTACTAAAGAGTGTTTTTTTATAGAACTTTGAATTGAAATAAAACACAAGAAAATCGTTTTAAGGTCCATCAATTTGGCTTTATTGGAAGGATAATTTTATGCCATTAATGTTTAAATATGATTTCGGGCATGTGGCCGCCGCAGATGGCTCGAATAAAGCCAATTCTACAGGTCCAATTTTCAACCACTTTTTCGAGCATATGGGGCCGTATGTCGGCAATAACGCCACGAATGTTGGCTTCCAATTCCCCTAACGTTTCTGGTTTGTTGGTGTAGACGAGCGACTTCACATATCCCCAAAGAAAATAATCCAATGGTGTCAAATCACACGACCTTGGTGGCCAATTGACAGGTCCATTCCGCGAAATTATGCGCTCATCGAATGTTTCCTTCAATAAATCGATTGTGACGTGCGCTGTGTGGCATGTAGCGCCGTCTTGTTGGAACCACAACTCATCCACATTCATGCCATCCAATTCGGGAACAAAATAGTCGGTTATCATGGCTCTATACCGGTCTCCATTAACGGTAGCTGCCTCTCCAGCATTATTGCGGAAGAAGTATGGCCCAATGACTCCACCAGCCCATAGAGCACACCAAACAGTCAGTTTTTGTGGATGTAATGGCGTTTCAAGGGTCTCATGTGGATTCTCTTCACTCCAAATGCGGCAATTTTGCTTGTTGACGTAGCCATTCAACCAAAAATGAGCCTCATCACTGAACAAAATTTTGCGATGAAAATCAGCATCGAAATCAATCTCATTTTCGGCCCATACACCAAAATCACGACGCATTGCATGGTCTCGCGGCTTTAATTCTTGCACAAGCTGGATCTTGTAAGGTCGCAATCCAAGATCTTTGCGCAAAATCTTCCATAAAGTTGATGGACAAAGCTCCAATTGCTGTGCACGGTGGCGAATCGATTCATTCGGGTCCTCTTCAACACTTTGCTCTACAGCGGCAATTGTTTCTTCGGTGCGCACTGTTCGACGTCTCTGCGGATGCGTATTATCACATAGAGTAAACGTAGTGCGAAAACGATCCATGGTTAACCGAATTAATTGCTCTGATGGACGATTATGTCGACCATAAAATGGACGGAGCTCACGGTAAACTTCGCGAACTGAACCATTATTTTCGAAATAAATTTGCCCGATTTGCAAGCGTTGTTCTTTTGTCAACCTGTTCATGATGAAATGGCAAACCAAACTGAACATAAATGACATTAGAGTTGCCAGATTTGACCACAAAATGCCAGTTTTATCTCTATTCGAAAAACAAACCCGTAAAAAAAACACCCTGTATAAAAACTATTATTTACAAGAAAGTTTTAAATTTAACTTAAATAAATTAGTATTTGAAAACTAAGAATATTAGTTAAACAGAAAATTAAAATGTAGAACAGCGATGTTGCTGTCCGAATACTCAATTCTAATCTTCCTCGTTCGTGTATGTATGTAGCTATTGATAGTTCTGGAGGGTTGTTGTTACTTATGATAGCGGAAACGTTGCAGTCGCTCAAACTGGTATGAATAAGCCCACGAATGTTTACTAACCAGTTTACTAACCAGCAGTTGACTGCAGGGATATTTCAGATCTTAAAAGCGAAATAAAACAAGTAAGGAAAGCGCTGTCTTCGGCTGTGTCGAAGGCTTCATACCTTTCATGAATACGGATCCCGATTTGAAGTGTTCGATTCTTACTTACTGTAAGTACAAACTCTGCATAATTTGATGACTTATCCTGTTAATTTAAAGATACATAGCCCAACCCCCGTTTGTGGGAAAAATGTGTTGCATAAGGGCTATCCGATATATTGGTCAAATCTTGATGGTTTTTCTACACACATTACAAATATAACAAGTACTGTAGCTGCCAAATTTTGTGTTCCTCACTATTAAATTGCAATAGTCATAGCTCAAACTCCATTTATCGGAACATACGCTTGTATAGGACCTATATGTTATGTAGGTCCGGTCGAGCAGATTTTCACTAGCCACATTACGTATATAATATGTACCAAACCTGCAAAATTTTACGTTCCTAGTTTCAAGAGTTATAGGTCAAAACCCCTTTATCGGAACAATTGATTGTTCATCGAGATATCTCAAAAACTGAGGGACTAGTTTGCGTTCCAACAGACAGACGGACATGGCTATATCGACTCAGCTCAGCGCCCTGATAACTCTTTTTCTTCTCATACTTACAAACATCGGACCAAAGTTATAATACCATTTTATGTTCATGAAGGGTATAAAAATCGGCAATAAAGAAAATAAACGATTAAAAAAACAATTATTTATTCCTAATCTAAAAATTGGCATCCTTATTACATACAAATATAATAAGGTATACAGCGATAAATTAATTATATTTATCAAACACTAAAAAGGTTGTTGATAAACAAATTGCTAAATTACTTTCTTCTCACAATTTATTAAGGCCTTTTATCTGTCTATCAACAATTGCCATGATCATAAAAGTGTTGATATGTTGTGGTGGAACGTGTTTTGAAAAGTTAAATATTTTTATCAGAAGATCTCAAGAATAATAAATTCCACATTAATAAACTGCAAACTGCAACGGGAAAGAGTTAACAGTAATTAAATATAGTGCTAGGTTTAGTTTTCTACTGCAAGAAATAGAACAAAGAAATAGTAAGTCATCCAAAAAGAAAAAAAACAACAAGTACAGGTTGTTTTTTTTACAGGTTTGTTTTTCGAATAGAGATAAAACTGGCATTTTGTGGTCAAATCTGGCAACTCTAATGTCATTTATGTTCAGTTTGGTTTGCCATTTCATCATGTACAGGTTGACAAAAGAACAACGCTTGCAAATTGTGCAAATTTATTTCGAAAATAATGGTTCAGTTCGCGAAGTTTACCGTGAGCTCCGTCCATTTTATGGTCGACATAATCGTCCATCAGAGCAATTAATTCGGTTAACCATGGATCGTTTTCGCACTACGTTTACTCTATGTGATAATACGCATCCGCAGAGACGTCGAACAGTGCGCACCGAAAAAACAATTGCCGCTGTAGAGCAAAGTGTTGAAGAGGATCCGAATGAATCGATTCGCCACCGTGCACAGCAATTGGAGCTTTGTCCATCAACTTTATGGAAGATTTTGCGCAAAGATCTTGGCTTGCGACCTTACAAGATCCAGCTTGTGCAAGAATTAAAGCCGCGAGGCCATGCAATGCGTCGTGATTTTGGTGTATGGGCCGAAAATGAGATTGATTTCGATGCTGATTTTCATCGCAAAATTTTGTTCAGTGATGAGGCTCATTTTTGGTTGAATGGCTACGTCAACAAGCAAAATTGCCGCATTTGGAGTGAAGAGAATCCACATGAGACCCTTGAAACGCCATTACATCCACAAAAACTGACTGTTTGGTGTGCTCTATGGGCTGGTGGAGTCATTGGGCCATACTTCTTCCGCAATAATGCTGGAGAGGCAGCTACCGTTAATGGAGACCGGTATAGAGCCATGATAACCGACTATTTTGTTCCCGAATTGGATGGCATGAATGTGGATGAGTTGTGGTTCCAACAAGACGGCGCTACATGCCACACAGCGCACGTCACAATCGATTTATTGAAGGAAACATTCGATGAGCGCATAATTTCGCGGAATGGACCTGTCAATTGGCCACCAAGGTCGTGTGATTTGACACCATTGGATTATTTTCTTTGGGGATATGTGAAGTCGCTCGTCTACACCAACAAACCAGAAACGTTAGGGGAATTGGAAGCCAACAATCGTGGCGTTATTGCCGACATACGGCCCCATATGCTCGAAAAAGTGGTTGAAAATTGGACCTGTAGAATTGGCTTTATTCGAGCCAGCCGCGGCGGTCACATGCCCGAAATCATATTTAAACATTAATGGCATAAAATTATCCTTCCAATAAAGCCAAATTGATGGACCTTAAAACGATTTTCTTGTGTTTTATTTCATTTCGAAGTTCTATACCCCTAAAAAAACCACCCTTTATATGGGAAGCGAATAACTTTATAAATCATTTGTAGATACCTATAGCCAATTCATCTTAGCAAGCGTATATACTAGGGATGCCAATTTATTGGATTTTTACAATACCGGATTTGCGAGATTCGGCACCTAAAAAACATGATGGATGGATGATGGAATTTCACGATTTCAATAGCTAGAACATACATATTTCTTTCTACAACCACTCCTACAAACTTATCAGGTACTTAGTTTGAAGTATACTCAACGTTGTAAACAATCAAAACCTTATCTTTATCGGCCACTAAAATTTCAATTGCTTAATTGTCTTTATTTATCTATAAAATAATTAAGCGAAGTTTAGGCTAGCAACCCATGGAAATTAACGACGATGAATATGTTAACCTCGTCTTTTGAAAGTTGAAAACGTTAGCAGTGTTTTTTATATTTTCTGAAGTTTGAAACTCCCTACCCAATCAATACATTTTTTAATCTTAAAAGATTCACATGTGAATAATTGCTACGAAATAGCAGATGGGAAAGTTGAGTGAAGTATCCTGAAATGTATATTGAGCAGCTTTCGAAGGTCATCTTTCCGCTGAAGCTACGGCTGGCCTACTCGCGATATATTGTTGTTGTTTGAATTTTTTATCAACTGACCATCACGTAACTTGAGGGATCTTCTTAGGTGGGTGGATAAAACTGCCAGATAAAAACACAACTTCCTCGTCCATTCTGGAATTAAAAACCGGATGCTAGTATCAGAAGGTAGTAGTACAGCAAATTACTGAAGATATTCCTTAACCCTTTCACGTCTATGGGAAACATTTTTCCCAAGAATAAATTTGCAGATTACGCTACATTTGTGTGTGGCAACTTTTTTTTTATGAATGAGCATCAATAAAGAAGGGGTATTCCCCGCATATATTTTAAGCGCACTGTCAGCACACTATGCGTATGTTCAGTCAAAAAGGTAAATAAAGTCAACGAATTTTCGAAGAGTGTTCCTCAGAAAATTGAACTCAATTTTATCGTTTTCTTGTGCTTAAAATTGTGTTTAATTTCTATTTTTTTGTTAATTGGTAAGTATAGAACTAAGAAATAGACATATTTATCTTATCATTCCTGTAAAAGCGTGTAAAAATATAAACTTTTTGCTAGGGCAACATTTTTCCCTGTGGACAACAAGTGGAATAATTGAATTCAATTTTACTGATTATATATTGGTGATAGCTTTAGCCTTATTTATTCGTTTGTACTCACTACAGCTGAAATGTCTACAAAAAGGCTAAGAGAACTTCACATTAAAGAAAATAAGATCATTGAACATGGCTGACAATAGCGATGGAGAAGGTGGGTTGGAATTAGATGAAGACGACCAAGAATTTATTGCTCAGGATATCGACAAGGGTGTTGATACAGTTGAAATTTCAAATGCAAACCAAGAACAACAGGAAGGTAGTTCAGAAAAAACACATGTTTCCATTGGAAAAAGAACTCATATGTGCCCTGTACTGTTCAAGAAAGTGATTATGACTTCGGTCGCATAAACGTATTCCCTGGTATACCGAAAAAGGTAGCTCCGTTTGACATTTTTATGGAAGTTACACAGCTAGATACGTCAGTTGATAAAATACTGGTTCCAGATAAGGTATGCAGAGCAAGGGGGAATAGTGTTCACCACTGAGGCTTAGAAATTAAGGCGTTTTTATATCTGAACTTCGTAATGAGTTACCACGTGTTACCGACTATTAGAAGTTACTGGTCGACTGACAAAGACATGGGAGTCCGTTTTATAGCTAACGTCATGCCAAGACCAAGGTTCGAACCAATACACTAAAACTTGCATTTCAAAAACAATGACATTCAGTCGCAGTTTGATGATAGAGCGTCGTATAAAGTTAGACCTATAATCTAACACTTCAATGATTGCTTTAAAAAGGCCATTAATAACTCAAATCAACAATCTATAGATGGGCATATGATTAAGTTCACAGGCCATAACGTGATGAAGCAGTACGTAAAAAACCAACAAACAAGATGGGGATTCAAAATGTGGTGGAGGGCTGAGGCATTTACAGGATGTCTCTTCGTATTCGACCTATATACACGCAGGAAAATGAATACCGAAGTAGGGTTGAGAGAATCAGTTATTTTGAAGTTATCACAACAGCTAAATGATCTTGGAAAAGAATTGAAAACCGAAGACATAATATATGTGTAATGTACAAAGTACACCTCTCCTATGCAACCAAAAGAAACTTATTTGCCGAATCTCACATATGACTTATGCATAAACTGAAATTTTTATATTTTCATGAATTTTTTCTTTTCGATTATTATATAAGTAATCACAATTTACTTTGTATTACCAACTACAACTACGTGTTATTTTCGATACTAGGGAATGTTCAAAATGAAAAAGAAAATTTAACCACGATTTTGTAACAATTGCAGGTTTTGAAAATTATTTATTTAAATTATAATTTGTATTATTGCGTAAGCTTTTTAAAAAATAAATTATTTATATTATACTACAGACAGATATTGTCCGCAAATATATTTGCATGTATCTTAAACAATTGTCTGTCCCCCTACTCATCTATCGTTTTCTATTGTTACACCCCATTTCAATCTTCCCCGCCGTTGTTTTCTTTTATATCGCTTTTTTGCCTTTTCCTATTGTTATCCCCCAACCAAATCTCTCTTCCCCTTTTCCGAATCACACTCTTTCACATTACAAATCTCTATATAAAATATTACACACCTAGTAGAAACAGTTTCAGGATAATGGTTGTCACGCCCCTTTTCTCTTAGCCCCAATTTTTCTAGGAGTGTTGGAGATTACCGTCATATAACCTTTTACCAACTTTCTGTGTGCTACCATGAGCACTTCCAGAGATATTGAGCATGAAAAATCCCATGCCACGCCTTCTTTTCTCTTATCTGCCTCTTTCCTTGAGTTGTTAGAGATTAACCTCTTAAAATTCCTGACCAATTTTCTATAACAAAAAATTCTATTTGTGTAGGAAGTGCCACGCTTCTTCCCTTTCCCCTTAATTTTCTAAATAAAATGTATCGTAAGTTACTTCTAATAAATCCAAGTATATGTTTACAAATTTTCAGGATGAGCGGTTAAGTCGTTTTGCCTGAAAAGATTAGAAGTAACATTACATTCACATTTATTATAAATTTTTCTTTTCGGATTTGTTACATTTGATGTTGGGACGATGAAAGAAAAAACTATAGTTTTTTGCGACAAACTTTTATAGTTCCGACAGGGCTGAAATATCATTGCTATGCCGAGATCTCTAATCTTATGTAAACACAATCACGGTTGCCGTTTGCCTAAAATTTTGCGTGCCAAAATTCGTACCAAACCGAAAAAAAAGTACCAAAATAATATGCTAGGCAAACAATACAACATTATCAAAACAATTTTAAGCAGTTCATCTGCTGACATACATATGATACATATGTGTATGTATAAACATAAAAAAACGAAAAACATATAGCATTTTGTTCTTCTAAATATACCCTATAATGAGTAAAAGTAAATAAATAAATTAAAATATCCACAATTCCATTCATTTGCTTGCGCATATTCCCCCCATTATAAAACTTACCTATCCATCTTTATTTATCCGCTTCAGAACTAAGACAAATATGATAATAATTTTAATTTCATTAGCATTACTTGCTGATGCTATTTTTTACCACAAACAAATAGTGGTGCCTTTCCACAACTTTTTCTAAAAATATCAAAGTGACGTATGACAGAGAAAGACTCCTACGTATAAGTTGATACAAGTGGTACCACTTCACTTCTACTGCCAGTAAAGCAGGAGAGTGAAAGGGACACAACATTATGACTAAATAATTTTTTGTAGTCATTCAAATGCAGGTTTGATATTTGTAGCAGTGGCATCGGAGTTACGTTCAAGGTAAAATGGCAAAAACGTACCAAATTTGGAAGTTGCGTACCAACGTACCCGGCGAAAAAATTAGTACCAAAAATGGTATGTTTCGGCCAAAACGGCAACCGTGAACACAATCACAATTTTTTATAAAACTGTACGAAAAACCGCAAGTGCCTAAAAGTATACATCCAATTAGATCGCACACCTAAAGGAGAAGCAATTAGAATATAGTTAAAAAGTTAAACTGCGAACAAAACTACAGGCTTTTTTAGAATGCGATCTTCACCCTTTTAGCCATATTTCCAACCATTGGTGGTTCGGAGGGTTTTTTTCTTAATTAGCAAGAATGGATTTAGGTGCTTTAAACTAAGCCATAATTTACAACTCTTGCGATACTTTCCGTTTTTCACTCATAACTAGAACATAAACATACATACCGATTCTGAACAGAAATTTCTCCCATTTCCCATTCGGCCCAACATGAACGCATATTTTTTGGGAATTGTTTTTCTTTTCCTATCTCCCATTATCACAAACAAACTTCGAAAAATCGAAGATGTAGTTGGCATGAAAAGTATGTATTCTGAATGTTGGAAAAATGGGAGAACTGAGAAGTTATTTTGCGAGACTTTTCCTCAAACATTTTTTAGGGAGTTAATAGAAGAATGTAAACAATTTTTTTAAACCCATTAGAAATCGTGGAAATGTTTTACATTTTTTGCTAATCAAATATAGTAATAAGCTCTAGTTGAGTAAGTAATGTGTATATATTTACTTTAGCTACCTTGTTTTTAAAAATATCGGTCCCAAGAATCAGCATATGCCTACGGAATATAAATATTTTTTAGTTGGTTTGTTAGAGTGGTGAGTCTCCTATGACTTTAAAAAACGCATATGCGCCGATTTGATACCACATCTCGTGAATTAGCCAAGTTAGTATATAAGAAAACTGGCAGAGTCTTAAGGACCATGGTGGAACTGCCGTGTCACTATATTCATACACTCAATGAAAAATGCTAGACGCTCCCCACGCTTATTAACATGAAACTCCGAGAGACTCAAGAATGGCTTTCCTGGAAATTTTATTTTGCTGCAAAACTCGCACAGCAGGTGCTTCATCGTATCTTCCGCCCACGGAAGGATGTAGCTGATGCACGATATACTGTGTTGCGCCCCAATAGTACAATGGCCAGGGAGCACCGCAACGAAACTTAATAGGTCCCACCTATTATTTACGTGGTCTGCCACACCAGAAGCCCTCGGTTCGAGTTCCAGGCAGGTAACATCAAAAGTGGTTTCAAAAGGTTTTTCTTAAAGGAGTCGCCCCTCGGCAAGTGTTTAGCAAACGTTCAGAGTGTATTTCTGCCATTAAAAGCTTCTCAGCTTTTCGGAGTCGGCATAAAATATGTAGGTCCCGCTAAGTTGTAGGATGACAATTAGGAGCAGCAATCAACAAATTATTAGAGAAGCATGGTCTTAAACTTAATCATTATTATTAAGGCAGTCCTGAGAGATACGGCCCTTTAGAAGTCCCAGGGGCGCAAGGGCCTCATTCGCCTCTGAGACAACACAAACACAAATACTCAAAAGTTACCATGGAACGTTTTGCAGTACTAATATGGTGATCTTCCATACAGCCACCGATATGTAAAAAAATTTGGTTGTGTTGGGATTTTTTTTGGTTTAATGTTCTTTTAATTGTTTATTTACACAAATAATGTATATACGGCGCTACTACCACCGACACCACCATTGTGTAATAGCTGCACAGGCCGGCCTGTGTTGAGTTGAAATGCAACTACCATAACACCTTCGCCAGTCAAACGATCATGACAAGCTAGCAACCATTTTTTATTTTATTAACAACATTATTTAATTTATATAAAACTGCATAATTTTTACTTAGTTGTTTATTTGTATAAATGTAACAAAATTTGTCCCATCATTTGCTCACATTTTCACACTAACCAGAAATGTCAAACTTGTTCGAAACAGCTGATTCGAGCTTCGAATTCGCTTCCCCAAAATTGTTGGGAAAAATCTTCTCCCAGGAAGTTAATAATAAGAATTTGTTTTTGGGAGACACAATTTATTAAAAGATGAACTCATATGGGCATATTTAGAATTGAGCTAAAATTAAAATCATATGCATTTTATGTGATGCCAGACCGATACATTTTTGTAAATTTCTAGTCATGAGAAAGGCATGATATTGGTACGTCATTGTATGGTGATTTTATGGTATGGCAAAGGTATGGTAATGGTATAGGCGATTTGGACACTATTTTGTTATCATTTCTGAGCTATTTTCTACATAATTGTTTTGGCGCTATCCATCGCTATATTTTGTATTATGCACAAGATGCGTTATAGTCCACCAAGCAAAAATTATAACAAATATCCATGAATTTACATTTTCTTTTCTCTTAATTTTAATATTTTTCTTTATTATTTAAATACATTTACAATTGGTGAGAACTTTCACTATTTAGCACTTTATTTATATTAGCACCTTCGACATTGGTAAGCCTTTCACACCCAACCCAGTCACCTGGTAAGTGGTACCACCTGGGGGTCCCTCATCCCTAGAAGATGTTGTTACATACAAAATATCCATATTGGGACCACCGAATGCAGCAGAAGTTATTCGCTTGGTGGGGAATATAATTTCCAAAAGAATCTGCTTTGTACTGAAATAAAATAAATATTAACTGCATGAGTATAGTTTTAATTAAAAATATAAATAATTAAAGAAAAGCGAAGAAAATAGCAAAACTTTTCTATAAAACGTGGCAGTGAAGTTTCACTAAGCTACTTAACCCTAGTTCGGCCGACGATTTTTATAACTCATTTCGGCCGACGGGGTCACCCGGGTGACCCTATTTAATAAGATCAAAATTCAGCTGTAAATGCAGGGTGGTGAAAACAATTTTGTAGAAAACTTGCGGAAATAGTGGAATTAAGTGAAAATAAACATCTGGTAACATTATCAGCTGATTATTTTGACAGTTGTTATTTATCGCAATTGTGAAACATTGAATTCAGATAATTAATTGTTAAAAATGAGTTATCCTAAGCGTGTAAAATACGAAAACGATGTCTGCTCAACGAATATTGAGGAAAATATGGAAAGTGGGATTGAAATTACTGCAGAAAGAGCGGTTTCCAGCCATAACCGACCACGGCAGACCGTTTATAGAAGGTAAGTAAGCATATTTCAGATAAAGATATATAGTATATTTATGCTGTATAGAGCATTATCGGACGCGGATATTGAGACGTTGCTCGATGATTATGACGAGGATGGTGAATTTGGCGATGACAATGACGTTGAAGATGATGAATGGTTACCAGATGGTGAAATTGCATCGGATGCGGAGACAGGTGATGTCGTGGACGAGGTGGATGAGCAAGATAGCGATGAAGAAATAAACGATTCATATGATTTTGAAAGTGCTATGGTTAGTACAATGGGGTCACCATTAATGTACGATGCGCCTGACGGAACTCAGTGGTCTCAAAACCCACCACCATTAACCCAAACTCGTGCTCATAATATACTTAGACAAAGATGTGAGCTAATGAAATATAGGTTCAGCTTTACTCTCTAGATTTTCATTTGTGTGCAAGTAATTATTTACCCACTTATTTTAATCTTTAGATGGGCCTGTGCTTCCAGGAATTATGAGCAACTTAGATTCGTTTAATCTGTTATTTTCCAACGTTATGAAGGATATAATAGTGCGCCACACAAACAGAAAAGGCGAGCAGCTGGCTAAAAACTGGAACGAAAAACATCCACAATCGCCACCAAAAGTATGGGAGAAAACCGATAGCATTGAAATGGACTCATTTTATGGAATTTTGTTAGCTTCTGGTGTCCATAAGTCCAGCATGGAGGTGATTGATGAGCTATGGGCTTCTTATTCCTTTCCACTTTACCGTGCAGCAATGAACCGAAATAGATTCAAGGCTATTATCCGCACTATTCGCTTTGATGAGCACACAACACGTGAGGCTCGAAAGGAAACTGATAAGGCAGTTCCAATATCAGAGCTTTGGATGCTTATGAACGACAATTTGCGGAAGTCATATCGGCCACACGGTAATATAACAATTGATGAGCAACTTTATCCATTTCGTGGTCGAGTTTCGTTTCGTCAATATATCAAAGCCAGCAAAATACGGCATAAAAATATTTTGGGCGTGTGACTCGGAAACTAGCTATCCGCTGCATGGTATATTGTATTTAGGCCGGCAGCCTGGACAGGCAACAACTTCTAATTTAGGTGAAAAAATTGTGGTTGAGTTGGTGCAGCCATGGAAAAATAGTGGTTGCAATGTTACCACCGACAATTTCTTCATATCACTGCAGCTTTCCAATGTGCTAAAGGAAATGAACCTCAGTTTAGTTGGCACGGTCCGTAAAACCAAGCGCTTTATTCCTAGAGAGCTGAAGTTTGATAAGTCTGCGCCTTTGGGTGAATCGAAGTTTGTATTCCGCGAGAAAAATGTGCTCCTGAGCTACAAAGCTAAAGCCAACAAAAATGTTTTCTTTTGCTCTCTACTTTGCACAATGATGCAGAAATCGATCCTGCCTCAAACAAACCTGAAATAATACTCGACTACAACCGTACAAAAGGTGGTGTCGATATGATGGATCAAATGCTCGGAATTTACACATGCAAAAGAAAGTCACATCGGTGGCCATTGGCTCTATTTTTCAATATGGTGGATGTAATGGCATTAGCTGGACACATTATTTATCGGGAAAATACGATTCATGCTAATATCAGCCGCCTAACTTATCTAAATGGACTTGCTCGTGAATTGGCCACTGCAGCTATAAGTCGACCCCCGTATTCTGCAACCTTATCACGTACGTACCGCTATGGAAGCTGTTCTGAATACTCGTTTATCTCCGTCTTTCGTATCAGAACCGCAAATTGAGCGCCGTGATGAAACTGGTCGAATGGTAATCAAAGGCAAATGTCATGTTTGTAAGCAAGTGACAAAAAGAATACGCAACTCCTGGAAACTTTGCTTAATTTGTAAACGACCAGTATGTCACGAGCACATTCAATCTATTGTCAAATGTGTTATGTGCAGAGAATAAAGTTTTCTATTATTTCCAAATTCCGTTATTTTAAACTATCATGCATTTTCATATCGGTCTAACTTCTGAATTGGATTTTATTCATGGTCACCCAGGTGACTACGTCGGCTATGAATAAATTCTTAAAACTTTATTTTGTGTTTTTTCTACGTGAAATTCATTATTCTTAGATGTCACGGAAAATAATTTAACAGAGTTTATTAAAAATGTTGTTTTTTGAGCCTAAAACATGAAAAATGAAAAAGTCACCCGGGTGACTCGGCGGCCGAACTAGGGTTAAAAATATTTTGCAAAGTTTTGTGTCAGAATTAGAACTTTTCAAGATTTGAACAAAGTTTAGATCCTACGATGTTACAGAATCGCACCGAAGGGGAAAATCAGAAATAAGATAAGCTAAGGCTTAAACTTAATCGCTGCAAACCCTGTAAATACAAGGTGGCGCAAAAGTAAGCTTCCGATGTTCAGCATATCGGTTGTGGCACGTGCAGTGTGTGCTGTTGCACCGTCTTGTTGGAACCACATGTTTTCCAATCCCAATTCATCAAGTTGCGGCAAAAAGAACTCGTTGATCATTGCTCTGTAGCGCTCACCATTCACAGTAACCGTTTGGCCCCGACCGATTATTGGTCAAATAAATAGTCAGCAATATTACGCGTTCTGGAGCAGTGTAGCGTAACATTGTTTATTAACGTGTATTTCGCATGTGTTTACTACACAAATGTCAAAACAGAACTGACTTTAGGGGCCAATCGCAAAATTTATAGCATTTTCTGATAGGAGGATTACTTTTGCGCCACCTTGTATAAAGCTATAACAATATCTTGCTCTCACCTTGGATTGACCTTATAAATATGGTATCCCGTAAATGTAGCAATATAAAGATTGCCATCAGCATCAATAGTCATTCCATCAAGCATATGTGTTGGATGTTGCCACACCACTCTTGGATTACCTTAAAAATTTTAAGAACTCATAAACCAATTTTGCTCAGTTTTATCTTAAATAACTCACGTATAGCGCCCGTGTGGTAATTGTAATCATACTCCGTAACATTATGATTAGCTGAGTCAATGAAATAGAACTTCTTTGTCTTGTCATTCCAAGTCAAGCCATTCGAAAGGCCAACATTTGATATGAGTCGCTGAATTGGTTTCCCATGTTCAAAACTGTACAGTGTACCTGTGCGCATGCTGTAGAAATCACTTTTATTACCATACATTGTGCCAGTAAGAAGGCGTCCTCTGAAATCTGCCTTGGCATCATTAAAACCATTTCGTGAATACTCTGGCCCTTGCTCAACTTCATAGGCAATACTTTCCACTTTGGTTGTGGGTGAGACCCCATCCCATGCAACGATAGCCACACGCCGTTCACAACCGACGACAAACTTGCCCTTTTCACCTTCGATAGGTATGATGAATGTTGCGTATATCTCGTTTAAAAGCACAGCACTGTAGATTATGCCTGTTTTGTAATCATAGCGTTTCAGCTGCACCTCATCTACATCGACAAAATAAAGACTTTGTGTTTCAATATCCCAATGGGGACCTTCGCCCAATGTTGTTTGAGAGTTTGGAAGCGCTTTGATTTTGTAAGGCACCTGGTGATGTATAAAAAGATAAAGAAAGTTTTGAAACGAATTATTTAAAATGATTTGAGTTTAAGAAGAATTTATAAAAGGTAATGTACGCGGTAATGCATGTTACGTCATATACGTTGTATACGACCTGGATTACCTTAGCTAAAAATATAAAGTCCTCTATAGCCCTCATTATAGTGTAGGTATTTTGTAAAAGTCAAAAATTTTGGCAATGTTTGGAGTTAGAGGAGGTATTAAACGGCGAGGTTTAGAATGGCAGCTATATAAAACGAGATTCGAAGATTTCCTTTTTTAACAAATTTTAATTTTGAAATGAATATCGAGCATTATTTCAAATTGAGAATCGCATTTCTAATACATTTTGGCATGTTTAATTCATAAATATAATATTTAACGAAAAGTTTTAAAGTTTGTTTAAATAAGAAAATTTATTTTGGTACAATTTACGATATTTCAAAAATCCCTTAAACCGTTAAAAATTTTATTAAGTATCTAACAAATTTAATGCAAATCCTACTTAAAGAATAAAATTGCCCTTTATAAATGGGTAGAGGGTTAAAGTAATAACAAAACAATAATTTGGCGATTTAAACCTCTGAGGAAATAAAATGGTTCTTGAGACCGCCCACTTTAACATTATATAAATATGGAGCACATATACCTAACGGGAATTTATCCGAACCAAATAGATTCGGCCGCCGTGGTGTGGCGCTAGTGTTGCTGGCCTACCACACCGTAGGTCCAAGGTTCGTGCTCTGGTACAGTTAACATAATGTTGGTAGAGAAGCTCGGCCTATATTTCACGGACATTCCTTACAGATCACTGTATTTTTAATGCAAATACAAAAAAAAACTAAATGATTTCTTAACGATTTTTCATTGTTTTTTCATCATGTCTGATTCCTGGCAAAAATGAGTCTGCAACCCTAAATTGATATAATTTGAACATGCCCCTTGCTTTGTAAGGCTCCGAAAATATTATCAGACATTAGTAAAGTTGTTACTTGCGCCCACAGAAATGAGTTTAGTTTACACTTTTATTTAAAAACAATTATAAAGTACATCTTGTTTATGGATATGTCGCCTTATATTGTTATTCCAAATTTAAAAATTATTTTTAGGGTTGGTAATAGAAGAAAAGAACGTCGATACTCGAAATGAAATAAAATCATCGATGTATCGAAATGAGATCGATGTTCCTTCCAGCACTGATATATATAATATGTTTTCCTCTTTAACCCCATGTTCCTAGTGTGAGCATATCATTGAAATCGGCTGAGGACTTTAGCCGTAGTTTATATTTATAAGATTTTAGCCGACTGACAAACTCCTGAATGCCACTTAATTAGGACTAAACAGAGAAAGGAGCGCTGTGTGAATTTTTTGACAGAGCCAAAGACTAAAATCAAATTTAAAAAAATCTTAAGTTTCAATGGACTACGAGTATACAAAAAAAAATTTACTTGCAAAAAGATTTTGGTAGAAAAGTCTGGTTCATTTATCTGTCTTCTGAATTATTGCGCATATAAACATGTTGTTGCACAGTGCAATCGTAAGAAATTGTACAGACGAAGAATATTGTAACCAGTGTAATGGAATTTTTTACAGTGTTGAGCATACCAATGCACTGGCGCACATTTATAAAATGCATTGAGCTATTCTAAGATTCCAACATGACCAACTTACCTTTGCATGAGCTAAAGCAAAACTGAGCAGACCCAGTGTTACAGCCGCAAGGATTAATCTGAAAATATGTTATTAGAATATACATATTTAGTTATATATTACGAGTGTTTCAATCACATAAAACTCACCTTTCCATATTGCCAACTGTGTTGAATAGTATTTAATTTGAAACTAATTAATAAGTTTGCACTGCTATCACACTTTTATAGCAACTAACTGATATTGTTATCACGCTGCCATTAGGTTAAGGTATAGGGATAAGAAATCGGCCAAAATCCATTTCTTTTATTGACATATCATAAAACATACTCACCTAGTAAAATCACTTTCACTACAAGGCCTACAAGTTACTAGACGTAGCGCCTGTATGCTAGATTGAAATCCCTTGCTAGTTGGTAATCAACTTACCAGTAGTATGAATCTCGACTTAAGTAGTCACCGAAAATTTACTTTTTCCTTACAGTCAATTCTCAGAATTTCATACAGAAACATAGCAATCTTAAACTGGTTCAAAATAGGCCAAAACTTCTTATTTCAGATAGTGTAAGTAGAAAAATCCTTTACAGCAGAGTCAGTGCCGCGGAGAGGGGGGTACAGGAAGGTTTTTGGGGGCCCGGCAAGGCAAGACAGTATTGACAGTACTCTTACCAGGATTTAAAAGATACATATATATATTTTGTTGCCACAAAAAATTGTTTTGAAATTTAAGCGTTTAACTTAACCAAATCACTAAACTCAAATCATAAGCATCTAATCAAATACTATCGGTTTGGTCGTATTGCTTTTTCATTACATGGCCAGCGCCATCTGTAAATAAAGGCTGATAATAAGCTAGAGCGTTAATTTGAAAAAAATAGTGCACTTGACTTGTTTTGCGAAGCGCAAATTTGTGCAAACATATGAGTATGCCGTGGATAAGCTTAGATAGAGCAGTTTCGCGTAAATCGTTGCAAGCTTCGTATTTCTTTTATTAGTGTTGAAATTATTGGTAAATTTTTTAACTTATGAATGTAATTTCGGTTGTAATTCTGCACGGGCCTTCTAAAAACATACACAGCACAGATTTATAAAATTTAAAGGTAATAATCTATTAAATAAATGAAATGAAAAAATTAATGCCTCACTCATTTACTTCGAGAGTGTCATAACTCAAAAATCACGATTTTACAGTTAACTACAAAAAAAAAATGCCAAATATCGTGATCTATATTGTGTGAAAAATTCTTGATGACTCTTGGAAAATTTAGCGCTTGAGATAATAATTAGTTTCTAGTTTTATGCGCCCAATATATGAAGCGGTTAGAAGCAAAAGGTTCAAAGCGAAACTTTTTTTTTTAATTTTAGTTATGCTCATATTTGTATAGTTTTGTTTATGGGCATAGAGTTTGTTGAAATTACAATAAGTACTCAACTTTAAACTTTAATGTCTCGAAACAATGTGTCTGTTGAAATCTTAAAATTGCTCTCTTGAAAAGTTCTGTGTTTTGGAAAGTGTTACTGTTGAAGTAAATGGGCGAGATATTTTTGTGCATGTGTAAGTTTTGTTGGGGAAAAATGTTGCCAAGGATACTACGTTTTGAAAAAACGTTTTCAAGTCGTAAAGAGAACTCAATATGATGGGAAACGATGCCATGAATACATTTTTCATTCTAAATATTGAAAATGTGATTTTAAATAGTTTCTATGCAATTTGCAACATTAATGCATAATCATACAAATTTCTGTGCCTTTTTTTCAGTGATATACAGAAGATTTTCCTTGGCTGATTCAAGCTCCTAAAATGTAATTAGAAAAACTTAATGTAAGCAAATCAAACAATCTAACATTTCATTTAAGTGCACCAGTAAATCTTATTTTATATGAAATAAAACTGACAATTTGAATTAAAAAAAAATAAATGTTATGTTAATTTTTTTACTGTATTGAGTTTATTTTTTAGGGGGGCCCGTAAACGCGAACTCTCCCAGGGGCTCGGCTCGGCTCTCTGCGGCCCTGAGCAGAGTGAACTCACCTTGCAGAGGCTATGGGCTCTTGTCTTGGGGCCAGTAGAAGTAAAACTACACAAGAAAAAGTTCTACTGAAATTTTAGCAACTCCGGACGAATGCTTTTGGTGCAATCTTTTCATTTTTGGACTAGTTTAATATCGGTCAGAAAATTCTAGTTGTAAACTGGTATACTCTCTAAACACTTTGAGGTTTCACTGCGGTGATGAAGTCATAAATAAAACATGTAAGAAAGTCTAGATGCGGTTAGATCCGAAAACTATATACCAAGCTGGGCGTGCTCGGTTTTTAATTTCGAACATTTTCTGAAAAATGTACTTCCATAACAATACCCTGTCTCTATTTTCATTTTTCTATCTGATTACCATTTCAGTATACAATTTTAAATACTTTTCACTGATTTATATAAATTGATAGTTGGTGTAGATGATTTATTGGTTCCAAACAGACCTGTTAATTAATGATTAAAACCTGTAATGATTACGGTTTGATTGCATTTTTTCTTGAGAACCAAAAAGTTATCAAAAATAATCATAATTTTTTATGATTATTAAAAAAAAAAAAAAAAATTTAAACATAATCAAAAATCATCAAAAAAGTTGTTTGATTACTTTTGATTTATTTTTTTTTTTTGGATTTTTTTTGAATATTTTTGATTTTTTTCAGCATTTTTGTAGAAGCAAATAAATATACCCATATATTGAAAAAATCACAAATAATCAAAACAAAAAAAAAAAAACCAAAAAAAAAAGCAATCAAAAGTAATCAAACATTTTTTTTGTATATTTTTCATTATTCTTATTTGTAATCAAAACAGTTTTTTTTTTTGATTATTTTGGATTTTTTTTGTCATTTTTTTGTTTTTTTTTTCTATTAGTAATCAATCGATAATTGCCTTTTCTTGAAAAACAATTAAAGATTCATTACCAATTACCTCGTTCCCAACCACTTACTACAAAAACTTTAAAAAATTGCTAAAACCGATAAATTGTTTAAAATTTAGGTTCAAATTTTTAACCGTGTAGTAAAATATTTCCTTTTATATGCTTGCTTAGTTTTACAGATAAACATGTTTTTTTGCTTATGTTAATAAACAAATTTTTGAATTGCGAGCAACAAAAAAAGCCCTACATAAGTTGCTTTCTCGCAAGCGGCAAGTACACATTTGAGTTACAAACAAATTTCAAATTTAAAAAAAAATCATTTGGCTAGTTTAGCCGATTTTTTTTTTAGCAAATTATGAATAAAATAACAAAACTCATCTATTTTTTCAAAATTTCAAATTTTTATTGAAAAAAGTGAGCGCTTTTAATTTAATTTTGCTTGCTTATATTTTTAATACATTTATTTAAACAAATTTTTTAGGCAAGAAGTAAAAATTTCATCGAAATGACGGAATAAACAGCCTTATAACCCATTTATACTGATTGAAAATGCGTGATTTCAGAACAGTAATTCGAATGTGTCTATATCGGCTATATGAGGAATCAATCAAAGAAGTTTGACGCGTTCAAAATCAACTTGTATGAATTCATCGCATTTGCTGTGTAATTTGTTTCGAATGAGTGATTTTGTGCATGCGATTTGTATGGGGGAATGGGCCGGATTTCGATCTTTTCTATGAAAATCACGCATTTCATTCAGTGTAAATGTAGTATTAAATTCATATGTCTCTAAGTGCTTATGGCTACTGCCACTTTGCTAAACTAATAAAACAACAGAATATAACACATACATATGTAAATATAACCAAATTATTTGCATACTCTGTCTTTCTACCTCCCTTTTCAGTAGACCTAAATGAAAACGTGGACGTGGTCGTCTTTCGTTTTAACTTATTTTCACTCCTCGAACCAAGTCTAGACATTCTATCGTAAACGAAGATGAAGGTATGATAGTCAAAATTTTGAATGTGTTCATTCATTTGTGGGCGGTACTACACCCATTTTTTGAAAATTTAAAATAATCGAGCTAATATAGATAATCAATATCACCTTTATAGTTGCTTCTACTAATGAATTATCTCATTTTACAAGTTTTTTTTTCGAAATTTTCGATTCCGATGTCTCGCTTTTTAAACATAAACCTACCTTGTTCGGGAAGTAAACTTTGAGCCCAGTTTCATTAGGATGTCTCAAACTGTCGTGTTCAAGTACTAGGAATTTTGATATATGGAACTGTATATCTATTTCGTTTCATTTAACTATAACATCCCCTGTTCTTGAACAGCTGGTTATAAAAAGTGAAGCAATAGAGCAAAACGTAGGTTGATAATTTTTTTTTTGCTGCTTAAGGTTTTATCATATATAGAAGTATATAAAGTTTAAAAATAGAAAAAAATGGGAAAAAATATATTTGAAGAATGTGCTAATAATGCATCCAATAATAGGCTACGCTCCCGCTGTCACCTATTTATCGGCCGAACAAAGTAAACACATTGTATTTTACATGATCGGCAACCGATCTAAACAAGCACTCGCGGCCTATAAAATTGAACATGTATATCAGAGGTAGTAAAGTTATTTGTCCAGAAAGTCACCCTTAAAATTGTATACGTACTCGTATCATAGTCCTGAGTATCAGGTTGTTGATGTGTAGGCTGTCCAGACAATTTATCCGGCGCTGCCTGTAAGCGTTCCTCTGCCGCTGCTTGTAATCCTGTGCCGTGTGTTGATGTTGGCTGTATGCAAAGCTGAGTTGTTAGCGAAATTTAACTTAATGTCAGAGAATGTCAATGACATTCTCTGGTAATGTGCGTGTTTGACTGCTTTGCTGATATGGGTATGACGCTCTGCTATGGGTGTGTGTGTGATATAAGTGCTCTGCTGATTTTTAATATTCGGTACTCGTGCCCAAACACGATGAATGCTAACAATCAACAAAAAGCAAAATAAGTGATTATTCTGTTAAATTTATTTTAGCTCAAAATACTCAACACGGTAATTAATTTGCTTTGTTTGTGTAATCTTTGTGGTTATACTCTTGGCATAAAATGCAAAAAAGTACCTAATATAAAATAAAATAAATAGTAATAAAAAAACACAAAATAAAATAAAATAAATAAAATTAAAAAAACGTATAAAAAAATAAAACAAAATAAAATTTAATTTAATTCCATTAAATTAATTAAAAAGAACTACGATAACGGGAAGGAAAGGAAAGGAAACGAAGGGAAAAGAAAGGAATGGAAAGTAAATTAAAGGAAAGGAAAATAAAGGAAACGAAAGAAATAAAAGAAAGGAAGCAACAAAATATAATACCATTAAATAAATTAAAGGTATAGACTGCTGAAAGAAGAGAAAAGCAAATAAAATAAATATAAATTAAAGTAAGCGAACAGAATAGAAGAGATGGGAAAGAAGGCAAAGAAAGGAGTAGCTAATAACTTAAATAAAATAAAGTTTGGTGCTTGAAATTCATCCACTGGGCGAGGGTTAATTTAATTAAATTTATGTACAGGATACACATGTTTACACATCAAACTCCACGAGTACTTGGTAACCACGCCTTTTTTATTATTACTACCTTCATATTAAGTCACTTTCTTGTTTGTCCGCTCATTTCTATACGAATTTTCGGAATCTTGCAACGTCTGTTTAGGGAACTTCCCGTTGAGCTAAACAATTGAAACTTGTAACATAGTTCGGAACTCCCTGACAATGAAATGTGGGGCGAAAAAAAGATCCGATTCGGATCGAGATATACGCAAAATTTATTTAAAATTTGGTATTTTGCGATGGATTTTTAAGTAACTTCCTGGTAAGCTAGAACCATGAAACTTCCTTGTTAAGGCCAATGATATCAATATCGTCAGCATATGCCAACAGTTGCACGCTTTTATAAAATATTGTTCCAGCGCGGTTAAGTTCTGCAGCTTGTATTATTTTCTCCAGCATTAAATTAAAGAAATCGCACGATAGGGGGCCACCCTGTCTGAAACCTCGTTTAGTTTCGAACGGCTCGGAGAGGTACTTCCCAATTCTGACCGAGCTGGCGGTGTTGCTCAAGGTCATTTTGCATAGCTGTATAAGTTTTGCGGGGAAACCAAATTCAGGCATAGCAGCATATAGGCAGCTCCTTTTCGTGCTATCGAAAGCAGCTTTAAAATCAACAAAGAGATGATGTGTGTCGTTTCTTTTTTCACGGGTTTTTTCCAAGATTTGGCGTATTGTAAAAATCTGGTCGATGGTAGATTTACCAGGTCTGAAGCCACACTGATAAGGTCTAATCAGTCTGTTCACATCAGGCTTCAGTCTTTCGCACAATACGCTTGATAGGACCTTATATGCGATATTCAAAAGGCTGATTCCGCGATAGTTGGCGCAGTTTGCAGGATCGCCCTTCTTGTGGATTGGGCAGAGAACACTTAGATTCCAATCTTCAGGCATGCTTAGGCTTATAGTCGGCTTGTGGAACGTCAATTCCATCATCTTCGATTGTGGGCTCGGGTTAGGCATCTTCTCTGGTTTCTTGCTCAATTTCTCAATTTAAAAGGGCAGAGAAGTGATCCCTCCATATTCTGAGTGCTCTCTGAACATCGGTGACCAGGTCGCCGTTCTCATTCTTACAGGAGTTTGCCCCGGGTTTAAAACCTTCTGTCATTCGCCGAATTTTTTGATAGCATTTTTGGGCATTATTCCCGTTGGCCAGCATCTCAAGCTCTTTTATTTCAAGCTTTTCTGCCCCTCGTTTTTTTGCCCGGAAAAGCCGCTTCGCTTCCCTCTTCAACTCACGGTAGTGTTCACACACACTCTTCGTTGCATTCGATCTCAGCGTTGCCTTGTAGGCCTCGTCCTTTCTTTTCGCTGCAGCGCGGCACTCTTCATCATCATACCAGTTGTTTCTTCGCGTTCGCCGGAATCCAATTACTTCTTCGGCTGCGGTACGGAGTGCTCCTGAGATATGATCCCACTGCTCATGCATTCCACTAGGTTGAATTGTGCTCTCGGAGAGCAGGTGTGAGAGGCGATCTACGAAATAATTGGCGGTCTGTTGCGATGGCAGCTTTTCGACGTCCAGCTTTCCCTGCGTTTTTTGTTGCACCTGTTTTGTCGTACAGAGGCGGGTACGAATCTTGGCTGCTACTAGGTAGTGATCAGAGTCGATGTTAGGTCCTCGTATTGTGCGAACATCTAAAACGCTGGAGGCATGCCGTCTGTCTATCACAACGTGGTCGATCTGGTTGCGACAGCCATGTAGCCTTATTGATCTTCTTGTGCATAAACCTAGTGCTGGATATGACCATGTTTCGGGCACCGGCGAAGTCAATCAGCCTGAATCCATTTGACGAAGTCTGATCGTGGAGACTGAACTTCCCGACAGTGGGGCCAAATACACCCTCCTTACCCACCCTGGCGTTAAAGTCGCCAAGCATGACTTTGATATCATGACGGGGGCAGCGCTCGTATGCTTCTTCCAGGCGCTCGTACAATGCATTCTTTTCCACGTCGTCCTTTTCTTCCGTCGGTGCATGAACGCAGATAAACGATATCGTACTTCTATGCGGATTGCGGCGAGACGCTCGTTCACGGGTGTGAACGACAGTACTCGGTGACGGAGTGTCTCTCCCACCACAAATCCCACGCCGAATCTGCGCTTGTCTTCATGTCCACTCCAGTAGATGTTGCAAGGTGTTTTGATCGTGTTTCCTAGCCCCCTCCATCGCATCTCTTGTATGGCGGTGATGTCAGCTTTTGCTTTCCTCAGGACCTCAACCAGGCGGGCAGCGGCACCTTCCCCGTTAAGGGACCGGACATTCCAGGTACCTGCCCTTATTTTTTTTTTTTTTTTTTTTTAGAAAACGAGAACTATTTGCAAATAAAACTTGCAGTGGCTTTCGGACTCATTTTTAGGAAACCCTGGCCCATTCACCTTATGTACATTGCTGAATTTTAGTGCGCGAGGGAATACTTCTATAATGTAGACATAAAAACTCCTATTTGTATAAAAGTTAGCACGCCACACAATATATTGAAATGTTTTTGGGTACGAGTCAACTCGTTTAGGACTCAACTTTATTTTTACCCCCTATTCAGCTAAAGTAGATTGCTATTGCTCTATTATCAAAATCATCTCCATAAAATTTTAAGTAGCTCAAACTTTTTTTACAATTATAATTTTTTTCATTTATTAAAAATATGCGCAAACATCTCTTATAAATAGGCGCTTCTTATTCGTCAGTTGGATGCTTGCCAAAGTGTTTTCTGCTTGCAAAAAAGAAAATATTTTTTTTTTTTAAATAGCAAAAACTTAAGCAAGCTAAACAAATTATAACCGCATATTTTTTCCTGTTGCAACTAATGCAACGACAACCACAGATTGTGATTTTATTTAAATAAATTCTATTAACATACTTATATCTTCACATTTGCCATGGGCAAACCTTTCACACCCAAGCCTTTCACTTGGAAAGTTTTACCGGCTGGTGGCGGTGCATTATTCGTAGAAGAAGTTGTTACAAATAAAATGTCCAGATTAGGACCACCAAATGCCACAGACGTTATGTGTTCAGCGGGAAGTGTAATTTCCAAAAGTATATCTTTTGTGATAGGATTCACCTTTAGTACACTATATCCATTATGAAGAGCAATATAAAGATTGCCATCAGCATCAATTGTCATACCATCAGGCGTAAATGTTGTATCCTGCCAGATCACACTTGGATTACCTTGAAATGTTCAATAAGCCAATTAGCTTAATAGAGCGAATAGTTTTCGTTTTTCTTAAATAACTCACTAATATTGCCAGTGCAGTAGTTATAATCAAACTCCGTAACATTTCTACTAGTTGAATCAATGAAATACAACTTCTTCTTCTTATCGTTCCAAGCCAAACCGTTGCTTATACCAGTACCCGTCAAAAGTGTTTTTACTGGTTTATTCTTTGTAAAGCTGTACAATGAACCCAAGCTATCACTTTGATCAGACATCGTACCACCAAGAAGGCGTCCAGTTTTATCTGCTTTCCCATCATTGAAACGATTTGAGGAGTACTCGGGACCTTGTTCAACTTCATATGCATAGCGTTCCACTTTGGCTGTAGATGAGATACCATTCCATGCAACAATTGCCACACGATGACCACAACCGACGACAAACTTGCCCTTTTCGCCCTTAATTGGTATGACGAACGATGCTAATTGCTCACCTTCAATTAAAGCTTTGTAAGTTGTATTTGTTTTATAGTCATAGCGGTTCAATGCAGCATTAAGTATATCGACAAAATAAAGACTTTGTGTTTTAATATCCCAATGGGGACCTTCACCCAATAATGACTGAGAGTTTGCAAGCTCTTCTATTTTGTATGATGTCTAAAAAAGTGAAAAATACAAATATAAATACTTGTAATACGAATTATTTAAAATAAATAGATCTGTGCCATCGAGTTATCTTATAATTTGATTGTTTAAATGTAGCATATTACCTATCTACAAAAGTTCATATAAATTCGATATAAAAGCGCATATACAAAAAAAAATAATAATAATGATATTAGGTGGCCACCCCAGCTGATGATCTTAACTATAAATATTTTTATTATTTATTTGGTAAGCTGGTCTGCATTGCAACACGATATAAAAGGCCTTGTTTGATAAACATATTAGCATATCTGATTTAATTTTTTTTTATCAAATATCATAGCTTTGGCAACGCTGTAAAACTCTCTAGATGCCAACACTTAAGTCTTAGGGCCGGTTTCAACAACGCGACTAAGACTAAAACTAAGTCGTGACTTAAGTTAGCACAGATTCGACACTAACTTAATTTTGGATTTCACCAACTGAGCGACTTAAATAATTTTGAGCACAACAACCCGATCAGCTGTTTTATGCATAGTAGTATTTTTTCATACCAGACAACTCTGCGCATCCCAATACCCCAGTGCGAAATGGGCATGTATGACCACACACGAAGGAATGTATTGATCTTACACCCATTTCTCTTTAGTTGGAAGGTACTAAAATTAGCGCTTAATTGAAAACGATAGTTTAGTAATGGTTGCATGCTAGAACACAAGCGTTCACATGCATCTACGCATACGCCGTTAAAGTCATGCTTGACGAATTTTTCGGCTGGGACATTGTACAAAACAAATTAGCAGCATTACTGGCATTTAGGTTTTGAACAACAGCAACACTGACTTAGTCGAGAATAAGTCAGCTGGCAGGCTGACTAAGTTGTGACTTAGTTAAGGTAGATGGTGAAACTGAAAAAGTGAAAAACTCGACGTAACTCAGTTAAGTCGAGCTGGTGAAAGCGGCCCTTAGTCTTTCTGAGTATGGTATTGATTTCATACGCCTATCTTCACATACATTTTCTGTTCGCCACCACGAACATTTCCCGAATTTTACTTTCTATGTAAGAAGCCACTATCACTTTTCCTTGTACCACATTTCCTTGTCGTCCATATAATTACTCGCCGAATTTCAAACTTACTAAAATGTACATGTAATAAAATTGTAACATGTCAATGTCTGTACATTGCAGATATTCCAGAAAACATTATAGAAGGGATTATAATAAAGCCAATGGAAGCCAAATCAATAGTATTTAAAATTGTTGTCTGTCTGCCTGTCTGTTTGTCTGCATGGTTGTGCGCGCATCACTCAAAAACTGCTGAATGAAATTAAATGAAACTTTCACTCTTGCATTACTAGACGGTTAGCTAAAAATTTCACATATAATTTGTTTGGACAGTTTGATCAGTTTCGGAGATATCGATCAATATGTAGAAAAAGGTGACCCAAAATGAGTTTAGCACAATATGGGTATCTAACGAAAGTTGATAATAAGTGCTGCAGAAAGCGATGTAATGAAGTTCCATATCTTATCTTTTATGGAAGATATAATGATTAAAATCGTACTCAGTCTATTATTAGTTCTGAGACGCAAGGAAGCGGGTGCCGGGGTTAATAGTATAGGAATAAAAATTAACCTATCTCTTAAGTTAATCAACGTAGAATAGTTGATTAAAATCGATTCGGTACTTTTGAACAACGTCGGCCCCAAAGTTTTTTATACGAGAAATATTTATAAAGATATCCATCTCGATTATTTAATGCATCGTTATTCGAAATGAAAAGAAAATTATCGTTGTATTGATATTCCTTCCAGCACTAGTGACCACACATTTCAACTTACTTGAGCTTCAGCGAAGGCGAGAAGAGCCAGTGCTGCAACAGCCAGGATTGATCTGCAAATATATTGTAAGAATATATGATTCCATACATTTACAGCTGTGTTCAATATTATAGTACTGAAATTGAATTGGCTAGCGTTCGGCGAAATAAAAAGAAGCTGTGTTTTTAATAATTTTCATTTAAAATATATCAAATTCTGTAAAAGAATCCCCATAAAAAGAAATTTCTAACTTTGCACAAAGTTCAGGAAAGTTACTTTAACCAGTTTTGGCCATCAAAACCTGCATATTTTTTGGCATAATTTCTAGAAAATTTTTGAGTACGCAGTTTTGTAGCCGAACCAATTTAAGTACAATAATGTGCAAATTAGAAATTATTAAAAATTTCCCTGAATTTTCAGAATTTTTTTCGTCGAAGGTGTCGAGTGATTTCTTCCATACAACGCACGAACAAAAATTAACTTTTTATGAAAGAAAATTTTGCACATCCTGTACAATAAAAACTCTAGAAATTCAGGAAATATTTTGATCGAGTTCTGACTTGCACATTATTATAAAGGGTGTTTTTTTTAGGGGTATAGAACTTCGAATTGAAATAAAACACAAGAAAATCGTTTTAAGGTCCATCAATTTGGCTTTATTGGAAGGATAATTTTATGCCATCAATGTTTAAATATGATTTCGGGCATGTGGCCGCCGCGGCTGGCTCGAATAAAGCCAATTCTACAGGTCCAATTTTCAACCACTTTTTCGAGCATATGGGGCCGTATGTCGGCAATAACGCCACGAATGTTGGCTTCCAATTCCCCTAACGTTTCTGGTTTGTTGGTGTAGACGAGCGACTTCACATATCCCCAAAGAAAATAATCCAATGGTGTCAAATCACACGACCTTGGTGGCCAATTGACAGGTCCATTCCGCGAAACTATGCGCTCATCGAATGTTTCCTTCAATAAATCGATTGTGACGTGCGCTGTGTGGCATATAGCGCCGTCTTGTTGGAACCACAACTCATCCACATTCATGCCATCCAATTCGGGAACAAAATAGTCGGTTATCATGGCTCTATACCGGTCTCCATTAACGGTAGCTGCCTCTCCAGCATTATTGCGGAAGAAGTATGGCCCAATGACTCCACCAGCCCATAGAGCACACCAAACAGTCAGTTTTTGTGGATGTAATGGCGTTTCAAGGGTCTCATGTGGATTCTCTTCACTCCAAATGCGGCAATTTTGCTTGTTGACGTAGCCATTCAACCAAAAATGAGCCTCATCACTGAACAAAATTTTGCGATGAAAATCAGCATCGAAATCAATCTCATTTTCGGCCCATACACCAAAATCACGACGCATTGCATGGTCTCGCGGCTTTAATTCTTGCACAAGCTGGATCTTGTAAGGTCGCAAGCCAAGATCTTTGCGCAAAATCTTCCATAAAGTTGATGGACAAAGCTCCAATTGCTGTGCACGGTGGCGAATCGATTCATTCTGGTCCTCTTCAACACTTTGCTCTACAGCGGCAATTGTTTCTTCGGTGCGCACTGTTCGACGTCTCTGCGGATGCGTATTATCACATAGAGTAAACGTAGTGCGAAAACGATCCATGGTTAACCGAATTAATTGCTCTGATGGACGATTATGTCGACCATAAAATGGACGGAGCTCACGGTAAACTTCGCGAACTGAACCATTATTTTCGAAATAAATTTGCACGATTTGCAAGCGTTGTTCTTTTGTCAACCTGTTCATGATGAAATGGCAAACCAAACTGAACATAAATGACATTAGAGTTGCCAGATTTGACCACAAAATGCCAGTTTTATCTCTATTCGAAAAACAAACCTGTAAAAAAACACCCTGTACTACAATTGATTTGTCTACAAAAATGTTTACTCAAAAATTGTCTAAAAATTATTCCTACAAAATTTGGAGATTTTGATGGCCATTTTTTAAAGTTTAGTTAGCTTTTCTGAACTTTGTGTAGACCTTAAAATTTCTTTTTATATAGATTTTGTTTTAGAAATTGCTATATTTTAAATTAAAATTATTATAAATTCAGCTTCTTCTTATTTCGTGCAACGATATCCCATTTAATTTCATTACTTTATATTGAACACAACTGTATATATTTTAAATTATTTACTCACCTTTTCATGTTGTCAAGTGTGATGAATAGTCTTAAATTTTCAACTAGTACTTACTGCTTACTAATACTTAGCTTTTATAGGAAAAAAAAACAGATGTTTCATTATCACTGTTGGTAATATGTTTACGCATTAGGATAAGAATTCGATCAAAACAATTTCGTTTTATTGTCACATCATAAAAGAAAGACCATGTTCTAGGGAGGCTCGAAAAGTACAAAAATAATTTTAACGTTAAGGTTGAGTGTGGCAAAGTTTGGGTATATTGTCGCAAGTCACAACTCTAAAAAATTCTAGGTAAATTTTTCGCCATAAATACCTCTTAATATATTCCCAACCAACACATAGGCTATTTACTTAATAGCTACCCAATAAACAATGAAGTAAGCTGGTTTGTTAAATAATATTTTCCAAACGTTGAAATCAATGTTTTCCAAACGAGTTTGTAACTAAAAAATTTCACAAACGTTTAAATATGTTTTCACAATTGTATGGTAGCTTTGGGGAATTAACTTGAGCGTGAACTTTCTGCGAGGTGAACAGTTTGGCAGTTTTAAAAAATAGTGCTAAATAATTTACCTACTTGATTTATATGAACTTTTTTATATGGCCGACATGGCGTAGCGTTAGTGTTGCCGGTCTACCACACCAAAAGGCCAAAGGTTGGAGTCATAGGACAGGTAACATCAAAAGTGGTTTGAAAAAGGTTTTTCAAAGTGGAGTCCGAGGGTATTTCGGACATGGAAGGCTTCTTAGCAAAAACTCATCTGCTTTGCTTTGCAGATGCCGTTAGGAGTCGGAAAAAACAGTAGCTCCCCACAATTTGTATCAAAAATAGGAAGCACCAAGCCACAAATTGGTAAAAAAGCTAGCTCCGAAATTTTATACATTTTTTTTCGTTATACTTGACTAGTGAAAAAACGTAATAAAAGGAACTGAAGTAACCAAAAAACATATTTCAAAATAATTATATTAAATTATTTAATAAAAAAAGTTGAGGAAATTGTCGGGATTCGAACCAGCAACCTTCGAAGCAAAGTTCTAGTACACATTCCTTAGGCTACTGGCCCGTTTTCACATTCGTTGCCTAAATTAGAGATTTATCAAACAAACTGTTACTGTACGTTGAATAAAACGTTAATTAAAAATGGTTTTCCAAACCTCAATCACAATTGTTTAAAAAGGGATCACTTTCGTTGAATCGACAATTCTTTCCAAACGTTTAACAATGATTATAGTAAACGTTTTCCAAACTAAAAGCTTGCTGAAGTAAGTTTATCGTAAGCTTATAGTAAACGTATTTTGCTTATTGGAGATAATCTCCACCTAAAAAAAACTGTTATGACGAGTTTTGAAAAAACTAATTAAAGTTAATGCAAAAGTTTCAAGATAATGATTTTTTCATGGGTTTAGATCGTGCACAAAGCTTTCTTGTGGGGAAATAAGTCTCATGCATAGGAAGATACTCGTATTTCAGCTGTGAATTTGTTTTCATTTACATTTTTAAATGAAGTGTTTATAACCCAGTAAGATATTAGGATACAGTTTAATTTTTGGAAACAACTCATTTGTAGAGAAATTCTATTAAAGATCAGACTGTATTGAAATCAAATATATTTTCGAATGTTATTTTATAAATCGCCTATTGTATAGCACTTCTTAACTAACTCACAAAATATATATGCTACCGAAATAAAGTAAATTGATTAAAAGTGTATGTTTTATTTTTAGTTTCAAGAAAAATAGTCAAGTTCTAATTTTTGTCTTTAATTTTAGACATGAAGTTGATACAAGTCGAATTTATACCAGGTGAGATCACGGCGAATTCGTTGCTGTATACACACACCTACTTCATGTGTTTTGTTTTTGCTTTGCGGCTTCCCCTGTCAGATTGCATAGACATTTTTTATTTATCTTATGATATCACCTGTAAGTGAATTCGCGTTGATATTAAAAATTTTATTTTTGCAAAAAAGTTTAAGTAAAACTCAAAGTTATCTTCTTTCGTAACTCTACAATTTCTCGCACGATTATAACATTATAAGGTATTTTTCATGCTTAGAAAAAAAAATTGTTATGAACTATTTATTTCTATTGCTGGGTTTCAAACCGAAAAAAATCCATGTTCCTATACAAAATGAGTAACGTTAAGAATATAGGTGTATAGGCAAAGGGTAGCTATGGTTTAGATATTTGTCATCACCTAAATAACAGTTTCATTCGAAATATAATAGTTTGTTATATCAACGGTAAATTTCTTCTTACTATATAAAATTCATTAACAAACTGTACTTTTCTTTCGGTTAGTCTGAACTGAAATGAGAACTATTATTTACGCACCCTGTTGCAGACACAAAATTATAAAAGTGCTGTATATAATTTTTAGAGATTTGATTAGAAATTTGACTGCGGAATATTAGAGTTGTGTTGATTAGTAACAGGAATTCAGCCGATTCGGATATTTTTCAAAAATTTTATATATTTATTTATTCACCTATAATAATTTATTGGCTGATTTTAGGAAAAACTCTTGGCTTTTACTTTATAGTTCTATTCGAAAGGCTGTTCTACTCGAAAGCAAAAAGTGATTCTAATACACACAGGTACTCTGTGGTTCGTTAGAATTTACTTTAGAAAACATTTTATAATAGTAGGCATCACTGTTTCACAAATTTCAAGCGCAAAGCAAAATACGAAAACACTTTGCATAAATTTCAAGTGCAGTATTAGGCAGCGCAGTTGTACATGTCGCGGTAGCTCGGGTGATATGAATCTCGGCGACCACACGTGTGGTTGCTGGTTCGAACGTAAGTCCTTGCACAAGTAATTTTTATTTTTTTATTTTATTTTTATTAAATGATTATATCTTTTTAAATAATCTAGTCCTAAAAATTTCTTTGGTTAAATTTTTCCAAATTTTTACCTAGAATTCTTTAATTATTTTCTGTCAACAACGATTGCTTAACTCTTTCTGCTCTAAAAATTACTTCTTGATGAAAAAATACTAATTGTTTTATTATAATCATAAGAAAATACATTTTTGTTGATTTCCGTTTGCTAAATTGTTGTCGAATAGAATTTTCTAACTTTCGACCATTGTGGCATATGTTTTCGAAGTTGTGAGTACCAAATTTTCTACAATCGAAAGAGGGATAAATCAAATCCGAAGGGAACAGAATGGAACCCGAACAACGAATGCGTTCTACCCGAAAATTTCTTACAGAGTACGAATCACTCGAAAGCGAACAATATTTCTTTCGAATAGAACCACAGAGTAAGTGCCCTGCTTTTGAGTCCTATTCTTATAGATATAGATCTGTCCTGTATGCTGATTTAGTATATTATAAATGGCATCAAAATATTAATTACATTATGAGCCACCTTCAAATCTTCTATTCTTCCCTAGGCAGTCCAGCTAGTACAAAAAAAGTGGTAGTATCGCAGTGGAGTGTATTCTTTACAGGCAAAGGCCAGTAATTTTGTTTTTTTTTACAGCAGCCACAATAACAGCAAACGGATATACAACCTTACCTATTATGCGGACTTAAGCTATTTGCAAAAATCTTTATCCGACATAACTCTAGTGTCAATAAACGATTCAACATAAAAGTTTTTTATAATGGCCTTCAGTAATATTTTCTAACGTGTGCCCAGAGTTATTGAAATTTTAAAGATATATGTATTTGATGCGGGATACTTTCGATGAGATTAAGGCCAAGCTTCTCTATCAATTTGTGGTGCGCTGCTTCTAATTTTTCTTACAAATTGGCGGTATCTACATGTTTTATACCAACTCTGAACGGCTGAGAAGCTTTTTCATAGCAGAAATACACACGGAGTATGCCCGCCGACCACTGCCTTGGGGCGTTTTTAATAAAAAATTCCACATTTTTAACAAAACTTTATTCCAACATCTTTGAAACTATCCCGGTCCGTCATTTGAAAATGGGACCTTCGATGTGGTAGTCCAGCAACACCACTACCGCACCACGGCTGAGTTAGCAGCTTTTACCTTTCTTACTGTTCAGTTAATTTTCTTTTGATAAAACACTTTTAACTCAGACTCTGATTTATCTATCAATCGCAACGATTTTTATCCGTGACCGTGACATGCAAATGATGAGAAACAAGCAAAATTATCTGGCTCACAAATTGAAGCAGAACCTATATGGCTCAAACCTTTTTTGTTGCATTTGCATGTATAACTTTTAAACTGTCTCCAGATCACGACTACCGGATGACGGCTATTGACGAAGCCAATTGTTCCTGCGACGGGAGCTGTGATTCTGTAATTGAGAACGGGAGCAGACTCTGTCACAGTGAGTCAGTAACCGAGATTTCTTCTAAGCTATCGGCGCGATCAATCGCTAAACAGTACCACCTGTACACGGCTAATAATTTGAGCCTAAATTTTAAACCATTCACTGGTTTACGCACTTTTTTAAACTTTTTTGTAGTAAATTCCAAACCTTTCAATTAACTGCACCAACTATTAATTTCTTTCGCGCTGTCTTCGGCTGTGCCGAAGGCTTTATACCTTTCATGAATACGTGCAAACTTAAATACGCATTGTTGTTGAGGGAGAAATGGCCAAAATCCTCTTATCTGAACGATCGGTTGTATGGGATATATACTATATATAGCGATTTTTTTACCAAATTTTTTATTATCTGTAGGCAAATATCTCACCAAGTTTCAAGTTTTAATCTTCCAAAATTAGGGATAAATGGCCATAATCCTCTTATCTGAACGATCGGTGGTATGGGATATATACTATATATAGCTCCGATCTTAGTGATTTTTTTACGAAATCTTTTGCTATCCATAAGAAAATATCTCACCAAAGTTCAAGTTTTAATCTTTAAAAATGAGGGAGAAATGGTCATAATCCTCTTATTTGAACGATCGGTTGTATGCGAGATATGTGCTATAGTGACCCGATTATACCGGATCCGACAAAAGTCTAATATAATACAAAAATACATCCGTGTGCAAAATTTCGTCGAGATATCTCAAAAATTGAGGGACTAGTTTGCGTTCAAACAGACGGGCATGGCTGTATCAACTCAGTTCATCGTCCTGATCAATTTGGTATACTTAATGGTGGGCTTATCTCTTATATTTCTAAACGTTACAAACATCGGACCAAAGTTAATATACCATTTCATGTTCATGAAAGGTATAACAAGTAAGAGAAGGGATGTCTTCGAATGTGCCGAAGACTTTAAACCTTTCATGAATACGTATCACGGTTTTAAGTGTCCAATCTTTACTTACAATAAGTACAAACTCTGCAAAATTAGATGATCTTACCCTGTTAATTTAAAGATACATGGGCCAAACCCGTTTTTGGGAAAAATGTGTTGTATGGGGACTATACGATATATTGGTCTAATGTTAATGATTTTTACCGCACACATTACATATAAAATATGTACCAAACCTGCAAAAATTATACGTTCCTAGCTTTTTAATTGCAAGAGTAATAGGCCAAACCCCGTTTATTGGAGCAATCGATTGTATGGAAGCTATGCGTTGTATTGGTTCGATCGTGCTGGCTCCGACAAATGATTAATGTTTTAAAAAATGGCGACAGCTTAGCAAATTTTAGCGAGATATCTCAAAAACTGAGGGACTAGTTTGCGTTCAAACAGACACTCCTGATTATTTCGGTACAATTATTGGTGGGTCTATCCCTTCTTCTTCTCATACTTACAAACATCGGACCTAAGTTATAATACCATTTCATGTCTATCCTCTTCGCGTATAATGTCCACATATGTGGACAAAAGTTTTCTTTGTAAAATAACTGTCAATATTTTATTATTTTTCTCAAACAATATGACAATTTATTGGTTTTAGTTTCTCTCTTTACTTCTTCGGTCGCGTTCATTTCATACGATATTTTCAAATGGACTGAAATATGCAAGATTGGATCATATTTTGTCACAAGTGAGTCAATATTTTTTTTGTGTACACATAAACACTTTTACTTTTTTTAATATATATTTATTTATTTTTAATAGAAAAACATTACAATAGCTTTTTCTTTTTATTACATTTTGCAGTTATATTAAAAATTAAAAATTTCGAAAAACTGCTTTTTAGTATAAAAAAAAAAAAAATTACAAAAAAAATTTTGTTTCAAATAAATTCTTCAGACACCAGTTATTAAAAATAAGTCATTAACAATTATTTTTTCGAGCGTATTTTCGGTGCGGGATTGAAGAGGTTATGAAAGGTATAAAAAGCGTGTACACAACAACACCCGTATACGCGGTACAAATGTTTACTTTTCCCACGCGCGTCGAGTCGAATCCTACCAACTGACACAATTTAAAAAAAAAAAAATTTTCATTTAAAACATTTCTGGTTAAAAGTTTAAACCATTTTCATTACGCACATTTCTTCGAACCCCGGCATAGTTTTAATTCTGAACCAAATTTGCGTTGGACATATGTGTAGCCCAAAAAAGTTTAAAATTTAGGCTTACATTTTTAGCAGTGTATGCATGTGTGGAGAGCTACTTATTTTTTTTTCTTACTCACGTATTTGGTGATACGCCTGTATCGCTTTATTTGCTAAGAATAAATAAAGAACCATATTTTTTAATGGTTTTTGATTCTAGTGGATTAATAATCTTTGCTTCAAAAGCAAAATTAAGTATTGAGCATTGCGTATAATTTTTTTTGGATTAGAGTACCGTACAAAAAACGAGACTACTTTCAAGCATAGGAGACGATCACATACTTCAATTTTTTTGCTTGGGTACCTTATGGAACACCTACGGGAGAATACTTTCCAAAAACGTTAAAAAAATTGCTTCACGGACTACTCACAACCAAAGCGAAGAATGGAGTGGCTGATCCTTAAAAGTGCTCCCATAGTGCGAAAAATAGAAACTTTTGCAAGGTTGCTTATACCACATCCTCATTTTGTAACTAACAATGATTTCTGAACTTAAGAATCAGCGGAACTCTCATATTAAAAAAGTGTTTTTTAAGCTAAGAAAACTATAAACCCGCAATTTAGGTGCTGTTGAGAATAAACGTTGGAAGTTTGAGAAAGGCATTTGCAGTTAGAACCAGCTGACATTTTATTGAGCATGTATGATTAAACAATTGTGCGAAGTAAGTTCGCTGTATTTTTGGGGGTAATAAAAGGTTTTTGAATTAATTTTAAACCAACTGTAAAGGTTTTCTGTTAAATTTTATTTCTTTCTCTTTTTTTCTTTAGCATATTTATATTCGCACACTTGCCATCGGCAAACCTTTCACGCCCAAGCCGGTCACCTTGTAAGTGGTTCCAGCCGGTTCAGGTTGATTGTTCAAAGCAGAAGTAGTTACATACAAAATGTCCAAGTTGGGACCACCAAATGCAGCAGAAGTTATTTGTTTAGTTGGGAATTCGATTTTAAGAAGAGTCTTCTTGGTTCTGAAATAAATAAATGCAAGATTTAAGACATTAGTAATTTTTTCTAAAGCTATTTACTACAGAAATATTGAGTGGTTAAGTGAGATCTAACTACGTCACATAATTTGGTTAAAATACGGCGGATAAATGGCGTTATAAGCAAAATTTTCAGACCCAAAGCCTCTGCTAAGCTGTCGATTTTGGCGGAAATAATATAAGTAAGATAAAGTAAGCCTTTACCACCTTTATCGATACCCGAAAAAGTCCTGAAATAATTCTTGGGAAATGTTCACGAAATGGTCCTGGTGTTCTCCGGAAAAGTTAAGTGATGCCGAAATCATCTTCGAAAAAACCTATACTCACATAACGTATAATTATTTGGGATCTCTAATTGTAATGATATTGTATTTAATGTTGCCAGAACTGTCAACCAAATTATACTACCATTGTCTTTATAGATATAGCAGGGCTTTAGCAAAAAACAAAAGATGTGAAAAAAGGAGATTGCAACATTGGAAATAATAAAAATTTAATTTAAGCATAAAAAGTAGTGTTTTATTTACTTTTTACACTAGTACTTATTTTTTATTCCTAAAAATTTAAATTTTATTCGTTTTGAGCTGGCAGCCCTAATCTAACAATGCATTTTTTTTTTCAAATACTACCTAAAATTCCATTCTATATTGATATTTTTCATTTGATTTTGGAATATTCCAAATTATATGGCGTCCTTATAAAAACATACTCAATGGCAACCCTAACAGGTCTGTAAAAAGTATTCAAACAAATAGAACTGCACTAAGAAGCATTAAAACACAGCCGGTTCCATCGTACCGGGCTTTTTTACCCGTCCAAGGCTGCTTATTTCAGTGTAGCCCTTTCTTAAAGCACAGAGCTAGTTGCACAACACATGCAGTCTAGTAGTAGTCACATTTTGCTCATGGCAACCACAAACAATTAGTTGCCATGACAAGCGTCTACCGCAGGAAATGCCAATACAAATAATGGTTAATATCTTATAAGAAATTTTTAAATAGTACTTTTCACTCACTTTGGGTTGACCTTGTAGATAGTTGCTCCCGAGAAAGTTGCAATATAAAGATTACCATCCTCATCAATCGTCATGCCATCGGGCATATGTGTTGGATGGGACCACACCACTCTAGGCTTACCACTTAAATCGCCTGTACTGTAGTTATAATCAAACTCCGTTACATTGTAATTAGCTGAATCAACGAAATAGAACTTCTTTGTCTTATCATTCCAAGTCATACCATTGCTAATTCCAGCATTTGTTAAAATATTCTTCACTTCCTTATTCTTCTCAAAGCTATACAATGAGCCCTTGCGATAAGTTAAAAGATCACTTTGATCGTTCCACATTGTACCAGCAAGCAGACGTCCTTTTTTATCTGCCTTGGCATCGTTAAAACGATTCATATAATATTCTTCACCTTTCTCAACTTCATGGGCAGTGCGTTCTATTTCAGCTGTGGATGATTTACCATCCCAATTAACAATAACCACACGCCTCTCGCAACCGACCACAAATTTGTTCTTTTTGCCTTTGATTGGTATGACGAATGATGCGAATGTCTCACCTTGAAGTACAGCACTATAAGTCTTATCAGTTTTGTAATCATAACGTAATATTTTGGCAAGATCTATATCGACAAAGTACAAACTTTGTGTTTTAACATCCCAATGAGGACCTTCACCAATTAAGGTATGGGCATTTGGAAGTGCTTCCAACTTGTAGGATGTCTGAAAAAGACCACAGAGAGAAATAAGGATAAAGAAGGTGATTTTGTGCCATGCTTTATAAAACTACTAAGGACATAAGCACCCTTTTCCCTTGCATTTTTAGTTATCAACCTGCCTAAAACATTTCACTAGTTTTCGCGAACAAATATTGTTTCTTTTTGGCTAAAAAAAAAATTTATTTTTATGGTGCCCAAAGGAACACAGCTATTATCCCGGGCATTTGAAAATGTTCGTCCGAAGTTTGGTTTGACCTTAGAAATGATTGTTCGCAAATTAAAGCATTGATAATTATATCCTTAAGCCTCTTTTATGACTATGCATCTTACCTCGGCTTGAGCAAAGCTTAGGACAGCTAGCGCTGCAATAGCAAGGGTTAGTCTGAAAGTACATATATATATTTTTTTTTATAAATTTATGAAACCCCTTTAAATTTTTTTATTTACACTCACCTCTGCATATTGCCTGCCTTGTTGAGTTTAGTCTACCGTTTTATACTAAGATTTAGCTTGCGCTAAGGCCACGCTTTTATAGAATTAAACTGACGTTGTTATAACAGCTGGTTTTGAGATTAGGCATACACGTGATAATTCGGCTCAAAATAATATTTTTTTATTTTATTTACCATGAAACAAACTATATTTTGAAATTTCGAACCCTTTCCACAGAACTAACGTAATCGATATATTTTCGAGAAACTATTACACGTCGGCTAAAAAAATATGGTATACATTTTATGGTTCAAGCCCGTAGTTCGTATCAGCTGATACCAATATTAAATTTTTCTGTATACCTAGAACGTTCCGTAGAAATCAAACAAATTTTAGTTCCTGGCTAAAACTACTAAAACTGTAAAAAGCTAAAAATTTTCTGAGAGCGAGAGTGTGCGGAGAACAGAGTATAGGAGTGATTCACTGAGTATTCTTTAACTACAAGAGGGTCTGTGGCATTTTCTTAACAGTTGGTTATTAATCTGTTGCATATCAAAAAAATTTTGAGATTGGAGAGCATTGTTTTTTGGACTTTTGGCATCCTAAAGGTGAAAAAAGTTACACTGTGCAGCGCCGGATTATCACTTTACAACAAGTAATGCTTTATGGCTGAATTAGCGTAGACTTAAAATAACTTGACTTGACTTAGTTTACAAAAGACCTGAGAGTCAATCATTCAACGCGCCATCTTTTTGAATTTTTTTTTTATTTGACCTAGTGCTTCCTAATTGCTATATAAATTTTATTCATCCAAGAATGTAGTATGCTATGCAATATATGAAGGAATTTTATTAAAAATATTGAAAAAAGTTATATGGTAGCACAGTTCTCTGACTGGTCTCTTTGAACTTAGAAAATTAACTTGGAAATCAAAAAGCTGTTGGTTTCTAATTTCTAAGTTAAGTTATTTTCTGGCTCATTTGTTAGATTAACGTTTCCAATTCAAGTTAAGTCTAAGTCTAGGCTAATTCGGCCATTAAACTTATCTTGACTTGAAAGCCCTATATCTAACAAATAAACAGCATGTGTACGTAGTTACCCAACTCATAATCGTAAAACTCTTATAATACCTCACTTGATTTCTTGAAATAAGATGGAAAGATGAGAGAAAAGTTCCCAAAAATATGTTAAGTTCCTCCCGCGATGTTAACGATGACTATGTAAGGAAATTTAAGGATACTTTGTACGTAGCTGAGAGCATTGGTCAGCGCGAAAAGCCCACTGGATTCAGCATAGTTGGAAAGAACTGGAAGGAATGACTTTGCCGCGTTTGGTCTTCAGAATTATCTGCAGTTATCAGTACAAATGGGCTAAACGTCAAATTGAGATTAATACAACCTTTTACCGCAGAACATAAAGCCTTCCTTTATAGTTACATACAAATACCGTATACAGACATACATATCTATGGAGTTGTATGTTCCTCTTTCTACAGAATACATTTTTGTGTTTATACTTTTCCTTGTTGTGTTGAGTGCAATATTGTGTTCAATTTAATAGCATCTTCAAATCGAATTTCAATTTCCTTTATTGGAAGTTAACGCGGCAGCAGTTTTTTACTCTTCACCAGGAACCGTAAAGGTTATAATATTTATAAAACAAGAGCCGAGACATAACAGTCACAAGGTAAAAATATAAACACAGAATCCAAAGCAACTTTTTTAGAATTTTTGTCTAAACAAAAATTGCTGAACAAAATTGAATGGCCATTCCAGCGTTGAATTACTAGATAGGTTAGGATAGGTTAACTCAGCAAAATCTGAGCAACTCAGCATATAGTGACTTGGTGTTTCAACCTCGTCATCCTCCATGCAAGCTGACACAGCTGGGATTTTCTAGGATGTTCAGCCGTACCGCATGCACCCCCATCGGACAGTGCCCAGTCAGTCCACCAATCACCATAGACAGATGTGGCTTGGTAAATCCTGACAGTTCCGTGGACCGCTTAGAGTCTATTACTGGCCAGAAGGACCTCGACCCCTGACAAGAGGTTGTGTCAGCCAAGCGTTTGCTTAGCTGATCCGAGGCCCATCTATCCAGAAGCGTACTGCAAGTCGCCAACGGAATCCCATAAACCCTGCCATTAGCCACCTCCGGCCCGCACGTGTCCTCTCGGTTTAGGATATCCGCTCTGCAATTTCCAGTGATGTCCTTGTGCCCCGGAATCCAGATGATGTTATTCGTAAAATAATTCGATGCCACAGCCAGCGAAGTCAAGCACTCCTTGACAACCCTCGATCGCACTGTAGCCGATCCCGGCGCTCTTATAACAGCTTGACTATCCGATTAAACATTGAATTCGCTAACAGTAGTGGCGCTGAGTAACATTTCATTCACTGCATTTTTAATAGTAGCCACCTCCGCCTGCAAGACACTGCAATGATCGGGCGGCCTAAATTTATGGCTGATGCCCAGCTCTTCGAAGAAGACCTCACCCCCGACCTTCTCATCAAGCTTGGACCCGTCCGTGAACTGGTTCACCAGACTCCTGCACCAGATAACTTCTCCACCGGAGGGGAGACCGGCGCAGAGTAGTCCGTCTTGTCAGGGACGAACTCAAAATTGGCCAAAATACTGGAGTGCCCACGGTGCGCAAGACTATATCCCGCCCACGGAGCCTGGCTGCGATTGTCCTGCCAACAATGTTAACCGGTTGCAAGTTCAGCATTATGTTCAGAGCCACTGTAGGTATTGTTCGAAGGGCTCCACTGGTTCTAATCAGAGCCGTCCGTTGCACCTTTTCTAGCAATTTCACTGTAGAAGCCGTGTCTAGCGACTTCCACTAGACCACATCCCCATAGAAAAGGATCGCCTTAATCACGGCGTCGTACAGTCAATGAACCGCCCTAGGATACATACCCCAGCGCTTCCCAATGGCACCATGACAGCAGTACAAAGCAACAGAGGATTTCTTAGCTCTTTCCTCAACATTAAGCTTCCAACTAGTTTGCTAGTATAATACCGAGATACTTAACGCTGTCAGACAGTTCCGGCGATAATCCCTCTATCTAGGGAGGCCTGAAGTGGGGTACCTTGTATCTTCTCGTAAACAAGACTAACTCTGTTTAACCTGGTTGTGCCTTGTCAAGATCCCGTGTTGCAAAAAGCCGATTGTCTATGAGTAAAAGTCGAAAATAGTTCGACTTCTAGAATCATTTCATGGCATCCAGCTTTTATTAGCTACTTGGGTCAACCATTCTATCTACCAACCGTATGTACACTAGTGAATTTATGCTTCTTCAGTTCTGTTTAAAATCAAAAGTTTGAAATTCGCTACAAAAAGAGTTTGAAAACTATTTAAAATGTTTACGGGGTTGCGATTTTTAACCAAGTAAACAAATATTTTGATCAAAACTAATAACTAATTTTTTGATTACCGTTTTTTAACATACAACTGCAAAAACCAATTAAGGAAAACGTGTATTTCTGTCGTGATACTCATAGCGTCATTGTCACAATTTTAATGTGCACATAATAACATATTTTTTGTTTTAAAGATATTCGATAGACACAAAAGTGGGCGTGGCTATCATTCGATTTCGCCCGCTTTAAATAGAGATGCGAAGTAAGTGACAATGGCTGTATACAACAAATTTCAATCAGATATCTTAACCCTCTAACGTGCCAATTTTTGTTGCAAATGAAAAAAGTCACTCTAGTGCGACAAACTCGAATTTGAAGTCATATATCCAAAAGGGTTCATAATTTGGCTTCCGCCTCTAGCCAGACTTGGCTGTTAACTGCCCACTTCGCCTTTAGGCGGGGTATGATTTTTGGCCAATCATTCTATAAATTTAATTATAAATCCACATCTTCTTCACAATTCCTAATCCGTAAAAATTATTTCAATTACCAACAATTATGTTTTTTACAACAGAAATACGTTTTAACACTTTTTTGTAGTTCGCCAAAACCACCTCTGTCAAAACTAATTATACCTTTCATGAACATGAAATGGTATATTAACTTTGGTCCGATGTTTGTAACGTTTAGAAACTAAGAGTCCCAAAACCCGAAAATAAAATTTTTTTCAAAAAACCATTATCGCCAACGTTTTTAGCGGACATTTTTGTGTCGGACAGGGTATACACGAAAATTTTTAAATCAAATGAACATTTTTTTAGTACGTCATGAAAAAAGTCAAGAAATTTAAATTTCGCAGGCTCGCAAATAATTTTTTTGGGTATGCGTAGTGGGACTTTCTTTTCCTAAGCCCAAAACCTATCGAAAAATCGTTGGCGCGATATCGGTTAACTTTCGTCCATACAAATCGACCCACCCTAGTATATGTATACAATGTTTGTGAACCGATATCGGACATTTCGAAAAACACATAAAGCGGGATTTACTTACTTACTAACTGAAATGGAGAGTAACTGTTTAAACGGTTTTGGCCGTCCAATATATCGTTTCAGTCATTTCTTCGATTTGCAAACCTCGGGATCGTAAATAGGTCTCCGCTTGGTGCTTCCTTCGGAGTGGTGGTCTCCCTCAGATTTCACAGCCGGTTGCCATTTAGGGCCGGAACACCTTCATTCATCGCCTAGCCAACGAAGCGCATACCGCTCATCATTAAACCTTTTTGGACGTTGTCAACTGGTAGAGGGCAATAAATCTCGTATGCGCCAAAAATGAGGCTTATATTACGTATATTAAATTAAAATTTATTGCATTATATAGGTTGGCCTAAAGAACGGATAAGTACCTAATTTTATGACAATACATAAACTGAATGCCAAATCATTTAAAAAAAAACCTCCTGTAAAATTTTCATTTTGGCTCTTACGTCTTTTTTGCGCACAAGGCTCGATATACGAGGTGTGTTCAAAAAGTATCGCGAATTTTGAATTTTCGCTGGTTACGTATATTCGAATTTCGAATTTTTTGTGGCGTTATGTTGGTACTCATGTCTCTCACTTATGCCGACAAGCTCGGCCATTTTGAATGTTCAGTTAATTGTTGACAGCTGCTTTGCTTGTACAAGTTTTGGATCGTCTTCGATTTTTACGCGAAATTCGTACCAAAATTGCTCAATTGTGACCAAAAACAGCATCGCATGAACATTGCTAATGAGATGTTAAACTCTGTCCGCGACGACCCAAATTTTCTCCAGAGGGTCATAACTGGTGACGAATCGTGGGTTTATGGTTATGACGTGGAAACCAAAGCTCAATCATCTCAATGGAAGCTGCCGCACGAACCAAGACCGAAAAAAGCGCGCCAAGTTCGGTCGAATGTGAAAGTTTTGCTGACAGTTTTCTTCGATTGCAGGGGCGTGCTGCATCATGAGTTCTTGCCACAGGGAAGAACGGTCAATAAGGAATATTACCTGCAAGTTATGCGCAATTTGCGCGAAGCAATCCGCCAGAAACGCCCGGATTTGTGGAAGAACAAAAATTGGCTTTTGCACCACGATAACGCCCCTGCTCACGCATCGTTGCTTGTGCGCGACTTTTTGGCCAAAAACAACACACTAATGATGCCGCAGCCACCGTATTCCCCAGATCTGGCCCCCTGTGACTTTTTCTTGTTCCCTAAACTGAAGAGGCCCATGAAAGGACGACGTTACGCTTCTCTTGACGAGAGAAAGACGGCATCGAAGGAGGAGCTGAACAAGATACAAAAAAATGATTTTTTGAAGTGCTTCGAAGATTGGAAAAACCGTTGGCATAAGTGTATAATATCTCATGGGGATTACTTTGAACGGGACAAAATAGATATTCATGAATAAATAAATAATTTTTGAAAAAACACAAAATTCGCGATACTTTTTGAACACACCTCGTATGCGAGTATGTACGTATTTATAAGCGTGCTTTATGTAGATACATGTCCGCAAATATTTGAGTTTTCAGCTGAATGCATACATCTAAATAAGTACATATATATATATGTCTATATACATATATCTGCGCGTGTTAACTCATATCTTTACTTAGCTAAGCACAAGTCTCAAGAAATGCTGCCAGTGGAATTAGCTAACTGTGAAGCTGTGGTCGGGCAAGCAGTTTTGTATCAACAAATGTACATTTGTTGGCAACTCTTGTTGGCTTAAGCTGCATGTTTTGTTGCGAAAATCCATAATACGGAGCGGGTGCTTTTCGCCATAAAGATCTTTCGTATAAAAAAAACTTTGCTTACAAATTAATATTATCGGCTTTTGCTTATTTTTAAGGAACTTTTCGTGTTAGTTTGTAAATGCATTTCCATATTCGTCTTAATTTTCAATGGTGATCTCCATTTAGAGCGTCAAATCCATTTCCGTCTAAATCTTAGTTTCCATCTCAATCTAACGCTCCCGCTTCTCAAGCAGCTCCACATCCACTTTCATCTTCCTTAAAATCTCTATTACTATATTTATACGCATGCATACGTCGTTTTTATTTTGCACACCTTCACTAAAGACGCATGTATAAACAGAATTTCAATTCGCCTGGAAAGTAAAAAGTTTTTTGGCTTAAACTAAATTTCAAATCGGTCGTTAATATCGAAAGAGTATATAAACACCTCTTAAAAAACACCACGAATTAAAAAACAGCTGACTGAAAGCACGCGGTTCCTTTTTTTCTTTATTTATATTTTATACATATTTAATGTATTTAAATATATTAGTTTTTGCAAAAATTCACACTTTTCACGAAATTCACAGCTTTTCCGAACTATCAGTTCCAGACGGTTTCTTTGCTATCGATTTAGGTGTGTTTGTATAAACACTTGATGAATATGTGTGTTCGCTAAATGCACTTTTTTTCAGAACAATTTTTTTATAGGTATAAACAAGTATTCATGCTAGTAACTACTCTGGGGACTCATATAATGAAGTTTCAAATCACACTTATCATTATGTTTATAGATTCGTGAAATAATAGTTGACTAATATTTGAATTCGACCCTAAACTTATTTTTTGTAGGAAAAATGTATCCTTGATGGCAACAATTGCATAGGCAAAATCTATTCACGCTTGAAGTTGCAATAAATGCACCACTAATTTAAAATGCACAAGACTTTCTGTTAAATGATTTTCTAAAGAAGCGCAATTAAAACATTAAAATAAGAAGAGAAAAGTTTAATTGAAAATAAAATTGTATGACATGCTTGAATAGAAGACCACATTGAATTTTAGTTTTGGTTTAAGTCAATTGTATGCTTGACTGACTTTCATTTGACATTCAAAATTATAAGCACAATTCAGTTAATTTTACAATATTCATCCTTGTATTGTTTAATTAACAGAAACCTACAAATTTTCACATAAATATATATCAGAATATATGACATATCATAAACCAACATGCATAGTTTGGCTTCAGTACAGTTGAACCAACTAGTTGCAGGCTATCTCACAACCAGTATGTACACCAAGCCCAAGCAATCAGCCAACTGTCTCTTCTCCATTTAACTAACTGGTATTTTTAAAATGGGAATGTCCTACGAGTTATAAATTCTTTGATTCCGGATAGAAATATACTAGTCTCAAACTAGTTCATAACACTGCGTTACAAAAACGAGCTTAAGTTATGTCCTATGAACCAAATATACTTTTTCGGAAAGGGGAGAACAAATAAAAATACACGTGTATCGGCGATTTTGAATGTACACGTCAGAATAAATAATTTTTTTTTCTTTTGGCAGTGCTTTGTACGTGGTAGCCAAATTGTTGGTACAGCGTACTTTATTGTTGACCTTCCATCAGTAAACTTGCATAAATTTCTATAGCAATAGTCGTACACGACCAAAAAAAAATTCTGACTTGTACATGTAGTCTGCTAACTTTCAACTTTACATATAGAATTTTTCCTTTTTTTGACTACTTCGATAACAATCAGAAAACGGTAACACTGTGGAACAAATTCAGGTTAGCAAAAGTTATGTCGATTCTGAGAGTGAGGGGTGAAAATAGAGGCTAAATTAGAAGACCCGTATCGCGGCGTTTGTTTATGTTAGTTCGAATTTTTTTTTAATCGACCTTCAAACTTTGCAGTCAAATGCAGATTTTCAGCATATTGTTTGTATGGTTTTTTGGCTATAACTCGTCGACTAATTGATATTGTTTCAATCTGTTAATCTGCTAGAGGCCTGTGCAACAATTAAAATTAAAAAAAAAAAATTATTTATAAAAATTTTGTAGTGCTTATGAAGCAAAATGTTGGAACATTTTTTTTCATGCTTTTTGAACATATTTTCCACAAAACTAAGTCTTTTTTCTTTCTGTTTGATCTATAATATGCTTCTCAATTTTTTTAGTGTTGGTTTTGAAGAAACATTGAAAAAGAAAATATGAAAATACGGGGAAAAAATATACTTTTGAAATGTTAGTTATGAAACGTTTTAAGTAAAAAAATTTAATAAATTAAATTAATGATTTGGCCAGTTGCCGTTTAGCAGGCAGCTGTGGATCAACATCACTGCTCTCTCTAATATCTTGGTCATCGTCATCATCATCAGAAAGGTCGATAAATTCGTCCAACTGCTATTCTGGAATTTAATCTTTGTCTTCCCCTTCTTCCTCTTTTTCCTCGTCTTCCTCTTCTTCAAAGGTGTTTTTATACCACCAACAAATTTCAGCGAGTATTGCATCTGGAGATTTCTCTCTCTGTACCTGAAACGAAAATAGTTTTCAATCGTTAACATGTTTAAATTGTGCACTCTGACAAAGATTTTAGTAAAATCTAGTTACCTTATTTCAAATGGAAGCGCAGTTGGGTGATAACGTTCGCCTTGCTCACCAGATTCAGTTGGCAACTGTTGAGCGAGTTGATCAAGATGCTGATGCAAGAGATGAATTTTGTACGACATATTAACCCCAATTTCATCGAAAGCTGCCAACATGTGTGAACAGATTCCGTGTAGTTGTCTTTGTGTTCTTTACCCAAAAGTCCTTTAATGACTGCTTTCAATGCCAGCCATGCATTTAATTCTCGGTCTGTCAGAACTTGGTCGAAATCTTGACGACTCATTAGTTTCCGTATGTCGGGACCATTAGCAACCCCTTCCTGAATTTTGGCATTACTTAGTCTTGGGAAAATGTCTTTTAAGCGGTTGAATACTGCTGGTTTTTTTGCGATACATTTCAAAAAATTTTTAGCAATGCCAAGTTTAGTGTGAAGCAACGGCAACAAAATTTTCATTTCAGGAACAAGACTTTCGTGTAGCCTATTGTCTTTAGGCCATTTCCGTCCAATGCGGCTATTCCAGTTATGCTGTTTGTACTAGTTTCTTCCTCTGATACCTTCTCCGTATCGTGAATCCCAATCGCACAAAAACACGGATATTTTGGACGGCCAGATGCTGTTAAGCCTGTAATCAATGAAACTATTTTGAGGTCGCAGCAAATGCTCCACTGGTGTTCGTTATATTTGACTACTTCCAGAATGTGTTTCAAATTATCGAAATTTTCACTAGTGTCAGTCCTATACGCAATTGGAATAGAAGGCATTCTATTCGTCTTGTGCAAAAGCACAACTTTTAAGCTGATTAGTGAACTATCGATGAATTACCGCCAATCATCTTTTTTATAGGTTAACCCTATCGTCTCCATTAAATTTTCGATATCGTTGCAATAAGCGAAATTTTTTGCATCATTCACATTGAAGAACTTTCCTAACTCTTTTTGGCGTTTTCGATATGCTGTTACTTTGGTACCTTTCGCCAGCAAATTATTTCCTTTCAAAAATTAAGCCAGTTCTTTTGATTTCTTCTGAATCAACCACAAAATTGCAACAATTGCATCCAATTGCTTTTCTGTGACTAGGATTGGGTCCTTTGATGTTTCACAGGATGTACCTTCACCAGGGTCGTATTCTGCGAACAAATGCATGGATATAGCAGCGGCGGTTGTAGTACTGATATCTGTTTGAAGATCAATACTTCGGTATGTTGGTACTGGAACGAATTCTGGGTGCGGTAATGGTAATTGGACACTTGGCACTGCTACATAAGTTTTATTCTTTGCTTTCCTTCTTTTCAAAGTTTTATGGTAGTTGATGCATCCAAAGCAATTTTCTTGTTAATGCGGGCTGTTGTCTAACCACATCATTGGTATACCAAAAGGCATAGCCTTCTTCTTTTCACTTTTCCATTGCATAACCACTGATCACCATATGGTGCGGCTGCAAGCGGGCGTCTGTCTTGGATCAAGCGACTCGCTATACAAACGTGTAATAGAACTCAACCTCCCGTGAAAGTTGTGCGTTGGGTTTGGGACCCACCACAAAACAACTTTCCAATGAAATTCAACAACAAAGCGTCGGTAGGCCACGTAGTGCGAATGAGCGAAGATGCTCCAGCCCAGAAGGTATTCTTATCGGCACCCACCGGTGGAAGCAGAGGAAGAGGGAGACCACCACTCCGATGGAAGGACCAAGTGGAGACCGATTTGCGATCCTGCGGTGTTTCCAATTGGCGCCAGTTGGCGCAACGAAGAAACGACTGGCGAGCTTTGTTGGACGGTCAAAACCGCCCGGGCGGTTAGATGACCATTTAAAGAAGAAGAACACTTGAATAGTAATTAAAGGAAACTTTTCTAGGGGCATAGTTTACGTCAGTGATAAACTCTTGCGAGAAATATTGTTTAAAAGCTTCCAAAAAACAATCACTCGCATTGCCACATTTTTCATCGCTTGCTTTGAAACTTCCACAAACTTAATCAATATGTATTATACAATGTTGGTTTTGTTATTTTTATGAAACCGATGCACTTAATTTAAATCACTCACAAAATGAAATAAGTTCTAAAAAAATTAATAGCGAATTTTATCACGACCGAGCGAAAAATAAAAGCCATCAGCTTCGGCTGAGTTTCGAGTCTTAACTGAATCTTTATTTTTGATATTAATTCGCTTGTACGAAATAAATAAAAATCGCTACCTGTGCGGTGGTTGGAAACAAAAAAGAGGAAGACGAGGAAAAAGAGGAAGAAGGGTAGAAATTTTCTGCATTTGACTGCAAAGTTCGAAGGTCGATTAAAAAAAAATTCGAACGAACATAAACAAACGCCGCGATACGGGTCTTCTAATTTAGCCTCTATTTTCACCCTTCACTCTCAGAATCGACCTAACTTTTGCTAACCTGAATTTGTTCCACAGTGTAATTGTATAGTGCTCTGTGTGCTGACTAGTTTGATGTTTCACTGCTGGATTGTTATACATACAAAAACACAATGGCGAATTTTATCATACCTTCGAGAATATTTAAATTTTCAATGCAGAGAGTATTTCAATTAGTTTTGCAAAGATGTTGGAGTACATGACGCAATACTTAGCTATTAAACTTAGCTAAGCTTTAGCAAGACACATTCATACTCGTATATGGACATAGTTTACAGTATTTGGGCAAATATTAGGATTCGCTAGACTCTTGAGGTTGGCAACACAAAAGAATCAGCTTATGGGTGATTGTTGAATTGTTTATCTTTTATCGGGCTCGTGTCTATATAAAAAAATTTGATCTACACTTACACGCGCTGCTAATCGGCCCACGTACTGTCTATAGATATTAATCGGTTTCAATAACTTTTCTACAATTATTAATGTTTATGTTTTACAACTTTAAAAGAGCTATTCTTGTATAATTGTATATACACTACTATCACGTAATTGGAATGTAGAAAGCGTACAACATTCTTCCAACATTCTTTTTAAAACTGAGTGACAGAAGCAAGAGAAATACATATTTATATTTAAGGTTACCACCTAATCCTATTATTTTTATTTTTTTGCAAATCCTCTATTATCTCGAAAACGGTTAAAATCATTTCTATGAACATTTGAATATCGGTAATTTACTGCATTTGAAACTTTGCTACTTAACTGCAGCCACTTAATATGTTTTCGGGTTTCAAAACATCTGATTTTTTTTTAAAAATAAGGTGAGATATGTTAATATGAGTTTTAACCCAAGTTATTTTACATGGTACTTCCAGAAATATATATCTAATCAGGGTTGCAATATCCATAAGATAATCTTTCTGATTTGAGTGTTGCCAAATGGAATTTTTTACAGCGCTGTCACCTATCTGGAAATTAAAAAAATATCACCTCGGATATGTCACTGCCAGTATAAGACGGAAGGTGCTTTACGTTGTGTTTCCCCAGAAATATATATGTATAAATAGAGTTATCATATAGGGTTGCCATCTAATACTATAATATTTATTTTTTGCATATCCAATTTTTTTTCGACAACTAATCCTTCTGATTTGAGTGTTGCCAATTGGAATTGTTTACAGCGCTGTCACCTATCTGGAAATTAAAAATAAAATCAAATCAATTATGCCAATAACAATATCAAGCGAAAGTCATTTTACGTCGCCCAGGTATTACTTCTTTTAATTTTTGAATTTTACATTGATAGTTAAAGATTTATTTTATCTGTTTTTGAATTTTGTTTCAACTTATTAGACTAGTTTCCGTTACTCCCAATAAACACTATGATCGTTTTTAACCCTACAACAGCAAGCGTCAGTTGCACTCTACCCTAACAGTAAGCATTCATAAATTTTAAGACAAAGTTTTTTTTATAAGAAAATATATATTTTAGTTTGATTATTCAACATGAAATGATTTCTAAAATGCATCGAAAGACAAAAGATCAAAATAATTCATAGGTTTAAATTAACCCTCTACCAGGCCAATTTTTGTTGCAAATAAAAAAACTTAGACCTGGTAATTCTAGTGCGATTAACTCGAATTTAAAGTCATATATCCAAAAGGGTTCATAATTTAGGGTCTGACACCTCCCACCGCGTCTCTAGCCGGACTTGCCTGTTAACTGGCCACTCCACCTTTAGGCGGGGTATGATTTTTGGCCAATAAATAAATTGAATTATAAATCCACATTTTCTTCATAATGTCTAATCCTTAACATTTATTTTACTTATCAACAATTTTGTTTTTTACTACAGAAGTCCTTTTTATCACTTTTTACTCTGTAGTTAGCAAAAACACTTCTGTCAAAACTAATTTTTGTTACAAATTACACTCAATTTTTCAACGAGAATTATTATTAATCGCGAAGAATAATCATATACCTTATTCTACATTCTCATCAACCACTATATTGTGCAGTGAAAGTTCCGCATTATCTGAAATCATTTAAGCAACCACGGAAATTGTTCAAACAACATCATCAAAATATAGCTCACTCTAATATTCGTACTTATTTTAAACATAAAAGCGGTTTTCAATTTAAAGTTTCCAAGCGAGAAAAGATCAACATCGCTTCAAGTGCTTCGTTGAAAGACAGCATATGTAAATGAGTAAGAAATTTGCATGTGAAAGCGCTCTATCTAACGCATGCTGTGCATACTAGAGTGGATTTTACATACTAACAGAAATTTCTAAATGCTATTATAAAGCACACATGCGAACTTAAGATGTATCTATTGTAGTAAAGATGTTTATGATATACATATGTATATATGTATATATACATAAATCAGACCTGTGAAGAGAAAGCACCAGTACAAGTAGAAATATCCGTAACTCAGTACTTCGAAGAAATGCTTACAAGTACTGGGCCCTCACTCTGTAGTTCTATTCGAAACAAAATTTGTTCGCTTTCGAGTGATACGTACTCTGTAAGAAATTTTCGAGTAGAACGCATTTGTTGTTCGAGTTCCATTCTGTCCCCTTCGGATTTGATTCATCCCCCTTTCTATTGTAGAAAATTTGGTACTCACTACTTCGAAAACATATGCCACAATGGTCGAAAGTTAGAAAATTCTATTCGACAACAATTTATCAAACGGAAATCCACAAAAATGTATTTTCTTATGATTACAATAAAACACGTAGCCTTTTTTTTATCAAGAAGTAATTTTTATCGCAGAGAGAGTTAAGCAATCGTTGTCGACAGAAAATGATTGAAGAATTCTAGATAAAAATTTGGAAAAATTTAACCAAAGAAATTTTTTGGGATTAGATTATTTATAAAAAAAAATTTTGTTTAGTAAAAATAAAATAAAAAACTAAAAATTAAAAATTACTTGTGCAAGGATTTGCGTTCGAACCAGGGTCCTCACTCTGTAGTTCTATTCGAAACAAAATTTGTTCGCTTTCGAGTGATTCGTACTCTGTAAGAAATTTTCGAGTAGAACGGAGTCGTTGTTCGAGTTCCATTCTGTTCCCTTCGGAATTGTTTTATCCCCCTTTCTATTGTAGAAAATTTGGTACTCACTATTTCAAAAGCATATGCCATAATGGTCGAAAGTTAGAAAATTCTATTCGACAACAATTTATCAAAAGGAAATCCACAAAAATGTATTTTCTTATGGTTACAATAAAACACGTAGTCTTTTTTTCATCAAGAAGTAATTTTTATCGCAGAAAGAGTTAAGCAATCGTTGTCGACAGAAAATAATTTAAGAATTCTAGGTAAAAATTTAAATAAAGAAATTTTTTGGATTAGATTATTTAAAAAAATTAAATTTTATTTAATAAAAATAAAATAAAAAAATTAAAATTACTTGGCAAGAACTTACGTTCGAAACAGCGACCACACGCGTGGTAGTCGAGATTCTTATCACCTGCGCTACTGCGTCATGTAAAAATGTACTGGCTAATACCGCACTTCAGACCTATGCAAAGTGTTTTTGTATTTTGCTTTGCGCTTGAAATTTGTGAAACACTGATGCCTACTATTATGAAATATTTTCTAAAGTAAATTGTTACGAACTACAGAGTGCCTATGTGTATTAGAATCGCTTTTTGCTTTCGAGTAGAACAGCCTTTCGAATAGAACTACAGAGTAAGGGCCCTGATTTGTTGAAGTATAGGTATGGTACTTGTAAGTAATTTGTTAAGTATTGAATGGATGCGAAGCATTACTCGAAACGATATCCTTTCACAAATGTGTAAAGTGAAACGAAACTTTGCCCTAAAATACAAAAATATACAAATATGCTATCGATTCCGCGTGCCTGTTTATAATAATATGTACTTATGCACAAAGCACCTGAATAAAGTCTACGACTTCGAAAAAACTTTCCGCTCGTAAAAATGTTTACCTAAAAAATTGCTTATTTATTGAAAGCTGAATTTTCAAAAAGTTATACCATATCAATACTTTTATTTTATTAACGTAAAAGCACATTAAATATGCATGGCTATAAATGAGCCGCCAAGGTATGGGAATCGCTGTCCTACCGAAGGTTCCAGATTCAGATGACGGGGCTGTTAACAAAAAAAATATTTGGAAAAAGTTTTTCAGCAGTGGTCGGCAATCCTCCGATTGTATTTCTCAGCGAAAATTATCTACATTTGCATTTGCCGTTCAGAGTTGGCACAAAACATATAGATCTCGCCAATTTGTAAGAGAAATTTAAAGCGGCACAACACAAATTGGTAGAGAAGTTTGGGTTTAATATCTTCGGATGTATAACGCACAAAATAATTATTTATTACTAGTAAACCCGGCCCGCTTCCCTGCGTCTCAGAACTAATAATAGACTGAGTCCGATTTTCATCATTATATTCCATACCAGATAAGATATGCAACATATCGGTCGATATCTCCGAAACTCGCCTAGCCTTCAGTACAAGTGACATCTTAAATTTTAAGTTAAACGCCTAGTAATGGAATAGTAAAAGTTGCATTCAATTCCATTCAGAAATTTTCGACTGATGCGCGACCAAACATACAGACAGACAGACAAAAATTCTAAAAACTGTTGATTTGGCTTCTATTGGCTTAATAATGGTGCTTCCTATCGATTTTTTGTAAATATCTGCAATGTGCAGACATCGACATTTTACAATTTGTAGAGATTTTTTATTATAAATAATAGTTTTTGTTAAAATTATTATTGTTTCTATTTTTAATAATTTTTATTAGTTATTTAAAGTTTTTTATTTGAACAGAAAAAACTGGGTTTGCTTGTCAGCTTAACTCATCTTAATATAAATTATTAACGCACATTGGCGCAGGTGTCAACAATTACATTATCATTGCTAATATCGGACTCATTAACTATTTTTGACACTCCGTTTGTTTGTTGTATAAGTTTCTATCAGTAACTAAATTGTTATTTTTTAGGCACGCATATTTTTAAAGTATTCATGGTTATAAATGAACTGAATTATTATTGTTTGAGCAAGTGTAACTACTAATTATGAGTGGTAATAGGAGTTTAGCTGACAAATAAACCATCGTCCCAATAGCTCTGTAATAAACAGAACATGCCAAAATTTCCGTGACGAAAGAGTCCAGCAGCTTCTGAAATAGCGTTTGCCTCTTTATTTTTCGTTTCTGTTCAAATAAAAAAACTTTTAAGCATTAATCAAAATGATTAAAAATGAAAACAATAATAACTTGTATGAAAATTCTTGCCCAATATTCATAAAAAATATAATTTTTTTATAAAGCTTTTTAAAATGACATTTCCATACAAATTTTAAATTATAAGAGGGGCTCTTTTATAGCCCTCAATACTTTAAAAATGTACAGGCCGAAAACCAAACAATTCAACTGTTGTTTCTAATTCGTAAAGTACTTAAAGATACTTGATAAGTACATATACTTGTACTTTCGCATTCGTAGTACATTTATCGTAGTACTAGCACTAGTACAAGGTGGCGCAAAAGTAAGCTTCCGATGTTCAGCATATCGGTTGTGGCACGTGCAGTATGTGCTGTGGCACCGTCTTGTTGGAACCACATGTTTTCCAATCCCAATTCATCAAGTTGCGGCAAAAAGAACTCGTTGATCATTGGTCTGTAGCGCTCACCATTCACAGTAACCGTTTGGCCCCGACCGATTATTGGTCAAATAAAGAGTCAGCAATATTCCGCGTTCTGGAGCAGTTTAGCGTAACATTGTTTATTAACGTGTATTTCGCATGTGTTTACTACACAAATGTCAAAACAGAACTGACTTTAGGGGCCAATCGCAAAATTTATAGCATTTTCTGATAGGAGGATTACTTTTGCGCAGTAACCGTTTTTCACCGACCGATTATTGGTCAAATAAATAGTCAGCAATATTCCGCGTTCTGGAGCAGTGTAGCGTAACATTGTTTATTAACGTGTATTTCGCATGTGTTTACTACTCAAATGTCAAAGCAGAACTGACTTTAGGGGCCATCGCAAAACTTATAGCATTTTCTGATGGGAGGACTACTTTTGCGCCACCTTGTATAAGTACATATATACGCAGTAACTTCCCTACAGTGAAACTAGTCAGTAAACATACTAGTATACAACTATAATTTTCTGGTTAAAATCATACTAGTCAGAAAAAGTCCAGTCGATACTAGGATACAACTACTAGTCAGAAAAAGTTCAATCCATACTAGTATACGACTACAATTTTCATAGTTTGTGTTTAAGCAACATAAGCTGTTATTATTTCTTTCATTTATTTCACTTGCATTGCATGCTATTGTAATTCGCAACCAGCTTATAAAATATTCCAAAGATATAGTTTATGTTTTGCAATCTCAAATTGGTGTTTTCACAGCGAAAATGATGAAAAATGAAAATGATGTATTGATGAGCCCACTCTCTTATTTTAATCCCTGTTAGAGGTTTTGGTCCACATTTGGACTAGTATTCCTTTATGTTTTTCGAACTAGTATAATACTGGTATGATTAGACTGCAATTTTACTAGTACATTTCCTTCTATTTTGAATTACTATGAAACTGATATTTTACGACCGGTATGATACTAGTATATTTCCACTATATACAAACTAGTATTTCATGAGTAGTAGATGACTGGTATGTTGTGGTCGAAATATGACAATTGACATCGGCGTGTTAAAAATACCAGTTGCTTATATGGAAATATTACAGTTGGCTGACTAGTTGGAGTTGGTGCAAATACTAGTTGTAAAGTCGTTTGCCACTAGTTTGATTGACTGCAGGGTTACCTGTCTGATGTAAATGTATGTGGTGCGCTTGTGCATTTACATATCTCAAAGCTCGTTACTCATGTACATCCATACATATGCATGTTTTACGTGACTTGAGAGTGCAAATGGTTATGTGTAATATGCTGGAAATGTAATCAAATCACATAGACAAGTGCTCTCTAATGCCTTTCTGCATCTGTAAGCATTTGTCAACTAAAACGCAAATGTCCATTAAACATATTCATATGAAATCCAAATTTAATCAGAAAAATATTTAAATTTTATGAAAATCAAATTTAAGGAAAATTATTATGAGTATCTTGCAGGAAGTTCATGAGAATTCTTATCTGAAAGCAATCGGTGCTAAAGCTCTCGCAACAAATCAAGCGTGTGTGTCATAACGAGATAATTGTTTGAAAAGACATGTTATCAAATCAAAAAAAGACTTATCGGGCACCCAAAAATATCAAAAGTAAATTGCTTGGTACTCCAAATATCGATTTCTATTTATAGATAACTTGGCTTTACCATCGGCCTTGTCCAAAAACCGCTATTCTTAGTACACACTCTTGTATATTTATTATATACATTGAAGTATTATTATATACATTGAAGTATATACATACCGCACCGCCCAACTTTCCCAACCAAAATTTTTTAAGCCTCGATTGTTAGGCGGTCATTTCTTTTTTCAATGTAAGAAAATGTGGATACTGGTAAAAGTTTTCAAACAAGTTGTTGAAAAACGTTTTTGAAAAATACCGTTCTTCGTTTTTCTCCTTACCACTCTGATTTATTTCGAGAACTTCCATCAAAACTATTTTCCAGGAAAATATATTACCTATATCTTAGTTACCGATTAATTTATCGAAATAGAACCCAGTCCAATCCTTTCATTTGATTCCCATAATTTGGACCGATATCTCAACTATTGACTAATTTATTAAAAAAGTAGCAATACTCCCCCTTCTCAAATTGCTAAGATTTCAATCCATATGACTATTCTTCCAAACTGAAATCTATTCTACCGTGATTGATGGCATCCAAACCACTCCACATCGCAATTTGGGAGATATGCACAACGTTTATAGGCCGAAGAATATCATCTAAATCCTGTCACTGGCAAACCTATTGGACCTGAACCTTTCCTAACGTGGAGACTTTTCAATCAAAAATAGTTGGAAAAAGTTTTTTAAGACGATGTCTCCTTCTGCAGTAGTGGCCTACTGTGTTAATGTATTATTTCTATTAAAAAGCGTCTCAAGCAAAACTCATATTCCTTGGCCGTTGTCGTTGGGGGTCAGTATAAAACATTTAGGACCACAAACTAGAAAAGAAGCTCGGCGTTAATACCCTGGGAGGTATAATGCGAAAATTATTCCAGTAACGGTAATTGTAAGAATTTACGCTATACTTCTTCATTTCGGATACCGTTACGGTTACAGTTTTGAAAACAGTGACCGCTACGTTTATAACTGTCACTGTGACCGAAATCGTGACGGTGACTGGAAATCTGGCCATTACAGTGATAATGACTGAGTGTACAACGAACAGTGAACATTAAGGTGACCGCTAACGAGACAGTAACAGGAATCGTGACCCTAATGCGTATATTAAAACTGGTAAGCTTTGTGACATGCACTGTAACAGTTATCAAAGAAATGTTCGTGACAGTGATGCACCGTGACCGTGAGAGTCATACATATTTAAATTTTTTAATATAAAATAATGTTATTCTACTGTTCTACTAATCAATTAACCAATTAATCGATTATCAAGCGGTTAAAACCAGACCTGTTAAATAATGATTACTAATAGTAATGATTGCCGGTGTTGTTAATTATTTTCCTGAGAATCCATTTAATTACTGATTACCATTACTTTCAATTTTTAATGATTAATTTCCAATTAATAAAGAAAATTAAAAAAAAAATCATGGTTTTTTTACGATTATTAAAAAAATCGAAATAATCAAAAAAATTGTTTAGATAACTTTTGATTATTTCAGATTTTTTTGATAATTTTTGGTTTCTGTCTGTATTGTACCATACTGAAAAAAAAATCAAAAATAATCGAAAGTAATCCAAACAACTTTTTTTGATTATTTGTGATTTTTTTTTATTAATCGTAAAAAATCATGATTATTTTTTGATTTTTTTAATCGTAATCAAGTAATAATTGAATTTTCTGCAGAAATACGTCTGCAAAAATTATATGTGGAGGAGGTTTTTGCACAATTTTTGGACGTCTTTAAAACGACGGGAGTTCTCAAGTAGATTTGTATTACAGAGCCAAGTGGTGGTCAAACAATTTTCTTATATATTTAAGGTGGTAGATATTGGAAGAGCCGAAAATATGTCGTTAACCGAGTATTTGAAAGTGATCGGTCAATCGATAACTCTACATTTTTCCACTTCTCTATTATTGAAAATCGAATAACTAAAGTCGACTTATTTCATAATCGAATAATTTAAGCTCTAGTAGGAACGCTAGCAGGGCATGTAAATTTTCGATATTATAAGCTTCATACTTCCATACATTTACAATTTATTAGTGGTAAGTTTCAAAGTAATAGCCGTGGCCAAAGTTGGAAATGAATGCGCGTTTGATATCGAGGGTCCTAAATTCGAGTCCTAAGATTGGAATGCGTTAACTTATTCCGGTCTCGATCATAATTTTCAACAAAGACTATTTTAAAACTTTTCGGGTATTTTCATTTTTCCAGCTCAATATGGAACAACTATTTTATAATGAAAATCCAAAAAAAACATTTTATATACTATATCAACAACAGATATGAAATGGCATTTTAAGGTACGAGTAAATGTTGAATTATATCCTCAACAGCAACATCGGACTAAGTTATTTCACCAGCTCATACGCTTATGTTATATTTTATTCATACATAAGTATGTGCATCTATTCGAGTAAGTATAAGAATAGAAAGGCACTTAAATTCAAGGCCTTAAGTGTTTCAAGTTCTTATGTCAAATTTATGTGTTTGACCTAAATATGTGGGTATGAGCAATAACAGCTTAAGTCGACCTAAGAAAAAGAAGATATTTTAACTTTTTCTCCAGAAAACATTTATGCAAACCTGTTAAATTTGATTAGTAATTAGTAATCAATTAATTAGACGGCTTTTTAAATTGTTAATGATTATTTTAATTGTTTTTCAAGCAAAGGCAATTATTAATTGATTACGATTAAAAAGAATTAAAAAATAATCATGATTTTTTACGATAATTAAAAAAAAAAAATTTAATTTTAAATTTAAAATAATCAAAAAAAGTTGGTTTGTTACATCTGATTATGTTATATATATTTTTTTTTGATTATTTTTGATTTTTTCAGTATGGTTGATGTGCATTTATTAACAATACTGAAAAAACTCAAAAATAATCAAAAACAATAAAAAAAAAATAAAAAATTAAATCGAAAATAATCAAAAGTAACCAAAACAACTTTTTAATTATTATTATTTTTTTAATAATAATAATTTTTTTTAATTGGAAAATACATTAAAAATTTAAAGTTACGGTAATCAACCATGAAATGGATTCTGAAGAAAAAAATTAACCAAACCGGTAATCATTACTATTAGTAATCATTGTTTAACAGATCTGTATTAATGATCCAACAAAATATATTTTAGCGTACACTAATATATACATCCGAAAAGAGAGTTGTGGAAAGAAAAAACTCCTTGAAGGTTTTATGAAATAGTCCAAAATATCGGATGTCGACTTAAACTATTATTGCTTATGAGCACAAACATAACATTTCAACTGAGCTGCTTTTACAAATCTATATTTAAACACACCGAATTCCATTTGGAGTAGCTTCTGTTGACCATTATTTTGAATTATTGCAAGCCTAAACGTTTGAGGCTAATACAGTATCATTTGAATGTCTAATTCATGGTGTTTGGCTAAATTGATTGGCTTCCAAATTTATTGCGGTTTATCCATGCAATTACAATTGTACATATGTAGTTTCAAAATCGAATGTAAAGTGCGGCAATTATTAAAGACTAGTTGAGCGCGATCGTACGAGGCTATGTCATTTTGCAAATAAAGATATTTTTTCTTACAACAAAATGGACTCTAATTAATATCTCGGCTGAAATAGGAATTTAGTGCAGTCGTTTGTTGTTGATATAAGAGAAACCCGTTAAGATATTGATCTAATTTGTAATTTTTTTGGTCTAAAGAGAAATCATATCAACCATTTGTGGTTGTAGCCTCAGCAACACTCTCCGAAGTTTATGAAAGTACTAGCACCTTCTGGCGTGAAAGATTTGTTTGACCCACCAAACTTTCGGATCAATGCACTCTGCTTAAATATAGCTCGTTCAGTGAAATGTATACTTGAGACCATGCCTTCTCAGATTTTTTTTTTTGATTTTTATAAAAACAGCTGGAGTTGAACATCCTTGACAAAAAAAAAATTCAAAAATTTCAGGAAAACTTTGAGGTACTACAAACTTGCACATTACTATGCTAGAATCGAATAAGCTATAAAACTGCGTACTTAAAAAATGTCTAAAAACTCTGCCCAAAAATATAAAAATTTTGATGTAAATTTTTTAAAGTTTAACTAACTTTCCTAAATTTTGTGTAAACTTTGAAATTTCTTCTTATGTGGCTTCTATTATGGAATTCACCATATTTTAAATGAAAATTATTAAAAACACAGCTTCCTTCCATTGTAATTTAACTGCTATTGTATTGAACACAACTGTATGTGTTTTATGTTGAGAAGCAGTCACCAATTGCTAATTTAATTGTGGATTTATTCCATAATTGCTAATGTTTGCGGCTTATTGCACATGCAAACACAACAATATACGTACTAGACTGGGCCAAACAATTTAAATTTTTTTGTTTTTGGAATATTTCCATATTATTAGAATTTATTAATTATATCAAAAAATATATTAAAGGTTGCATCCCTTAACGTTAGTCGCTTTTTTTTCGTAAGCACTTAGTGACTTATGAATCAAAACAAAATTATTTTTTATCAAAATTTTAAATTTACATTAAAAATCAAATGTTGAATTCTCGCTTTCAAGACATCAACCAAAATTGTGAGCCCTTATAAAAAATTTCTGTTGCTTTCAATTCAAAGATTTTTTTAAGCAAAATTTTATCTAGCATCGATATGACGAATAAAAAATTTACATTAACTTTTATAGGTCTATCATTGCGGTGACAATGCAAAACCGCGTAGCGCATCTCCGTTTGCCTGTTTTGCCCCTCCAAATTCCTTATTTTTTAGAATAATATTGACTTTATGGGGAAAGTTCCCATCAAGATTGATTCTTTTAATTATTTTGAGACCAGTTTTTTTCTTCTTCTAAAAAAATAATATTAATATAATTTTCAAGAAAAAACAATTTTCTTTTAATCGTTTGAACTTTTTTTGCCCGGCCTAATACTTACATACAACAGCATATTGTTTTATACTGAGTTAACGTATTTATTCAATTAGTCTAAGTACAAATAATCTAATTACACTTAAGTGAAATGGAAGTGAAAATTTTATATAGCTCATCATTATAGCGTACGTTAATGTATCCTGTACGTGCACGCTTTTGATAAAAATTGTATGTCCGTAGAGTCAACCTAGAAATCAGCTGTTCGCTTTTTTTTACAGTTAATGCAGTGTTACCATTGGAAACACGAAACAGTGATTGATTTGTACCTAAAACATTAATAACACCGCGTTAAACACATTCTGTCTTATGAACCAAATAAACTTTTTCGGAAAGGGGAGAAAAAATAAAAATGTACGTGTATCGGCGATTTTCATGTACACGTCAGAATTTTTTTTTTTATGTATAAAGTATAAAGGTCGTAGTGTCCGTCTGTCCCCCTGTGTGAAAGATTTTGGATCGAAAAAAAGGGTTAAAAATCGATCCAAAGTCTTTCACACAGGCGGACAGACGGACACTACGACCTTTATACTTTATATATACATAAATAAAAAAAGTTGTGACGTGTACATGAAAATCGCCGATACACGTGTATTTTTATTTTTTCTCCCCTTCCCGAAAAAGTATATTTGGTTCCCAGGACAGAACTAAAGCTCGTTTTTGTAACGCAGTGTAATTTTTTTTTTTTGTCTTTTTTTTTGAATGGGTGTGGCACCGCCCACGGAACCAATTGTCAGTTTTAAATTTAACAAATATTGTGAAACAAAAATCGAAAACTGTTCAAGATATAATAAACTTAGGCTTGTCTCATTTCATAGAGGAAAATGAAAAATAATTGAATCGGGTTTTTCGAGAAGGACACATCTAGGAGAATTAAACCTTTACTCGCGAGAAAAAAAACTAATAATTATCTAATTAAGTATAATAGCCGTGTTTTTTTTTTTATACGCATCTGCGTTTGCGCTTAATATTTGTACTATTTCATAGTTGCAGATAAAGTTGTGCGCTTAGCAGTCCATACAAATATTAAGCGCAAACGCAGATGCGGATGAAGAAAACACGGCTAGTATTAACTAAACTATTATCGAGTTACATTCTAGAGCATAATAGCAATTGAATACTACAGGAAGAAATATGAAAAATTCTAACTAGACGAGAGAAAAAAGAAACAAAAATTAGCAATATCTGGTGCTAACCACGCCCACTTTTAATTATAGTATCAAAAAGTGATACGCCCATGTTGAAGATTCCATTCCATTTTGTTCCTGTTATGTTCATGATTATTCCAAGATTTATTTCTATTTTTAAATTAAAAGTAAAAAAAATGCAGTTAATCGGTTGATAACCACGCCCATATTTCATATAAGCACGTTAAGCAAAGCTATAGCTCACAGCTGAATACAAACGTTTAGTTCCACCTGCATTGAGATTTATGTATGTGTAGAGAGTAAACACACTTTTAGATGTTTGGCCTTGTTCGTGCTTTTGACAAATTTTGATTAATAAAAAATTCAGAGAAAAAGAATCTTTCGTTTTAGGCAAATGAAATTGCGTTCATGCTTGATGTCCTCGCAACTCAAGCGAAAGCGGTCAAATACACACGCGAGTAGCTACGAAAAACACACACTCACATTTATAGTTATTATTCCAGTAAACTATTGGAGTCATAAATGAATCAGAAAGGAGTCCTAAATAAGTCCTAATACGCTTTTTATGAGCTTATTTGTGAGTGCTAAATGAGGGTGCTTCCATTCTTGCTATGGTCGTCCGATATGTGCCTGAAAGCTTTTTCAATAGATTTTGTTAAAGAAATCAGTGAAATGTGCATTTATTGTGCATACTTCGCAAAACGGATGCTTTTCCATAAGTAAAGAATGTCTATAAGGCAATACATTAGAAAATACTTCAAAATGAATATAGAAAGCAAGAATAATATAAACGAAGCCCAAAACAAGGCAAATCAGGAACAAATTCGAGGATGTAAATCAATTTTTATTTAAATAAAAAATTTGCTATTACAAAATATGAATATTTGTTCCAAATCTGTAGAAAATTATTGAGTGCGCAATTTTGTTGATCTGTCAACTTTAGTATAACATTGTGCAAGTTAGAACTCGCTCAAAAATGTCCATGAATTGTCAGAATTTTGTTCGTCAAGGGCGTTTAGTGATTTCTTCCATAAAACGCATGAAAAAAAGTTAATTTTGTATGGAAAAAAGTACCCAACATCATTGACAAAAAAAGTTCTAAAAATTCAGGGGAATTTTTGAGCTACTTCTAACTTACACTAAAATCGATTGAGCTATAAAACTGCGTGCTCAAAAATTTTCTAAAAACGCTGACCAAAAATATTGAAATTTTGATGTAAATTTTTAAAAGTTGAATAAACTTTCCAGAACTTTGTGTAAACTTTGAAATTTCTTTTTTTGTGGTTTCTGTTATGGAATGCGCTACATTTTAAATGAAAATTATTAAAGTCACAGCTTCTTCTTATTTCGTCGAACGATATCCAATTTAATTTCAATACTATTATATTGAACAAAACTGTATTTAAGGGAGTCTAAGTTCACCTGTAACTAAACAGTATTTACTCAGCTGCGAGCTTTTGCAACAAAGTTGGAGTTATTTTTTTCTGGACATAATATTTGGTCGTCAATATAAAGCACTTTGAGATCTACTTTGATTGAGTTCCTATGTGTATTTCGGGGTATTACTATATGTAAGGTGGGAGGTGCTATCAACCAATTTACTTCATTTTTTCAGTAATAACTACAAGTGGAAAGACACCCAACAATTGATGAGGTTGCATACTCTTCGATTTTTCGCTTGGTCAAAAAAGTCGAGTTGCCACACAAATTTTAAAAATTTTGACTTTTACACGGCTAAAAATATGCACCTAAATTTAAAACTTTTTTGCGCTACATATATGTCCAAACCAAATTTTGTTTCGAATTTAAATTGTGCCAGTTTTCGAGAAAATGAGCGTGAAGGAAAGAGTTTCAATTTTAAACCAAAAATGTCTTAACAATTAAAAAACATAAAAAATAATTGTAACAGTTGGCAAGATTCGAACTGACGCTTCCCGCATCACATTCGTCTGCTCTACCTACTGAGCTACGGCGCACACAAAATTGTAATAAGAAAAATGCATGGAATTGAAAAAACATTCAGAAATAAATATATAAAAATAAAAAAATAAGTTAAGTTTTAAATCTAAACAGCAATAAATTGAAAATTGGTGCAGGTAATTGAAAGGTTTGAAATTTATTACAAAAATGTCAACCGACAAGTGGTTTAAAATTTAAGCTCAAATTTTTAGTCGTGTAACTTTAGAACTAAAATGAAATTTATTTTAATTTATTTTTGTAGATATTGCCTATTTTATATTCGTTCAATATCCTTTCAAAAACCTTTTATATGAAAGCCCTCGTGGTAATTCAATGATTTTCTTTGTAAGCCGAATTTCCTTATTACAATGTAAAGTAGCGTTGCAATTATATGACCCCCACTGTAACTTCATTGCGCCTAAAACCGCACTCTAGTAAGTTACGATACCCAATAGTCGTCTCGTTATTTCGGCCAACTGTTACTGGTGTACTAATTTTGTATTATTCGCCCTGCTACTGCTACTGTAGGTCTGTCAACCGTTATCACTTGCTAGCAGTGTCGAATCCACCGTAACATATCACCGCTCACCTGTGGCTGTATCGTTCGCACTTTTGGTATTCGCTTCGGAGTACTTTGACCATGCGCTGCTCATTCAGGCAGCTCTCTGCTTCCGTAATAACACTCAAGGCCGTGCGATTCTGTGCACTCGATCTTAATACACAAATACCATGTTATTATTTAGTTTGGGTTTGTGAGACCTCTACTTGAGCTTGAACAGGCAAAGCTTTACATCAGCCTTCGACAAAACCCACCTCATAATAATTAATCGGTTTTTGATTTATGGCTGACAATATTAATTGATTTAATCAAAAGTTCGCGTTAGCACTCTAATTTTCAAAAATTCACAAAAAGGATATATGGATGTCACAACTTTAATCCGCAAATTAAATTTGGTCATAAATGTGTATTATATACTGAATAACCACTTTTTGGTGTGTTTTCAAAATACGCGATAGAAGATGAAATGTGTATTGTGTTCACACTCGGACGGATGAAAAACACTTTGACATATTTAAATACATGTCTATCTCGCTTTTTTTTATCTCTCTCTCTCTATGGCGCGATATACAACAGGTATATCATCATAAACCTCCTAAGAGATTTTTGCGCCAAGCTTCTCTTCCAATTTGTGGTGTGCCGATTTGAATTTTCCCTACAAATTGGTGGGACCTACAGTTTTTTGCCGACTCCGAACGGCATCTACAAAGGAGACGAATTTTTGCTGAGAAGCCTGTCATGGCAGAAATACACTCGGAGAGTTTGCCAAACCACTGCCGAGGGGCGACCCCGTTTTGAAAAACTTTTTTCAAATCACTTTTGATGTTACCTGTACCATCGAACCATGGACCTTCGGTGTGGTAGGCCGGCAACACTACCTTCACACCTTCAGGTTACGAGATTTTTTAGGGGATAGTATGTAAGCTCAGCTGAGTATACAAATACGCGATTACTTGTAAACAGTAATTCAATAGATAGCTGAAGAACTAGCAGCGTAAATGGAAAAGTGGAAAACTCTTTTCTATTTGCCGAAATAAAAAATATGAAATATAAACTTTTGCCTAACTTTTTCTAGTTTTGGCAAAATTTGGCTATCGCTCTTATGGGGTAAATAAATTCGAGAGCGAGTAAACAAGTTTAGAGCTGGCAAAATTAACTAATTTTATTTATAGTGACTTATATTAAAGCGAAAACATGTACCTCAAAGTAGCAGAACGAAAAAAAAACTTGCAATTAGCTACAGCTGTAATTGGATTACGTAAAGAGGTGGTGGGGGTGGCGCACAACTCTGCTTGAACAGGTTTAAGAAATTCAAAAGCCATAAATTATTGAAATTTAAATTCTATTAGAGTTTGTAAATTTTAATTAGTTAAAACCAATTATCTTCTGATTCAGATGCTGGCAGCTTAGAAGCTGGGTTTAATGCAAATCCATGACATACCACACGAATTAGGGCGTTTCATTTAATTATTTGTGAAGACGAAAAATACATAAACGTAGTGCATATCCTAGTCGTTATATTAAGATGAACTGGGATAAAAATAATGAGCTAGAAGGCGATGGTCAAATAAGGGGTACCAACAAACACAGCCTACCGGCAGTTATAGCCAGCCTACTTTGTTACTCAACGTCCAAATCTACGCTTCTACAGTTTTTTCTGAGATTTGCCACGCCATAGACATTTCTAAGTCCGAATCATGGTTTTGACTGATTTGAATTTGACTTGAATTTATTTTAAATCCATGTAATTTGATTGGCTGCAGCTGAACAACTGGAAGTAGCTACTGTTGCTCAGCTTGCATTTGTTCGTTTTATCACTTGTTTGGAGCGTGGTTTTAGGCGTAGTTAGATACAAGTTACAGTGGTGGCTGTAAAATTGAATTGATTACGTTGCTGGAAATCAATACCCATAACCACAAAGACTTCCGAAGAATAGCATGTCTTAGTCATGTAATTTTGTTTTAAATTGTGTAGTCCCAGTTTGTCAGCTAACTAGCTGTAATAAAGCAAACAAATAATAAGATTATTAATGTAATTTTATTTTTTTTTTTCAAAGTAAACATTATTTTGTATAACAAAGGAAAATCCGATGGTTGCAACTTGCTATGAAAGGAAATCTGTTAAATCCAAAAAAAAAATTTTAAATTTTGTATGCATTCAGAAAAATCGAAAGTTTAGTTAGGTTTTCATTCTATTAAGTTTTTTCTTTCTGTATTCAAATGAAACAAAATAAATATTATTTAAATAAATGGAAGACTTTTAGTGTTGAGTCCAATAGACCCACGGTTACTCGGTAGTCGCTAAATCGCTTAATCAACAAAGAAAATTATTTGTAAAATAATTAAAATTATGACCAAGAATCTGCGTTTCTGTAATTTTTAGTGATAAGTTACAAAAAAAAAGTATTTGTTCATTATTAAAAAAAAAACCTAATTAAGTAAAAAAGTTTGAGTCACAAGTTGAAATGCACTTAGCAGATTTGACGCAAGTTTCAAAGGGCTAGTTCGGCATAGAGCTGGACCAAATGGGGTTTCCACTTGCGCATGCAGTTGTCCATGTAAGGACCTTTGGATGGATCACGTCGAAATTGTTTTGGCGAGTATTTCGGGATTGTTTTTAAAACCATCCGGGACTATTTCGTAATTGTTTTCCGGACCACTTCCAAGTGGTTTTTGGTACCAAATTGGACTTCAAAGTAGGTACTAGAAGACACGAGACTTTTCCGAAAATTAACTAGAAACGGTTCGGAAAACAATCACCGAGTAGTCCGTGATGGTCCCGAAAATAATCCCAGCGTTATCCCAAAAAAATCGTGAAGTGATCAAGAAATTACACCAAAAGGGATTCTGCATGGGCCCGAATGAAACCAAGCAGTCTCGGCAAAAGTCGCATTTTGTGCATTTATGAAACTTGAGTAAAATTTCCTTAGTTTATCTTGAAATAACATTCTCAGAAATATATAAAACTCCTTATTCTTTGATCATGACAAATTCTCAATATTGATAAATAGTCAAGAAAAAAATATCTATATAAAATGAAGTGCAAATTCAAAAAGCATGATAGAAATATTTTTTTTTTTATTATTTATCAATATTGACAATTTGTCAAGTACACCTAATCAGGGGACAAAAATAAATAATTGAAAGTTTATTCGCTATTCGAAATTTGTTGGCCAACCTCTACTTGTTATTAAGTTCATATACCATTCATATTCCGATATCATATTCATATCACACGGCTAAAAATTTGAGCCTAAATTTTAAATCATTCGTCGGTTTAAGCAATTTTTTTACCGTTTTCCGTTTAATTACCTACACCAATTTTGAATTTATTGCGAATTAGATTTAAAACTGAACTGAAAAAAAACGTCTAAAATTTTTAAATTTATTTTCATTTATTTCTGAAAGATTTTTCAAGTCATTGCATTTTTCTCATTACAGTTTTGTGTGCGCCGTAGCTCAGTGGGTAGAGCAGACGCGTCTGATGCGGGAGCGTCGGTTAGAGTCTTACCAACTGATACAAATGTGTTTTATGTTTTTCAATTTAAGACATTTCTGGTTTAAAATTTAAACTCTGGTCACGGTAATTTTGTCGAAAACTGGCACAATTTTAATTCGAAGCCAAATTTGGTTTGGACATATGTAGCCCAAGAAAATTTAAAATTTAGGTCAAAATTTTTAACCGCGCAGTCAATTCTCTTCAAGAACCTGTATTTATCTTTTTTGCATTGATTTTTTTGTTTTTGTCAAATTTCCATTATAAAAATGCACCAACGTCCGAAGACAATACTCGTATTTCAGACATTTTTTGTGGGGAATTTAGTTTCTGAAAAAACATTGATCATTTTTTATTCTTCATGCTAGATAAAATTATATCTGCTCTGTTAAATAATTTTTTGAATTAAAAGTAACAAACAAAATTTCACAATTAAAAAAAACAAACAAAGAACGATTTTTGGTCGAGTCTAATGTACATGCACATATGTATGTATGCCAAACAAAGATCCAATTTTCACTTTTTAATCAAAATAGTATTGTCTTACTAGTCCTTTTAGCAACAATTTTGTTAAATATTTTCTACTACATTTAAATTTTTATTTCTTTTGCAGATGCAGCAAAGCTTAGCAAAGAATAAAAAGCAAAAAATGCTTCTCACACAAAACCCTTAAACCATTAACTTACAAAATGCAAACCGCATTCAAAAATAAAACATGCAAGCTTTCAGGCATTCAAAAGCAAAATCAAATTTTCTGAAATACTTTTCTTTTGTTAGCAAAAGAACACAAAATTCGAGTTTGTCGATTGTTAAAATACACAAAAGATTATATAAAAACTAAAATTCACTAGACAAATTGCTTCTTACCCATTCTACTCCTCCTACCACTATTACCTGAGCAACCAACTATTCTGAAACTCATTGAATATTATGCAAATAAACGGTACTTCTACTGGTCCTACAATGGCTGCATCTGAGCCACCAGAACCACCACCGCGCAATCCGGATCGCATTAACGCTTCGCTACACAAACTAAGCGAATCTGTAAGTACTTGCACATACATACATATATATGCATCTTTCAAAAACCCCACTTCCTTTCACAAAATAAGTTCAAAAACAAAAATAAAGCACGCAAAAAAAAGTGGAAACCGTAAAATAGACCTTCTTTTTTCGCTCTATCAATATCCTTTTTTCCTGCATGTATTGTATGTATGTAAGTATATATATATACTGAACTGCATGTACGTATATGTAATTTTACATATGTGTGTGTGTTGGCTAAACAACTTTCAAACACATTTCTTTAAATACAAAGAATGCAAAAATATAAGAAATGCACAAAAGTATAAATATTTGAAATTTTCGCATGCATTCCCGCTCTTTCATACCCCAGCGCACACGCCACACCACTTTTGCTGTATTTTTTCCTGCCCTCTTCATCTTTTCTTTGTGATTATTCAACTATAAAATATTTGCTTGCCTTCTCACCTGTAGCTCTTTTGTGCGTACAATCGTACTAACATGCATACATATGTAAGAATGTGTCTGTGTGTCTGTAGCTGCTTGGAATTCCATTGTGCGCGCTCACCCAACTGTAGCTTTGTTAACATACAAACATGTAGTAAAATTTCAAATAACTTAAGATCGAATTTTATGCTTTTAAACTTTTGTACTTTCATATTATAAAATTTTCTTAGAAATTTGCTTTACTTTACTGCTTTCCTCTTTTTGCATGTCACTTTTGTAGCTGCAATCAGCAAGAATTTAAAGCTTTTTCAGCTAAAATATTTGAATACAAGAATTTCATATTATGATTGAACGTCGAGGAAGTGTTTCGTCTACTAATTGTACACTTCATCAACTTGGAAGCGCCCCATCGCACATAGCCAATTTTAGAGAAATAAAGGTTGCTCATACGCCACGTCACAACGTTTTTCACATGTCGAAGCGATTATCTCTGCAATAAATAATAATACATAATATAAGTATATCGAAGACTGAGTTGAGGATTATCATATTTCAGTATACACATTCAAACTCAGAATAGTTCCATACAATCCCATTCACAAGTTTTTGAGTGATGCCCGACCAAACATAAAGACAGATTGACAAAAATACTAAAAACTCTTGATTTGGCTTCTATTGGCATTATTATCGATTTTTCTTAAATATCTGCAATGTACAGACATCGACTTTTCATCATTTTATTATATGTAGAGATTACTAAGATTTGGTATTGTGTAAATTGGCCTTTACTTTTTGAAAAAGATTCGAAAAAAACTACAAAAAATCTAACTGATGATTTTCAAAAACGTACTTTTTATGAAGATCAGATTTTTTCAAATCGGCAAATAATCGATCTGTCATACACTTTTTGTTTCATAACTCTTGAGTTTTCCGTTGCTTGATTTTGTGTCAACAGTATCCAGAAATACCCATTATTCACCGTATCTCGAAATTTGACTCAAAGCGCTGTATCTCAGCTGAATATATTGAGTCTTAGTTTAGATAGGGCGTTCTTCAAAAAAATTAGTGTTCAAATAGTTTTCTGATATAGAAGGCTATCTGGCACTCAGTCGTCGATAAGTGTAGCCAGATATACATATCATTCATCGAAAGTGGGATCTTAATCGCCACCAAGAGCAGAGCTCGGTGCAGAGTACAGAAGACATACATATTCCTAGCTAAGGGTTAGATCTAGTCTCATAAAATGATACATATACATACAGGATCTATAAAACCATTAAGACCAAACTGGTCCTATCCACCAGGCGCTACAAAGTATTTTCTTTTAGGCCACCTTTTATCAGTTATTCAAAACAGTAAACTGAAGTGCAATAAATAAATCGAGTACAAAATTTTTAAATTTTCCAGTCAATATTATTTTGATAGACTTGCGCAGCTATCTATATTCGAAAAAATAAAACCGCAAATTTACTTTATGTGCTCACCACTCCGAACCTTTCTTCCGACAACAAATTCTTCAGAAAAATCTCAGAGAACCACGGATGGGAGAATGTTTCTATTCTAGACACATAGTCCACATTAACAGATAATTTCACATCAAATGACAACTTGGCCACCGGTATTTATTTGGAAGATATTTCGATCACTCGGGCTCACCGAAGATCAAATAGTGTAGTGATGTGACACCGGATCTCATCATAGTGCTTACGGCGATACTTCCTTATGACAATAGGTGGTGGATCTGCATCCAATAGTTGTCAGCGTATTCCGGGCTACGTTATAAGTTAACTTAATATATGCGTGCCTATTTACTTCGGCAATCAAGCGCTTGCATTGTGGATCCCAGTCCTTTCAGCAATACGCTTGCCAAACCTTGTGATTGAGCAGGTCAAACATAAATTCTTTGACGTTCACTTTCGCAAGTACTTTACTCCGATTTGGAACAGCCCCGATGATAAGCGTGATTTCTTTGCAGTTCCGGTAGCCGAAATATTTCTAAGTACAGCTGTGCCCAATATAATAGTAGTGAAATTAAAATGGATATCGTTCAATGAAATAAGAGGAAGCTGTGATTTTAATAATTTTCATTCAAAATATAGCGAATTCTATAACAGAAATCACATAAAAAGAAATTTCAAAGTTTACGCAAAGTTAAGGAAAGTTAATTAAACCTTAAAAAATCGCCATCAAAATCTTTAATTTCTTCGACAGAAGTTCTAGAAAATTTTTGAGTATGCAGTTTTGTAGACCAATCAATTTTAGTATCACATTGTGCAAGTTAGAATTCACTCAAAAGTTTCCTAAAGTTTCAGCATTCTTTTCGTCAAGGGTGTTGAGTGATTTCTTTCATACAACGCATGAAGAACAATAAATTTTGTATGGGAAAAAATAGTCAACATCCTTGACAAAAAAAATTTTAAAATTCAGCAGAAATTTGGAGGTACTTCTAACGCTAAAATTAAATGAGCTATAAAACTGCGTACTCAAAAATGTTCTGTGCAAATATATTAAAATTTTTGATGGAAATTTTTAAAAGTTTAATTAACATTCCTGAACTTTGTGTTAACTTTTAAAACACCTTTTATGGAATTTGCTCTATTTTAAATGAAAATTATTAAAAACTAAGCTTTTTTTTATTTCGTCGAACGATATCCAATTGTGTTTCACTACTATTATATTGAACACAGCTGTATAAAGTTGTGTCGCACTAGTAGCAGACTCATTAACGATTTACCAATGAGGATAGGCATTCCCGCAACAAGAAAAATATATGCTAAAAACCAGAGGTGTCCTTCTGATCGACATAGTTCAGATGAGACATAATAGTTAGCAGTCATAAAAAAAATATTTGGGGCTATATTGCTCCAAGAAGATAAGGCCGAGTTTCTCTACAATTTGTGGTTGGGATCTATGTACATACTTTTCGACGACTCCGAACGGCATCTGCAAAGCATATGAATTTTTGCTAAGAAGCCTTCCATGGCAGAGTTTGCGGCACCACTGCTGAGGGGCGGCCCCGTTTTGAAACAACTTTTCATATTACCTGAAATTTAACCATTGGCCTTTGGTGTGGTAGGTCAGACAGTTAACAAACACAACGAAATAATAACAGATGACGACAAAGGTAGAAAATGTTTGAAATTTGTCACTATGCCAGCTTGAAAAAAAACTTTTTCTTAAACCTAAAATTTACTTTGGTAGTTATTACAAAACCTGAAGCAGATTTTCTCAACAAATTATGAGTTAGGTTGTTTCTAAAAAACGAAAAAACAAAAAACTTAGCTATAATTTTTTTTTGATAATTGTCAGCTATGAATGCGGAAACTGCTTTCTGTTATTGCATCTTGTCACAGTAGTATTCCCTGCCTAACCCCGCATTACTTCGCTATATTCAAATACCTAACTTTTTGCTTTCAAAATTTTGGAAATAACCTAGCTTACATTGCATTCAAATTGTTACATTTCTTTGCATGCTCGCAACTAAGCTAGTAAATTTCTCAGAAGAAAAACTTAGCCCATTACCTGCGCTTGCTTATCATTTTCAAAATATTTCCTACGAACAGCACCCCAATGTTTACTATACACTTCTATTCATATTTCAAATTTTCTTAATTTTTTGTATTACAGAAAAATATTAAGTCTCTCGACTCGAGTATTTCAACGATTAACGAAAAACCGAACAACAACAATAAAACATTGAAACCGTTATTATCGCTTGACCATAGCAACAGCGCTACTAGCAGCACAACTGGTGTCAGCGCCTGTGCTACTACTACAACAACATCAGCAACAATAACAAACACAACAATTACAGCTTTATCTTCCACTAACAATCTTCCAATTACGACTACAACGCAACACCAACAATCACACACACACTCACCGATAACGCCACTAGTTTATACCAAACGACCTACACCAGCAACGGGTGTAGCGACGAGTACGGGTGCCACAGCATCAACATCGGATATAACGCCAGGTGGCGCTGTTGTTGAGAGCATTGCGTCGCTTTGTTCGAATGGCAGTAGCAGCGGCGCTAAAACGCTCGTATCACCAATGACGATCGATAATCAGCAGCATCGCCTAAGTTTTCCAAATAAAAACGAGGCGCATGCAGCACTTATGGCACAACAACAGCAACAAAATTCAAATGGTGCAACTGCAACAACAGCAACATTGGTAAATGGTGGCAGCTGCAGTAATGCGGGTAACAATGCATTGAATGCGAATAATCCGAATGCGAACTCGACGACAACGTCAATGGTGGGAGCGAATCATTCGTTAACTTCATTAAATGCAGGTAAATAATTAGATATAACAGTTTATATACTAGATAATCGATCGTAATGAAATTCAAATAAAATTTTTTGTTTTGTAATAGTGTCAGAAATGTATTTTTAAAACCGGTGCTCCTGAAAATGTTTACTAAACCTTTAAACCACAATCACATAGATATTTAATAAAATCAGATCAGTTTATGTAGGTAGAAATCAGTAATTTTAGTCTTTTAGTGACCACATTGAGCTACTGTATAGTACCATCGATAGTTTGCGAACTCGAAAAACTTTTATAATACTTTTTATAATATACAAAATATACAATCAGTCTGTTAGCTATATAGACCCTGTAAAAAACGATGGAGCACCAGAGTACTCCAACACTCATTCATATAAAAAAGGTGGTCCAATTTACATAGCGATGTCCGGTGATTGGATCACCTAATCCTACTCGGAGTACCATTTAATTTGCTTGCGAATAGTCTATAGAGCACCTACGTTGGAGTACTTTGAAAATGCTGCCAAAAGATTACTCTATAGAGTATTCTAGACGAAAGCGAGAAGGGAGTATGTGTCCTTTTGAGGACCACCTACTCCAACTCTCGCTTTGCTGGAGTACTCTGATACTCCTTTAGGAGTATTCTTTGGAGTCTGAAATGGAGTATTTCCGTTTTTTGCAGGGAGACTAGAGAAGAATTCAATAATTAATTCCATAGGCCCCCCTTCCTGCACAATACACTTTATGCTACATGCAATTTCCTGAATTTTATATACTGCAACCTGATAGTTTGCTGTTAGAAAAGTATGCAAACAAGTTTATGTAATTTACCAAAAACTGTATCAAAAAAACCCCACATAGCTAGATTCCACAAACACCCACACACACACATATAAGAAATGCTAAAAGCATATCGTGAGCGTACCACTGGACACACTTTAAATTCATAACATCATTGAAATACGAAATTCCATATTTTCCATTTCCGCACTGATGATAGATAGCGAAACTTGCCGCTGCATAGGAATAAATTTCGAAATTATGGGCCAACTTAAATTGTGTAGGGTGAGTAAAGTGTAAAGCTATTTGCACGAAAATATAGCAGAACTTACTTAAGGTTTAGTGCTTTTTGTAGAGTTTTAGCGTCTGCAAGGGAAATAGCATAAAATGGAAACGAAAATAACTACTAATAAGGATAACAGCTATTTCTGAGTGCAGGCATAGCAGCATTAGGTTCTTCAACGACAAACACACAAACAACGATTTCATAAATTACCATTGGCAATTGGTTGGTTGTTGTAGCACCTAAGCGTGCATACGCAATTGAATGCCCAAACTGTACTCCAAGGCCAAATACTAATAACGAATTTCATTTCCCGACAACTTTAATTACTGGCGAGCTTTTGTAATGAGCGGAGTGCAAATTGCTTGTGAGTGTAGATAAGGTTGTTGCACAAATTCAGCCTCAAAAGAGTCTAAACTGACTGTACATATTACACTTTGTAACAAAGTGAAATGAATAAAAAAAATCAGGGCTAAACTGAAGCTCGATTTTAGAATAGTACTCGCTAGTGTAAAGCTTGCCACAACCGCGTCCGTTCAGAGAAACCAAAGTCCGTTAATTCTTAAAACAATAAAAAAAAACTTGGTAGTTGATTTTTCGTTTGGCAGGTTTCGAACCAACTATACTGCGCCAGGTATTTGCAAGTTTTTTCAGCGGCTGGGCCACGTTGTGCGAATGATCGAAGATACTCCAGCCCAGAAGGTATTCTTATCGGCACCCGCCGGTGGAAACAGAGGAAGAGGGAGACCACAACTCCGATGGAAGGACCAAGTAGAGACCGATTTGCGATCCCAATTGGAGCCAGTTGTCGCAACGAAGAAACGACTGGCGAGATATGTTGGACGGTCAAAATCGCCCAGGCGGTTAGATGACCATTTAAAGAAGAAAGAACTGTTGGCGCATAATCTTCGCCAAATATTTTATCTATGTCGCAACCTTGATTTTATAATTGTAAGTGGTATCAAAGTGAAGATATAATCATTGTTGTTGAAAAATTTTGTGCATTTTGTAAAAAAAATTAATTTTGACAGAGGTGGATTTGGCAACTACAAAATTGTGATAAGTAGTATTTCTGCTGTAAAAAACAAGATTGTTAGTAATTAAAATAATTGTTAAGGATTACAATTTATGAATAACAAATTGAATAAGTATATTTATAGAATTATAGGTCAAAAATCATACCCCACCTACAGGCGGAGTGGGCTGTTACCAGACAAGTCCTACTTGTAGGGGGATGGAGGTATTCAAAATATGAACTAGAATTACAAAATATGAGTTTTTTCATTTTAAACAAAAATTTTCCCGTTAGTGGGGTAAACACACAGTACCCAGCTGGTAAATGATATCATGAATCCAAACGCTTGCATCACCATCCTACAATAAGTGCTTTGGATGCGACAAGGCCAACTACAACCCTTCTACATCCAGTACAGTGCTCAGGTAGAGATAAAGCAACTTTGATATTGGAATTGTAGCAGTCATGCTCAATAATAATTTAGTAATCACCTATTGTACAAGGTGGCGCAAAAGTAATCCTCCTATCAGAAAATGCTATAAATTTTGCGATTGGCCCTGAAAGTCAGTTCTGTTTTGACATTTGTGTAGTAAACACATGCGAAATACACGTTAATAAACAATGTTACGCTACACTGCTCCAGAACGCGCTACACTGCTCCAATAATCGGTCGGGGCCAAATGGTTACTGTGAATGGTGAGCGCTACAGAGCAATTATCAACGAGTTCTTTTTGCCGCAACTTGATGAATTGGGATTGGAAAACATGTGGTTCCAACAAGACGGTGCAACAGCACACACTGCACGTGCCACAACCGATATGCTGAACTTCGCAAGCTTACTTTTGCGCCACCTTGTATTACCAAACCAAGTTCAAGTTATAATTTCCCTGGCTTCAATTACGTAATGCAAAATTTTCCCAAAATATCCTTCATGTATGCGCTACTTTAGCAATGGTCCAATTTATTTTGGGCGCTTAATTTGCATACGTCAAGTTTGTATGAAAGCCCTCATGCATGTCAACCATTACCATTTTAACACAGTGGAATTACGAAGAAAATCAGAGCTATTCCATTTAACCGAATATGCGGCTAGTTGCATATTCATCGTAAACTGCCCATAGGCCGGCTTTATGCTGCATTTTCGTTAACCTGATGTTGACTGTCGGTTGGTTAAATGAGTTTTGTTTGTGTGAGTGTGTTTTGGATATGGCTTTGGAGCAGCTTTGTGTCTAGCACATGAGTGCATGCGATAAGACTTCCAACTGGTACAAACTCAACGGACAGTAAACCGCCTTCCAAAACTATTAAACTGCATAGAGGAAAATGTGCATGTGTACTTACATATATACATTGACATGTTCGTTGTTATATATGTGTAAGATTTATGTACATTAGGGTGCGTTGAATTAATTTTATTTTTTCTTCTTCTTTTTTGTCGACCGCTATGTGGGAGAACACGGCCGCCGTGGTGTGAAGGTAGTGTTGCCGGCCTACCACACCGAAGGTCCATGGTTCGAGCCCTGGTACAGGTAACATCAAAAGTGATTTGAAAAAAGTTTTTCAAAACGGGGTCGCCCCTCGGCAGTGGTTTGGCAAACTCTCCGAGTGTATTTCTGCCATGACAGGCTTCTCAGCAAAAATTCGTCTCCTTTGTAGATGCCGTTCGGAGTAGGCAAAAAACTGTAGGTCCCACCAATTTGTAGGGAAAATTCAAATCGGCACACCACAAATTGGAAGAGAAGCTTGGCGCAAAAATCTCTTAGGAGGTTTATGATGATATACCTGTTGTATATCGCGCCATAGAGATAGATAGAGATGTGGGAGAACACCCTGTTGCAAGATATTTTTAAGATACGCGCTACCTCAACATTTTTTCCTACATCAAAATTTGGTTGAAGAACGCCCTGTCTGATAATAAGTTTTAAAATCGGCCTATCCTGAAGAAAATTCAATACATTTTCAGCTCAGGTTGAATCGAGTTCTGGGATGAGCGTTGTTGACAAAAAAACGTGTTATATTTTTTTAAATATGTCGCCCATCCACCCAGCCGTTGATTTGTACTTAAAAGAAAAAATTAAATTAAAATTTTAAATCAATAAATAGTATTTTCTAAGGAAAAATCGAGAAACAGAATTACAGAAGTTACTTTTTTTAATCCACCTTCGTCGTAATACAAAATGTACGGTTAATTTCATGTTTTTTTACTGCTTTTACTTAAATTAAACCAAGTAAGGAAAGGGCTGTATTCGACTGTGTCGAAGACTTTATACCTTTTATGAATACGCATCACGGTTTTAAGTATCCGATCCTTACTCACAATTAGTACAAACTCTGCAAAACTGTTAATTTAAAGATACATAGCCCAAACCCCATTTATCGGAAAATCGATTGTATGGGAGCTTTATGTTATGTTGGTCCGATCTGGGTGATTTTCACTACACACATTACATATATAATATGTACTAAAACTGCATTTGCATTTAATTTTATGTTCCTAGTTTTTAATTGCAACAGTTATAGGCCAAAACCCGTTTATCGGAACAAATGATTGCATGGGAGCTATGTGTTGTATTAGTCCGATCATGCTGGTTCCGACAAATGATTCATGCTTTACAAAATAGCTGCCTCTTACCAAATTCCATCGAGATATCTCTAAAACTGAGGGACTAGTTTGCGTGTAAACAGACAGACGGACGGACGGACGGACAGACGGGCATGGCTAAATCCATTCAGCTCATCGCCCTGATCATTTCGGTATTATTTATTGGTGGGTCTATCTCTTCTTCTTCTCATACTTACAAACATCGGACCAAAGTGATAAAACCACTTCATGTTCATGAAAGGTATAAAAAATAACACGAAGTAAATTTTTTTCAGCTTCTGAATTTCTATTGGCCTACATATTCTAGGAAACCTTACATATTTTGTTTTTCTTTTCTCAATTTTTCTTTTTCTTTATAAAAGTCAAGTAAAAAGTTCAGTCCACCCTAATGTTCCTACATACCCATAGGCGTGTGCCATTTATGTACATGGGTGTAGGTTAGAGCTTGTTTCCGTCAGGTTATGCCGGAAAACGTATTTTTGTCTCATAAAAATTTGATTTTAGCTCTATTATCTCGACCACTGGGCTTAGGCGGCAAACTCTTTCATCTGATTTATAAAGGGATCTTTATTTTTCAGCAGTTGGAAGTTTATAACTGGTAGTCGGGCATTGATAAAGCTCCACGGTGGGACGCCAGCTCCCTATATTTATCTTAAAGACTTAAAATATCTCGAAGGCTCGCCAGGCTTGATATTCTTGAGCTTTAAGCACGTGGAAGGGTTTCTACGGAATTACATTCTTGTTGTCGTTGATGTTGATTTTTCTATAATATAGTAATAATTCCACCACTTTCCAGAAGTTGGGTATCTTTGGATCTTAGTTGCTCCAGGAGATATACAAAGCAGCTACCTAGCATGCAGTTAAGGAGTGTTCCATAATAAAAACAGCAACCTCGCCACATCACCTAAACAGAGATCCTAATATTCATGTTGGTATGCGTATTTTCATCCACTCAAAGATAATTAAGCTCCTATTCAACCATAAACTCGGCTTGTGCTATTTGCATATCGAGCTGTCCGCATTGAATCCCCCTTTACATATAGATACAAATATGACTGACACAGTGTGCTTACTGCGATATTTCATAGTGTTCAAACACTACTTGGAACTATAGCCCGCTTCTATGAATGATGGAAATTTAATCTTTGGATCTTGTGTTTCGGCAGCTTCCATTAGTGTAGTGCCAAAACTATCAAGAGCATTACGTAGGTTATTGCTGTTGGGCACTGTGGGTGCATTTATGTAGGTACATAAGCTTGAGTACGTAAAGTATGTAGTTTCATTTGAAAAAAGATACTTTGATAGCTCTCAATTAAGGAATAGTGACGGCTCAACTATGAGTGGGCAAGCATACAGATCTCTTCAGAAGCAAACTGTGAGCTTGTACTTCAGTTTGCAGAGAATATTTATAAAAAAATTTTAATTCAGAGATTTGGTTTCCCATTGCAAACACCCACATTGCGAACTGACAGCCTAACGAATTTGAGTCAGAAAATCGGTAACTGCTATAACTATCTCGGAAGCCTACGTAAAAAATGAAATCAGATTGCAGTGAAGATAATTAGCTTAGAACTCTATACTTGACTAGATGTGGGTAAATTTTCGAAATGTGGGAAAATGCTTCTGGCACTAAGTTCCGATCACGTACATATCCATGGGGCTTCATTATTCAGCGGGAGTATTTCAAACGGAATCTGGGACGGGTGCAAGATACATTACTGGGGCAAATAAGAGGTTAGTCGTGTTTTCAAATAGCCACACAAATCTTAGAGCTCTCAACAACTATAGCTTCGAGTGTGATAAAGCGTTCTAGTCATAGACTTGACGTAGATTTTTTCTAGTTTGGTTTTTTCTAGGACACCGAAACGTGAAGGAAAACCTGATGGCTAAAGTGTTAGCACATGGTTGTTGGGATTCGATACTGCGGTAAGCTGAACAGGAAAAATAAATTCAGATAAAATGAGATACGAAATTAACATTGCGTACCACGGAGCGTATGAGCAACATTTAATATGAATACTAGAGATGCCACGAATACTAATTTAGCTAAATACCGAATAGCGAATATTCGGCGAGACTTTAGGCCGAAACGCATAATATACAGCAGGTGAATAATTGGCAGCACTTAGTACTTTTCACTGGTTACAAGTTACAGCGCTTTAACTCTAAGGGCATCATTATGTATTGCGAACGAAAGCTCAGAGGTACCATTCGTCTCTTGACGATTTCGTCCGGCAAGCGTATTTTTTATCATTTTCGATCGCCTCATTTGTTTCTTACGTCATGGGAAAGCAAATCTGGGAATTTGATTTTATGACAAATAATTTATTTCATTTGACTTTTATTTGGCTGAGAGAATTTTCTTCTGTTGCTATGATCGTCTTACATATCTGAGGCGAAGCGAACGTTCGTTTGCAGCAAGCTGCATTACTTTACGTCTAACTTAACATTAAAGATATCCCTTTTTTCGATAACCCGAAAGGCGTCGAAGTTATTTTTCATAGTTTGCAATATTCGGCCGAATACCGAATAGTTGCCGAATATTCGTGGCATCTTTAATGTATATATTAAGGTCTTTTACATGATATGCTTATTTCACATGACCTGCCACCTTTTCTACACTCATGTAATGTCGTACTCGTATTTTCAGTTTATTTGCTTCTTTTACACAATAAATAAATAAATCCAAAAAATTAAAATCAACCAATGAGAGCACATATGATTCTCCAATGAGAGCATATATGATTCTGATTGTGTGTCAGACAAAAATAGGAATGTTTCTATTTCGTATGTGCATTTTTCTGACTTGTATAAAAGGAAAGTTTAAGTTGCGTTTACACGTTATGTTGGTTTTCATACGTAAAATGTGGCATATACACAAACTTGAAAGATAGAACAATTAATGGTTTAGCAAGCGAACCCATTATCAAAAACGAAAAGAGTCTATGATACTCAAAACAAAAAACTTAATGGCCGAATTAGCCTAGACTTAGAATTAACTTGACTTGATTTAGCTTACAAAAGAACACAGAGTGAATTATTCAAGGTGACACCTTTTTGAATTTTTCTTTATTTGACGTATTGCTTTCGAACTGAATTTCATTCATCCAAAAATTGAGTATGCTTTACAATATATGAAGGAATTTTTTTGAAAACTGGTAAACCCGGCCCGTTTCGGTATGTCTTAGAACTTATAATACACTGAGTCCGACCTTAATCATTATATACCATGCCAGATAAGATATGGAACTTAATTACATCGCTTATTCCAGCACTTATTATCACCTTTTAATAGATACCCATATTGTACTAAACAAATTTTAGGGTCACCTTGGTCTACATATCGATCGATATCTCTATTAGAGCTATTCCAACAAATGATGCCTTAAATTTTAAGTTAAACATCCAGTAATGCAATGGTAAAAGTTTCATTCAATTCCATTCAGCAGTTTTTGAGTGATTCGCGCCCAAACATACAAACAGACAGACGAAAATAACGATCCCTCCTATACATTTTTACAATTTTATTATATGTAGATAGATGAATGCAAATAGCGTGAAACGCCGATATTGTTCTTAGAATTCATATTGCATTCCAGCTGAACAATAACTTAGCATTGACTTTAACGTTTGAAAATAAATGCTGTTGCGGTTAATTTATTTGTTCGAATATAAAAGCTTAAACCCAATAAAGTTGTGAAGTGGCATATGGCTTTAAAGAAATACGGCATCCATGCATCATTCATTAAATATTTCGTACAAAAATTATATCAAAATCCTCATAGCGCAATTGATACCAAAAGCCAGTTCGAATTTTATTTTTAAAATAGATTTAAAACTTAATTGAGTTCGTTTGTGTGCTCTAATTGTTGTCTGATGCCAGGGGTCAGACACTAAAATAAAAAAAGAGATTTTTCTTTGTGAGCTCTTAGCAACATATCAAAATTTTAAATTTTTTCACAGAATTTTTAGAATTTTATGGAGTATCACAAACTTAATATTAACACCTTATTATACTAAAAAAATTTTGATAAATTTCTTGGAGTTTTCCTGAGTTTTGCGTACATTTTTAAAACAAAATTTATAGTTATTCCATTCGACCTGCTTTCACATAGTCCTTGTTAAAATAATTTTATTTTTATTTATATTATATTTTTTATTTATTTATATAGTCTTTGTTAAACGATTTTATTAAAGCCAAAATTTGTGAAGATCGCAGAAAATTAATGTGCCAATAATTATGTCCGCACTGTATGCTTAAATTATTTTTTGGAATGGCGAAAAAAATACTATAAACCCAGTTATCAAGCTTTAAACATTGGTTGTTTTTCTTTTCGATGCCAGATAACTTTTTTTTAATTTTAATTTTGAAAAAATTAATTTTCTTATTTTATTATAAGTTGCTGTATGCTTACGAGAAAAGGCGTCTATTACTTTCAGTGCTGCTCAAATACTTTTATATTGACGTGTAAATAACAATACAAATACAAAAATTGTGTCTATATACAGATTTTTTTTTTTCAGTTAAGGAAGTAAAAAAATGTTTTTGAGAACTATCTACACGTTTTTTTGATTTCGCACGTGTCACATCCACATAAACTGTAATTTTCTTAACATAAGATAGAAATGTTGAGCTTGGAACCAAAATCGATATGTGAAATTAATCTTTTTTAAAATTGAAAACTCGTTACAATCAACAATCATGGCAACTTTATCTACAAATAACAGACAAACATTAGTTATATAAATTTTGCAGTTCATGCTGAAATTTTATTCGGGTTCTTAAATATAAATTAAATCATTGGACCATGATCTAGTATCGTGACAGGAATTCTATGGCTCAATTTCACAATTTTCCTGCCGTCTTTGATCGTCATGATCTATGGCGCTTCAAAACGATATCATTTTTTCCATATTATAAGAAAATACCATTGAATTAATTGAATAATATGAGTAACGATATTTTTTCTTATTTTTACTAAAAACATCTCCGCATTTTATACCTCCAATTTCAGATTCTCCCACGAAACTGCGCGAAGAAAATGAACGTCTAAACTCTGAAATCAACAGACTACGCAAACTGTTGGAAAACTCGCCAGAGGGTGCTGTTGGTGGTGTGGATCTCTCAGACTCCAACAGTTGTGGCGATGCACAATCAACCGATGGTAGTGGCAGCGTACCACAACAGCGCGTTGATCGTCTCGAAGCCGAACTACGTTCAGCCAAAAATGAAATAATGTCGCTACGAATCGAACGTAAAAAACTGCGAGCCGACAAAAGTGAGTTGATAGCACAAGTAAAACAATTATGTGCCTCGCTACAGGATAAAGAACAAGAACTACGCGAGTTCATACGAAATTTTCAAGATCGTGTGCGCGAGACTGAATCAAATAATGCCAAATTGACAGGCGACCGAGAGCGAGAACGCTGGCAATTACTAAAGCAGGCACGTGATGAAGCCGAACGTTCATTATCATTGGCGCAGCAATTGAATGCGCGTGACCTACAATTACAACGTCTACAAGATCAATTACAAGAGGCACGACGCCAACTCTCGGGATGTTTATCCGATCAAGAGAGTTTGCTCTCTTTTGCACCGCTTACGCCGCCATCAGCCACATCGGGAATGATAAATCAGATTGCAACAACAATAACAGCGAATAGTGGCATGCGCAACGATGATAGTGGGCGTGGCAATTCAAATTCTCTGTCAGCATTTAGTAGCAGTTTGAGCGGTGGCTCAGGCGCTACAGCGGGTGATCGTAATTCGTGCTCAAACGATTCGGGACTGCGAAATAGTAGTGATCGCGAGAGTACGGGTGGCGATTTGAATTTCAGTGATGGCACTTGTGAGAATGGACCTTGCATAACCGTTGATCCGGATAGTATTTCGCTGGTCTCTAGTCAAAATATGTATCAATGTGAGTATGCTGATCAATAAAGTGATATGCACTTAAGTTGTTTAGTACAATTTTTTACAGATGGCACACCAAAGGAACGTAGTCCAACTTTGTCACCTTTGAACTCGGCTGCATACTCCAGGTAATTTATTTTGTACTCACAAACAAAGATTTTGAGAAATACAGTGTATCACGCTTTTCAGATCTGTGGAACAGCTTGGCTCGCCTGTAGAATCGGATGGTTGTCCTGGTGCGGTTGCGCGTAAATTCCCACCTAAAACTGGCACATTGAGTGCACGTAATGGTCGCGGTGGCACTTGGGGAAGTATTTCGCGTGTGTTTGCACGTTCGCGTAATAAAAGCAAAGCATTGTCGGCAGATGGCGCTGCAGAGTGTAAGTAAAATAAAAATAACAACATCATCAACAGCATCCTTAATAAATATTAAACCCTTAGCCACTAACAACATCTAACCATTGTGTATTTTAGTAACTCCCTATTTTTCAGACTCTGACTACTCTTGGTCGCCACTCTCTGAAGAGGGTTATGCTGAGAAATTGCGTCTACTGCGTGATGCTTCACAATTGCCAATGGAGAGATGGCGTGCTTCACAGGTGCTCGCCTGGTTGGAGGTAGCACTCGGCATGCCACAGTATAGTACGCGTTGTGCGGAGAATGTGAAGAGTGGTAAAGTTTTGCTTGAACTTAACGATGGTGAATTGGAAACTGGTTTAGGTTTGGTACATCCAATGCATCGTAAGAAATTACGTTTGGCCATTGAGGAGCAACGTCGCCCAGAATTGGTTCGTTATCCGATGATTACACAACTAGGGCACACCTGGGTTGCTACTGAATGGTTGCCCGATATTGGACTTCCACAATACGCTGACTCTTTTCTGCATTCACTAGTAGATGCGCGCATGTTGGACACATTGTCGAAGAAGGAATTGGAGAAATTTTTGGGAGTGACAAGAAAGTTTCATCAAGCGAGCATTGTACATGGTGAGTATAATCGTATGAGGGATATAATTTTTTGAGATTGATGCGGTACTAGGCCAGAGCCATATCGATATTTTTGTAATTTCGGTGTACATTTCGGGTAGTTTTGGTACCGTTTCGGTATTATCTAGGAACCATTCCGCGATTGTACCACTATTTCGGGATCGCTCAGCTTTAGTGTCAAGCAGTTTGCGATAGAATCAATTTACAACAAACGGGTTTAGTTCTAAACTCCGGATGATTTCGGATTACTTACAAATCTTTCAATCATCCCCGATGAGGAGCTTGAGTTCATGAACGAATTTCAAGGAAGCCATGCCTGACCAAACTTGACAGCTTATAGAGATGTTGTTGTTGTTGCTGTTAACAGTGCTTCGCCCTGCCCAATGGGCTCGATCACACTAAATTGTCATCAGGCTCTTCTAACGGAAGTCCGAGGAAACGCGCAGTTTCCACAGGGTTGGACCAGAGTGATTTAGGTGTTAGAAGAGTGGGTTCGACTGAACAGGAGAAGAGATGTTTGGTATCATGAGGGGACATACCACATGCAGGGTATGTGTTTCGTATGTTGGGGTTCAGTCTGGATAAATAAGAGTTTCACCTATTACAATATCCAGAGCGAAGTTGTGCTAGTATTACCCTAGTCTCCCTCGGAAGTACACGCTCCTCTTCAGCCAATTCAGGTGGTTAAGTATTAATAACGGGATTCACAGGCCGAGACCTGAGAGATCTGTCTACCGACTCGGTGTGGAGGTCATTTAGAGCCCGTCTATGGTTCCGCAGATCAAACGGCAAAGAGATATGGTGATTATAAAGCTCGATATCTTTAGCTCTGCAATCTGGACTGGGTTGCGCTATAGCGTTTGGATGGAACTTGATAAACACTGCTGATATCAACAGTTTGAGTATAGTTATAAAGCCACTAGAGAATGCTATTGACAGGTGAGAAGAGTTTTGTAGTCAATGGAATGTGGCACTTAAACAGCTGATTTATTTATTTATTTATTTTTAGCAAAGTCAATGGAATACAATCCTTACGGACTATAGGTTATAAACTTAACTGAAATAGTATTTAGAATTATTTAATGAATATATGATACATTTGTGTATGGATCAGAAAATTTAAAAAACTGAGTTTAAAATATTTAGTGGCTTAGTACAAAAAAGAAACGAAGTAAATGTATTTGCAGATACCCAAATGTTTTCAATAAGACCTTTCCATTACTAAATATTTCGTGATAGTGAGATTTCTTCAATATTGAAATACTTTATCCTAAGCAGGCATTATATGGGCAACAGACTTAGATAATACTGTCCTCTCTACTTTATTATTAGATATTCATATATTTAGAAGGGTTGGACTACCGCTACCTATTAAAAACACTCTCCTTTCGGGTTTCGGTTCTTGTTTATCGCCCAACTGCCGACTGCCATTAGCCGAGTAAACATTTTTGTTTTAAATTCTATTTTTTTTGTCTTTTTCTATCTTTCCTCAGGTATTCATGTGCTTCGCATTGTGAAATATGATCGCCAAACTCTGGCTATGCGTCGGATACAATCAGAAAACGTTGACACGGATCCGATTGTTTGGACAAATCAACGCTTTATACGTTGGGCTAGATCCATTGATCTGGGAGAATACGCTGACAATTTAAAAGGTAAGGAGTTGGCATGTTGAATAAATTATTGAACTCTTATTAAAATAACGCCGTGGTGTGGCGGTAGTGTTGCTGGCCCATCACACGGAAGGTCCAAGGTTGGAGCTCTGGAACAGGTAACATAAGAATTGGTTTGAAAAAGTTTTTTTTAAAACGGGGTCGCCCCTCGGCAGTGGTTTCGCAAACTCTCCGAGTGTAATTCTGCCAATCAAAAAACTGTAGGTCCCGCCAATTTGTAGGAAAAATTAGAAGCAGCACACCACAAATTGCTAGAGAAGCTCGGCCTTAATCTTCCCAGGAGGTACATATCGCGCCAATTATTTATTTATTTTTATTTATATTAAAAAAAAAAAGTATTACACTTAAAGCCGGTTTCACGAAAGAAATTTAAATGTAAACCAGACCTTTTAAACTTGATTAGTAATTAGCAATCAATTAATTAGACAGCTTGTATAATTGATAATGATTATTTTAATTTTTTTTTCAAGAAAAGACAATTATTAATTGATTACGGATAGAAAAAATCAAAAAGAATCAGAAAAAAATAGTTTTGATTGCTTTTGATTATTTTTGGTTTTTTTTTTTTGATTACTTTTGATTTTTTTTTCAGTATTGTTGATGTGTATATTTAAATGCTTCTGCAACAATGCTGAAAAAATAATAAATATTCTTAAAAACCATAATTTTTTAATTAATCGGAAAATAGTTATTTAAAATTTAAAGTAATTGGTAGTCAATCATTAAATGGATTCTCAAGAAAGTAATAATTCAAATCGGTTATCATTACGATTAGTAATCATTATTTAACAGGTCTGATGTGAACTGATTTTTTTATTCGAATTTTATATGAAATCTGACAGCGGCAAAAATTATTTTTCAATTAAATAGCTTCGTGAGACTTACAATACTTTTTGTAAGGTATATACTTACTTTATTCTTGATTTCAATTTCTAACTGTCGCATATATTTAAGATTTAAACTCGATTTTTTTGCGTGTACTTTTATATAAAATTTTACTTTTATTTTCTTCATTAAACTTATATTCATTTGGTCGCTACTTCAATTTGCATTAACTTAAACCAATTTCTGCATCTTTCCTTTCCACAGACAGCGGCGTTCATGGCGGCCTTGTCGTATTGGAACCATCGTTCTCAGGTGATACCATGGCTACAGCGTTGGGCATACCACCTTCCAAGAATATCATACGACGTCATCTAACAACCGAATTTGATGCGCTCATTTTGCCTGCAAGGTAAGGAAAAGCTACATATCTACACTAGTTTCAATTCATTCATCTTTCCTACAATCATTTCACCAAAAATGTCTAACTATCTGTGTGTATGTAGTGTAAGTGTGTAACAAAAAATTATTTTTTTTTTGTTTTCTTAAATGTTTATGCCAATACATAAGAAATAAAAGTAAAATATAACTGAAAGAACTCATAAAATGTTAAATATTTGTTTAACACTGCATGCTTCTGAGTTTATTGTTTTTTTTTAGTTTTAGTTTTTTAGATTTATTTATAAATTTTTTTTTTTTTTGATTTTTTAATTGGTAGATTTTAACTTACTAATTTTTGTTTTATTGAAAATATATCCTTTTAATTTATATCGTGCATATTTCTACTCGCCTAAATAAACCATTATTAATATTTTCAACTACGCATTCTATAGCTCATATCATCATTTGAAAGCTTTCACACATACTACAAATCTATATCTACAAATTTTTGTTTGTAGTTGATTCAAAAAGTGCGTCCTATTTCATTTTTTAGAGTTATTCTTTAATTTTGTAATAGTTGTTTTTATTTTAATATTAAAATAGTAGCAATTTTTCTGTTTGTTTTTTGTTCAGTTTGTTGACTATCTCGTGCCGTACCATAATTTCTACTTACAACTCGATTGTAAAATCCGCAGGAAGACGTTTCTAAATATTAGTAGTCCGTTTCCATTTAATTGCAATCGGTCTGTAAACTATGTCCAAGTTCAATACCTAGGTCGACTTCTCGTATTTTGTATTTGGTATGTTCCAAAAAGTAGTTGATTGCATAATATCGATTGGGCTTTCGCTCCAACCCTCTCAACTGAAAATTCGGCTGTAGAATGCCCGATATAAACTACAAGATTATCCTAACTAGGAAGAATAAAGAAAATAATTGAACATATTAATTTCAAACCCACGTGTCTAAACCAGCCGATAGAGTGCGACCGATTGTTTTCTTGGTGTGCATTAGCGTGTTTACTTTACAGGTGATTTTTTTATCTTCGCCCTACCGAAAATCTGATTACTTATAAAAAATTAAATACATGTAATTAAAGAATAGTTCTAAGGGCTTTATAGTATTAGCTCGATTTTCCATGCAAATTTTATGTTGGATATTGGATTTCTTTTCTTATAATATTTTGTGGTATTAAACAATTTTTGTACCTATAGTAGTGCTACGCACACCAGGTATATTAACTTATTCGCCTAACGGTAGTATGTAACATAAACGGATCCAGATAGATATTGACTTATATACATCAAAATGTTCAGGAGGAAAAAATAAATTGATTGAGTCATGTCCGTCCGTCCGTTCGTCTGTTAACACGATAACTTGAGTAAATTTTGAGATATCTCAATGAAATTTGGTATGCAGGTTCCTTGGCACTTATCTCTGAGCGCTATTTAAAATGGGCGAAATCGGATAATAGACACGCCCACTTTTTATATATAGAATATTTTCAAAATATTTCGTGTGCGCATTAAAGTTAAGGTAGAAAATAAAATGTTCGAAAAATTTTTTTAAATGGGTGTGGCACCGCCCACTTATGATTAAGTCAAACTTAGAAATAATATAAATCATAAATCAAAAACCGTTCAAGATATCGAAACGAAATTCAGCACACATATTTATATTAATACAAGGAATGTTCCGGAAATAAATGGGCGAAATCGGTTAAGGTCCACGCCCACTTTTATACGAAAGATTTTGAAAAGGATCATAGATATATTTAATAGGCAATAACTTTGCGTACAAAAGCTTTGTATCATTTCTATTTCCTTTACAAAGTGTCCGTTGTTGTTGTTGTTAACAGTGCTTCGCCCTGCCCAATGGGCTCGATCACTCTAAATTGTCATCAGGCTCTTCTAACGGAAGTCCGAGGAAACGCGCAGTTTCCACAGGGTTGGACCAGAGTGATGTGGGTGTTAGAAGAGTGAGTTCAACTGAACAGGAAAAGAGATGTATGGTATCATGAGGGGTCATACCACATGCAGGGCATGTATTTGGTATGTTGGGGTTCAGTCTGGATAAATAAGAGTTTAACCTATTACAGTATCCTGAGCGAAGTTGTGCTAGTATGACTCTAGTCTCCCTCGGAAGTACACGCTCCTCTTCAGCCAATTCAGGTGGTTGAGTATTAATAACGGGATTCACAGGCCGAGATCTGAGGGATCTGTCTACCTACTCAGTGTGGAGGTCATTTAGAGCCCGTCTATGGTTCCGCAGATCAAACGGCAAAGAGATATGATGCGGTATCTCATCGTAATGCTTACGGAGATGTCTCCTTATGTCCGTGAACGAAGAAAGTCGTTCTATATAAATTTTTGAAAATGGCCTTTGCTCCGCCCCTTTTATAGTGGCTTACTACCCAAAACTTTTTATGCCATAACTTCGGCAAAAATTTATTCATCGAAACGATATTTGGCGAAAATGTTGTACATATAAAAATAAATGTTTGTTGGAAAAATGGGCGAAATCGGTTAAGGTCCACGCCCACTTTTATATGAAAGGGTTTGAAGAGGATCGTAGATATATTAAATAGGCAATAACTTTGAGTAAAATAGCTATACATCATTTATATTTCATTTTTAAAGTTTCCGTAAACTAAGAAATCCAAAACATACAAATTTTTTTAAATGGGCGTTCCCCGCCCCTTTTATAGTGGATTATTCCATAAAACTTTGTATGCCATAACTCCGCAAAAATTGATTTATCGAAACGATATTTTGCGAAAATGTTGTACATATAAAAATAAATGTTTTTTGTAAAAATGGGCGAAATCGGTCAACGGCCACATCCAGTTTTTTAACATAGTTCTGAAAAATTTGTTTGTAAAATGTAAAACGCGATTTTTTATAACCATCCTAGCTATATCAATAAGATCTTGCAGACATAGTAAACCTTTTAAGCAAAACTTAGCCGCACAAAAATTTTGTGGATTTTGGGGCAGAAGGCGTGGCGCCGCCCAATTTTCAGCATACAAATTCTGTTATTTTCAAAGGCGATTGCTTGTAGTTTGAACTAGATATTTCAATCAAAATTGGTCAGCTGCTACTCAATAGTATCTAGTATACTCCTGCCAAAAATTAAGCAAATCGGTTAACACGCAAGTAAAATATCCGGGCAAGTTGTTAATACCCCACTGCGATGGATAAATTATATACCTTTTTTGATTTTCATACCTTTAATGAACATGAAATGTTTGTAAGTATGAGAAGAAGAAGAGATGGGCCCATCAATAAGTAAACTGAAATAGTAAGGACAATGAGCTGAGTCGATTTAGCAATGTCCGTCTCTCCGTCCGCCTGTCTATTTGAAAGCAAATTTTTCAAACATAAAATGTTCATGTATTGGTATTTTGAAAAAATGTGGTTAGCAGTGGTTGGTAGGGAAACTATTTATATACAAATAAATTAATTTACCTATAACAGAAGTGTAACTCATAACAGAAGTGTTTTTATTGAAAACAATCCGCTGGTTTTATAATACCAACTGAAAAATACTAAAATAAACCTGCGTGAATTTGTATGCCATAATAGATCACTACTAGGTATATAATGTTCGGTTCCACCCGAACTTAGACTTCCTTACTGGTTTGTAATTAAATGATTGCATAACCAGATATTATAGAGGCTAGAATGCGCCATTGTTTCATTGGATAGGAAGTTGCATTTTTTGACATTTCTCTTTGCGGATTTAAGTTCAAAAAAATCATGCCCCATATTAGTTGGGGAATTATTTATTTTTTTTATTTTTTTTGATACCGAAAAGTCAAATTGAATTTCTTCCATTGTTCCATAGTTTTTAAAATCGAAATTTCGAAATTAAGTTTTAAGGAAGCTCGATATTACATTTTTATTATCTACTAGAAGGCCCGGCAGTCTATGTTCTGACCGAAAATCATACTATCTGCCATTTCCATCTCCCACTTTCTCTACCCCTCTAACTCCTTCTTCTTCGATCTTTCCCTGCCCCCCCCCAAATTTAATTAGTCGTTTTCACCGTCTTCTTTTTCTATTCCTAATTCTATTCAGATAACCATTCCTAGTCTCCTTTCTCTAGTTCTTCCTCTTTTATAGTATATCTTCTGTTATTCCATTAAAATCAACTCTTCAGTAAATCAAAGCTTCGTTTGTGATGAGCGTAGCGCTGCTGCACTAAAATACTAATGTGTGGTTTGTAGATGTTCTATGGACTCAAACGGTCCAGAAATGTGTGAAATTATTGACAACATTAATATATCAACTAAGTATGCAAGGTATAACATCCCTGTGTCCTATTATCGCACAAATACATATTTAAAAAGCTTGAATGCTTAGCATCAGACCAGTAGATCGGCTGTTTTGGGCTAGCAAAAACTTCGACTTTAATTTAAAACAAATAAGGTTTTTAAGGAATCAGATTTTCTGGTAGAATTCTGCTAATATACCGTGTAGCCGCCATACAATCGATTCCTCCGGTAAACTGGCTTTCGGCTCTATATCAACAAAGTAATTATTAAAATTTTGAGTCGTTTGTACTTGTTGTAAATTAAGATCGGATAGTAAAAATCATGACTAGTTAATTGTTAAACTAATTTTTCTTCACTAGCTTCCACAATATTTTCTTTTTATTGAAATTTTCTTTGTGTTGCCACACCCTTCTTCAACGAGTTCTTAGCATCGTTTTAATGGGATTAATCGAGTCTGTTTAGTAGGATTAGGGGCAAAGGATGAAGACTAATGTAATCAACGGACAATTTCGGTTCTTTCAATAACTGAAAAACAGGTATAAAAGAACATAAGTTGATAAGCGGGGGATTCCCCAAGAATCGATAAATATCCAACATATGTATGAAGTTAATTTGGGTGATATCAATTTCAAACTTAATTTCCATGTAAATCATGATATGAGCTATTTAGGCTAAGCAATTAAAATAATTAAACTAAAAATTAAGAAAAGCTATAATTTATTTTTTAGAAATCAATATAATACAATTGTATTGATCTCATATTTGCTTTATACTTCGTTCTTATTTGTAGTTATAAAAAAATTCAAGAAAAATATTTTTAGTTTCCATGAAAATAAAAACTTCATAACTAGCAATTCGGTCTATGTCCAACGCATCAACACTCTGCTCTTTGTTGTCATTTCGTTAAAAGCGCTTATAATCAGTCATAAATTCATTCATCTTCCATTTCACGTAACACATCTGCTATCAATGTTTGCCAATTTCGCTTAGTTTTTTTGCTACATATTTGCATTCGCAATTCAAATTCATTTGCATTAACTTTCCATAATTGACATTTTCCATTTCATTCTCGCCTCATATTACCATCATTGCATTCATAAGACTTTATTAGCAAGTTTCATTTATGATCAACCGAACACTTTCATAACTATATAAATGTATTCTCTTTGTATGCGTTTACATATATATGTATGTATGTACTACTACTATTAAGCAAGAATATTAACTGTTTGTATGTACTAAATAATTTTCTGCTAAATAATCACTTCTCTCATTAGTAATTATATCGTACCTCATTAACTTTATGTGCTTGTGTTGAATTAAAAAATTAAAAATAAATATGTTTGTTAATAAAGTCACTTGTTAGAAAAATAAAAAGCGAGTTCAAAAAAAAAATAAATAAATATGTTAGCAAAGAAAAGCGCAAATAACCATACTAACCAACAACGTTTTCGTCATTTCTCCCATTTTTCCCATGATGTGTTTTTACTTTTTCACAAACATGCATACCTCAACCACAACAACAAAATCGTTCAATGAAAAAAAAAACTAAATAAATTAAAAACGAAAAAATTTTTCAAAAAATTTGCTACTGGCTGCATACCGCAGATACATTGTTTACTGTCAAATGGAAGAATTTCAAATGGATAGCTCACGACAATTGAATCTAGCAAATCAAAAGCAACTAGGCAGATAAATCGTTGTTAAGTTATTTGATCCATTGCTATAAGTACTACATACATAGATGTCCTTAGTAATACCACTACACACAAATCTATATATATATAAGTGTACATACATGTTTTTAAGTGTATGTAACTTTGTACTGTGAAGTATTATAAAATCACAAAAAACTTTGAATTAGTATAAACTAAAATAAATCTGTGTAGAAGACATTGAGCGATACAATAACTAATATTAATTTATATATAATATAATTTATAATTTATATATATAATTTATATATATATAAATATAAAAATTTGCTTCAGATATACATACATACTTTAACAAACAAAAAGTATGGTATACAAATAGTCTTTGAAAAATACTCAAGAACGATGCCCAGCGTTCGATTTTGGTGTTTTCTTTCTAGAAAAGTTTTGAAATTTCGTACTTCTTCGGATTTATTTAAAATATTCATGACTAAATGAGCTCAAGGGCAGGAATAATTAATTTTTATATGAAAATTATTATTGTTAATTTTTTTTAAGATAATTAAAATTTTAATTAAACAACTTTTAAATATATCTAGAAATAAGATAAAGTTATTCGGTTTCCTTAAAATACAGTTCAAAACTATGCTCTAGTTAGGAGAATTTGTTGGGAAGAATCGTAAGTCATTGTGGAACTTAGCTTTGCTCAGCATTTTTCGAAGTTGCTTTATAATTTTGCTTGAACGAGATCAATGATGCCCACATCTGTTTTATGGAGAGTAAGTCCTATGCATAGGAAGAAAATTTAACTAATATATGTGCATATGTTTCCATCTAACTTCTCATTGAAGTGGTAAGCATTAGAAAGAATGCAGCTCTGGGATAAATTGTGCACACTCATTTCAAAACTACCAATCACAGTGGGCCATTCGGGCTATCCTAACAAAACTATCAAAGAAAAAGTTGAGAAATTCGATACATATCAACATACAAATGTATCTTTGAATATTATTTTAAGAAGCGACTATTTGCTAACATTTTCTCTTTAGCTCGCAAAATACATTCTACCCAGAGTAAAGCAAACTGATTAAAAATTAATATTTTATTTTTTACTTAAAAAAAAGAAGAGTAAAGTTTTTGCTTTCACATTTAAGCTAAGACATAAAATGGAAATTAAAACTGTTCTCTTTGCCAAAAGGTAATATCGGATATCGTTCTTTAATATTTTTCAATTACTATACTTATGTAGGCATAAGTGTTGTCATTTGTAAATGCATATTCAATTAAAATTAAAACTCGAGCTGGTTTTGAAATGTTTACCGAAGGTAGAAAGAGGTAGCATTGTTGTCTATAAATATTTAAAAAGAAAATAATACACAAAAATGTTTTGTCAATTTTAAAAATTAGTTAAAACAGATTTGTTGGCTTTAAAAGTTCCAGTATGGGCCAAGTGGAAACAAGTAGGAACAGTTAGTTAAGACGAAAAGAAGATTAGCTGCTTTGATTTGATCATTTTCTCTACAGCAGATACGCCTAAGCTGTAGACTGAAGATTGGAAACACTTTACATTTTTAAGTTAACCGAAATCAAATACACATAACACAAATACAAAGTTCAGACAGTTGTCGTGATTGTAGAGTGGGAACAGTTTTTTACTCAAAGTGTGAACACAGCCTAGACTGAAACTTAAATTGCTAATCATAACTAGTTGTCAACCGTTTGATATCGGCAAAACTGAGAACAGATTTTTATACCTGAGAACCGATTTTCATAATATGAAAACGCTGTACGAGTATATGGCAGTAAAGAAAATAATCGCACGTCTTACTATATTTTAAACAACATGAACGAACTCCTGAAGAAGAAGAGGCGTCACACGCCGAGTAGACTTAGTTTCAAAATTTGTCATTTTCAAGTCAACTCTAGAAAGAGCTAAGACAATAGTGTTACCACAACTTAAAAATATAAGAAATAATTAAATAAAATGTGATTGAAGTTGAAAACAAAAATGAGAAACATAAGTGAACAATTATTGAAAAATATTGAAAAAGTAATAAGTTTTAAGTAAACGTTTTTCGATAAGCGAAATGTTATATTATTTTTATAAGCTTAACAGCTGGTTTCATGAAAAAAATTTATTTAAAAACTATTTATTACTTTTATTTTTTATGATTTATGACAGCGAAACAATTATTTTCAGTTGAATTGCGTTCTTGAAACTGGTTGTTAGTTAACTATTTATATTTTTTATCTAAACTTATTTACACTCAAATATTAAATTACTAGCTTCAACGGTAGCCCTGCATAATCCCGACAGAATTGAGACAATATATGGTCCAGAGATTTTGAAAGAAGTTCAAACAAAACACAATCCAAAAAAAAAAACCAAATAAAGACTACATAATCATGTCTAGAACTAGTCAACTAAGATATTAACAAGTGAGTGTAAGATCACCCCAGCTCAGTTAATGATTGAAAAACGCCCTATATAAGTATTTTCTTTGAAAACGGCATATCTTAAAGGTTTTTCCAAAATAACATCCTTTCTCAATGTAAATTCAATATATTTTCAATTACGATAGCGTATTTTTGAAAGAAATGCTGAACTAGGGCGTGCTTCAACCAAATTCTGAGCTAAGACTTTTTGAAAAATATTCATAAATAAAGTGAAATTCCATTTGGTCGTAGATATATTCAGGTATTAGAATAAAAATAAAATGTACCAGGACTGCTTCGTTTCTCACAGAGAATTCCGGGTTAATTCGAGATCCACATCGTACGATTTATTGTTCTTATAGCTGTATGTAAAGTTTTCAATTACTTTCAATTAATTTCTACAAGGCTAAACGATTTAAAAAAAGAAAAATTTCCTCGATTTTAAACAGAACTCCAACTCACAGCCATCTTTCGGTACCTTTTTATCTTACTGTGGTTTTGTCAATTTGGGATTTGGTCCAGCATGTCTTATGCTACCTGATGATTTCATCATACCGGGATTATTTATATCTGGCGCCTGTATGTCTGTGTTTTATAAGTCGGGATTACGTTATGCGCCAGTCGGAGCTTTTGAAATTAAAGAGGATATTTCGAATTAGAAATATGTATATATATTACAGCACACAATTCGTTACGAATATTGTATGCTAACTTTTAATATGGAAACGCCGCACTAGTTTGAGTCATTAATGCAAACGAAAATAATTTTTTCAATTTGCTTGCCATCACATCACATTTTAGATAGATTTAATTAAAGATTAAGCACAACATGATAAATTTAAAATTATTGCATAATACGTAACTGTTTATTCATGTACAGCTGCGATCAAAATTTTAGAAGGACGAATATGTTGAGGAGAAACATTGTAAAAACGTATGTATAGTCGTTTTATAAAAAGTGTTTTGTTTAGTTATACCTACTTTTCCTTTTAGATTTATCGCTTAAACTAGCATTTAGTGCACCTAAAAACTATCGATATATCGTTTGTTATTCGATTACCGTTATATCGATTGTTTCTGCCTATCAATATTTTCTTTTCTTTGATATCAACATCGAAGTTTTATTACCGTCACAACGAATCTCGATGATACCGATATGTCGATAATGTCCATCAATACCGCCTGTATGACATTTACCTGCATATACATCAAAATAAAATTTGTTTATAAAGCTTTTTAAAATGTCATTTCCATACAAATTTTGAATTTAAGAGCTTTATAAACTTTTTTCTTTTTTATGAATATGTGGTTTTTGAAAGTATTGAAGCAGTTTCTTGTTGCGTGATAAATGAGCTTTTAACTAAGTGACAGCAACAAACATGCCCACTCCATGACGAAAAAAATAGTTTAGCAAAACTGCTTGTAATTGTTTACAGCATTAAAGTGACTTGGAGGATTCAAAGAAAAGGCTTTAGCCTAATAACATATATCTCCCCTATATGAATTTTAACCATTTTTTCAATTATTTTTAAAACACTCAGGCGAAAAACTTCAAAACCTCTTGGCGAAACAAATTTAACCATGAAGAGTATAGAAGTAACTTATACATCTGAATATTACAAACCACTGCGCATGCAAACAATGCACTTGGAAAAGTTTGCAAAGTAAAACTACTACTAACATTTTGACCGCAACTGTACATACATATCCAGAAATAGATATGCATAACTAAGAATCAGCTGCTTTTAATTAAAACGAAAGGTAAATTGAAAACGAATATTCAAAGAATTCCAATACGATACATTTTTCAAATAACTAGCTATAATTTAAAGAAAAATAGAAATCAAAATGTTTTTAAAATTAAAAATTCAGCGCTACATACTACATAGTAAATAATTACAAGCAAATCAAACAAAACGAAATAGAAGACTTAAACGTAATTTATAGTAGGGAAATTTTGAATAAAAAATTTTTGAAATAAAATTTAGTCCACAACACACAACTTTAAATAATTTAAGCAGCAACCAAAAACAAAAGAAAACATAGTAACCAATCTACAAAAAAAAATCAAAACTTTAATAGCTAATAAAAATGTAGCACAAAACTTTATTTATTTAAACGCACGTAATACTTTAGCAAACGTACAAACTTTTTATGTATTATACACACATTTCAAAATATAGTTAGAATAAAATGTTAGTAACAAAAAAAAAAAAAACCAAAACATTGAAAACAAAAAATATGTAAATCTCTTTAATAATCTGCTCGAATAAAATGCTTTAGATAAAATAAATTAGTTCAAATATTTAGCAGTTCAAATAAGCAACAATATTATCATCAACTTTTTCAATGAACAAAACAATACTATTGTTAATGCTCGTTTAGTATAAAAGAGCAAGCAAAATAAGCAGTGAAAGACTCAATTCGTTTAAACAAAAACAACATTGCGCTCATGTCAAAACAATTCAATGATTAAGCATACATGTTGTAGTGGAAATTTTTTGTTTGTTTACATTAGCAAACAAATATAACATACATGGGCACGCTGCATTAAAATTTGAATGCAGTTAACACTTCATTAAACACTCAACGTTTATTGTGAAATGCCATTTTTTCATTTGATTTTTGCGTAGAATTTCGTAACCTCAAAATATTACTTGTTATTTGAAATTACACTACTATTATTATTTAACATGAGTGTAGTTTTACTTTTACTAGCACTAAACTTTATTTTTAATGAAGCTCAATTTCCATTACCACTACAACTACACGGCCTCTCATTCATTCGTATTCTAATGGATTTCATATTCTTTATTTGTTTCAATATTTCAAAATCTGAAATTCATTAAAACGGGGTTTTGAATAGAAATATGTTCTAGTTTCCATTAATGCTAATACATTAAATATAAATCTGATGACCAAATAAAATAAAGTTCACTCAAAATCAATGTTGAATGATAATTTAAGGGGAAAAAACATTTGAATGATAATGATAAAATAAAAATGAATTTATTTTTAGTGGAACTTCATTTCATTTAGCACTCAAAATTTTTCTTTATGGATTTTTACCAAAGCTTCACTAAAATAAAATATTGATTGATATTGAAAATATAAGGAACATAAAAAAGCCTTATCACTCGACATTATTTTTATTGAATTTTCATTTGATTTAGCATTTAAAATTTTCCTTAATGGATTTCTACTAAAGTTCCACTCAAAAATTGATTTTAAGTGGTAGTGGAAGGGTAGGCTCACTAAAAAAAATTTCATAGTTAGTGAAACCGCAAAGACCAGAAAAAAGCTATATCATTTAACATTTATGTTCAGTGGAGTGAAACACCGCTCAAAATTAATGTTAAACGATAAAGGAAGGATAATTTGAGTGGTTGTTGATTTACTAAAAGAAAATAGTGATTGATAGTAAAAAAAAATAAAAAAATTGCATCACTCATTTAGTTTTAGTGGATTGGGTTTTTACAAATCTCCACTCAAAACCAACTTAGAATGCGGTCGGTTACTGAAAAAAAAAGTGTTTGTCAAAAAATTATTCAGCATTTATGTTTAGTGGAATTTTATTTCATTTGTCACTCAAAATTTTATTCAGTGGTAATTTACTAAAGTTTCACCCAAAAAAAACTTTGAGTGCTTATAAAAGGGTCGTTTCACTAAAAACAAAAATTTAGAGTGTTAATGACAATGGAAACTGTCCATCTATGATACATACATAAGTATTTGCTAAGTATTCATTTTCATACATACAAAAAAAAGATTCATAGATGTGCTTGTACGATAGTAGAACTTCATATATAGTTATTCGTGTGATATATATATATATATATATTTATATATATATAGATTTAGAGTTGTAACAATAGAAAATGTATAAAATAAATAATGGTTCCGGTATTTAATTCATGCTGTACTGTGTTTACTATCATTTTACAAGTAAAGGAATTCCAGTTTGGAGTGAAACATATGAAATATATTAACATTTTCGCTTCTAATTATTTCTGTTATTTTATTGCCTTGCTTGTCATATGAGTAAAAACAAAAACAAGGTACACTATTCGCTATCTATACCTATCAGTGTGCTCCGTAGCTATGCATATGCGACCTTTTTTGAGCTTTTTCATATACAACCTAATACATGTATTACAAGAATGAATGATGTTTTAATTGACGTTCAGTGTAGAGTTGACATATCCCGTAATTTTTACAGAACAGTGTGATTTGTGACTGTGACTTCTCAGCTGCAGCTCTTTTGGTCCGTGACTGTGACTACCCCTTGGGAATAAGAGCCACCAACAGTGATTGTTATTATCGTTTGTTTTGGTTATAAATCTTAGTTTGTAGTCTGAAATATTATTGCATAGTCAACGCCCTATCTCAGAAAGATTTTTGAAGAACGAACAATCACAGAATGAGTCTCTATCTTTACGTAAATTGAAGATATTTTCAGCTGGGATAGGACATTTATCACTCAAATGCCGAAGTAGAGCGTACTTGAATAATGTGCTAAAGAAGGGTGCTCCACTCAGCGACAGATCTATAACTATTTGTTCTAAAGTACTAAATTCCATCCACCTACATATGTATGTATATTAGGGTGGGTCGATTTGTATGGACGAAAGTTAACCGATATCGCGCCATCGATTTTTCGATAGGTTTTGGGCTCAGGAAAAAAAGTTCGACTACGCATACCCAAAAAAAATAATTTTCGAGCCTGCGAAATTTCATTTTTTGACTTTTTCGACTTTGATTTTTAAGATTGTTTTCATGACCTACTTTTTAGTATATGATTTTAAAATTTTCATGAATACCCTGTCCGACCCAAAAACGTTCGCTAAAAACGTTGGCGATAACAGTTTTTTGAAAAAAAAAATCTTTTTTGGGTTTTTGGGAGTGTTTTGGTCAAAACATTGTCCCTTTTTAAGGGTTTTTTCAACATATGTACATACAAAAATGTTTACGATGAAAACGAATTCGTCTCATATTTCCTGTCCCACTTAAAATTATGCGCTAAAAACGTTGGCGATAACAGTTTTTTGGAAAAAAATTGTATTTTCGGGTTTTGGAAAAGTCGATTTTTTGATCAAAACAAGTCCCAAAACCCGAAAACAAAATTTTTTTTTCAAAAAACTGTTATCGCCAACGTTTCTAGCGGAAGTTTTTGGGTCGGACAGGATATACATACATGAAAATTTTAAAATCAAACGAAAATTTTTTTAGTAGGTCATGAAAAAAACCTTAAAAATCAAAGTCGAAAAAAGTCAAAAAAATGAAGTTGCGCAGGCTCGAAAATTATTTTTTTGGGTATGCGTAATGGAACTTTTTTTTCCTGAGCCCAAAACCTTTCGAAAAATCGATGGCGCGATATCGGTTAATAAATCGACCAAGTCTAATGTATATGCTTAGGCTTTTGGCAAGAAGTATGACACATTGAAACGTAGTTTTGAAAGCTAATAAACAGACTGATACTGCTTACTCAAAATCACTTAAATTCTACCATGCTGTCAATATAAAAGTGTCTACTTTCGAATTGTATGAGGTACTGGAGAAGAAATGTTGGTTCATCCATACCAACCTAGTTTTTTGTATCAAAAATCTCTGGAACTATTCATGCTTTAATACTGAATTTGGGTACGAAACATGGCTGTTATAAAAGTGTGTTCTAGTGAAAAGCTCTACTTAATCGCGAAAAGTCGGCTGCCTTCAGTTTTTTTACATAGTACTAATAAAATAATATCCTAAAAATCTTCAGAGGGTTAAAATGTTCTAGAAAAATGTTGTCGAAAAATTTTACAATGACTGGGTGCTAATTTTTTTCACTTCAAGCTGCTTATTTCTTTCTTTTTTTTTATTCTCTACGGTCTTCCATGTTCCTTATACAAAGCATTTTCTTGTGAAATAATTCGACGTATTTTCTAGAACATTTAAGCTTTCTAAAGAACTCTAAAATCGTTATTGTATTCGATCAATTCAAACAAGGCGCCAAAATGATGAAGCAAGTTTCCAGATTTTGAATTAGTATTGAATTGCTCCATTAATCCAAAGGCTCAACTAAGAATTTTGAATTTTAAATACAATTAAATCGCAGAAAAAGAAATTTATTTGCAAAAAGGTTAGTCTATTTAGTATGAGTTGTCGATACTGATTTATTTAATAAAACGAAAAAAACAATCAAACATCATTCTAACTTAAGAACACAACAAATTTTTCAAAATCTTCAATCTTTTTTCATACTATCATATAAAAACTTATTGCGTTAAAACCATCAAATTGCTTTTATGTATGATACAGCTTCAATAATTTATCGTTTAGTGCCATTGCATAACTTGCTCAGACTTCAAATGCATTTAGATAACTTTCACAATCGATACTATTAAAGCTAAATTTAAAAAACTTTGTTTTCGGCAAGTTTTACTTATCAACTATATTCAAGTATTTATTTTAAGTATTTATTACAACAATACTTTTGCTTTTATAGCCTTTAATGAAATACTAGTAAATTCTCAATTATCTGTCTGAATGTGTGTTTTGCGATGAAAATTTGAAATGTTTTTATACCCAGTTGTACTATTAGACAGCGTATTATTATCTTATTATTATATTATTTAATTTATCACACATTACTGAGCGGTATAGCAGCATTAAGAAAACGAAATAAAACCAAATTCTTAACATGAATAAATAATCGATTTAGCCATGTTCGTCCGTCCGTACACACCATAACTTGAGTAAATATTTTGACGATTTTGATTAATTCTCGATTTATGACTTTCGGTTCGGTCACTGGTTTATAAATCAATAAAAATGTGGTCAAATTTATTTACTACATGAAGCGATCTCATTCACATAGATGTTTCTAGGTAGTTCCTTAATAGTGTTCTCGCAGAGAAGGTGTTCATGTATCAACTATTATCTTTTCCTCATATTCCTAAACATTCGCGCTCTCCCATGTCATGTGTTTTTCTAGCAATCGCTCTCACAGTTTTTGGCTGCAGTGTACTAAAGACACGAGTTAGTTTACCCTAGAAATGTTCGATACCCGATAATATTCGCCACAAAATTTTAATGTTTCGATAAAATACGGTTCGGGTTTTTCGATACCGAAAATATTAAATACAAAAAAACACGTGAAATAAAAGAATTCTGTAACTAAAGTAGCAAAAGCGCATGATTTGGTTAGTGAGTTGGTTTGGTAATTTTTTGAAACGGGGTGTGGTACAGCCCATATTTGAATGACTGCTGACCACAGTGTAAAATAAAATGATGAAATTCGATCAAAGGATGGTGAAAATATTGTAAAAATATCAAGATACTTAAACAAAAATCTTTCTATGAAAATGTGAAGGAATACATAGAAAACAGAAGGAAATTTGTCCTACCAAGATATGCAACAAAATTTCTAATCAAAAGAGAAAATACTAAATAAAGAAAGCATGAGCCAAAAAGTGACAAAATTCAATTTTTTACGCTCTGTAGCTTTCCAGGTTGTTTCAAAAATATTTCGTCCGATAAAGGCCCTAAGAAAAATTTCAGGAAAATATTTGTCCATATCATTTTAACCCTCTAGCGACATGCAAAATACTATTTAATTAGAACTGTCTAAAAAAAGGACTAAAACCTCTTTTTGGGAAAAACCATTCGTTTAAAATGTTTCATCATATTATTCGCCTTTTAATTTTACCAAATGTGCCATAACAACATATTTCTCTCTAATATGAGTTTTACCCCTATTTTTCATTTATTTATGAAACACTCTTGACATTCGAGAGCTATGAGTTTTTCAAAATTGCAGCACATTCTCTATATATCTATAATTTGGTGAAAAGTTGTTTGACTTGAATTTTTTCTGCCAAATTACGAGATTCTGATAAATTTTCTGAAAGTTGCATATTAGTTATAAATTTAAGTGGCTGTTAATTTACTTAAAAAAAAGAAGTTAAATCACGTATTTTAAGATTGTATGTATCGATTGCATGTGAGCTTGTCATAGTTATTCAATTTTAATAATAATTCCCAACGAATAGTCCACCGACATGTGGGCGGAGAAAATATCAAACAAAAATCAACGAAACTTTTAGAGAACTGCTTACTAAGAAAAAATTTTGAGTTCTTGGCTCAAATTCGAAAAATGTTACCTTTTTTTTTGAAATTTCCTGGAATTTTTTTTATATTTGCTTGAGCTTAGAAACACTGATTCCAGAGATTTCTACGAAAAAACTAACTATAAAATAAGTAATCGAATTTTTGCTGAACGGGTTTTCGCAGTACATTGCAAGAACCTACAGGATCATATTCACTGTGAGCCACTTTATAATCATATTTTCTGTATAAATATGTATATTTGAGAAATGCCACAAAAATAATTTTCGTGGTACCTAGAAATTCAAAATCCATGTTTTGTATATTTTTTCAATTATTTTCCCATTTGTATAAATGGTATAAAAAAATATAAATAATTGGCGCTATATATACATACCTCCTGAGGCGATGAAGACCCAGCTTTTCTATCAACTGTGGTGCTTCTAATTTTTCCTACAGATTGGCGGGGCCTACAGGTTTTTCCGATTCCGAACGGCATCTGCAAAGCAGATGAATTTTTGCTGAGAAGCCTTCCATGGCAGAAATATACTCGGAGACTTTGCCAAACCACTCCCAAGAGGCGACCCCGTTTTGAAAAAAACCTTTTCAAACCACCAGAGCTCGAACCTTAGACCTTCGGTGTGATAGGCTAGCAACATTACCGCCAAACCACGGCGACCGCCTGATATACTTCAAAAAATAAAATTATTTATACTTGTTGCATTATTTCTTAAATTTCTGCTTATGAAACGTACATATGGGTATATAATGTTCGGTTTCAATCGAACTTGAAACTTCTTTACTTGTTGGCGTAAGCTTTATTACTTGCTGAATTTCTCTAATACTTCCTTGTTTTTCTTCTTTGTTTTTTTTCTTATTTATTTATTTTTTTCTTTTTCATCTAATCTTTTTGCTTATGAATTCTTCTTCTTCTCTTTTTTTGGTTCATATAACTTGAACATTCTTTCGTGTTGGCTTGTTGGTTTCTGATTTCTATATCAAAGCAACTGTTACTTTGTAACTACATGCACACACACACCTGTACACATTTGTAAATATACAAACCGTATACAAAACATATACATGTATGTACGAGTATGTCTTTATAGAAAAATAATCTAGAAAAACTTTCAAAACTTATTTACATGTTTTTGCATTCTTTTCTTTTTATTTTCCGTATGGTTTTTGCTACTTCACATTTGTTTTTCAACTTGTTGCCGTCTTTCGCTGTCTGTGCAACCAAAACAACAACAACTACAAATAATGTACAACCAAAAACCACAAAAATCATTACTGCTGTACACCAACACAACTAAAACAACCAAATTATGAATGTCATCGAATGGCAAAAAACAAAAATTGTGATTGAATTCGTAAACATCAACAACTATTCAATCAACTGGCAAACACCGCTAAAAATAAATAAAAAAATAAATGTGAAACTAACTAAAACCGTTATTCGAAAAACCTTACATGCACGCACACGCAACACACATACAAAACTCATACAAAATGCCTGCTCTGCCTGGCTGTACCGCACGCAACATCGTTGTCTACATAAATATTCATGTTCATGTGTCTCTGTGTGCTTTTCTATAAAAACAATGAACACAAAAAACAACAAAAAACAAAAATAACAATACAAAAAAAAAATAACCCAACAAAACATAACATGCATACTCATTACCCAACAAACAACTCGACAACAAAACAAAACAAAAAATATTTTTAAATGTAATTTTCAAAATTACAAAAAACCACAAACATTCGACATCATTTACATACTTACATACATATTTTTCGTATGGCTGTAACGAATGTGTCACGCACTGTTGTTGTACTGTTGTGTTTAGAACGACCTTGGGCCAAGGCATACGTTCCGGTTGCGGCATAGTACCAATTACCGGACCCGGCGGCTTGCAACACTATGCCACAACTGATCGCCGCTCCAATGGAGCATTGCGGGTAAGTCTCTACAAAGCTATTCACTCTCATAAATTTAACTATCTATTTAAATATCTAACTACGACTTTAATGCTTATTTATTTAGCCAAACTTTTTCCTTGTTTTATTTTTTACTTTTTGTCTAAAACCACAAATCTTTGTGATAGCCGTGAACTATGAGTAGTAGTAGATATATTTTGTAATCGTTAGCCGTATATATTTGTTTAAATTAGTTGAATGAAGGAAAAATATGTAATAAACAATGTCTAGCCTGTGTTACTATGCAGCTTTCACTGTCTGTGTCTTTAAGTTTTTTGCAAAATTATAAAGTACAATAAGACCTTGAAAGGCACCCGTTCACCTATTACACCGCGTTACACACATTCTGTCCTATGAACCAAATATACTTTTTCGGAAAGGGGAGAAAAAATAAAAATACACGTGTATCGGCGATTTTCATGTACACGTCAGAATTTTTTTTATGTATAAAGTATAAAGCTCGCAGTGTCCGTCTGTCCGCCTGTGTGAAAGACTTTGGCTCCATTTTTAACCCTTTTGCTATTCAATTGAGCAATTCAATGTTTCATTTGTCATACCAGTTGTAAGTGTTGTAAAACTCATAAGCAGTTCAGTGTGAGAAAGTTACTATTAATAAACTACAAATATATGGAGTAGGATGGGTCGAAAAACAATTTTTTTTTTCGGAACGCTTTAGTGGTTTAAAAATTTGAAGTCCCTTCAAGTTATGCCAAAAAAAGTGAAAAAAAAAAATTTTTTGTTTTAAAAAAAAATTCAGGAAAATCTGAGAATTGATAAAAATCTATTTTTTAAAAAATTTTACGTGATACAGACATTTCCACGAGTCAGCCTGCAAAAATTCAGCTCTTTTAAAAAAAATGTATTCTAAAGAATTGGCAATACATAAACTTTAGTTTTTCAAGCACAATTTTTCATAATCGACTTGATAACTTTCACAGTGCTTACACAAACTTAAAATTTCAAAAAAATTAAAATTTTTCCCAGATTTTGCTTTAAGGAATCTATCGCAAAGCAATTGACATTTTAACTTGAAATTTGTTAGGCAAGCCATTTACTTAGTTTTTTGTTAGTTTTCCCTAACCAGAAGCAAAAGTTTTGTATTCATTTATGCGTAGGGTCTTGAGTGCTGCTACCTTTAAAAGGTGTTGTGTGGTGGCGTGTGCATATCTTGGCTGCCGCTGGTTCATATTGGAAAGCCGCAAGGTCCAGAGCAATAGAGATGGGTCTGCCTTCTATTAAGCCATAATCAATTTAGTTTCGTTAATGTCAGGCCAGCCTACAAGTCAGTTGGAACTGACCGCAGAAAAAAAAACAAGAAAGCTTGGTTTCTAGTTTGCAGCTCAGTGAATAGCCGAGAGACGTGATGGATTATGTTACAATGAAACCTGGTACAGAAGTGAGCATATTTCGACCAGCGGGGACGTCTTAAAATCGTTGGAATATGTTTGATACTGAATTTCTCGGCTGATGCTGACGTCGAATTTTCTCTCATTTTATTTTTTTCCATAATCATTAAAGGCACTTATTTCGGTACCTCATCGATAGTTTCGTCACTCGATACCAATATTATTCACAAAAGTTTTTTAACAAACTGCAATACGGTATCGAAGATAAGCCTTACTAGTTATGATTATGACACGCCCTATTTATCTGTTCATCACAATTCTAAAAGGTAGTCATTTGATGGCATTTTAAACATCAGCTTTGATTTAGGAAGCACCTGTCTTGTAAAAATGTTATCGGCAGGTAGAGTATCGCACCTTTTTTCTTCGATAATTCAAGCTATCCGACATTTTTCTCATTCGAAATCGGGGCTGCAATACTTACTGACAGTATGCTGCTTTGAAGAAAGTGTTGCCATACAATCAATATGTTCTTTAAAAAAAAAAAAATAATAATAATTTATGTGACTACAAGGAGGTTGTTAGTAATCACATTATATACATTTCAATCGGTCCCTTTAATTTCGAAGCTCTACTTTTTTATGCTGAGGTAAACCAATGTATGTGTGTATGAAAATACTTATAAATACAATCAGCTTACAACTTTGCAAAACCAAAGTATATAAATGCAAATTCCACAATATGAAATTAATTGTTAATCGTTAGCAATGTAATGAAATGAAACGTGAAATGACCACAGGAAAGTTGTGCGCGAAATAAGAAAAATTTAAAAAAAAAAATATATAAAAATGTGGAATGAAAATAATTACTTATAGAACAACCAGCACACAGATATCTTTTGTGGCTACTACGTAAAACGGCTATTAATTAATAAAAATGAAGGTAGTACGAATTGATTTAAAAACTTGTTTAACCGCAGAAAAGGCTACGACCTACATGGCGTATACGTAACTATTGTGACAAAGGAGTTGAACATGTCATCAGAATAATGATAAACAAATAGTAATGTCAGTATCGGGATATGAGCTTGTATTTATGTATGTGCTTAAGTATGTGTACACTGGCAGGTCACTACAATAGATTTGTCTGAAACTTGACAAGAACTGAATATGCGGCATTTTTCTTGAGATTCGGTCGAGACTTTTCACAAAAAAAGTGGCGTTTTTCAAAATATGTATATATATTCCAATTTCACAAATACGGAAAAAAAACAGTTTTTTTTATCCATCGGAGTTAAAATATTTTTTTATATTAAAACCTCAGCAACAATATTTTAAAAAAATTTAAAATAAGCGTGACCTGGACCTATTTAAAAATATTTTTAAAGTAAGACTTTTTGGGGAAGAGAAAAGGCAAAGAAGCGAAAGGAAAAGAGAAATAATAATAAAATTAAAAGAGACAACAAAAAGGGGAAGATTTAGGAAAAGGGAAAGAAAGGATTAAAAATTATGGAAGAGAAAATGGGAGGAAGAGCAAGAAGAACAACTATACCTACGGTGTGATGATGGTGGTGAAAGTGATGTAGAGGAGCAATGGACCATACAAAATCGTAGGCGAAACTGATAGTAACCATAATCCTAACTGCAGCCGGAATCTTAACACTCTAGGTTACTGTTTCAGCTATGGTTATGTGTCAGTTACGGCTACTTTTAAAGTTTGGGTTATGTTTAATTACAATTTTCGTTCTTTTTTCGGTTAAGTTTGGTAACCGTTTCAGTTACGGTAACGGTTATAGTTACATTATAAGGTTATGCTTACGTTTTTATCATTGGTTAGGGTTTCAGTTACTGTTAAGGTTACATTTTCAGTTACATCTAGAGTTTTGCCTACGATTAGGGTTTCAGTGACCGTTATGCTCATGGTTTCAGTTACGGCTAAATATTCAAGTTGAGCTTTATGAAATGTTACGCTTTTTTCGAATTTGTTTGGCGCAACCTCTTCGTAACCGGACCCGAATACTAGGTCTTGAACTAGGCATCCATATGCATATGTATATTATGTACATAAAGTACATCTGCTTCAAGTACATATGTGTTCATATATTCAAGGCAACTAACCACCATGGGCTGCAGCGCCATTTCGTACTCGGCCGCAAGACATTGTTTTTTTAAAGCATTTATTGAACTTAAATATGTACTTACATGTATATTTCATTATTATCTTATTGTTTTTGTGCATAACTTAATTTTAATTGGCTGCCAACCGGTTCAAATTATGCAGACAAATTGATGCGCATTTGATGCATTTACAATTAATTATTGGCACTCCGAATACATTTGTTGCTTTTTTGTTCTTATTACAAAAAGTTCACTTTAATTTCTATAATTATGCATTCTCATTTTTCTTCACGCTTCTGTGGTCAGCAGATATCGGCATGGAAAGGATCACAGGTGAGTTGTGTAAAGGCTGTTGCACATTTCTTTTTGTTACTCCTGCACCATGTCCATGAGTAGTTTAGCAACTTTTTTGCATAATTTTGTTAAAAGCACATATTTTTGTTATTACGAATATAAGAATTTTACCATGTTGAATTGCATTTAAGTATTGAGCACATACCAGCGCCACCTAGCGTTTTTTTAGGAATCTTCCTTAGTTTTCCTGGGTAATATATGGAGTTCGAATTATGTGCGAAATAAAACGCCTAAATGTAGGCACTATAATATTTATAAGTAAAGTCAGTGGCTAGTTTACGAGTGGGATATTTCAGCACCTTAGCCCCTATTTGAGGCGATTGCATTTTTAGCCTACATATTTCAATAAAGGTAACAAAATGACACATCTGCCTCATGAGTTGCAAGCGCAGACATTGCAAAAATTGGTAAAACCCAAACAACACAAACATTATTTTTTTTTTTTTCGAAATATTCGCTCATAGAACCCATGACGGCAATACTTTATAAATTATCACTATACGCTATATCTGACCGTTTGTGATGACGCAAATAATAATAATGAATGGTCGACGTATAAAACGCATTTCACCTCTCTTTCTGAGTTTATTTTCTAATTTCTATTTGAAGAAGAATAAGCAAGGCAGACTCTACGCAAATATTTTAAAGTGTTATTACCCATTGCCGAACCGAAGATCATAGGGGAAAGTTGTTGAGGCTACAAGCTAGTAGTTTTCCTCTCGGGTCCTTCCATGTCGAATGATTAAAATTGGTTAAAGAGTTTCCTTTTATCACAAAACAAATTTCTGCTACAGAAAAAAATTTTTCAATGTTTTTCAAAAGTTATCCTGTTTTGTAAAGTTTATTTTTTTAATATTTCGGAAACTACTGAAGTTAAAAACATAAACTTTGGCACTTTCAAAGAAGATACTTAGTAGTATAAAAAAAAATATTGGAAAAAAAAATTTGAAAACCAAAATTTTTCAGTTTGTAATTAAGAAAATTTTCGAATTTTCGAAATCGAAAAAAAATTTTAGTTCGCCCTTAAATTTTAAACTAAAATTTGTTCCATTATACCTCTAAAATATCTAAAGATATCCTGTAATTTTCAGAAAGGTGTCTTCTCAAAAATATAAATTTTGTTTTTATTTTTTTAACTTTCTAGTCGAGTTCAATCAGTTAAACCCAAAGTTACTCAATTTCACAATCCCTGAAAAGATTTTTGGTGCTAGTGGAATGTAAAATTTAAGAATTTTTTTTTCATTCCACTGCCGAAACAAATTTGTTTCAGTGATCGGAATTGAATAATTTTGTGTTTGCCTAAAATTCAAAAATTCATACATATTTTAAAAAAACAAAAAACTCACTTCGTAAAATTTCGGGATATCTTTAGATATATTAGAGGTATAATACAAAAAAAATTTGAGTCCAAATTTAATAAATCGAAAGATTTCTAAAATTTTAAATCCTAAAAAATTTGTTTCTAAATATTTTTTTATACCTTTGAGTATCTCCTTTGAAAGTGCCAAAGTTAATTTTTTTAACTTCAGTAGGTTGCGAAATATTGAAAATATTAACGTTGCAAAACAGGAAAAAATGTGAAATTTTGAAATTGCATACATTTTGAAAACACAAATTTGAAAATTTGTTTTCCGTAACAGAACTTTGGTTTATGATAAAACAAGAAGCTCGTCACCAAATTGGAAGATTTGAATGGAAAGACCCTGCCTGGGTACGAAATGCGGCATCAGGTAACAGGCAGAGTATTTGCATCAGTTCCTATACAGAAAACTATGTGACAAGTTATGTTACTTTTTAGTCTGTTATGATCCAAGGGTTACTTAGCGTGTATCACAAATATATTCGCATAGCAAAATTATCTCGTTAAAATTTTAACTAAGTTCTTCAATCCATTCATAGTGGGCTCTTCGCTGCCAAATAATAAATAAATACTTTTGTTCAACCCGCATATCATATGAAAATACAGGTTATTAACCACCCCAGCACAATTTATTGAAATTATTTATTTATAGAAAAAATATTTTATTTCACTTTTAGAACAAACACTACTGTCGTTACATATCTCTCTCGTTTTGTTTCTCTCTCAATTTGCTTATTATAATTCGTTTTTGTTTTTATTTCTTCTCTTTCTCTCTCAACCTTCCTATACAGAGTTCTCTCTCTAAAGCCTTCCGTTTCAATGCAAAATCATCACGCAGTGGAAACTCCATTGGGGATCGTGCATCCATCGGCAACTCCACCTCTCCCACACCATCGTATAGTAGTTCAGAAGGTGGTGGAGGAATTTACGCCTCTATAGGCGGTCACCCACCATATTCAGCGCCACTCTATCCCACCACAGCACATCATTTCCCACCACCAACAACAGCACCACCTCCACCACCACCCGCATCCGCACCAGGTGTAGTAGGATATGGTACAGGCAGCATCTTCAACTATGCACCGCCCGCACATCGTGTTAGTGCACCACCAGTAAGTAATAGCAGCACAACTGAATCAATGGCAGATCCCAATGGACTCTACGAACAACATAGACGTGTAAAAAGTATAAGCGATATTGGAATATCAACTGAAGGGAGCGGTGTGGAGATGGGCAGTAATATGGCTGGCGGAGCAGTGAAATCGTCGGCATCATTGAAAAGTGTCGGCAATGTGTGTAGTAGTAAAGGTGTTAGTGCGGATGTTAGTGGTAGTGGTGGGGTTGTTATCGGTGGTTGTGCTTCGGCTTCATCCGGCTCACCTGTATGAGAATCAATTATCATGTAAGGCGCGTCGAATGTGCACTTACATACATACGCATATCCAAATTATTAAAACAACACATACATATTTACACAACTTGGCTTAATATGGTATGCAAATGCAAATTGTGACTTTAGTATCACAGAAATTATAAAATATATTTATAGAATATTTACGAACTATTGGAAATGTGCATCGTTAATGGGTATATCTGTACCGTCATGTAAGTATGCGTTTCAAATAAGGCAAACATGCATAGTTGTGGGTCATGCACTAGACAAATGCACATATATTGCTCAGTCAAACACCAAACTAGTCAGGAAACATACCATTATAAAATTAGAATTTGGTGACTGGTTCCAAACTATTCGAAAACGGACTAATATTTTACCAGTAAAAGTTAAAGTTTTAACAAGAATTAAAATGTACAGAGTTCAAAAAACCCGAGTAAAACTTTTTCTTTTAATTTGATGTTTGCGGTACTAGGACTAGAACCTATGATCTCGCCGACGTGAATCTAGTAGTTATGAACAGGGCCGCGGAGAGGGGGGGGCAGTCAGGGCAATTTCCCTGGGGCCCGGAAGGTTTTTGGGGGCCCGGCAAGGCAAAGCAGTATTGACAGTACTCTAATCAGGATTTAAAGAGAAAGAAACGCGAACTGTCCTCGGGGCCCGGATCGGCTCTCTGCGGCCCTGGTTATGAAGTGTGCCCGATGGCATTCAAAACATTTCCGTTTACTGAACTAAAATTTGTTGGTCGATTTTGAGCTAGTTGGAGACTGGTATATTTCAGTCCGAAATCTAGCAAAAGACTTATCTCTACTTTTGAAGTAGCTTGCAACTAGTTGTCTGTTTACTTTTTATTGTTTAATTATAACATACAACAATTTTTGGTTTTTCTTCCATTCATCACTCATTTACGAGGTGTGTTCAAAAAGTATCGTGAAGTTTGTGTTTTTTCAAAAATTATTTATTTATTCATGAATATCTATTTTGTCCCCTTCAAAGTAATCCCCATGAGATATTATACACTTGTGCCAACGGTTTTTCCAATCTTCGAAGCACTACAAAAAATCATTTTTTTGTATCTTGTTCAGCTCCTCCTTCGATGCCGTCTTTATCTCGTCAAGAGAAGCGTAACGTCGTCCTTTCATGGGCCTCTTCAGTTTAGGGAACAAGAAAAAGTCACAGGGGGCCAGATCTGGGGAATACGGTGGCTGCGGCATCATTAGTGTGTTGTTTTTGGCCAAAAAGTCGCGCACAAGCAACGATGCGTGAGCAGGGGCGTTATCGGGGTGCAAAAGCCAATTTTTGTTCTTCTTTGCACATCTTCTCGGCCTTCTGAGAACATTTTGTACCACCGATAAACGTTGCTTCGGTCCAAGGTAGCTTCTCCGTATGCCACAGTCAACATTCGGAATGCATCCGCGCACTTAATTTCGTTTTTCACACAAAATTTGATACAGGTTCTTTGATCCATTTTTTTGAATAGGTAAAAATCGAAGACGATCCAAAACACATGCAAGCAAAGCAGCTGTCAAAAATTAACTGAACATTCAAAATGGCCGAGCGTGTCGGCATAAGTGAGAGACATGAGAACCAACATAACGCCACAAAACATTCGAAATTCGAATATACGTAACCAGCGAAAATTCAAAATTCGCAATACGTTTTGAACACACCTCGTATGTGTGTGTATTTTTAAAATATTAATGACAAAATTTTCATGCCTAATAAATACCAACCCTGCTCTAAGTTCAATGGGTATTATCGAAGAAAAAAGTTCTAAGTGCTCCTCCTCTGGAACAAAAAAAATGTATATAAATTTCGGCACTCTGTGCGGAAATTGGATTTCTCCTAACCAATTCTTTGACTAATTCAGTGCTATGGTTTTGTCAAAAATATCCAAGAAGCTTGGAAAGAGTTTTTGATCTTTGGTTAGGTTGAAAATCCAAGACTCCCTGCGTTGCAAGTTTTCTTATTCAGATGTGGAACGACGCCTCGGATTATGCCCACTGTCATAAAACTTAAGACAGTGGAGACATTGGCCTTATCAGACCTCCCTACACCACATCACGACAGAAAGCAGTGCTTTAATAGCGCCTCAGAGTCCGAATAAATAAATACTGCATGCTTGTTCGCTGCGACTTTCGCTTGGAACACAAGCGGAAAACGTTCCCTACAAACTCAACTTCCAACTTCGATTCCGTCCTAAGCCAATTCATCAGTTCACAGCTCCATATCCGTCCCTGACCCCATGATATATTTACTGCAACTGTCATCGGCAAAGAAGAATATGTACCCAACCACCATCTTTTAAAGCCAGTGTACAACTCTTAGCGAGAGGCTCCCGCTCACATTAAATTAATTTTCGAAGACAGATTTCTATGAAGTATAATGCCTAGTATACCCTATCAGACAGCACTATCGGTACTGTCCCACAAGACCCTGCTTATATACTTAACATACCCATATAACCCCGCAGATCATCACGCATGGTTTCTGTGCATTTACTCCTGGCCAGGACTGCAGCCACTAGGTAGGCACTGGTTTTTAGGTCCAGTTAAAGAGCATCAACGACCTCAATTCAGAGGTGCTAGGATAGAACTCCGCTTTGTGGCTGATTGGGACCTTTTTGATAGCCACGGGCAGAGCTTTGTTGAACGCCATGTCTAGAAAGGCACCCTTAGCCACTGCTCCTCGGTTTACTATCTGCCACAGGAATCAAACCCTTTATGTAAAGAGATTTTTATGTACTGTAGCCTTCATGTTATTTACCATCTCTTGGAAAGCTGTGTTCTTAAATCAGTTTATTGAAAATATGGAAAAAGAAGGTTTTGTACATCATACTATCACATGATATATCATACCATCACATGATATATCATACCATCACATGATATATCACAACACATTTTGCCATCACATCACATACATCATTTTTCAAGTTTAACTCACAACTTCAGTATTCTTAACAAAATAAAAATTATTTACAATATATCTATTGTAAACAGTGTTCAATTCATTTGATAATTAGCCAATTTCAAAGAATCCCCCTAAGTAAAGGAAAAAAAAATTATGTAGATATTTATGTGCAACTTAAGCAGACTAAGCCCAAAAAAAGTGAAAACTAAGTTGCTAATGGCGAAAAAAAAATTATGTGAAGTAAAGTTTTTTCTGCTAGCAGAAACAATATTTTTCCACTTGAAAACAACAAAAAGTACAACTATCATAAGCGCTCACAATTTTGGTTGCCTCAAGCCACAAATTCTCTTTTCATATCAAATCGAATTTCAAAGTTTAAAAACAATTTTTCATTTTTTTATTGCTAATGCTTACGAAAAAAACGGCTATTGATATATACAGGGTTACATTTTTGATTGAGACTTCCAAACCATTCAAGAAGTAAAATTAACTGCACATATTTTTGTAGCCAATTAAATTCATCACAAAAAATTTCTGAATAAAAACTTTTGCCCGGTGAGCGGTTACAGAGTAATCAAGCTTTAACTATTGGTCTAAAATGCAAAAATCAATGAAGAAAAAAGAGAAAACAGTCTGGTGTCTGATCCCAATGCAGAGAACAATTGTGGTGTGTTCACTTTCAAACTTAACTGACATGCTGTTTAAGATTCCGCATTCAATTGTTAGTGGACAGTACAGCAAGTAAAATTTTTTTTTATATTCCATAGGAAAACAAAAATATCTTACAACAACTCGTCATTGAATGGAATATGTGCTATAGTAATTTGAAGATTTTAGTTAGTGTGACACCCTAATATAAATAAATATGATTTTCTTCGAAAATAACTACCCACCTTTCAAAAAAAGATTCATCCTACCAAGAATAAACAGGTTTTCAATCAATAAAAACTAGATCGAAACTAAAGAATATATTTGTAAAATATTATAAATTATTTTATCAATAAACTAATGAATTTTCAATAAAATGCAAAAAGTTTATTCGCACTTCACAATTTCTGATACTACCACACAAGTTCTTCTTTTTTAAACAGACAATGTAAGAATAATTCGTGTATGAAATAGATGGAATATAAGGTCCACTATGTAATTATGTGCAAATGCACAGCGGCGGGTGAAAAAAAACAGCACCGAATTAAAAAATTATATGTTTTGTAAGTATGTTTGTATGCACATCAATAAATAACGATTACATAAACTCAAGTAGTTTCTTTGCCAATGTGTTACTGCAGGTCTATTTTTAAATATGGAAGACATTTTTTGTTTTAGTTATTCCGCTGGCACCCATTATGTGGAATATAACTAGTAGATTGCGTTTAAATATCTCAAAAACTATATGAGCAACCAGTTAAATTCCCATTAGAATTAAGTAATCAATTAATTAAATAGCTTTTTCAATCCTTAATGATTATTTTAATTGTTTTCAAAAATTCTCGATTGCTAATTGATTAGAATTGGAAAAAAATAAAAAATTATGAAAAGAAATAAAAAAATTTAAAAAAAATCAAAAGTAATCAAAAATAATCAAAAAAAAAGTTTTTTGATTGTTTTTGATTATTTTTGATTTTTCTTGATTTTTCTTGATTTTTTTTTTTAATAATCATTAAAACCCAAAAACAATGGGAAATCAATCATTAATATGCTTTTCCAAAAAAAATCAATCAAGCCGGTAATCATTATGATTATTAATTATTACTTAACAGGTCTGTTTATAAGTGATAGGATTTTAGCTTTTGCGGAGCCTTTTTAAACAATTTTCATAGTGGGCGGTGCCTCGATGACTTTTAAAAATTTTTTCAAAATCGCGAATAAGATTATCATGTCAAATAACTTGTGACATTTATTGCAATAACGAAACGAATTATTTAGTTTGAGCATTCAACGGAACGAAATCAGCTATTATACAGATTGATCACGTTATTACATGAAAATTACTAAAATTAGCAAGTTGCAATAATTAAGAAAAATTAAATTTTGAATATTGCTGCTATTTTTTCCACTGCCACTGTATGCATTCAGTTGGCAAAATAATACTTATGCGCTTAAGGACTAATAATAGTAGAAACTTAAAATTTGTGACAATTTACAACAAAACCGTAACTGAAAAATTATTTTGTAACAAATAAAAAAGAAAACATTGAATACATTTCTACAACCAATTAACGCAATTAACAATTTAAGATGGCTAATGGCATATTATAAAGACAACAAGCATATGTAATTGGTTGGTTGTTTAGATGAATCAAATTGAATGCATATGAACTGCAGCTAATAAGCATAATTAAATAGGAATAAATAATGAAAATGGAAATTGTAAAAAATTAATATGGAAAACCAATTTATGTATGGATGTATTTAAATTGAAAAAAATTATCTATACAAATGAACTGGATGTGAAAAATAATCAATAAAAATGAAGGATAATGGAAATCAGCAACAGATCAACATAGCGCACATACATTCGTATGGCTCACTCTACATTAAACGGTGACAAAAAAAAAACCGTCAATAAACTTGCAAATATCAGCGCGTTATTTTTTGTAAAACAGAATAAGTAAATATAGATTTTTTCACTGTCCAGACAACAAGAAAAGCGATTCCGCACTATCGAGCTTAGTATTATATTGAACTGGTACAGATTGTCTTTGTTAGAGTAATAGAAGCAAAAACAACAGTTTTTAGAATTGTTCTCTGCATGTTTGTTCTCGCATCACTCAAAAACCGTTGGTGATGTTTAATAATAATTAACGCCCATGTATTGCCAAATGTCCAAGTAAAAGTTTCAGTACCATTTTACCGCACGTCATTCCCAGTTGCGGCAATAAACGTTGGCTGAAAATATTTTTATACATATAGTGAGTTGGAACACATATGGATATTCTTAATTAGAGCCACAAAAGTTAAAGTAGCAATTCTTTTATTTTCTGCTTGTCTGTCTGTTTGTTTGTACGCACATCACTAAATAACTACCTAGCAGAATTGAATGGTATTTTCACTAGTTAATTGCTGAAAGTATATGTTACAATATAGAATACCCTTTTTGTCACTGTTGTATACACGTGTTTGTTAGGATATGACCAACATAAAATTAGTTATTTGCTTTTTCTAGCGCCAGATTTAAACTTGAAAATGTTAGTTGAATTGTCACACGCAGCGCCATGGAATAAGCCATACACATACATATATAGATATACATATCGAGGCTGAACCACAATTCCGGTGCAAACAACAAAATTGTAAAAACTAATTTTTGCCAAATATCGGTAATGTTGTTTATTTTAAACCATCTCCCAAAATATTACAACCCTAATAAATACCTATTACAAAGACAAATCAAAAACAATTATGTATAAGTGAAATTTTGTATTAAACTTATTCAACGTGGTGTAATTCACCAAAATTGGTGTTAGCGCTCGGTATATATATATATATACATAATATCAAGTGTTAATCAAATTTACACCCAGAAAGAAGAAGACTATCTATGTAGTTAAACCGAATTATATTTGTTGATTTTTATACTAAAACATATATATATATATATACATTATCCACAAATACATATGCATATATATACATATGTATGTACTGCACTACATGTATTTATACATATTTACTAAATTAGTTAAGCAAAATTTTCTTTTACACACATTATTTATTATTATTATTGTAGTTAAACTTAATTTGACGAAATATTTTTTTTTTGTGTTTTTGTAAATTTATTATTCCTACTTATTTCAGAATAAGTCCCTGTAATGAAAAAATGTCAACTAAACACTTTAAAATCATAGTTAAGTAAATGTATTAAATTAAACCTAAAAGAATTCCATAAAACATGAATATATTTATGTATAAATGTTTGCATTAAAATGAGCTAAGCAGTAATTAAATTAACTTGTACTGAGTAAGAATAAAAACCTTGAAATTTATTGAAAAAATAATAACAATGCTGATGTGGTTTTGTTTTATTCAACTTCTCTCTAACTGAGACACCAATATGCTGAAGGTAAATATTTATGATTAACGTAATCTTTATAGTTATACAAGGTGGCGCAAAAGTAATCCTCCTATCAGAAAATGCTATAAATTTTGCGATTGGCCCCAGTTACTGTGAATGGTGAGCGCTACAGAGCAATGATCAACGAGTTCTTTTTGCCGCAACTTGATGAATTGGGATTGGAAAACATGTGGTTCCAACAAGACGGTGCAACAGCACACACTGCACGTGCCACAACCGATATGCTGAACATCGGAAGCTTACTTTTGCGCCACCTTGTATTATAAAGAGTAAAGGCCAAAATAACAGGTTTAAAAATTTTTGTATATCTGTCTGTATGTTTGTTCGCGCTTCACGCAAAGACCGCTGCATAGAATTGAATCGAATTTCCACCCATGTATTTCTTAGAGTCCTACTCTAGGTTTAGGATCCATTTTAACGCACGCATTAATAATTAATATTCAGTTTTCGCAATACATACAACAATACTGTGTAAATATTGTTAATAAAAGTTGGTTAAAATTTTTTGTATACATATACTGAAAGTGAAAGACATCTGTACATAATAGGTATTAGGTAAATAGGCAGAAGACAAAGGAACAAATCTGTGCCTCCTGTCTGTTTATTTGTACGAGCAGCATTATTTGTACGAGCAGAAATTGAATAATTTCTTCATCGAAGTACAGCTGAAGGTCTATCTTGAAATAAAGTAGACATTTTTAGTTGCTTTTGTATTATTTTTTCTTAAAAGAAGTACTCATATGGTAATTGTTACTTGATAATTCTCGATGATGACTTTTGTAGTTAAAAGCTTGCCGAGCTGCTCATCGGATATTGTTGTCGTGTGGACAGCCTTTTGCACCTTACTACTCTACCGGCCATATTCTCTCCTTTCTAGTTTTATAATTTTTCGCTTTTCACGCCAATAGCTATTTTTCGTATAAAATATCAATTTATGGGCAAAAATTGATATCTTTCATAAAAAAATCGTTTTTTCACAAATCGATTTATCTCTAAACAAAAAAATGTATTATTATTTAATCGATTTTCCGACTCGCGGACACATCCCTATATAGTTGTCCAGCAGCACTGAAAGGATGTTCACTTCTAACGATTGTAGGATGTGCAGAAAGAAACGAAAAATACACAAAGAATAGAAATCATGTACGGTGTCAAAAGATACTTGGATGTCGCTTTGATTATTCTAAAGAAAGTTCTACGGAGGCTAGTTAATGTCTAGTGCTAAGATTTAATATTTTTAATAAGTGGTAGAATTGCAAAGAGATGGTGGTAGATTAAAAAAAAATTGCAGATTTAGACTACAACTTAAATATTTTTGAACAAAGAAAATTAGTACCTTTCCTTGAAAAAATTTTTTTAGTAGGGGCAGCTTTGGAATACGAACGACACACTTGGGCCAAATACTTAAAAGCTCATTGTGTTATCACAAGCCTTTTATGTTTCCTTTTCAAACTCACCTATGGAATTGTATAACCTTTTTACAGTAGATTTGGAAACTGTGCTATCCCTTAATGGAACGTTGAAGGAGGTGTCCCTTAGACAGTGGCATCTGTTATTAATTCCGACTTGTAATTGTTTTTTAAGGTTGTACAATTTGGTGATGGCGCCTTAATTCATCGAATGGGCCAAATAAATTTCCTCAAACAATCCGTGGCGCGGGAGTCACTTAAACCCCCCAAAAAAAAGGTTGTACAATTTGTTCGGCTAGACCCACAAGACAGTGTTCACTTATAGAAGACGCATATTCCCTTTTCGGGATAAAGATACTTTATGAAAATTTTCAATCACACATCGCTTATATTTTGTCTACATTTCCGATAACCTGGGATTGGCTTGTATTTAAACAGGTTTTTAAGGTAATTTCTTGTCTTGCGTGTTTAACAGATATGACTTTCCCCCGAACTCCCTATGAACCTGGGCCTATTCTGTTAGGCCGTCTCCTGCAGATATCTTCTTATGCTTCTTCTTTAAATTGTGCTTAATCGTCTAAACGTTTTTGGCCGTCCAGCATAGGTCGCCAGTCCTGCATATATCAAGACCTTTAAAAATTCTGTAACAAAATTGTAGTAGATTTTCAGCTTGTGCGGTAGAATTCATAGAATCACAAATTTAGTGGATACAACTAATTTTTTGTAACTTTTTCAATTTATGCTTTTATTAAATTTACACATGTGTTTACATATAATATTTCACATATGTATTCTTACATTCACTAATATTTCGAATAAATATTTTTAACCAAATCGAAAGAGCTAAAATTGTCATTTTTTCTTCGAATGAGAACCTCAAAACCATTCTTTAGCCACACTTCTTGCCACCTCCGCCAGCGCTTTTGCCTCCATAGCCACCACCGAGCTTCTTAGTTGCTGATACTAAACGCATTTGCCCACAACTCCAACACAGCAACAATACAACCGGCAACAACAACAATGAAAAGCGCATTTCAATGAATTAATTTTAATTTCTATTCGATTGACTTTTACCAACCGCAACGATTCTGTGAAAATTATTACTACTCATTCATCATCCCGGAGTTTATATAGTAATTTTTTTTAAATGTAATCGAAATATTCGCATTTAGTTGTTGGAATTTGTTAGCAAATATTTACATTTGTCACGTGACTGCCTAGTTACATTTCCCTTTTAAAAAGATCATACGTTTATTTTTTGATAAAATCTTTAATTTAATTGACACTTGCAACTTTGAGAAAAACCCTGGGGGGTTTCCGAAACTGTGCAACATGATTCATTGATATTGTAACGTACGCAAGTTTGTTGGTTTAGGCTGATCATCATCTTTATCTGTCAATACATTGTAACAATAAAGCATTTGTTTTTATACCTTTCATGAACATGAAATAGTAATATAACTTTGGTCCGGTGTTTGTAAGTACGATAAGAAAAAGAGATGGACCCACCAATAAGTAGTATAAATGATAATTTTCGCCGTTTGATCCAAAGGTGCATCGACAGGCCCTCAACAACATCCACACAGATTCGGTAAACTCCTTTGTCAGCTCTTGTCCAGTGAATGCCGTCATTTAGGCACAAGCTCCATCATGCTGCCGAAGAAAAACAAACTTCGTTCTAGACACTGTAATAGATTAAACTCTCGCCTATCTAGAGTGAACCCCGACATGCCAAATATCTGCCCGGCATGCGGTGTGTCTTCCCATGACACCAACCATCTATTTATCTGCTCTACTAAGTCGACTCTTCTAACAGCAATTTCACCATGGCCCAACCCTATTAAAGAAGCGAGATTCTTGTTACTGCCGTTGGAAGATTTTGATGACAACGCTAGATAAGGGGGAGTGTTTTTGTCGTTACCACAACAACGACTAGGCAGGCCGAAGCATAGCTAATACAACAACATCAGGGCGCTGAGTCGTCCGTCTGTCCATTTAAACCTAAACTGGTCCCTCAACTTTGCAGATATCTCGCTGAAATTTGCTATCGGGCCGCCATTTTGTAATATATTAACCATTTGTCGAAACCAACAGGATCGGGTTTTGGACAATCTCTTTCAATTTAAAAGTTAGGAACATACAATTTTACAGCCTTTGTATTTATTGCATATGTAATTACGTTTGCCCCATATACCCCCATACAACCCATTTTTCTAATAAATTGTGTTTGTAAATAAAGATCGGACACTGAAAACCGTCATGCGTTTTTACGAAAGGTATTAAGCCTTCGGCACAACTGAAGACAGCCCTGTCCTTGCTTGTTTTATACTCAGTTGTCATCTCATCAACTCGAACCTATGACTATCAACGTTCTTTGATGCTTTCTCTGATGGCAGGTTGTTCGCTTTGCCGCCGTTCAGCAGTTTGGAAAACTCGAAGACGTATCTACTTTGCAAATCAGACTGAGCCGGTGTTGTAGGCTAATTTAAGACATACCATCATATATCTTTTATGGCTTTATTTTCTAAGATTTGGTGAAATAGGAAAATCTGGTCTATTTAAGAGGTCCAATCAGTCGTCTTGATTCCGTCTTTGTTGACGGATGCTCAAAATGGCAAAAACTTGACCCCCACTGTTTTTCCGATACAGCAGTGTGTGCTTTCAGCTGAACTTGTTGTTGTTGTCTTATTCGCAAAACACTCCCCACAGATTTGGAGAGTGCTATGGACATCAGCGGTCCTTTGCCGGAATGAAGCCGATACGCTCCACGACAGGCACCTTCTGGTATAAGCCAGTATGCCGCGGGATCGATTTCTTTTACCTCTCGAGCCTTCGGTTAGTGGATTTTAGTCACATCTAATGACAGGCATACCTACCTTTGGCATATTCGAAGCCCCTAAACCGCAAACTCTTACTTGTTCTCTATTTGAGTAGCGAGCCTTGCATAGCTAAGAAACCGATGTAAAAAGTTTTCAAAAAGGAGACAAAATTTAGACATTCGTGCTATAAAAAAGAAGCGAACTTAGATAAACTGGGGCTACTGTGGGCAATGGGTAGGGATCTTACACGAATAGATAGAGTATAAGCAGCTAAAGCTTGGTTATGGGCGGAAACGACTGGCGCGATGTGACAAATATCTAAACGAGGGCCTGAAGTAACTTAATTCGTATCCTTTGAAAAAAAGGACCAAAACCAAAAAACAAATTCTAAAGAAATAAAAACTTGGTCCATAATGCCCAAAAGCTGTGTCCAAAAGGAACCGAGACTAAGTTCAGAAAAAAACAAGGGTAGGTCCAAAGTAAGCGAAATTCCATTCCCAAATACCAGAAAACCGTTCCAGAGGAATGAAATACAAAACGGAGGCGCAATACCTCTCCATAGTTGGTTAGTAAAAATATTAATTCTTGTTAGCTACTTTCTTTGCTAAGATATCGCACTGTTAATATTTCGAAAACTTGCGCTGCAAATAGATATGAAAGTTGCGAATCGTAGAACGTAAGAATAGCGCTGCCATTATCGACAATTATGGAGTGTGACGGATGTGGCCAGTCGTTTGCGCGAAAACGAATCTTTTCAACCGTTGAGCCTCAGGGTCGTGTGGACAAGCATCTCTTCCTGGCGATAACGGGAGCGAATTAAAAAAGTCGACAAAGGTCAAGTTATCCTCTTCCAGTTTTTTCCAACTCAGTGTGTGAATGCCCTTCCTCATTCCTCTGCTTACAAACCTGGTATCTATGTTAATACATACTGGGACGTAACGGCTCTCTCCATTTGTATGACATAACCTGGAAATCAATTATAGCTCATTGGTAGGCGAAAGGCCTTAGTCACGCAAATGCACAAACGTCGTTCTTATAAGATTTTTCTGTGCAGTAACTAGTTCACTTAAAATTAGTAACCTTTGAACATTTTATTTAAATCGTTTTATCCTATCTCAAACAAATATAATTTCGACATATTGGAATTTCTCTTCCCCATAACATTTTACAACTATTTGACGCCTATTCTTTCTCAACGGTGTTTCACATTTCATAGGTTTTGGTTTGTAATGCGCTCTTCGATCCCAATACTCTGCGCTGGCTACTTCCTCGTTGCTCTCCTCCGTGTCCTCCTGCAGCTAGCGCCGCTCCACGGCGTCATTTGTATCAGTAGTAGGTGGACGCCGTGAGGTAGTAGCTGGACGTCCACGTGGCTCCGGATTTGGCTTAGCAGTGGTTAATGAACTCATGCTACCTATCAAGGCGAGCAAACCAAAAACAAAGAACAACGATAACCACTTCATTACCAATCGAATTCGATTAAAGTAGATTTTGAGATTCCAGCTAAGCGCAAAGCTTTGGAATGCTAACAGCACTTTCGCAACTTTGTACCGACTATGGATGAGCTGGGCAATATGAATGCTTTTTATACCTTACCTTAAGCTTGAAATCGTCACACATCGATGTGAGTATTAACTATTGTTCGATGAAACGATTTAGACAAATGTCGCAAACATAAATTGTGGCTGATACGATCTCGAATAAGATCTGAGATGATTTTGCTAATAGCTTGTATCTTGTTTTTCTTATTTAATGGCGGAATAAATGTCAAAGGCTTTTAAATCTGAAATTTCACAAACAACGCGGTTTTGTTTATGTTCTATAGATTATAAAGATTGATTAGATCTTAATTGAGTTATAAGTTTTTAAATGGAAATGGGCGGAAAACCATTCGAGCTTTTAGGTAATTTTAGTTGCGATTTGCTGATCCGTGAAGCGCTAAAAGTGAGGAGGAAAAGTAGCTGATGTATTATTGTATCTCAGTTGTATTTTCTCTTAACTGCACATTCAGTATGGAGGCTTACAATTTGTCAGAAATACTTAGGATCCCAAGATTATGTTTCTACAGCCCTGTGGGTTAGGGGGTTAGAATATGCCCGAGGTAGGTATGCCGGTCGTAAGAGGCGACTAAAATCCACAAAGGGTAATGACGTGCAACTTGATGGTTGATCTGCGGATATGATGCCTCTCACCTCTTTTTACCAACCTTCTTCCTTACGGAGGGGGGGGGGGGGGGGGGGGGGTTTGAGATGACATAGAAGGTTTCACTGGTCAAACCAAATCGCTCCCGCGACAGTCGGGCAGAACCGCAAGTGAGTACCGGAGCGTAAAAAACCCTTCGGGAAGTGATTTTGTCGTTACAAACAACAACAACAACACTAGTTATGGCAGCTCTCCTATTTTTACCGGATTTTGAAATTCTTAACAAGCGCCTTAAGAATTCTTTGATATCTGATGTAGTATATATTTTAATACCGTTATCAATATAAACTTACTGTTACATATGTATTTTTTGCTTAGAATAAAAAATTTAAATTTGTCCATCGTTGATTCAGGGTCCATATTCCAGCGATTATACTCAGTATATCTAATGACGATAATGGGGATGACTCACTACAATCGGGTGCGAAACTACCACAGGATGTGCCACCACAACTGGACGATGTACCACCTTTGGTTTTAGGACCACCACAGGATGCTCAACAAGTACTACATGATGACTAGGATGACTATGATGATGATGGTATAAATGGCCAGGTACTGCGTCCACGCCATACCAAGTGGTTGTACTACATATGATGATGGCAAAAACGCAAATAACTTTGAAAAGATGCATTTTTATATAAAAGTGCTCAGAATATGCTTAGTAGAACCTTTGAGGTACCACTGAATTTTTCGGCAAATGCAGCTCAGTTTTATACTTCACAAGAAGACAAATTGAATAACTCTTAGCCGCAATAAATTTTCAATGACTTTTGTGGTGATGATCAAATTATTAAAGGTCATTGTGGGGTTCATTTTAATGATAACTTTTACTTGTTCATTTTATACTTTGTGTATTTCTAATTTTAAAATTTATATATTTTCAAAGAGAAAATTTTTGATAGTAATAAAAAATTATTATTCAAATTAAAAATTTTGATTGAATAAAAATAAATGTTTCAATATAAAATTAAATTAAATATAGTTTTAACTACTATAGTCATCATCTAAAAGTGAAACGCAAATGTACATAAAGTACATAACATGGATAAAACAAAGCAATTCTTTATATAAAAAAATGTGCAAACATATTTTAAAAATGTGAAGTACTTGAAAGTTATATTCATTTCAAATATGGAAACTTTATTACAAATAGTTATATGAAATGCATTTTATTATACCTACATACATATGTAAATAAATATGCATCTTAGGTATTTCGTACATAAATACCTATACATAACACAAACTACATATAATCAATTTTCAAACTTTATTTTCTAATTTTTTGTATAGGATTTATTAAAAACTTTTAAAAGCTAACTAAAATCAGTACGCCAATACGATATCGCCTTTTAGCTGCAACGCTGTTGAATTTTTGACATTTTTCGTGAATTTTTTCTCAAATTTCTTCTGTTGCTTCTCAGACAATTTGTCAGTGCCAAGTTTGGCTGCGTACTTTTTCAATATACGTTTTTTAAGCTTTTCTACTGATATGCCTTCCTTGTTTTTGCGTACAACCTTTTCTAATACCGCACTCCATTCAAACGTATTGACATCCTCTGAGTTTGTTTTTAGAATTGTGTCATTAGTAGACACTTCCACTACTGGCTCAACGTGCTTTTTAATTTTATGTTTCTTTGCTTTCTTGCCGGTAGCTTCATTATTGCCATTAGCTTCAGTTAAACCCACTACTTCGACTTCCTCGGTCACTTTCTTTTTCTTAGAAGTTTTAATGGTTTCATCAGCGTTATCTGCATCTTTTTGTATATTGTTGCTTTTCGATTTTTTATCTTTTTTCGACTTTTTCTTAGCTGGTTCATCATGTCCATTTTCCGCGCTCGCTTCACGTTTTACACCATTTAGTTTAGCGTTTTCAGTTCCATTCTTATGACCAACTTCTTTCTCTTGTTGCTTTTGCCCTTTAATCTTTTCCTGCTCCTTTTCCAACACACTCCACACCTCCTCCGCTAAACGCTTTGGCATATGCATACAGTTTTTGACAAAGTTTTGAAATTTCGCCTTTTTTCTTGGCACATTGTCTACAGTTTGTAGGCGTTCAAAAGCGTCGCGTGCCTGTCCGCTTAAATTGTAGTCGCTGGAATCGAGTATTACCCTTATGATATCCATCCAACTTTCCTGCTTCTTAGCACCACTGTTTTTTGCTTCCTTGTGTACATAATCTTTACCAGAATATTTTTGTATTTCTGAAATACATTTGGTGTGTGCCCTATAGTCTTTACCATAGAAATCTTTGAGGCAATCCATGCAAGATACACTTTCAGCAGCACCGCGGCATTTGGTATTGTAGTGCTTCTCAACTGCTGCTTTCTTTACAGAATCGCCACAGTTGTTACAGGTAAAGAAAACCATTGTGCTTGAATTGTAGAAAACTTGGAATTTAATAAATATTTATATATTTTAACAGCCCGCTAAACTTTAGCAAACCACAACAAATCACACGTGCAGTAATATTTGGCCTTGCCACATAGTGTCTGCATAATCAGCTGTTGTAGGCGCTACAGTGGCACACAAACCTTGCAGAACAGTTTGAGGACTAGATATTTTCTTAGCCCTAGAACGAAGAAGTTAATAGAAGTTAATATTTAAACATTTTTTTTTGGTGTCTGTAAGACTGCCTATGGTTATTGACAATATTGCGAAATCAAAACAGTAAATTCTTAATTCAGGTGAGTTATGTCAAATATCATAGTAAAAAATTTATAAAATTCTTCTGAAAAGTGTTCAGCGACATACAAAACAATCATGGAGAGAGCGCATTTTGACATTTCATTGAAAAAGGAAGTTGCAGGTTTCTGCTGGGAATATTGCAATCATTAAGATTTGCAAATGAAAAGCAGCTGGTAGTGGCGTAAGAAAACAGCAACAACAGCAGAATAGTTTTCTCTTGGATTTTCTTATTTCCGCGGAAAAATTCCCCCAATTATATTCTCCTAGGGAGAAAAGTAATTTGCAAAGAGAAATTTTGAATTTTCGAAATCATCTGTTTTGACAATTGGCATGACATAAGCGGATTTCAAAATTTGTTAAAGAAAGATATAAATGTATATATTGTGGAGAACGCGTTTGAAATTAAGAGAAAAAATGTAAAACAACGTTAAGTTTTAATACTTATATGTTAGTGGCGGAAAATAAAGCTAATAAAAGCCATAGGAAAATAAACGCAGGATTATGAGGAAAAGATAGTGCGATAGTTCAAAGACGCTTAAGCTGTCACAAAGATGTCTACATATTTCTATTTGCATATTTCATTCAGAATGGGAGCAGAATTTCGAATTTTCGAAATCATCTGTTTTGGGAATACGAGAAATGGGAGAAAAAAAAAATTCGTGCGGAATTATGATTTCGAATTGGTCTAAGTTAAATCGCTACCCACATTAAACTTGTTTCCACTTACCGTGGCAAAAACGACTAATATGCACAAAGGTAATGACGTGCAACTCGATGGTTGATCTACGGATATGATGTCTCTCACCTCTCATTACCCATCTTATCCTTACTTACGGAAGGAGGGGTGACATGACCTAGAAGTTTTCACTGGTCATAAATCGCTACCACGACAGTCGGGCAGTACCGCAAGGGAGTACCGGAGCGTACCGGCCTCAAATCGACAACACTCCCCAAAACCTTCGGGGAGTGTTTTTGTCGTTAGCACCAGGGCCGCGGAGAGGGGGGGGGGCAGTCAGGGCAATTTCCCTGGGGCCCGGAAGGTTTTGGGGGCCCGGCAAGGCAAAGCAGTAATGACAGTACTCTAATCAGGATTTAAAGAGAAAGAAACGCGAACTGTTCTCGGGGCCCGGATCGGCTCTCTGCGGCCCTGGCTAGCACAACAACAAAAACCGGTATGCCTTCTCGGGCATATTCTAAAACCCTAACCCGCAGGGGTGTCAAAATTATGTAATCGGCGTTAATTAGCAAAACAAATAAAAATATTTGATTTATAGTATGCATATTATTGATTTTCATGAAATTAGAATTTTTCTAGGTTAAGCCACTAATAATCAATGACAATAAATGTGGTTGATGCGCTATGGTTATGGAAGTCTAAAATCTGGAAAATTATAGGTTCAATTCGTACGTTGGTAACTTAAAATAGTAAAACTGCCAAAAGCTAAAAATTCGTTGAAAGCGGGTGAATAACAATAAAAAGTAAAGACCGTAACTTGTTTACAAATTCATTTAATTATACACAAATGGAATGAAATTTACAAATACGATTCTGAATGTGAAAGACAATAAAAATAATTTAACAAAGTCAAGTGAAAACGTATGTCAGTCCTTTTGAAGTTCAAATTTTGAAGATTATAACACTGATTTTTTTGTCAAACACGCAACAACTCTTTGCTTCACAGATTTTTCGCAAACATTCCTCTGACTACAACTTGCAACATCTAGATGAAAGAAAATTTGACCGACTGAACGGAAAACACAACCAAATTTGGTAGGAGACCCAGTAAACGGAAGCCCTGAACAATGGTAAAGCGGAATGGTAACAATTGTTAAAAGTGCCGTTACAAACTTTACTGTCACAAAATTATAAAAAAAATCTGCATATATTTTATTTTGAAAACGCCATATATACAATTAATATAAGTACGCAAAAGTAAAATAAGGAAGCTAATTTTATTCCTAAGAAGTCTACATAAAAAAAAACGATTGAGTGTGAGTATAATATTTTTAATTTTAATAAATTTCCATGGAATTTTCGAAGAGTAAAGCCAGGTCTTCACGACTCTGCTCTCTAGGCGCAAGTTTTGTTATACGTTCTTGTGGTAAAGTACCCTCTACCAATGCAGGAATATCTCCGCTATTAAAGCCCAACGCCTTGAGTCCATTTTCAATGCCTGCACGCTGCATAAATATACGTATGGTATCAGCCAAACTCCTTCCCGCGTCATCCAATTTTACATTTTCGATATCTGCGCCAAGTAATTTTGCCGCTTCTAAATGGCGTTCTGGGCATGCCGACGCCGTGAACTGAAATACAGCAGGTGCACTTATTACCACCGATAAGCCATGTGGTATAATGGCATGTGTATCAGCATATCCATCTGGTCTGTATTGACGTACATTACCCGATATGGGATAAGACAAACCATGACACAAATGTACTCCAGCATTGCCAAAACCAACCCCAGCCATGGTAGAAGCTAAATGCATACGTGAGCGTGCTTCTAAGTTATCGGGCTGATAAATGGCATCTGTAAAATTTTCATTTATTATTTGAAGCGCATACCGTGCCCATACATCAGAAATAGGGTTACGCCCTTGGTAAGGTGGGCGTAAACTTGGATCACTGGGTGCGGGTCCACGTTCACGATAATCCACGGCAGTGTAGCTTTCTAGGGCATGACAGAAAACATCAAAACCACAGAATGCGGTTACACGTTCTGGCTGTGAAAGTGTATGCAAGGGATCAATGATGGCTAGGATAACATAAATTAGCTCAATATATATAAAAAAACGCTATACATATCGCACAACTAGATCAGAATCCCAGAAAAACCGCTCTCGCTTGCGTTTTTTGAAATTTTAGTTATTATCAACTCTGCCGCATTCATAACTTCAACAATTTTCTTTTAAGTTGCTTTCCTTTAGATCTAGGTGCGCGATATTATAATCATAACACGTCGATTACCTAATTTGGGTTTTAAGAACTTGCTCGATATACCAGTCTTGGCATGCAGCTTTTTGTAATCAAAAATAGCTACACCTGTAGTCTCGGAGCCGGTGCCAGAAGTGGTCGGCAGTGCGATCATAAGTTTCAAATTTACATTTATCTGCATAAAAAAATGGCGTAGGTTAGGAAAAATATTAAAGTACATGGTCTAAACACTGATACCTCTTTGCCACTCCCAATCGGCTTGTTAACGTAATCCAAAAACTCCGCATCCTTATCACACGCAAACAAGTTAGCTACTTTACAAGTATCTATGACGGAACCACCACCAATCGCGACAAATGCATCAAATTGTTTCCCTCTTGCGAAGGTCACTGCATCCCATAAACTTTCATCAGTGGGCTCAACCCGAGTTTTATCATAAATTTCATATTTTATACCATAACGGCTGAGTGAATCGAAAGCTGTTCGTACGCTGGGTAACTTTGCAACATTTACGTCGGTTACCAAACAAACGGACTTAGCACCGCAGTTGAGCAGATCAGCGCCGAGTTCTGCAGAAACCCCAGGTCCAAAGCGTACTGTAGACGAAGACATCTGAAAATTTATTTTTATTATAGCTGCTACAGGACTATTGTACCTGAATAACCTCAAACGCGTACTCCATTTTACCACTTCGGCTGGCCGTAGACACTTGTGGATTGGCAGAACTGTAGCCATGGGAATGTGCCGGGCAAGTGCAGCTAAAATAATCATAGATAATTTAGTTGTTATAATATATTATATTTAATTTACACATGCATACGATTTGTTCATAATTGCATGCATTAAATTAATTGCATTTCGGCGTGCCATTTTTCTTGGATAAATATTTACGAATGTATTTGTTCACTACACGATCATATGTTGCCAAACTACTGATAACACGCTGAATTCATTGTTGACGAGTTTGTAAAAACTCAGCAGTATATCAACGTCGAATTACGTTGGCAGCACTTTCACAGCCGTTAGATCTTCATGGAAGTTTGTTGATGGAAATGTTCAAATACACAACACTGGAACGGAGCATAGGGAAAGTGGTGTTTGATAAAGTGGGTAGGTCAACCGTATCCAATCGAAGTTGTGCTATACTAATGCTGTTCTCTTTCTCGTTACGTGGATTAGCTTTCGTTGATAGGAAGAAGAGACCCCGACCAGCAGGTGTCACTCTTTACACTTATTAGTTTTTTTCTTTCTTTGGTTCTAAACTGTTTTTATTTTCTAATAATAAATGTTGTATTCGTATTTTTAGAATAATGGAGGATATGGAGCTTTCTTTTACCTTTGATGAACATAATTTTGAGAATGACTTCACTGGTGATCTATACGATTTTGAATCCTTATGGAATGAGTATGCTTTGGAGGCGCAAAAACACGATGAACTCCTAGATTTAGAGCAAACATTTACTAAGCAGTTAAAGATATCAGGAGAATCTTAAATATATGTGATATAGTAGCAGGCACTACCTACAGTATCTAAGCTTTAATACTTAAGAACTAATGAGGCAATATCTTAGACGCATTTTATTTTAAAATATCGTTTTTTAAGTAATCATTTAATGTTGATATATTTGTTGGTATATATGGTGAATCTTGATATTATGAGCAGTATTGAAAAGAACCCCTATATAGAATTAAGTTATTGAATTGTAATGTCGTATAAAAACTATGTGTCCCGCTGACCACAAGTCATTCGGATGGCCAAGCAGGATTACAATGTTTATGTATATTCATTTATACTATAAATCTTCACACAAAATTTGTTACAGTTCTTTCTCGCCCTAATGCACAAAACAAGTTATGTTTAATAATGCCTAAACGAGTTCGGTTTATTGCTTTAATTTTGCTATTTACAACGTGCAGTGCACCGAATTCAAAATGTGTATTATTCCTAACTATTCTAGCATTGGGGTGTTATCTAACATTATTTATTAATTTAATTATTTTAAGTACGCTCTAAATTCTTAATAATGTTATGCTCACAAAACCAAAAACAAAACGTATATACGTTAACAAAACTTTAATGTGACCTAAAAATTATAATGCTCTTTCAAATTACAATCACAGTCACAATTCATACTGAAAGTTACAACTGTTCAAGTGAAAGTTTTTAAAAAAGCAATATTGAAACTATTTTCACTTCTAACTAAAATTAAGTGTTCGAACAAAGAAGAAGATCATATGCTTTTTTGTAAACAAAGCTTTATAAATATTGCCAACAATAGTAACATGTTTTATACTGTAATTTATTGTAATGTAATATAATTACATTGTATATTTATAGTCAGTATTTTAAAATTTAAATTCCTTAAGTATTTTATTTTAGCATTTGTAAATGATGGTTTTAATGTCGAATGTCTTTTAACATGTTTATAAGTTTTGCATAAATTATGAGCATTTGACTTTTATTTGAAATGTTGTTTTAAAATTATTTGTATAACCTCATATACATTAACTTGTAAGACTTGTTAACTATGTTCTTGTCTTTACAAACAACAACAACAACTTGTTAACTATTTCTAAATTGAGTTGTCTACTATTATAATTGTTGGGATTACTTATTAATGCACTCTTACATAACTTCGACCTCTTGCCAGAATAATAAATTTGCAACTTTTTCATGTCCAATGAGTTAAGGGGCTTAGTGCGTTAAAGATACAACTACACAATTAACCTCTTGGCGCTATAGAGTTTTTCATCGATCATTATCTGTGTAATCGCTAAAAAATTGTGAAATTCTACAAACTGAAATTCCCAAGAGGCTACTGATGGATGAAAGAAAACACTTTAGCTCGTCGGGAAAAAAAGTGCCAAAAAATAGCAAAATGTGTTACGAATGTAAGATTACCACATTATTATACTAAAATTTAGTGGCCTACACAACTTCATACTCTAAAAAATTCTGAAAATTCGATGAAAAAAGTTGAAAATTTTGCTGAAATTTCTTTGAATTTTCGCAAATTATGCGTACATTTTTAAAACAAAATATGTAGTTCTTGTAATAGACATTAATTTTATTAAGGACAAAATTGGTGAAAATCGCAAAGCTACTGTGCCAATACTTACATTCACCACTGTATGTATATAATTGTTTAGATAGTATGATTTTAAATTTATATCAAACAAATGCCCTATTTTGGAGAAAAAACTAATATTGGCGTTTTTTTTTGGCTCCGTCAACACTCTGATCGTGAATTGTAGCCGCCTGTTACGACATATAAACCTAGTTTCGGCTTTATTCTAAGCCCTCTTACCTACAGTGGGTGCTGGATAGTCATTATTACCAGCACCTCTCCCTTGGTTCATATAAATGGCTTTCCAGTCTACACCTTTTTCAGTTTATATTCAGAAAGTTGCAATTCATATTCAGAAAGTTGCAATTCATATTCAGAAAGTTACAACAGAAAATATATTGAACTTTTCTGAATATGAATTGTAAGTTTCTGAATATGAATTGTAGTTTTCTGAATATTAATTGTAACTTTCTGAATATAAACTGAAAAAGGTGTAGTAGCGATTCCACTTCTACCAAGTTTATGGCTATCAATTTTTTCGTGTATTCTGCTGCACTCTGAAAACAGGTTTTAAAATTTTCAAATGCAACGTGGAAGTTCTAAAAATTATCCGATTAGAGTGAAATTGGAATTCGAGTAAAAGTGAAATGCAGAACCTGCCTGAATGTATCATATTCCTCGTGGCGAAGTTTGGAATTGCAAAACAGTTGATATAACGAACAGCCTGGAATTGTAAGGGGTCCAATTATAAGAAATGCTCTTCAGATGAAACCTTTTACTGTAATGATTGATTGATCGTTCCCGACAAGAGACAACCATACTAAAAGCCTGCTATGCTTTTTGAATCGACTGTTCGATTTTTTATCGGGTGCCGTGGTGCCACTGCAAAACCGTGTAACTAACTTCTGCAAAACCGCGTAAGCTACATTTGTGTCAAAAACTTTTATAGGACCGGTTTTGCATTTTTGCGTTATGCTGTATTGCAGTGTTACCGACGATATGTATATTAATAATTTGAACAAAGCTTCTATAAAGGCGATCTTTATCTATCGGGCATACATACGAGGTGTGTTCAAAAAGTTCGGTCGAATGTGAAAGTTTTGCTGACAGTTTTCTTCGATTGCAGGGGCGTGGTGCATCATGAGTTCTTGACACAGGGAAGAACGGTCAATAAGGAATATTACCTGTAAGTTATGCGCAATTTGCGCGAAGCAATCCGCCAGAAGCACTCGGATTTGTGGAAGAACAAAAATTGGCTTTTGCACCACGATAACGCCCCTGCTCACGCATCGTTGCTTGTGCGCGACTTTTTGGCCAAAAACAACACACTAATGATGCCGCAGCCACCGTATTCCCCAGATCTGGCCCCCTGTGACTTTTTCTTGTTCACTAAACTGAAGAGGCCCATGAAAGGACGACGTTACGCTTCTCTTGACGAGATAAAGACGGCATCGAAGGAGGAGCTGAACAAGATACAAAAAATTGATTTTTTGAAGTGCTTCGAAGATTGGAAAAACCGTTGGCAACAAGTGTATAATATCTCATGGGGATTACTTTGAAGGGGACAAAATAGATATTCATGAATAAATAAATAATTTTTGAAAAAACACAAAATTCGCGATACTTTTTGAACACACCTCGTATATCCATGTATATGCTTATGTTTGCCTGCAACAACACCAAAGAATAATCAAAAACAAAAAAAAATCGTTTTTGATTTTTACTACCTTTACATTTCAGACGCTCGGGTTGCGAAGATTTCATACATTGGTGTTACCTTAAACCAGGCTATAGATCTCCCACACCCATTTTCCATGGATGTAAAACTCCATCACAATCGTCTTCGTTCACGCTTCTTCTTCACATCCATACTTCCCTCTACCTTAATCTCCATTTTTACCTTCACCTCAATCTTCGTTATAATAAGTTTTGATAAATATTTTTACCACTTCGCTTTTGAGTGTCGTCAAATTAAGATCGTACAAAATTTCGTGTATGAAGAATATAAAAATCTCGAAAACGGGACATCGGTTACTCTTAAAATAACGGGGGAAAAAAACTAAGTTCACGAAGAAAACAAAAATGTACTAAACTAAATAAGAAATTCAACTTCAATTAAATTGGATTCGTTTCACATGAAAAACACATAAAAATTAAATATACATATGTATACTAGACTGGGTCGATTTATTAAACGATATCGCGCCATCGATTTTTCGATAGATTTTGGGCTCAGGAAAAAAAAGTTCCACTACGCATACCCAAAAAAATAATTTTCGAGCCTGCGAAATTTAATTTTTTTGACTTTTTTCGACTTCTTTCTAGTTTTGGAAAAGTCGGGTTTTCGACCAAAACAATCAAATCAAAAACAAAGAGTAATCAATCAATAGTGGGCTTTTCCAAAAAAAATAACTAATTAAACTGGTAATCATTACGATTAGTAATCATTACTCAATAGGTCTATCCAAATTCTTGCATAATGGCTACATATTTTAGTTTTCACCAAAATATTTTCATCAGCTTTCCGTGATTATAGTGAAAGTTTAATTTTTGGGCTCTCTCATTTCTAGAAAAAGTGTTACCTTGTTGGGTTTTCTCAGCTCTCTCTCTCTCAGATTTATTAGCTCCTTACCAAAAATAGTTTCACATGAGTAAATAAAAAGTCACTATCTACAAAATCAGCCTTTTTGCAGAGTGCCAGGTTACCTAGATCAAAAGTTACAACTTGAGAGACTAACACAAGTGTAACATTTTCACTAGAAAAGAAAACGGCATAAGTGTAAGCAAAGTTATTCAAACTGTTCTTGTGGAACACATGTTCACTCAACACTCATTTCAGAGAACGAAACTAAACACTGAGGATGGCGGAACGCCGAAACCGGTTTGTTACAAAACCAAAGTTGACAAGGGATAACGGAAAATCGTTCCAACATACATCAACTCATTTCACCGTTTGAAGATGTCTTTTAATGAAATCGTAAAACTAAAGGTTTCGGCAAGTAAGCTCAATTTGTTTACAAGAAATTTATACCAGGACTCGAAATTCAAACGAACTTCATTTCCAACCAAGAACTGCCACTACGGTACGATAATGGGAAAGATTCTAGCCCTACCTCAAAATCGTACAATCGCGCCAAGATGGCCAGTTTTGTCAGTATCTTGTATTGTATAAAACTTCATTTACTCGTGTTTAACATAGCATAACATGAAAACTGATTCTTAAAAAATACGGCTACGCTATGTTGGTTAAAGTGGGTCCTGAGTTCAAATAGCGGTTTCTTTATTATAATGGACGTTCCTCATCGGTGGACGGTAAGTCTCCGGAAGCAATTATGTCATGGAAAGCTTCTCAGCAAAATATTAAAATTTTTAGAAGATTCGTTCGGAGTTGGCATAAAACGTGTATGTTACGCCAATTGCAAAGCTTTTTTCTAGCACTTTAAACCAGAATCATTCCCACCTCCACCTGCTTTTTTCAACTCAATACAGCCTACATCATGGTTAAATTTCATAAAACATACGGAGGACTTTTCTCTCGAACACTCTAAGGGTCCTTCTATCATATTTCGAGACTTTCCATGATATCAAGCTATGACAGGTATGATGTGCGATTTATGCGTGCGTGACTTTTGCTCGACCAGAGCTGGGGTCGAATTACTTTATATAAGTTCCATGATCGAAAGCGAATTTGTAAATCACAACTGCCCTAACCCCGTAATTTAGAATGACGGCATTAGTGAGCAAGTAGCTAGAAGTATCGGTCGGTTCAATTATGCATTCTTTCTCTTTTAACAAGTTGGACAGTTCCAAAGTTATTGTGACTTGAAAAACGGTTTACGATCACGGAACGTATGTCGTAATTCTACTCCTGATTCTCATTCGCAATGGCTACTCAGTCCAAATCACACTCTTCGTAACAATTCCAAATTTCTAACTGTCAACAGTAATCTGGCTGCCAACGCGCAGTTGCGCCGAGTTCTTATTTGATAAGAGCGAATAATTCATCTTGTCCTGAATGTATCATAACACAAATAAAATATTCTGGTACACGTTTTTGTTCTTTTCTCGAAAATCAACTTTATTGAATAAAAAAAATCTCTCAATTGTAATACATTGCATTTTGATCCATTACTCTTAATCCCGAGAAAAGCTGTGCATACATACACTTGTATGGATATATTTAACAGTGTATATTAAAATAATAACACTATGTAATTAACCAATTTAAGTTATACCAAAAAAAAATTTAAATAAAAAAAGGATCTGCTTAAAATAATTAAAATTTTTTTTCTTAAACATTTATTTGGTAAAATTATTCCTGTTTATTTTATACATACATATGTATGTATGGCTTTATGTTCGTGTATATATGTATAAAGTATTTATTTTATATGTATATATATATAGTAGTGTATTAAGAAAAAAGTATGGTGGAAGAATTGTTTAGTTTTAAGATAAGGTATGTGTGAAGTAGTGTTGTAAAGGGCATTAAAACTGCATAGACAGTGCCACTCAAACTGTTATCACCTTAAAGGTATTAAAATCTTCAACAGCAACATCCCGAAAACTTTTCGTAAATTCAAAAAAAAAAAAAACATGTAAAAGTTTGACCAAAAGCATTTGGAATTTCTATTTAAAATATTTTATGGACAGATGAGGGGGCCATTTTAAGTAAGCAGACACTTCCTCATACTTAATGGTCGACACTTCAATCTGGTGAGCGCAGGTACGCTAATGCATAGTAGCTTCAAAACAGGCTATTATAACTTACTTCCATTTGCTCTTCGAACAGTTCTTGAGCTATTGATTTTAAAGTTTTTTAAACCTCTGGTGTGCTAATGTTTTGGCCGCTGCTGTATTTAAGACTTTACTTACACATATATTACAGAAAATATTTATCGTTTATATGATATTAGCTTTGCAAACATACATTTTTGATTTAAGAATATCAGAATTCTCGCCAAATTTATTCTTTCTTTTGGTACTTGTAAAACCCGCCAGGGGGGTTACTCTGTATCTCGATGCGTAAGCAAATGCGATTCTACGACATACTCGTACATTCTCATCGCAATACGGAGTAACCCCCAGCTCAAGAATTAACAACCGAAAAATAATTAAAAAATTATTTCGAAAAAAACTGGGGATTTCAAAGAATTTTCCAACGATGGCACTAAGTTTTACATTTTAAATAAATTTTGCAGAGCTAGTTAACGTTATTTTAGGTCTGACGTTTTTTTCTTTTCACATTCTTTTAATTTAGTATTTTCACTTTTTATTAAATTATTTTTAAGTAATTTTCTTTAATATGTATGTAGCTGTTTCTTTGTGGTTTCTTATTTCATTCTGGCTTGTGTTGGTTGGGTTGCAAATAAGATTAAAAAAAAAAAACATTTTATAAAAATTAAAAAGTTTATACATTTACCACAAATACATAAATATAAAATAGTTTTGTAAAGTTCGCATAATTGGAAATGATTTCCAAAGCTTTATAAACATTTTTTTTTATGAATTTGGAGGTTAGTTTGAGCTTATTTATTTTCCATATTTTAGTTTATTTAAGTACTCTTTCAAATGTATTAATTAGACAAAGAAAAATTAGACTATTTTAATAATTTTTCTTGCATTGCTTAAGTTCCGTGTTAATACTTTTGTTTTTCTCTTCTTAAACAAAAATTCGCTTTTCGGTTCTTGTGCGTGTATTTTCTATTTTGAATTTGTTTTATTTTGCATTCCGCTATTTTTCATACTTTTTATTGTAATATGTATAAATTTTTGTTTAAAATTAAAACATTTTAATAACAAATGGTTGTGTTTGTGTTTGAGTTTCTCTTTTCATTTTACTTTAACTTCTCCCATTTCACGTTTTCACATTCGCTCACAACAGCATTTTCTTAGCCTAAAACAGCTGCCGGTATGGGCTCCATATTCTCTACTCTGTCTTTAACCTTAATTAGCCTGTGGTGTGTAAAGCCCATGTGCTCACTGCCTGCTCCCACTGCTTAGACCTGATTAATTGGTGCATAACGATGCACTTTTGGCACCTTGTGCTCTTTCACTTTCGGTTTGATATCTTCGGTGAGTTTCTGATAGACAATCGAATTGTTCGATGATGCCAACAAAGCCATACGATAACGTTCGCCACGTTTACGTAACACAATTGCTACGATTTTGGCGATTAGCAGCATAAGAATAAGTAAGCTGGTCGTTATAATAATGACGGGTATGAGGAATTTGTAGCCTTCATAATAGATGCGTCCACGTTCAATAATGATTTCTTCTTCACCACTATTTTCACTGGAATCATCACCATTGAGTAGCAATTTATCTGCAACGAAAGTGGTATATTTTGTAATATGTAAAGTTTTTGCCGGTGGAGATATATAAGTATTTATTTAAGACCAAAGTTCAGCGCTGGTGACACTATGTATTATATATGTATGTAGGAGTGAAATAAAAAAAAATACCATTTTTCTATAACTAAGTGGCACTCATCTTTTTTGGTTTTTATGGCAGAAATACAATCAAAACGTTTGCCGACCACTGCCGAGGGCAGCCCAAGTACTTGAAACTTGGAGCCATTGCACAACTCTACAATGCTTGAACCTGGTACGCGAACACTGTGAAGATGTGCTTAGAAGGTTGCCACCTATTTAACTTTTTTAATAGGCGTCATCCGGTCTTCGTGATCCTGAGCCAGATAAAAAGTTGTACATGTAAATCCGACAACATCGACTACTGGGTCAATTTGTGAGCCAGATAATTTTGCTTGTTTCTTATCTTTAGTATGGATTTTGATAAACCAAATTTTTCAATAACAAAACAATTAAATTTATTGAAGTTTTTTCGTTCCCATGAACATGAGATATATTATTAATTTATTTTATTTGAATATTTTTAACTGGAATATATGTACATATATATAATTTTTAGTACTAAACAAAACTATTTGGGGTATTTTTTTAAAAATATTTTAGATGCCCTGAGCCTACTTTACATGAGAAGCGAGCGCGCTAACGTCTCCTGTTAAAGTCTACTAATGATCCGGAGTTTTTTAGTGAGAATTGAGCGCGATACGAAGCTTTATAACTCACCGGATGCCGGCTACTATCGGTATCAATCGAAAGATATTTTGAGCCGTATTTTAACAATCATATTTCTAATAGGGTTACTACCTAGTTCTGTCACTTAATCCTATTTTTCTTTGTATATCCGTTTTTATCTCGAAAAAGACTACACATTTATATGAAATGTTGAATGTGTATTATCTCATACAATCTAAAGCGCCAAGTACACCACACAAAAGCCTTGCACAAGTCCACAAGTTATAAATTGGCGCAAATCAGAATTTTGACATACATAACACAAAAACACTGCACAAAATTTATTTCTATAGCGCAGAAAAAGAAACATGTGCTCTAATTGTGTTAAAAAAGTGCGGCTTTACTTTTTTGCTTTCTTAAATAAGAGATGATACCACTTCCCCTACGCAAATTTATGGTACCGATAGCAATGTTTCATTCTCAGCAAATACAGGTGAACGAGAATTAATCACCACACACGAAGAAAAAGCATGCGAAATGCTTGCGGACATGCGTAAAAATCTAAATTCTTTTGATTTTAGCACAGTTATCTGCTTAAATAGCACAACCACGATATACACCATGCAAATCCTTGTGCAAATCAGTCATTGGTGCAAGTAAATTTGTGAGGTGTATTTGGCGTCTAAGCTCTGTTGCTTAAGTGTTGACACTCAGAAAGTTTAAGTGGATTTGACACCTATCGGAAGTTAAAAAAAAATTTTTTTATGAGATATGCCAATATGGGTATCAAACAAAAGGTATTTTACGTCGTATTGCTACAAAACCCACCCAGGGTCGAGTCACTGGTGGCACTTTTTATAATACGAAATCTTGTAGCGACTGCAACGATCAACAAAACCATTCGAGAAAGTTTGGTATTTGACAAAATATTCACATTGGCTGTGCCCCTCAGAGCAATAAGTGATGTATAATTTTTAACTTTAATATCTATTATTACTCACTCAACAAGAATTTGTCCTTGGTTTCCTTGGTAAGATCCACATCCTCGACACGCATACCAAAGTCATGCAATTTTGTGATGTCAATCTTCTTTTCGTTCTGGTCATTGTTTTTACCATTATCGTTATCACCTTCATCCTCATCATCTTCGTCATCCTCATCATCCTCATACTCACTGTTGTTTTCCTCCTCCTCATCATCATCTTTCTCCTCTTCAGCAGTATTCTCATTTTCATCAGCACTCTCTCCATCCAAATTACCCACAATCTCTACTTCGCTCTTTTCAGTATCCTTCAAAATATGATGCTTGTAGTTTTTGGTATTCTCAACAATTTTCCACAAACTCTTCGCATCACTATCCAATACCTTATCCGCCTGTTCGATACGTTTCTCCAAACTCTGCTCCTTAGTCTTACTTACTGCGGTTTCTTGATGACGGCATACCTCATGCGCCAACTTAGCCCAATCACCGTTAGGTTGAAAATCAACCATGCTGGCCTCTGCGTTGATATTGGCAAATGTTGGCATCTTATTGGTGCCCAAATTTGGTGTAAGCGCTGCATAGCTTATAAAATCCTGGAAGTCTTCATTACACTTTAATGGATTGTGCGAGATATCCAAAGTGTGTAAGTTTTTGAAGCTGCGTACATCACCCGAAGATACACGTTTGATTTGATTGGAAGAGGCATTGAAGCTACGTAATGTATCATAGAATTTATATTTACGGCCCATGCCAAACTGGTTCTCTGAGAGTAGTGAGCTCAATTCGCAGTCACTGACATCTAATTCGCGCAATTTACCCAGAGGCATGAAGAGACGTACCGACAATTTGCGTATTGGGTTACCAGCCAAATTCAATTTTGTCAATTCGTTATTATTCATAAAGACCAACTCATCCAAACGTGCGATCAGATTATTGCTCAGATCCAATTCGGTTAACTTGGTAAGGCTGGTGAAAGTGTCGCGCTCCAAATTATTTATATTATTCCACGCTAGCTTCAAGGTAGCCAAGTGAGGCATTGTGGAGAATGTCTTGTGACCGAGTGCACCAATGGCGCAATTCGAGATGTCCAAGAAGTAAACAGTGAAGACGCCATTGTAACTACGGAAACCATCGGTGGGCAATTGGCTTAGACGTGGATTATCGTTGAGGCGTATAACATCCAAATCTGAATTTTTGTAGAAAAGCATGCTGGAGACTTGATCCAAATCATTAATCGATAGATCAATGTGACGAAGGCTCTTCAACGCTAACAATGAGTCGGCTTGAATTTTTGCAATGCCATTACCTTTGAGATTGAGATTAGTCAAGCCAGTCATTTTGTCGAACATGCCGTGATGTACGTGCTTGATGCTGTTGAAGCTCAGATCGAGTTGTTGTAGATCCTCTGAGCCAAAGTGCAAATCCCCAGTAATTGTGTTGTATTTTAGATGTAATATGGATAGGGCAGTACGATTGAAGATATTGGCTGGTAGAGTCTTCAAAGCATTGTAGGACAAATCCAATTCCTCGATGGTCTCAACATAATCGAAGACATGTTCAGGAATCGTTTGCAAATTATTTTGTGATAAATTGATATAGACGACGTTAGCGAGCTGCGAAAAGGCTTGAGGGCGTAATTCCATTAAATTGTTACGGGACAAATCCAACTCTTCGATGCTTGAGGACTATGGAAAATAAAGAAGAAAAAAAACACAGTTAAAAGCAAAATTTTTATTTTTCAGCAGATCTCAACATACATTTAAAAGGAAGTGCACATTGGACATAACACTCAAATCATTGCCTGAGATTGTTAGTAAGCGCAATTTCTTATTTCTGGAGAACGTGTTAGGATTGATGACAGCCAAGCCAACATTTGTCAAATTCACCGAATATAATTCGTCCAAGCCATGGAAAGCTTCCGGATGCAGGAACTCAATGGTGCAATTAGATATTTTTATTGATGACACATATTTCAAACCCATTTGCAAGAAGAATTCTGGTCCCAATAATATGGGATATTTTGGTCCAACATCAGTTACAATTAGATCGGTAATATCCGAACCGAACTTTTGTGTTTCAGGATCAAATCTGCTGCAGGTCGCTACTAAATAACTGTTGACATTACGCGCGCAGACACAGTATCTGGGACATGGTACATTCTCATTGAAGACGATGTCTGCATCGTACTTAATATCATCTCCGTCATCAGCATCATCATCATCATCGTCGTCATCTTCGTAGTCATCTTCATTTAAGTCTTCGATTTTCTTTGTGCTCTGTTCTTGTTTAGCCTCAGTCTTTGGCGCATCCTTTGACTTGGAAGATGACTGAAATATTGAAAAAGATTAAATATAAATACGTATGTATGTATTAACGGTTTATAATCGATTATCCGGCTAATCGATAAGTCGAAAGGCAACTATGGAGCTGTTTGAAAATCGAATAGTAAATACTCGATTTCGAATCAACGACTATCTGTCACTATTGCTAGTTTATGAATGTGATGGAACTAGCCCTGTTAAATAATGATTACTAATCGTAATGATTACTGGTTTGATTAATTATTTTCTTGACAATCCTTTTAATGATTGATTATCAATTACTTTTAATTTTTAATGAGTATTTTCCATTTAATTAAAAAAATTATCAAAAAAAAATTAATGGTTTTTTACGATTATTAAAAAAAATCTAAAATAATCAAGGAGTAAGGAAGTCTAAGTTCGGGTGGAACCGAACACTATATACCTAGTATTGATCTATTATGGCTGATTGTTTTCAATAAAAACACTTCTGTTATGAGTTTTAAAGGGTAAATTGATTTTAAAAAAATATAAATGTATGGCGCGATATACAACCGGTTTATCATCATAAACAGCCTAAGAGATTTTTGCGCCGAGCTTCCCTTCAAATTTGTGGTGTGCCCCTTTGAATTTTTTCCTACAAATTGGCGGAACCTACAGATTTTCGCCGACTTTGAACGGCATCTTAAAAGGAGATGCATTTTTGCTGAGAAGCCTTCCATAGCAGAAAGGCACTCGGAGAGTTTGCCAAACCACTTTAGATGTTACCTGCTCCAGGACTCGAACTTTGGCCGCCAACACTACCGCCACACCACGGCGGCCACCTTTAATTTTTTTTTATATAAACAGCTTCTCTACAAACAACAACTATGTTTGAAAAATTTTGAGTTCAAATAGAGAGACAGACAGAAGGGCTGGGAGACGAAAAGGCTAAATCGACTCAGCTCATCGTCCTGATTATTTCAGTTTACTTATTGATGGGCACATCTCTTCTTCTTCTCATACTTACAAACATTTCATATTCATTAAAGGTATGAACATCGTAAAAGGTATACAACTTCCCTATTGCAGTGGGGTATTAACAACTTGCCCGGATATTTTACTTGTGTGTTAACCGATTTGCTTAATTTTTGGCAGGAGTATACTAAATACTATTTACTATAAATTTTGATTGAAATATATAGTTGAAATTACAAGGAAAATAGCAGAACTTTTATGCTGAAAAGTGGGTGGCGCCACGCCTACTTCCCAAAATCCGCACAACTTTTTTGTGGTCGAATTTTGCTTAAAAACCTTATTATGTGTGCAAGATCTTATTGATATAGCTTGCATGGTTATAAAAATATCGCGTTTTACATTTTACAAACAAAATTTTCAGAACTATGTTAAAAAACTGGGCATGGTTGATCGATTTCTGCCATTTTTACAAAACATTTAACACGCCCATATTCAAAAATTTATATTTTTCGACTTTCTTTGTTCACGGACACTTTGAAAGTGAAATAGAAATTATATAAAGCTTTTGTACGCAAAGTTATTGCCTATTAAATGTATCTATGATCCTTTTAAAAATCTTTCGTATAAAAGTGGGCGTGACCCTTAACGGATTTCGACAATTTTCTTCCGAAACATACCTCGTATTAATTTAAATATGTGTTCTGAATTTCGTTTCGATATCTTGAACGGTCTTTAGTTCAAGCCCATTTTTAAGAATTTCTTGAAAAATTAATTTTCAATATCTATCTCGATCCGTTTATGCCGTTACATACCACCGTTACGCGACTAAAGTTAACATACCTTGTGTGTGTAGCACTACTAGGTACAATAATAGTTGAACATGTTAACTAGTTGAATGCAAACCCCTACTTGATTAGTCATCTATTGATAATCGACTATTTTTCTAAACACCTACTGTAAATTGATTACAGGAAACTCCAACACAATTTCTTACGCCAAGACTATGAGTATAGAAATCATGGTATACCAATACAGGTAATATAAACTCAACAGCTGATTAAATTTTTTTCATTTTAATTTTCTCTAAACTGTCCAACTTACTTTTAATCGGTTTGTTTACACTTTCACATGTACTTTGCTGGTTTGGCGTTTTAGAGAAGCTATTTTCAACATGGCCGCCTTGCTTGTTACCTGTTTTACTATGCCATGATAGAAATATAAAAACCTATTCTCTTACCAATTTTTCTTCCTTGATTGGTTTCATTTCCACCTTTTTGCCATTCTTCAGCGCTCTATCACCATCTTGACTTGGTTTGGCGGTTGCGGATTTTGTCTTTTTAGCGCCAGATTCTGTTGTGCCAACATCATCGATGTAATTGTATTCGTCATCGTAATCATCGCTGTCATAATCGTAATAATTCTCTTCACTCTTATTATTAACGTTATTGGTATTAGCGGTGTCGGTGGAATTTACCGTTTTCAATTTATGGGGCAACATTTTATTGAATCTGAAAGTAAAGAGGAACGTTCAAGAGCGTTCAAAAGGCATGTACTCGACCTTGATTACCTTGGATCATCGGCAAGTGCGTAGCTGTGTTTTGATGCTTCTATGAGATCGTTGAGTGTTTCATCGCTCATTTGTTGATGTGTCGCCGTTGTGGACGATTGTGTGGATGCAGCACCACCACCAGATTTTTTGGCAAGCTTTGCAGTTTCTGTTGTTTCACCAAAAGTATGCGGCCGTGATTTTACTTTTGGTGTGGAAATTCGAATACCATGCTCTGTCGAATGTGCCCACTCGTGTGTATCCTCTTTGGCTTCATCGTCTAAAAGATCATTTTTGAGTAAAACCGAATCAACCGAATTTATGGAGCTTGTAAATGTAAGCTGAAATTCAGCTAGCGCGATCAGCACTAGTAACCCCAGTGCATGTTGTTTACCCATGATGTGAGTGCTGAAAAGATAATGAATCTCAAAATTTAATATAAATTTATTTCAGACTAAATAATTATAATACAATTAGCAAGCCACATACATAAGTGGTCATTGCACCAAAACAATTATATCACTTAACAATTAAAGATTTTTCTAGATAGAATAAACAAAACAATTAAAAAAACTAAATGATCATTATTTGAATACAATATATGCATACATAACGAACTGAAATCGATTACTTTCTTAATGGATTTTTTACACATCGATTTATCTCTAAACAAAAAAAAAATTGTGAAGCTTTGAACCATCTCCATGCCGTAATTTTTTGTTTGCTTGATAATATTAATATAATTTAAATTATATTTTTTCATTTATATTTTTTCAGCCCAGTCTAATATGCACATATTTACATACAAACAATTGAAACTTTATCAGCCAGGCCTTTGTTATTTTTTGTAGGCGTTTTCAAATTCAATTTACTAATATAAAATTTTTGAAAACAAACATATATTTATATAAGTATGTGTACGAGTATGTAGTGCTGTGCAAGCAAACTGCAACACGAAGTGAAGGCGAGTTTCAAAAATATCTTATAACTTCTCAGGTGTGTTTAGAATACTTGAAAAACTTCTGCTCGCCCAGCGGTAGACTAAAAAACTTCAGGAATTGGGTAACAAACAAGCCAGGAACTTGATAACTGTTTATTAATTTTTTTTTTGTTTCCAATGGTAATCAATTGCGAATTTCTGAACACAACTAAAGTAATCATTATAAATTAAAAGAGTTATCCAATCAATTAATAGTGGGAATTTAACAGGTCTGGGCCCAGTTTATAGCTCTTAGGACATGTTAGGACCAGACTTGTTAGATAATGATATTAATCGCAATGATTACCGGTTTTATTAATTATTTTCTAGAGAATCTATTTAATGATTGATTACCATTACTTTCAATTTTTAATGATTACTTTCCAATTAATTAAAAATAATAATTTAAAAAAATCAAAAATAATCAAACAAAAAATTGTTTTGATTACTTTTGATTATTTGGACTTTTTATTTAATTTTTTTCAGTATTGTTGATGTGTATATTTATGTACTTTTACAAAATAACTTTTTTGTTTTTTTATAATTTTTTCTGATTTTTTTAATTGTATTTTGGTTTTTTTTTATTTTTTCTAATCGTAATCAATAAATAACTGCCTTTTCTTTAAAGACAATTAAAATAATCATTACCAATTAAAAAAGCCATCTAATTAATTGATTACTAATTACTAATAAAATTTAACAGGTCTGGTTGGGATAGTTTATTATGTAGGATGTCATAATATCTCATAACCAGGTATGTATATAATGCTAGGCTTCACCAGAATTTAGACTCATAAAAAGTAATCACGTAGATTACTCATGCCAAGCACTGTGATGGGTATGAGCTCATACATATTAACAAATAATTGTTTATATATATTTGTTAAGGCGAAGATTTAAACACTGTCAATATACTTAACGCTCAAGACCTGCTTGGAATATGTATTATATGCAAATTATTTTATTTTTAATTCTTAATATTTATTTAAATAACAAGCTGAATGGAACGTGTATTTGTACAAAACAAATACTACGTTCAGGTGTATTCATTTATGTAATAAGATATCAATTTCAAATAATCACATTTAGCTAAAATTAATATGGTAATTAATTGATAGTAAATTGATTTATTCAAATTCATTGTAATTGTTCTCTGTTCACTTTTTGACTAATTGATTATTTAAAAAGTGAGTACTAAAAGAAAATTACTTTGCTAGATTCAAAATCCCCCGAAATACTGGAACCTAAACTGTGTCGTTAAACATTCGATATCGAATTAAAGTATCGCGACGCGTTTCGATTAATAAATTACGAAAATCCTCTCCTGCTTTCAATTTTAGAATTGCGCTCAATCGATTAAAAAAATATTTAAAAATAAATTGTCTTATTAGTCAAAGTTGTTTAAATTCTGACTAATCACTTTTTAAACAATTGAATCAATGATCAGCCTTAAACAGATATTCGTTAAAATGATAGAATTCGGAAAGTGTTGCGATTATTGAACGTGGAAATGACTGAACGTTTGATTTTCTGAGTACTCTAATTTTAATTACTTACTTTTCTGAATAATCAAATTAATTATCAATCCAGTTGATCTAAATAATTAATCAAGTCCATTTGAATTGGTAAATTCGATCAATTGAATTGTACTTGATTATACCAATTCTATGCGCTGATTTCCCAAATTCTAGAAATATCAAAAAGTTTTCCTGTACAAATTGAAAGTGGTTAAGTTCCGTAATAGTTTGGAGCTACATATTCAAATATGGAAGCAAAATAGTCGCGTCGATCGTTCGTGTTGGAATTGAGGTATGGAAAAGACGAGTGTTGACTACCGAATTACAGAAGCAATCCTTAATTTTAATTTAAATAATTGACGTTAAAAGACAATTTTACATGTTTCTTTATCGGCTATAATTTGTTGAGTAGATCATGCGTAGCCTTGCTAAATGACACATCTTTTAGTCAGACTTTTTAACAAATTAACATTCATTATGACGACATAAATTATATTTTCCGTCAGTTTGCCGATAACTTGTTTATGTTTTCTCATCCATATATGGTCCTTTCTGTTTCAAATTCGTTGTAGGCACATTTTTACGTTTACAAAACAAGGAAAAAATTACAAAATTGTTCAATTATTGCGCGTCTCATTGTTTAATGACAACTTAATCAATTTGATGTTGTGAAAGCAGAACCGCAATTATGGGTAAAATGATAAAATCAACTTTTAAATATTGCAATCATAATTTGATTAATTTAATCGTATAATTATACCCAGCTGCACCAGTAAACAGAACAAACATTATTAGTTTCTCCGCATGAAGGGCTTCTGAAAGGCATAAAGGAATCCAGAAAGATATGGAGTTCTCAAGATGAAAAAAGAAATCGATGCTATTGAAAATAGAAGAAACCGGATGGTGACTGATGAGTCTGATGTGGTAAACTTTTTTAAAGTTATAATACCTTGTGTATTATTACAGCTAGTTATAATAAAGATAATTAGCAAAAATGTTTGTTTACCACCAAAGTGTATGAACGAAAATGTACTAGGAATGCCAATCCGGTATTCCAACGTATTCGTTTAGTTTCTTTCTTACAATCCCAGGATTTTCGATTTTTTGTTACCTAAGAATGTGTGTGATTTATTTATAAATCATATATTTGTGTTTTGTTGTTGTGTAATATTTTTGAATATTGTTTTATCTTCATCTGTGCAACTAACAAGAAACTGTGGGTCAACCGCCAAAAACCGTATTCCCAAATTCCGAGACTAACCCCGGAATTCAGGTATAGCAAAAATCGAAAAATTGTCATCTTTAATATGTTCTAGCAAATTGAATGCCGTTTAAGGTAAGCTGTGGGATTAAATTTTTTGTTTTCTTAGGACAAAAATATTGGATTAGCGCCTTTTCATAGGCCAACGAGCCGACAAAGCTTAGCGTCAGCTTTAGAAACAGACAAAGTTCAAAGATACTCGTTTAGGTACATATGCATGTAGCTATAAACGTATTTACTTACACATATATACCATACCCACCAACAACTTACGCCTCATGTAAGACTTAGGTATTACACGATCATACTCAATAAATAATAAAAAAATAGTTTGAAAAGTATTGAGGACATGTTAGTTCTCAATTTGGATTAACTGTGTGGTTTTTCATTTGGGAATAAACTCTTTCTCCAATTCACCTCAAACGTTCATTTTATAAACTTCAGTAGTAGTTGAAAGCAATTCAGAATAATATTTTTAATTTGGTCCATGTCCGTTTATGTTTGAAACATTGGTTACTGTCTCAAATTGCGAACGCTATCAACGGCTATTTGAAATGGTCTTCGGAACAATGTTTTGAAGTTTTAGGATATTTTTTAAATGCTTTCAAATTGAAAGTGAACAGAAACGTTTATTAGGTATGTTTTGAAATTCGGGGCCTGATATCAATTTGAGAGTTAATTAGCTTCAGTTTTCCGTATTTAAACTCTCCATATTCATAAAAAATGAAAAAAAAAATGTATGAAGCTGTGATTATTAAAAATTTTGTATGGAAATGTCTTATTAAAAAGCTTTATAAACTAATTTAATTTTTTATGAATATGGGGGTATATATACAACTCGAATTTTCGTAGGAAAACAAACAATAAATCTAATGGACGAATTTTTGTAATTTTAATTTAAAAAAATTACGGTATTTTCTACATATACCCATACTATATATATATATATATATTTAAACCGAAATTTTCGTAAGACTAAAACAGCCGTTCTAATTGACCGATTTCACCTATTCAAATTTTAAAATGACATATTCGTGCCACTCAAGGATATAACGGTATATTTTAATTGAAATTGAAATGTTTATCCTTAATAAAAAAACATACATATAGATAAGTTAAGGCTATAAAACGAAGCTTAGGGGATACTTTATTTTAACTATTTATTTTCAATATATTTCTGTAAAATTGTTTTCTGTCCAACAATTAGTAGTATAGAATAAAACGGCGAACTTGACAAAATGATTATTATTAACAATTTTTGCGGATTCTATAATTTCTATCTTTTATCAGTGGTTAGTGCCTGTTGCACAGCGGCTTCGCTGGCTAGGCCACGTAGTGCGAATGAGCGAAGATGCTCCAGCCCAGAAGGTATTCTTATCGGCACCCGCCGGTGGAAGCAGAGGAAGAGGGAGACCACCACTCCGATGGAAGGACCAAGTGGAGACCGATTTGCGATCCCGCGGTGTTTCCAATTGGCGCCAGTTGGCGCAACGAAGAAACGACTGGCGAGCTATGTTGGACGGTCAAAATCGCCCAGGCGGTTAGATGACCATTTAAAGTAAGTAAAGTGCCTGTTGCTTTTCAAAATTTTTTGTTGGGTAATTACTAACATATGAGGTAGTATTGCTTACCTGTAACGTACTTATATACAATCATAATATGAATAAACTTACAAATATTTGTAATTGCGCAAACGTCTTGCCTTTATGCAAATGCTATATAAGTGTATGTTTTTATCCATTTGCATTTATATACATATATATAAATCTGGCGTCAGTGGCTGTAAGTGACTTAACTGCGCCATATTCATGATTACAGCCGCCAACTTAATTTCCAAATAAACATACCCCATAAGCAACACAAAATAAAATGGTGGAACGGTTTGAAAAAATTTCAAAACCCAATTTGGGGAGTTGAGAAAAATTTGGATTCATGTCTGAGAATATTTGATTAAATTTGAAAATTAGCGGATCGTGCGATTTAGGCCATCAACGGACTTTGAGATGCCTCTTAGAACTATGGTTTAAGTTTCGAGAACACTATTAGTTCCCAAATTCTTCGTAAATTGAGATTGAACCATAATGTTTATTGGGTGCATATGTAAATACAAATCTACCTGGCTTTATAAGTATGCATATAAATATTTAGTCTTGTACTTTAACATTTAGTGTTCTATAAGCACAATTGTTGGCATTGTGCAAAATATATAGAAACGTATTTTAGGATTTATCTACCTACGCATTATACCACTACGGCTCTGGGATTTATCATTAATTATTGGCTTAAATGTCATATTTCTGTGGCTTGCCGCAAAGGTCTAAAGTAAATTAAATGGGAACTGGCTCATCAAATTGCCGGATTTACTACCACTACTGGCACTATTTAAAATGGGCGAAATCGGATGATAGCCAGCCCCATTTTTTATATATAGAATATTTTCGAAAATACAAAAAAGTGATTATTTAGTACATAATACACCTATAAGACTAAAATTTGGTGTGTACATTAACTATAAGCCAGAAAATAAATTTTTCAATAAAAATTTTGAAAGTGGGTGTGGCACCACCATAATACAGGGACTGTTCCCGGAAAAAAATGGGCGAAATCGGTGTAAGTATACACCTACTTTTACGTGAAAGATTTTGAAAAGGATCATTGATGTATTTAATAGCAATAACTTTGCGTAAAAAAGCTTTATATTGTTTATATTTCACTTTCAAAGTGTTCGTGAGCGAAGAAATTCGTCAAATATACATTTTCGCAAATGGGCGTGGCCCCGCCCCTTTCATAGTGGCTTATGCCACAAAACTTTTTAGGCCATAATTCCGTCAAAAATTGATTTGTCGAAACGAAATTTCGCGAAAATGTTGAATATATAAAGGTAACTGTTCATTGGAAAAATGGGCGAACTCCGTTCAGGGCCACACCCACTTTTTTATCATAGTTATGAAAAATTTGTTTGTAAAATTTAAAACGCGATATTTCTATAACTATGCAAAGTATATCAATAAGATCTTGCACACATAATCTATTTAAGCAAAACTTGACCGAAGAAAAATTTTGTAAATTTTGCGGAAATAGCCGTGGCGCCGCCTACTTTTCAGCACAAAAGTTTTGCTATTTGCAAAGCGATTCCTTGTAATTTCAACTAGATATTTCAATGAAAATTGCTTAGCTACTATGTAGTATGTAGTATACTCTTGCAAAAATTAGGTATATCAGATAACACGAAAGCAAAATATCCGGGCAAGTAGCTAATACCCCACTGCAATAGGGAAGTTATACAGTTTTTTGATTTTCATATGTACCTTTCATGAACATGAAATGCTTGTAAGTATGAGCAGAAGGAGAGATGGGCCCATCAATAAGCATACTGAAATAATCAGGACCATGAGCTGAGCCGATTTAGCCACGTCCGTCTGTCTGTCTATTTGAACGCAAAATTTTTCAAACATAAACTGTGCATGTATTGGTATTTTGAAAAACTTTGGTTAGTCTATTTTTAATAAGTTAGCAATTCTAAGTAACTTTTCACTGTGAGTTTTGTCAGCCTTTTATATTATTTGTGAACGTTTACTCCAAAGTGATGATAAGTAATGCTTCAAATTAAAAAATAAACCTTTTCAGAAACTGAGAAAAATATGTCCGTAACAAGTTCAATAGCAAAGATATTCGCTGACGAAACTCTGTTCTGTACCACCGAAAACTTATTTTCAAATAAAAGGGTAACAGTATATGTTACCGTTAAAAATATTTTCACTGCTGAGTTTTATTAACAAATTATTCGACAATAAACTTGAATATTGTATTGCGCTATTAAAAAAAAATTTAGCTATTTGATTTATAAATTTTGTATGGTGAACTATTGCCATTGGGCTGCTTGTATATATATTTACGTGTATATGTGTTGGTTGTATTTTTTATTAAATTTTTCACCTAAACTTCGTTAAAGTTCCTTAAGTAAATTTGTAAATACCTCAGGTACTTGGATAAATCAGTGTAAATACGAATTTTTTCGAATGTTTATGTGCAAATATTGATTTTTATGGCTAACTATTTACATAGTTTAATCGGACGTGACACTTGAGTAGAAAAAGCTTTTTTCGAAAATATCTATTTAAATATGTAGAAAATGTATGCACATAAGGCTGTTTAATTTTACGGTAATTTTTTTTCTTTGTACTATCTCAAAATTTTATTTCTTATATTTACTTATAAAAAATGTGACAGGTCGTTGTCTTCCAAAGCAGCAGTTTTTATAAGCTGTGTTCGGTGAGGATAAAATTATTTATAAAATTTCAACTGAAAAGTGTTCGGTGACACAAAACATTTGCAGAGAGACAGAGCGCATTTTAACATTTCATTGGGAGAGAGAGTTGCAAGTTTCTGCTGGGAGAATTTCACTCAATAAAACTTGCAAGTGAAAAACGGGTGATCGTGACATACAGGGTGGCTAATGAAAGCCGCTACCAAAAAAAAATTAAATAACTTTTTTTCTATTTAATGAATCTGGTTAATTTTTTTTTTATTTTGCAGATTGCCTTTTACATTTAACAAAAATGGATAACTGGGACACTGAAACAAGAATTTGGATTGTCCGCCGCTATCACGCACTGGAGTCCGTAGTTTCGGTTCAAAGAGAGTATAGGCGCACGTTTGGCGGCAATCCTCCGAGCAGATGGACCATAATAAGACTTGTAAACAATTTTGCCGAGCATGGGACAGTCAACAGAAGACCTTACCATCGAAACCCTTCAGTTCGAACGGAGGAAACAATCGCTGCTGTAGCTGCTGCCATACAAAACAATCCACGTGTTTCGACAAGAAGCTTATCTGCTTAAATGGGTGTAAGCAGACAGTCATTACAGTCAATTATGCACAAAGATTTGGACTTATTCCCATATAAAATTCAAATGGCCAACAAACTGAACGCTGCAGACTTGCCGATTCGCTTGGAATTTTGCCAGAAGATGCTTCAAATGGTGGAAGAGGATGGAAACATGTTGAACTGTCTTTTCATGTCTGACGAGGCCCATTTCGATTTAAACGGCAACATAAACAAACAAAATTGTCGAATATGGAGTGCTTCCAACCCACAGATACTCCATGAGACGGAATTGCATCCACTTCGTGTGACAGTGTGGTGTGCAGTTTCATCACGCTGCATTGTCGGGCCCTACTTCTTCATTATATTTTTAATTATGTACACCCCACACAAATCAATTCATTATACCATCGCTAGGATTGGCATTTAACACTATGTTAAATTTTAATATAAAAAATGCCATATACTTTTCTTATGCATAGTAATTGAAATTATTTAATGTAATTATTTAATGTAATTTTGTAATCCTATGTCACTAAATATGCATCAAGAAAATGTTTAATAAATACATACATACATACAAGAAAACGGTCACACCGTTACGGTTACTGGAGACCGTTACTTGAGCATGTTGAGAGAGTTTTTCTATCCAGAATTACGCCGAATGAGAATTTCTTTCAACTCTGTGTGGTTTCAGCAAGATGGTGCAGCTCCTCATATAGCCCAACCTGTTATGACAGAATTGCGACGAAAATTTCCCAATAAGCTGATATCCAGAAACTCCACATTCCGTTGGCCACCCAGGTCGCCTGACCTTACTGCACCTGACTTTTTCTTGTGGGGTTATTGCAAACAGGAAGTCTTCAAAGCAAAACCAACAAATTTGAATGAACTAAGGCAATCCATTCGAGAAACAATTGCGGCTATTCCTGTCTCAACTCTCCAAGCAGTAATGAACAACTTTTTGGTAAGATGCCGCACATGCATCGACGAGCAGGGGGGGCATTTAAATTTCATTATTTTTAAAACTAATTAAGCTATATTTAATAAAATTTAATGAGCTTTAACATGAATAAAAGAAAAATGAATTCCATACACTGAAAAAAAAATTATTTGAGTTTCTTAATGTAGCAAAATTCATCAGCCACCCTGTAGTAAAGCAACAACAAAAACTTAAAAATTTTAGCTATTAACCAATCAGAAAAGCAACAGCTGTTTTGTTTGCAAGTTTTTACTGACTCCTGTTCGGCGAAAACTGTTTAAATTTTGCGTTTCGAGAGAATTTTACGTTATTCTCACCTTACTGACACTTTCTTGCAAGTTTTGTCACCAAACAAAGCTATACATTTTGTCTTTCTGTCTGTCTCTTTATTCGCGCATTGTGCTAGATCTCCAAATTAAAGTTTAAGATTCATTTTTGTTTATTTCACGGAAATATTTAATCTCGCTGGACACAGTGGTGGCAATAAAACTTGGCTCAAAATATTTAACTTTTCGTATTTTTATATTATTTTCAAGGGCACTTTGAAAAGTTTACGAAATAAGACAACAAGTTAATGATCACATTTGTATGGGATTATCGAGGTGTATTTCAATTTGATTACCTTGAATAGGTCAAACAATTGCCGACGAATATTATATAGAGCTGTTGGACAGATTCGATATTGATTTGAAAGAGAAACGACAGTATTTGGCTAAGAAAAATATTATGTTTTATCAAGATAATGCACGACCTCACTAAGCAAAAGATTTAGTCTTCCAATTACATGTTGTGTCAAAAAAGTTCTATTAATTGGTTACTATACAAAAATTGGAAAAACGATAGATTGAATAAATCAAATTAAAGGGTTATGCAGCTGAAAGGCTTTTTTGACGGATTTTAAAACTGCCCACCTATAATATATCAGTTTGTCGTGTGTGACAAAAAAATAAAATCCTGAAAAAGAAACACCCTAATGTACATATATCAGGAATGGTAAATTGTGTGACTTCAATTTTATTTAATAAGCAACGTTATTTATTTACGAAAATTTAATATTTATTTTCAATTATTACTTCACTGTTAATTGTTTTTGTGTTCATATGATTTGGCTTATTTGATGTGATTTATTTATTTACATCTATTTTTTTTGGGCCAATCAAGCAGTGTTGTCTATTTAAGTTGTGTTTATAGAGTGTAAGAAATGGTGATATTCTACAGATAATGAAAATATCAGAAATTTCGACGTATTCTGTGAGGCGTGATGACACAGGTTGCTGTCTCTAGTAATGTAGTGGCATCTAAATCATTCGGTTTGAAAATTATATACTACGAGGTCACCCTATTTAAGCTCACAATAACCCCTGCGGGGTAGGTAAGAGGCGACTGAAGTCTACATCGACAGTGGTTTCTAAGCCACAGTCGGGGTAGTTTCAGACGGTGATATTGACCGGATAATGCCGATTTACTCCGTCACATCCCGTTCCATGAAAGGATTGCGGCTAGCAAGCAGGCTGAAACACTGTTACAATAACAGGAAAAATAAGATAAATATTACCGATTTTTATTCAAACAGCCTGCCACCGATAATGACAGTTAATGAAATCCATTACCTAAAGCTTTAGGCCAAGATTTTCTTGCGAGTTTATCATTATAAAATTTTTTCATTGGCTCTTAATAGTCTAGGCGATTTTGGCAGTTTAGTAACAAACAACCCTCTTGAGTTTTAACTGATGCCAATATACTAAAAAAAATCAATAAGAAATTGGCTGTCGGTAGGTACACCATCTAGATAAGACCGTCTTTGTTCATTCTCATAACATGACTTAGAGCAAAGCCGTTGAGCGTTAACTTGCTGCATCAAGGTGCGTAATGTTGCAGCGTTTTTATTGTTGCTAAGTCATTATTTCCTTCGATATACCCAGTTGGATAGCTAGAAGTATCATAAAATTGGAGAGCTTTTCTCTCACCTTACAAACTGTTTCTACATCCGTCCAAACGAGTACCAGCAGAGAGGACCTGCGAACTCTACTACTTGAAAGAGCAGACTAAGCTATCTTTTTGTTCAAGATAAAGGCATTTAATGAAAATATGTTTTAGAAAAACGCGAAAAATAAACATCTTCAGACGGTACAGTCTGAATCTAAAAATATGTAAAACCTGAGCTGCGAGAAATCGTGAGGTGCCACTTGTAGCCCAACAAACCCAATTGTCAGCCAACGAAATTAACATATCTTCCAATTACGATGTAAATAAATTACACATAATACTGTACTTAAATGTTAACAAAAGATGATATTCAAAATATTTCATAATGCCTACTAATTTGCACATGAATGCTGAAAGCTTTGATCATTTACTCAAATAATTTCACACATTAAAATAACTGATAAATGCAAATATGTTGCATCGCATGCAAGTTGTCATCGATACATGTCACATCACGTATGTATGCCTATGCTCATGTCAGTATGTATGAATGTTTGCTTGCATACCTAATTTAAACAATCCATAAACCCTCACTTTACAGCAGAAATGCAACATTGACTTTAAATCAAAAGTTAACAAAATTGTTAGCAAGAATAATTTACATATGCAAAGGTGTGCCTGTCTACAATTGACGAGTTTTAGCTACTAGGGTGATTATAAAATATTTGGAAAGAATAGAATGCGCTCTCCTTTTTGCTCACTTAGGCCCTTTGCGAATCGATTGAAAATTGTAAATTTTGACAGAGTGAAGGTAAGTTCTGACATTTATCGCGGTGAAAATGAACGTCAGAATTTCACCCTAGCTCATTGGGCAAGGCAAAATTTTCACAAATCAGCTGTGTTCGGTGACAAAACTTGCAAAGAAGTGTCAGTAAAGTGAGAATGATGTAAAGCTCTCTCTTTGCTTTTGCTTTTTTGATTGGTTAAAAGCTCAAATTTTTAAATTTTGTCGTTGCTTACTTTTGTCACGATCAGCTGTTTTTTACTCACAAGTTTTACTGAGTGAAATTCCCGCAGCAGAACCTTCAACTCTCTCTCTCAATGAAATGTCAAATGCGCTCTCCCGCCGCAAACTTTTTTGTGTCACCGAACACTGTCCAGAAAAATTGTATTAAGTTCTTAAAAATTTTATCCTCACCGAACACAGCTAATAATAATGCATCGGAAGTCGAGAAAAATGCGTTTTGTATAAGCCATATTGACACATTCTTCCGTGAAACTTGTCAATAAATTTTCAATATTTTAAGTGATCCGTTTCAGAATTTCTTACCCTATACTATTTATTAGGTATGTATTTATTTTATATTAAATTGTATCTTTTATTTATCTTCCAACTAAGAATTAAGGGCCTGAAATAACTTTGTATTTTTAGAATTTTTAAACCCAGCGTGTACTAGTCTGCTACGGGATGTCTGCTTATGTCATCTGAGTCTCACCTCCATCAAGAGGCAAAACTGCTCAATGTTCAGAACACGCGGAACTCTTGAGTAGACAGTTCCTTCTGAACTATCATAAAGCGGAACCATAGACGGGCTCTAAATGACCTCCACACCGAGTCGGTAGACAGATCTCTCAGATCTCGGCCTGTGAATCCCGTTATTAATAGTCAACCACCTGAATTGGCTGAAGAGGAGCGTGTACTTCCGAGGGAGACAAGAGTCATACTGGCACAACTTCGCTCTGGATATTGTAATAGGTGAAACTCTTACTTATCCAGACTGAACCCCAACATACAAAACACATACCCTGCATGTGGTATGTCCCCTCATGATACCAAACATCTCTTCTCCTGTTCAGTCGAACCCACTCTTCTAACACCTACATCACTCTGGTCCAACCCTGTGGAAACTGCGCGTTTGCTCGGACTGCCGTTAGAAGAGCCTGATGACAATTTAGAGTGATCGAGCCCATTGGGGAGGGCGAAGCACTTTTAACAACAACAACAACAACAACTTATTATAGTTTGGTCCCGGCATAAAATAATGGAGATAGATATAGAGTTCCATATATCAAAGTTCTTAGAATGAACAGAAGAATCCAATAAGACATGTTCATACGTCCGTCCGTGGACCCGATAACTTGAGTAAAAATTGAGATATTTGAATGAAACTTGGCACACAGGTTGCTTTCCTGCCAAGGTAGATTGCGATTTGAAATGGGCGAAATCGAACCATAACCACGCCCCTTTTTTCGATACCGAAAATTTATAAAAACTTCTGAAATGAGATAATTTAATAATAAAAGCAGCTACAACATGACATTTGGTAGATTTATTAAGTTGGAGGTATACTATTTTGATAGGAGGTATACTATGGTTGTGGTATATACACCCTTAGAAAATAAGCGAAATCGCTTTTCGACCATGCCTACCTTTTCATAAAAGTTATCTAAAAAAGAGGTATAAATACTAAACAGCCCATATTTCATTGACTGATAGAGGTTAGGTTAGATTGAAGTGGCTACCATGAGGGTACACTTAGGCCAGTGTTAGAATGCCCGCAATCTGGCCAATGTTGTCCAGGAAGGGAGCTCCCAGGCAGCGCCGCCTGACGCCGCTAAGTGCAGGATAGTTGCAGACGAGGTACCCTACCGTTTCCTCCTTTTCTTCGTCTTTGCAGCTCCTGCAGCAACGACAATAGGGGACACCTATCCTCTCCGCGTGCCTCCCAATAATGCAGTGCCCAGTTAGTATTCCTATTCTTCTTCTTTCTTTAAATGGTCATCTAACCGCCTGGGCGATTTTGACCGTCCAATATAGCTCGCCAGTCGTTTCTTCGTTGCGCCAACTGGCGCCAATTGGAAACACCGCGGGATCGCAAATCATTCTCCACTTGGTCCTTCCATCGGAGTGGTGGTCTCCCTCTTCCTCTGCTTCCACCGGCGGGTGCCGATAAGAATACCTTCTGGGCTGGATCATCTTCGCTCATTCGCACTACGTGGCCTAGCCAGCGAAGCCGCTGTGTTTTAATTCGCTGAACTATGTCGGCGTCTGCGTAAAGTTCATACAGCTCATCATTAAATCTTCTTCGGTACTCGCCGTCGCCAACGCGTAGAGGTCCACAAATCTTTCGAAGAACCTTTCTCTCGAATACTCCCAGAGCCGCCTCATCAGATGTTGTTAGTGTCCACGCTTCTGCACCATATAGCAGGACGGGTGCGATGAGTGACTTGTAGAGTGTTATTTTCGTTCGTCGAGAGAGGACTTTACTTTTCAATTGCCTACTCAGTCCGAAGTAGCATTTGTTTGCAAGAGTGATTCTTCGTCGGATTTCTAGGCTAACATTATTGTTGGTATTAATGCTGGTTCCCAGGTAAACGAAGTCCTTTACTATTTCGAAATTATTGCTGCCAACAGTGGCTTGGTTGCCAAGGCGCGAATGCGCTGACTCTTTGCATGATGACAGAAGGTACTTCGTTTTGCCCTCGTTCACCACCAATCCCATTTTCTCCGCTTCTTTTTCTAATTTGGAGTAAGCAGAAGTTACGGCGCGGTTGTTAAGGCCAATGATATCAATATCGTCAGCATATGCCAACAGTTGGACGCTTTTATAAAATATTGTTCCAGCGCGGTTAAGTTCTGCAGCTTGTATTATTTTCTCCAGCATTAAATTAAAGAAATAGCACGATAGGGGGTCACCCTGTCTGAAACCTCGTTTAGTTTCGAACGGCTCGGAGAGGTACTTCCCAATTCTGACCGAGCTGGCGGTGTTGCTCAAGGTCATTTTGCATAGCCGTATAAGTTTTGCGGGGAAACCAAATTCAGACATAGCGGCATATAGGCAGCTCCTTTTCGTGCTATCGAAAGCGGCTTTAAAATCAACAAAGAGATGATGCGTGTCGATTCTTATTTCACGGGTTTTTTCCAAGATTTGGCGTATTGTAAAAATCTGGTCGATGGTAGATTTACCAGGTCTGAAGCCACACTGATAAGGTCCAATCAGTCTGTTCACATCAGGTATCAGTCTTTCGCACAATACGCTTGATAGGACCTTATATGCGATATTCAAAAGGCTGATTCCGCGATAGTTGGCGCAGTTTGCAGGATCGCCCTTCTTGTGGATTGGGCAGAGAACACCTAGATTCCAATCTTCAGGCATGCATTCATCCGACCAAATTCTGCATAGAAGCTGATGCATGCGCCTTACCAGCTCCTCGCCTCCGTGTTTGAATAGCTCAGCAGGCAAACCATCAGCGCCAGCTGCTTTATTGTTTTTCAATCGGGATATTGCTATTCGCACCTCATTGTAGTCGGGTTGTGGAACGTCAATTCCATCATCTTCGATTGTGGGCTCGGGTTCGGCATCTTCTCTGGTTTCTTGCTCAGTTTCTCCATTTAAAAGGGCAGAGAAGTGATCCCTCCATATTCTGAGTGTTCTCTGAACATCGGTCACCAGGTCGCCGTTCTCATTCTTACAGGAGTTTGCCCCGGGTTTGAAACCTTCTGTCATTCGCCGAATTTTTTGATAGAATTTTCGGGCATTATTCCCGTTGGCCAGCATCTCAAGCTCCTTTATTTCACGCTTTTCTGCCTCTCTTTTTTTCGCCCGGAAAAGCCGCCTCGCTTCCCTCTTCAACTCGCGGTAGTGTTCACACACACTCCTCGTTGCATTCGATCTCAGCGTTGCCTTGTAGGCTTCGTCCTTTCTTTTCGTTGCAGCGCGGCACTCTTCATCATCATACCAGTTGTTTTTTCGCGTTCGCCGGAATCCAATTACTTCTTCGGCTGCGGTACGGAGTGCTCCTGAGATATGATCCCACTGCTCATGCATTCCACTAGGTTGAATTGTGCTCTCGGAGAGCAGGTGTGAGAGGCGATCTGCGAAATAATTGGCGGTCTGTTGCGATTGCAGCTTTTCGACGTCCAGCTTTCCCTGCGTTTTTTGTTGCACCTGTTTTGTCGTACAGAGGCGGGTACGAATCTTGGCTGCTACTAGGTAGTGATCAGAGTCGATGTTAGGTCCTCGTATTGTGCGAACATCTAAAACGCTGGAAGCATGCCGTCCGTCTATCACAACGTGGTCGATCTGGTTGCGTGTTTTTCGATCGGGGGACAGCCATGTAGCCTGATGGATCTTCTTGTGCATAAACCTAGTGCTGGATATGACCATATTTCGGGCACCGGCGAAGTCGATCAGCCTGAATCCATTTGGCGAAGTCTGATCGTGGAGACTGAACTTCCCGACAGTGGGGCCAAATACACCCTCCTTACCCACCCTGGCGTTAAAGTCGCCAAGCACGACTTTGATATCATGACGGGGGCAGCGCTCGTATGCTTCTTCCAGGCGCTCGTAGAATGCATCCTTCTCCACGTCGTCCTTCTCTTCCGTCGGTGCATGAGCGCAGATAAACGATATGGGGAAAAATCGTACTTTTATGCGGATTGCAGCGAGACGCTCGTTCACGGGTGTGAACGACAGTACTCGGTGACGGAGTCTCTCTCCCACCACAAATCCCACGCCGAATCTGCGCTTGTCTTCATGCCCACTCCAGTAGATGTTGCAAGGTGTTTTGATCGTGTTTCCTCGCCCCGTCCATCGCATCTCTTGTATGGCGGTGATGTCAGCTTTTGCTTTCCTCAGGACCTCAACCAGCCGGGCAGCGGCACCTTCCCCATTAAGGGACCGGACATTCCAGGTACATGCCCTTATCTCATAATCCTTATTTCGTTTGCGGGTGTTGTCATCTAAAAAAGGAGTTCTCATATCCGAGGCTTTGTTGTTGAATTTCATTGGAACGTTGTTTTATGTGGTGGGTCCCAAACCCAACGCACAACCCGTTTCACGGGAGGTTGAATTCTATTACACGTTTGTATAGCGAGCCGCTTGATCCAAGACAGACGCCCGCTTGCAGCCGCACCACCTGGTGATCAGACGCTGCTGTTTGAACCCCCCAGCAAGCCCTTAAACCGATTATGTCGGAGTGGCCTTACCAGGTTGTCGCCTTCTCACGTTTAGCTCACCACCAAACGGGTGTTCGGTGGCTACCCAGAGGATACTTGGGCGCAAAGCCCGGAAGTAGTGAGCTGCTTGAACCGCATGCAAAAGAATCGCTCTGGCCATTCCCAGGTGAATAGCGATCAGAAACTTTCCCCACTTGCGTGGACTTCTGCACACGACCCCACCCTCCAGTATTCCTATTAGCTTGGAATTATCAGCCCTTTTTAGGGTATAGATTTGTCGAAATCTCTTGTAATCCCTTTTTGGCCAGGTTTGCTTGGATATGCTGCACCCTGGAGTTTGTTGCCGTCTTTCGTTGGCTAGTCGATAGGTATGTTCTTTTAGCAGTAGCCTGCATATGGCAAAGGGTATACCCACGCGTTCTTTGTCAGGAAGAACCTGCTTGGTAGTGCCCTGCCTAGCAAGCTCATCTGCCCTACAGTTCCCCTCAATGTCCCTGTGACCCGGGATCCACGTGAGGTTAACACATTTCTGCTTGGCCATCTCTTGGAGAGATCGGCGACAGTTAAGCGTTAGTTCAGAATTGAATGAGTTAGATCCAAGGGATTTAATGGCGGCTTGGCTATCGCTGAAAATAAAGACTTCCTTGCCAGTAGTGTCCTGTCCTATCTACGCTGTGGCCTCCACGATTGCAGAGACCTCAGCCTGGAACACACTACAATGATCAGGTAGTCTGAAGGAGCGTTCTAGGTCTGATAGAGGTAAAATGATATTTTGGCAGTTACCTCAATTTTCTAATTCTTTATACTTAATAACTTGAGAACGGTATAAGATAAAATTACATGTAGAGTACGCCCACGGAAAATCGGTGGACGACCACGCCTACATTTGGACCAAAAAAGAGGTAGGAACATGTCATATCTGCTTCACTGATGCAGATAGAATGCTAGAATTTCGTAGTTACAATGACCTGATGATTATATTAATGATTTTTTTTTAATTTTGGAAAATGGGCTTGGTATCGCCACATATAAATGAAGAAAATGCCAAATTTCAGAAACCTCAGAACCGTGTTAAATAAAATTGCGAAACATAAAACGGGGTTTACTATCTACGCTTTTCAAAATTATTCACAGCCTATGCTGGAACCAGTGAATCCAAGAATCTACTTTGCAAATTTCATAAAGATCGGTTAAGTACTTTGGACGCCAGACGCACAGACGCACATGGTAGTGTAAAAAGTTTAAAACCACTATAGATCATAACTCCACAACAATTTACCACCTCACTTTTACACAGCTAGGTATTTAATGTTCGGTTCCACCCGAACTTAGACTTCCTTACTTGTTTTTGTAGTTTTTGCGCAACTCAGACAAAATTCCGTGCCCCACCTCATTTTAGTCGATATTACAGCTGTTCGAAAAAAAAATACATTTGTACTCCTTGGCCAGAAAGAGGGAACTTTCAATGTAACGAGCTTTTATGTGAAAAATATCAAGATCGCTTTGCAATATATAAACTCTATCAGCACTTTCGAGGCTACTTTGAGTATTAAATAACACCAGAAGATTTTCACCGGCTTTGAGACAGTGTTTCAAAAGACGTTATGGAAAAACTTGACAACCCGAATATGAGATACATTCCACGCAAGGGGGTACTAGTAAAACAGCCTGAATAGGTAATCGAAACAATCCATCAAAACCGACATGAGTCAATTTACTACGAGCAACGAGGTTGTTGGCGCACCCAATGAATTTACTTACGTATGTAAAGTAGGTATGGAAATACGTACACATATATATATGTATAATAATTACTAAAAATCATCTCTGGTCGCAATTGGCGCTGTAAGGGAAGTAAAATGACAATATTTTTGTTTATATTTGTAATTCACAATTTGTAACAAATAAATTTAAATAATCGTAAAACATCTTGATGTCTGATTGAAAATCATTCAGCGGATGATGCAATTGTCTTCGCGCACAATACAAGTAATTACAATGTCTGCAGAAGTTGAGTGAATACACTAGACTATGATAATTAACCCTAGCGATATCAGTTTAAGGTCTTGGAATACAAACTAGGGGACAATATGCTGAAAAGCTTTTGGAAAAGGGTAAATTAATGCCGATGAGAGCATCAGTGAATAGATCAGTGCATTCAAAGAGCCATTACAAACTCTGTAAAGGAACTAAACGAAACCTAATGACAAAACAATATAAAGGAGTAAAAATTCGATAGATGGCCTCTGATATTTAGGAGATCGGAGAAGTTTGAACAGACCTCAGAAATTCTATGTAAACGTAATGTAAATGTAACAAATTCAATTAGATGCAATTAGAGAAGTTTACAAAAAACCGCTGCCGCTCATGGCAGTGACAATAACTAACGTTATTTGGCGACCGTAATATAGCGAGAAAACCACGGCTTTACCGAACCACCTAAACACTTTTTCTTTTTACTGGCTTTGCTGCGATGTAAAGATATTAAACAGGTTGAACCATTTTTCAAGATTTTGACAGTTTAAAAAATATTATGGTCCCACAAAAACTATTGGTTCTAGAGCCGTAAATAATAAATAATAAAGAAAAATTTTTAACCGGTCCCGCTATGGCGCTACAAGTTTTTCAATACACAGTTTCCATTTTGGGCTACAGTTACTAAGTATTTATCTTATTTGCCTGCTTTATACTACTTTCTGTGATAAGATAAGATCATTGAAGCTTTTGCCTTTTTATACTCATAGATATCTATAAGCGAAAGAGCCTAAATTGGCCTTAGGGTATTACTTATATTGAGTATATTTTTTTTTGAATATACATAAAATGTAAATGTGTAAATTAGAGTGTGACATATTTCGGAACAGTATGCTGCTATAGCATTTTCAGGTCAAATGAAACTTTTTTCAAATGAAGTGAAACCTTTTTCACGTCAAATGAAACCAATTTTAAGTCATAATCTATTGTAGTATTTTGGTACTCTATTACGGTAATTTTCACTTTATTTATTATATGCGTTAGTATTTTTATAAATCTTTTTTATACTTATATATTTATAAGTATTCATGAAACGATATTTATATTTAAGTCAATATATAACAAAATCGTTTAAGTCAACAGTGTAGATTTTAAGTAGGTTCGAACTAGCGTTGAATTTTCATTATTATTTTTGCCAGTTTTTTTTCCATGAAACGAAATCCCGTTTTTATTTGTATAGACCGGCACTGTCTTCACGCGTGAAAAATGTTGAAACGAGTACAAGAATCACTTTTTTGAAAAAAATTAAACGTGGGTTTCTACATAATATTGTTACATTGTTATGTAGTTTTTCAAGACGTTAAATGAAAGGATTTAAAATTGCAGTCGTTGGCATCATTTGATGGTGAAAAATGTTGCCAATGAGATTACGATATGAAAAAGCATATTCAAGCCGTAAAAATAACTGAAATGATGAGAAACGATACTCACATTTTTTATTCCAAAATTCCGGAATGTGATTTTAAATAATTTCTTGGCAACTTGCAACATTTTTTATCCGTGAACACAGTGGTATATATTAGTTTAAAAAAAAAAAAAATGTATCGAAAATCTGTAAAAACCTCATCTGTGGGCTTAGGTGATTTTGATATTTGTAGACTCAACATAAATATATAAGTATAAAAGTATTAAACCATGAAACCATGTCATAAATATAGCGGCAATTACTTTAATAGCGTTCTAAAACACTAGAAAGGGCGATATATTATGACCAAATTCATTTGACTTGAAAAAGTTTCATTTTATTTGAAAATAGTTTCATTTCATTTGAAAAAGGTTTCATTTGACCTGAAAATGCTATAAACAAATCTACCTAAAATACTTGCCAGATCATAATAAATGTGCTCTGCAAAAAAGATCTTTTAATTTCATGCTAAAAAGTCCCTAAAGATCCCCATTTTCCCCCATTCAATATTTTTGTTTGTTGGTTTGTGCTGGTTTGGAGGAAATATTACTATTGATGTATGTACTGTAGATATCCCTTAATGATCTGGATGCAAGAAAGAAGTTTTTTTGTGAAGGACTTCCGGGTATTAGGAATATAAAAGCAATGGTTGTTACTTCACATTCTATGAAGTCGCTGATAAAATGAGGTAGGTTGTCTGATAGGTGTAAAAAACGTAAGTCTTGCCTTTGAACTTAGATGGTTGTTGTCTATATCGGACTTGGGTATAATGTGCTCGCTACTTTTTGTGCCCGAAAATTTAGTTATAAGATAAACACCTAAATAAAAAAAAACAAAAAAGGTCTTGTTAAAGGCTTTGTCATTTGATAGCGATCGAATCTGTTCATAGTTCGTATAACTAAAGTAAAGTACTATGTTGGAACCAAATTCATTCATGCTGATTAGCTGTCCATAATTTTCTTAGGCGTCAATAAAACCAACCACAATAAAAAAACAAGGAAAGGGCTGCCTTCGACTGTGAATACTCACCACGGTTGTAAGTGTCCGATCCTTACTCACAATTAGCACAAACTCTGCAAAACTGTTAATTTAAAGATACATAGCCCAAACTCCATTTATTGGAAAAATTGATTGTATGGGAGCTATATGTTATGTTGGTCCGATCTGGGTGATTTTCACTACACACATTACAAATATAATAAGTACCAAACCTGCAAAATTTTGCGTTCCTAGCTTTTTAATTGCAAAATTTATAGCCCAAAACCCATTTATTGAAGCTATCGATTATATAGAAGCTATATGTTATGTTGGTCCGATCTGGGTGATTTTCACTACGCACATTACATATATAATATGTACTAACACTTTTAAATTAATTAAAATTTTACGGTCCTAGCTTTTTAAGTTCAATAGTTATAGGCCAAAACCCGTTTATCGGAACAATCGATTCTACGGGAGCTATGCGTTGTATTGGTTCGATCGTGCTGGCTCCGACAAAGGATTAATCTTATGCAAAATGGTGGCTCCGTACCAAATTTCATCAAGATATCTCAAAAACTGAGGGACTAGAGAAAGACGGGCATGGCTAAATCGACTCAGCTTATCGCCCTGCTCATTTCGGTATACTTATTGGTGGTTCCATCTCTTCTTCTTCTCATACTTACAAACATCGGACCAAAGTGATAAAACCACTTCATGTTCATGAAAGGTATAATTATTTAAACATCATATTGCATTTCTATCTTCATGTGTTACTCGCTTATCAAAAAGAAATATCGTTGATGGCTTGGTATGATTTAAGGTGGAGATGCTGGTGATAGTATGGCCTCACAAAACAGGTTCTCAGACTGTATCCAACACGTCGAAGCTGCTAGGTTTGGGACGCAAGAGCCTAGCCTGATATGTATGTATGTGTATATATGCATTAGACTAAGGCCAAAAACATAAGCAAAAAGTTGGGTGGCCTTGTGCATCGCTTGTTTTTCATCATATATTTAGTGGATAGATGGCATACTTTTTTTTATAGTTGTATTGATGTTAACTATCAGAATGTCGAAAATAAATATTGTTTAGTTAATTGTTTGTCAGTTTTAAAGCCAAAATGGGATCGGTCCTAAAAAATTTTACTAGCAATGATTCCAAAATTAATATTAAAGAATGCAAGTTTTATAATTTCAAAAAAAAAAAAAAAGACATCTACCACCCTTCATTGGAAAGTTTTCCACTTAATATATATTTCTAGCTAAAAAAGCATAAATGCATGATTTTAGGTTACTTTTAACAACCCTCGTCATTAACGCTTCAATTGCTCGTTTGGTTGACCTTTCGAGTTACTGGTCAATTCCGCGCGTAACCGGTAATTTTGTACCTGGAAGATTATCTAACCGAAAATCGTAACCGTTGGCAATGCAGTTTATGTAACCAAATTACTAATTTGCCGGTAAAACGAATGTTGGAATTAGGCCGTTAGTATTAAACTTCTCAACCGTGGAAGAGTTGGCTAGCATCAGGCGACATCATCGGACAAATAGCCTTTCCCTCCAGCTTGGTACCATCCGTGAACTAATTCAGTAGACCTCTGCACCAGATCACTTTCTGCACTGCTCAGGAAGCGCCAGTACTCTCATCTCGGCCATGACCAGATTTTTCTTAGGTTGAGGTAGGTTTGGCTAAAACACACAATAGTGGTATGAAAGAGGTTCAGCAACCCAAATTTTCAATGTGATTCTTAAGTAATATGTAAGAAAAACCAGCAACCTGTATGCCCCTCCCCTTCTAGGAAAAAATTAAACTTAAAGGAAACGATTGAACTCAACACTTTTTGGATAGAAAGTTTGGTTTAAAATTCGTTTGAGATTCGACGGCGCTGAAGTCTCGAAAACTTAAGAGTAATAAATAATGTATGAAAGTGTTATTTTTCCCCGCCTACCTTTCGAAAATTCACAAGTTTTAACATTCGACAGCAATCTATTGTACTTACTTAGCCACCTACAAGTATGTTTACAAATTCAACGCAGTTACTGGATTTTTAATCTGAATTTTAAGTCAGCGAAAACTTTCTAATTCCCAAAAACCAACATCAAAAACGTACAAAAGTGTTAAGTGGGTTGAAGTTATTCTGAATGCATCAACGTATATTATAGGTATGCACACATCAACTGTCCGTAAATTGTAAATTTAAAGGTAACTCGAGCCGTAAGCTCTGTGTGCGTCCATTTTAATGCTGTTGAATATGATTTTCATTGTATTTAAATGAACTCAAAAAAGATAACCACAAAAGAAACTAAGGCAAAAAGATAATAAATAACAAAAACAAATAAAACGTCAGTCCCGCCATCGCCGAATGTAGATACAGTTGGAGGTGCTTAGGCATCAGAGAGATCACATTTAAACAAGCCCAGCTGAAAATAGACGTTTTTAGTGCATTTGATCGATGCACAATCACGTTAAGCATAACTTGAACAAAAAATTGTATAGCTGCCGTCTACAGAGGTTTGAAGGGTATACATTTTGTATTCGTGTGCTGTGCTTATACTTCGATATTTGTTCCGGTATCATGATTATTCAAAAATACATTTATTATACTTATGGCAATACAAATTTGACTTTGCATTTAATGACCCAATAGGAAATTAAAGAAAGAGACTTCGTTTTGCAAAACTCAAAATCTTTAAAATATTATAGGTATTGAGTTTGAAACGAAACCAAGTAAAACAAAAAATTGGTATTCAACATAATGTATATGAGCAAAAGGATTGTGTCTCAATACATAGCGTTGAAATATAGGTTGCCTGTAATGGGCAAAGTGCCAAATCGTAGATTATGTTACCAGCGAAAAAAAATTTCATTGCTTACGTTCGTTTTAAGCTGACTCTTGGCGGAAGTAGAAAAATAAAATCTATCAATATTACTACCGAATCTATAGTCAATAAGTGGCCACAGAAGGTGCCAGATTTAAATGGACGGAGTAGGTAACATCAAAATATTTAAAAACCTTTTTTAAAACCATAGTGGGCCCTCAGCAGTGGTCAGCAGCCCTCCAAGTATACGTTTATCCCGAAAAAAACTTTTCAGCGAAAATTCATCTGTTCGGAGTCAGCAAAAAACATGGAAGACTAGCCAATTAGTAAGGAAAGTAGCACCTCTCCTAAGAGGTATATCGCGTAAAAATTATTTCAACTAAACTGGGCCGGGTTTCTCCTTTTCCGGATATGGATATCGAGCGAAAGATGTTAACATATGTAGTTTTTGTGTTTTGAAGTTTCCGGGATATTCTTATCTGATTGCCAATGCTGGTGTTAAATACCAACTGATGAGTTCGTATTTGCGTCCTTTAAATTTATTAACGTTAAACTATATATTAAGTAACAAGGGTTAATACATATGCGCTGGCAACCCTGGTTGTCATGACATTTGCATTGTCCCTTTGCCTTTTCTCTTTTTTTAATTTATTATTCGCACTACAGTCCATTCGACCGCCCGCAAATTGAGTCTTAAATTGTTATTGCAATAGTGAATTATCAAGTGAATAAAACTGTTTAAGAATAAGTATAAGCTTATTTCATTGCTTTTGTTATTACAATTGGAATACCCGCAAATACAACACGTAAGTTTGAGAAACTACATTTCGTTGGTCATCAGCGCCAAGTAACCCGCAAAAAGAAGGTAATCCGCTACAACATTTTTTGGTCCATACGAGCCGGATTGCTCATAACCCATACATAAAGCGCAAGTACATAACCGCAGATCATTTAATAATTCTTCAAAAGCAATACAATTGAGTAAATCACAAAATAAATTCAAGCATACTGCAATAATTCGCTGAAAGAAAGGTGTCATAATCAATTTTACATTTTGGTATCGCTGTAACCTTGATTCGTCCTCTGCACTTTTCCTTTTACTTGCATGTGTAACAATTCCTTTTGGTAATTGGTTCGCCATCCGCAAATAGCAAAAGCAAAAGTATACCCAGTAGCAAATACAGTTAATATACAAAATATAAAATGTCTACCTTTGTCAAAACGCGCGATTCTGCCCTTAAGTCCATCAAAAGGTATATGACAAAAAGTATAGATGACGCATTTAACCTAGACATTGATAGTGTTGAGAGCTATTTAGGTTTGCTGAGTGAGCAATGGGATCGATTTAACACTGCTCAAGATGCTGTGGAAACCTCTTGTGGAGTAGAAAATGCCGAGGTAGAAGAGAATGCGCGCATACAAGCTGAAACATGGTATGCCACAGCTTTATCTAATTTTAAGCGCGTTCAAAAATGCAGATCTGAGCCCGCAGTGCAACCTACTTACTCGTCTGCCACTGTGTCTGCTTCTATACGCCTACCCAAATTGGATCTTCCAACATTCGCTGGTGATTCCACTGAATGGATTTCTTTCTACGATGCGTTCTGTTCCTTAGTCGATTGTAATGCTGCTTTGTCAGGCGGACAAAAGCTGCATTATCTCCGTAGCTGCTTGAAGGGAGAAGCCCTTAACATAATCAACGGGTTCAAAATAAGTGACGCAAACTATTCGGAGGCGTGGAGCTTACTCAAGTCACGCTACAAGGTCATGCGCGTCATTGTTGAGGCGCATCTCAGGGCTATTGCTGACATCCGCAAGGCCACGAATGATACTGCTGATGCTATAAAGAGCGTTCTTAATGAATTTCAACAGCATATACGCGAGCTGAAAGCATTAGGAAGACCTGTCGAGTTTTGGGATGATTGGCTAGTCCACGAGATCGTCAATAAACTAGCGTTCGAGACCCGTAAGCAATGGGAGCTGTCCCTAGTTAGTGACGAACCACCTACCTTGGAGCAGTTGACCGATTTTCTTGAGATAAGGTGCCGTTCGTTATCGATGCTTACTACGCCTGCTGTTCATGGATCGGTAGGGAAGCCAACTTCGTCGAAACCTGCTACAAAATCAACCAAAGTTTTTCATGCTGTTTCTGAGCAAAATAATACGCGTTGCATGTATTGCAGTGCTGCGCATAAGATTTACGCCTGCGAAAAGTTTCGTAATTTAGATTTCACCGCCAAGTCCAAATTCATTAAAGAATCAAAAGCTTGTTTGAACTGCTTGAGTCCAGGGCACTACAAAGATCGCTGCAATAGTGCATCCGCATGCCGTATATGCCACCAAAGACATCATACGCTGATACATGGTATAGGAGCATCAACCGCAACATCCACATCCGCTCATTTCGTCGCCGAGGCTAACCGCATCGCTCCCAATGCTCCATCTGCTAATGCCCCTCCAAACGCGCCTCCTCACACCATCTCGCCATCGAATGCCAATACCAACGCTGCATCTGTCTCATCATATTTGAGCTCCGAAGAAAACCCGCTACCCGTAACGCAACACACCGTGTTGTTGTCCACCGCTTTAGTAAAGGTTCGTGATTGCTCCGATCGATGGCAGACGGCTCGTTTGCTGTTTGATTCCGGTTCTCATGCTACGTTTGTAACCGAAGCGTGTGTGCAACGCTTGGGTCTACCTCGCACATCGTCTTCCGTAATCGTCACAGGAATCGGGTCATCGCGGGGAGGTCGCTGTAGGGGTGAGACATCGCTAGTACTGTCATCGTACTTCTCTAAAGATCGCTATCCAGTTGACGCTTTGATTTTGCCGAAAATCACAAGCGACTTGCCGTCGCAGACATTGGACATTCCTGAGTGGCCTCATATTCAGGGTTTGTTTCTAGCTGACCCGGGGTTCATGAAGCCCAGTCGGATAGACATCTTGGTTGGGATGGACGTCATGAACAGCCTAATCTGTCCCGAACTTCGGAAGGGTCCACTCGGCGCACCTATGGCACAAAAGACAGTTTTTGGTTGGACTTTGTGTGGAAGTATCAGTACTTCGTCCTCGCCAACGCTCAAGGTACAGTCGTTGCATTGTGATGTGCAACTCGATCGCGCGCTAACGAGATTGTGGGAACTCGAGGAATCTCCGCAAAAACACCATCTCACACACGAAGAGCGCTTCTGCGAAGACCACTTCGCTTCTACGCATCAAAGAACGCCTGATGGTCGCTTTCTAGTGGAGTTACCGCTGAAAGTGGACGTAGTATTGGGTGAATCTCGGGACTTTGCGGTACGAAGTCTACTACGCATCGAAAGGAGAATTTCTCGTGACAAGGATTTGCAATCGCGTTATAGTGAGTTCATGCAAGAACTTATAGATATGGGTCATATGGAGCCTGTATCCGAAACGACTACCAATGACGTATATTATATGCCGCATCATCCAGTTTTGAAGGAGTCAAGTGTTACGACGAAGCTAAGGGTCGTTTTCAACGCCTCTGCGAAAACTACTTCTGGAAGTTCACTTAACGACGCTTTATTTGTTGGGCCACAATTGCAGCATGAACTTTATGCCATATTGTTGCGTTTTCGAACCTATCCCTTCGCTGTCACCGCTGATGTCGCGAAGATGTATCGACAAGTCTGCGTATCGCCGAAGCACATAGACTTGCAACGTATCGTTTGGCGTCCTCAACCATCTTCGCCAATGCAAGATTACCGCATGCTACGAGTCACATATGGTGTAGCAGCTGCTTCTCATTTGGCTGTAAAAGCCATGCAACAAACTGCCAAGGATTCTTCGAACGATTCCGAAAAAGCCATTTCAGTAATCCTCAATGATTTCTACATGGACGATTTACTCACTGGTACATCCTGCAAAACCGAACTTCAGTCCATGCAACGAAACGTTTCGGAAATTTTATTGGAAGGTGGCCTCGAGCTACGGAAGTGGGCATCGAACTGTATGGAGCTGAACGAGAGTATTTCCGAATCTTCGAAGGGCATCTCGCATTATGCAGTCGATGGTAAAGACGTTCATGCGTTGGGTCTAATGTGGGACACCAAGGCAGATCATTTCACGTTTGCTGTTAATTTAAAGAAAGAACCCGCAACTCTAACGAAGAGATCGCTCTTAGCCGATGCTAGCACTCTTTTCGATCCTTTGGGCCTGCTCGCTCCTGTAACAATAAAGGCGAAAATGTGGTTTCAAGATGTTTGGCGTTCCGCAGTTGGGTGGGACGAATTGATACCGGACGCAATTGAAAGAGCATGGCGTGATCATCGTTTTCAGCTGCAGAAGTTGAAGGAGTTGAAAGTAAATCGCTGGATCGGGTCTGGAGCGGCGGGATCGTTCACAGAGCTGCACGTCTTTGCTGACGCTTCCGAACGCGCTTACGCCGCGGTCGTGTACGCTCGTACTCTGCACTCCGATGGTACTGTCACCGTAACTCTCATCTCTTCTAAGACTAAGGTGGCTCCGCTTAAACCAACAACTCTGCCGCGTCTAGAACTGTGTGCTGCACATCTAGCTTCGAAATTGGTGCGAAGCGTGTTGCACAGTTGGTGCGACCTCCGCTACCCTTTATATGCTTGGACGGACTCAACCATTACGTTAGCATGGCTACAAGGACATCCCAGTAAATGGATAACTTTCGTAGCGAATCGCGTTGCCGAAATCCAAGACGTTTTACCTCCGAAGTGTTGGCACCATGTAAGGTCTGAGATGAACCCAGCTGATTGCGCGTCTAGAGGTATAGCGCCCTCTGACCTCCTATGTCACGAACTGTGGTGGAACGGCCCTGACTTTTTGAAGGGTACAAACCAGTTATGGAAGGAGGAATCAACTAATCAGCACGAAACCGATCTGGGCATTCGAAACAAAGTTGTAGCCTATGTTTCAAACTCCAGCGATTATTGGTCCGTCATCAAGAAATATTCTTCGTATTCCAAGCTGCGCCGTATCATCGCCTACTGTTTAAGGTTCATCGCCAACATTCGTGCAACTAAGCGTTTCGTCGAAAAACCGCACGGTCCTCTAAGCGGGTTGGAGCTGGTCGAAGCTGAACGCTGCTTAGTTAAGTATACGCAAAACTTTTATTTCGCTAATGAAATCGCTCATTGCAAAGCAAAAAGGCCGATCCCGCTTCGCAGTAGCTTGGTGCGCTTGCAACCGTTTATCGATCCTAACGGTGTCCTCCGTGTAGGTGGGCGACTGAAATCCGCAGATGTCACGCACGACGCTAGGCATCCAATAATCCTGCCGAAAAATTCTCCGCTATCACGCCTCATCATCTCCGATATTCATTATTTTACTTTGCACGCTGGACCACGTATAATGCAGGTCGTATTGCAACGTCGTTATTGGGTCATTGGTGCTCGCAGTTTGATCCGCAGCATTTATCACAAATGCGTCAAGTGCATCTGCATTAACCGAAACACCGCTACGCAGTCAATGGGCGACCTTCCCGCAGCTCGTACGATTTATGCTCGCTGCTTCACACGCACTGCCGTGGACTTCGCTGGTCCCTATTCATACAAATATACTTACGGAAGAGGAGCTAAATCTACGAAAGGATACATATGTTCCTTTATTTGTATGTGCACGGGTGCTATGCATCTGGAGTTGGTAGGTGACCTATCGACGCCTGCTTTTCTCAACGCGTTCAAGCGCTTCGTAAATCGAAGAGGGTTTTGTAAGACCATGTTCTCCGATAACGGCACGAACTTCGTTGGAGCTGAAAAAGAACTTCGCAACAGGTACGAGCAGTGCATGGCTGATGAAACACTACAGTCGTTTTTTGCGGAGTCCAGCATAGAGTGGCGCTTCAATCCACCGACCGCACCTCACATGGGTGGATATTGGGAAACCGGTATTAAACGTATTAAGTACCACTTAAAGCGCGTCTTAGGAGAAACCCTCCTATCCTACGAAGATTTCAGCACTTTGTTAACAGAAGTGGAAGCTTGTGTTAATTCTCGCCCAATATGTGAGGTCTCAACGAGTGCAACCGATCTCGAAGCTCTAACGCCTGGGCATTTCTTCATCGGTGAACCGCTTAAGGCAATCCCAGAACCTGAGGGTCAAGGGTTCTGTGGAAATGTCCATCAGAGGTGGCAATTAATTTCTCAAGTACGTCGACATTTTTGGCGTCGTTGGAGAGACGAATATCTCCTGAGTTTACAACGTCGCACTAAATGGTTTCGTCCATCACGCAATTTCGAAGAAGGAGACGTTGTAGCTATCTTCAACGAACCTTCTCCCCCAACCAAGTGGACACTCGGAAGGGTAATTAGGTGTCACCCCGGAGCTGACGGCCGGGTGCGAGTTGTTACGGTGAAGGCTTCTACTGGAGAATTCAGGCGACCAATAGCCAAATTGTGCCTTCTACCGACCAAGGAAGATTTATTTTGCGAAAATGAAGACTAAGGATCAAATTCATAATTTTCAATATCTTTCAAAATACTATGTTATCGTAATCTTAAGTTGAACAAATCACGTTTATAACTTAGATAGTTCAAGGGCGGCGGCATGATGAGTTCGTATTTGCGTCCTTTAAATTTATTAACGTTAAACTATATATTAAGTAACAAGGGTTAATACATATGCGCTGGCAACCCTGGTTGTCATGACATTTGCATTGTCCCTTTGCCTTTTCTCTTTTTTTAATTTATTGTTCGCACTACAGTCCATTCGACCGCCCGCAAATTGAGTCTTAAATTGTTATTGCAATAGTGAATTATCAAGTGAATAAAACTGTTTAAGAATAAGTATAAGCTTATTTCATTGCTTTTGTTATTACAATTGGAATACCCGCAAATACAACACGTAAGTTTGAGAAACTACATTTCGTTGGTCATCAGCGCCAAGTAACCCGCAAAAAGAAGGTAATCCGCTACAACACCAACGTTTTATCCCACACAGCCATTTGACAACCCGTAAAAGGGGGTTTTCAGCTCCTTTTTGGCGATAGGAATATTATAGATGTTTAGAGATAGAAATAGAGGCGTAATCAGTGATAATGACAGGGGTAGGGATAGAGGTAGGGATATGAATATGGACCTTGATTTCTAAAATGAAGCATTTATTTTTAATGATCGCATAATCCAGCTCTATTCGACTTACTGCTTTTATAGAGCGTTTTTATAGCAGATTTGATGCGCTCCATTTCCTACTGGGTCCAAGCGAATGCATTTTGTATTACTAGCTGGCGTTTTGATACCCTGTAGGCAATTTTATAGCTCTGAACGAATAGACTTCTAGTGCATTTGAAATCACTCCCTTTTAGAGGGCAAAAAACTATCGATTTTATCACGGCCATGTATTGAGTAGAAGTTGTCCCTGGCTACATTTTATATATAGTTTAAAATGATATGGTTAAAATATGGTCGTTTACTGCAGCATTTTTAATTTTAACAGTCGAGGTCTGGTTCTTTGTAAATGCAAGTATTTAGTGACACAAACCGCCCGGGCGGTTAGATGACCATTTAAAGAAAAAAGAATGCTAAAAAGCTACGATCCAACTTTTGAAAATTTACAACGAGTAACGAAAACAACTTTGAACAAATACTCGTTTGAAATTGCCTTAATATTATAACTCAATTGGCTGTTATGAATTGTAAATATTTGTCACCAATTTTCGATTTTCTTGCAGGGAAGCCACTAATGTGTGGCAGCTCAGTAACTTCAAACGTACAGGAATTAAGTCACCTATTGTTTCGATGGCTTGTTGTGACATCATTTTCACTTTTGTTCGTTTATATCAGACTAATAAGCTACTAAAATTTTATATAATGTTGACATCAAGAAACGAGTATTAACTTGGTTGGAAATGTGTTTTGAAAGTAGGTAGGGAATTAAATTTACTCTATAGGGTTAACGAAAGTTCTTATAACACCACGTCCCACTACAAAAAGTTTACCACAGAAGCCCCAAGCGAAGCGAAATAAACTGTTCTATGAACACGCCTAAAAATATTCCACTTTCCTTGAGTTGACTAATAAAATATATGTACCATATATGGATTCGTATCCCAGTGTCCAAGAAGGGGTCTGATGAGAAGTTGGGCACTTCGAAACATGTAATCCCATACCACCATCGCTGTGCATATCGTTGTAATTTTTCCTCTAATATGAATTAACGAAATAACTGTTTATCGATTAATTTTCTATTATTATAAATTTATGGTGATTATTTTATTTTATAATTTTCCTATAGTTTGTTTTCTACAAAAATTAAAAGCAGGTTAATTAATTTAATAATTTTTTAATATATTGCCGAGGACTGCCGAATGGCGGCCCCTTTTAAAAAAATTGGTCCAAACAATTTTGATGCTGACTGCTTAAAGAATTAAGCCTGTCGGTCGTCTACATAAAAATCATGTTATTAATTGCATCGATGGTCTCGACTACCCATACTTTCTAAACAAGAGTAGGTTCCCTGTCAACTACCAATGGATACAAATCTGGATAAGCATGGAGTCGCACGTACCAAAGAAGTTTATCAAAAATTCAGTAATTTAATTCGGAGAGCTACACTTTTCGACCATGTTGAAATTGCAGAAGAACTGCATACTTCAGGCACTTGATGTTTTCCATAAAAATTTCATAAATATACATTGGATATGGTATTTAGGAGAAAAAAGTTGTGATGGTGTTGGAATCAAAGTTTTCACCTAGGTAGAAGTGGTTAACCGTAGTGGGTAGGGTATGCCGACTTAGTCATACACTAATTTTTATTTCGGTATATTAATTTTGGAACTACAACAATAATTCACCAAAATAAACATCACGTGGGTGTGGCGTCATTTTTTTTACCTACTTAAAATAAGTTAATATTAACAATTGTGTGAACTAGGGATGTTACGAAAAACAAGTCGGAATCGAATGTTTAAAATTTGATTGTTATGAACCGCAATCCGAATCAGAAACGCAGGTTACACTCGACCCATATATAAATACTTAATAAAGGAGCATTAACTTTAAATGAATATTAATTATATTTCAGCTTTTTAATTCATCATTTTTTATGTGGGATTTAAATATAGTGGAGTGAAATAAAAAAAAAATTTTAAATTAAATATGCAAAAGTTGTATCAAGGCGTTCGTTATAACTTCGATTTAAATTAGCGAAACGAAATCGGAATCAATGGTCTTAATCAATCGAAATCGTACTCAAATATCCGTTACATCACTAATGTGGACTTCCAAAGTCTAGCAATTCCTGCGTGACCCGTTTCTGTAACTTTTGCTTTGTGAGTCATTTTTCCAATTAATTGTTACAGCTAGTCGTCTGAATATGAAAGATTTGTTGTGATGTACGCATGCGCCACGCATTTTACCATTTACACGTAATAGAAGGTCAACCACAGTCGCTGCTATTCGAGTATTTGGTGTTGCTATTTTTCTAAATATTTGAACTCTTTATTATAATTTGCGAATATGATATTTGTTTCAACTTTTTCATACCTTAATTTTGATTTTGCATGAGTGGCTCATATCGATATCTTTCGTTCAGAAGATTCAAAGTTCAATTACCGGATGAAAAGGTCAAAAATTAGAATTAAAAATAAAATACAATAAAATTTAAAATTTACTATTTAACGCCCGGCTTGTTATTTCCGACATGCGATCAAGCTGCCTTGACTTTGGATTAAAATTTGGTGATTTTGAGGTTGTTTAAGTGGGAAGATCAATACTCAATTCATGAGTAAATTATTGAGCTTACTTAAACATATACTTTATTATTATACATTAAAACTTTAAAGTAAGTAAATGTACTTTTATATCCCCCGTTAAAGATAACAGGAAGTAAAGCAGAAGACTCGATATTTCCGTCAGTCAATAAAAAAAAAAAATTGAATATATTTTGGTTCGCATTTTCAAGTACCTTTCGCTTATTTCTTACATCATTTTTGTTTTAGTCACAATATTCCTTTGTATTGATGTCACCAAATATCAGCAACTCCCTTGTAAGGACATTTATCAGTCATCAAGTAGTCCCTTAAAAGGAAACAGCTGCTGAAAGTTGGGTGACTAATAATATGAAAAAGGTGTAGTTTTTTGTACCTTTTTTTTTCAAAAAAGTAGTACGCTTAAAACAGAATGCTACTAAGATTAGCACTTTGGAGAGTCTGTTTGGAAACAAGCACTGTCAACTTCAAGTGTGCGTAGAGCAATACACCTCGCGTTTGCCTTTGAAGTTCGATTTGCAGCGACATGTGGGCTTGTACCTGTGTGACGACGCGAGCTTACCGGACAGCAGCTAACAAAGTAGGTAACCGGCTGTATGTAGATATTGTTGGAGTCATCCCGGTACACCTTCCTATCAAAAAACTTTCCTATTATGTGATGCTTCCGGAGATGGCTTCTTATTTGCTTTATATTTGTATACTAGGACGCTGTATCTTGTAATAATTCAATAGGCATTGCTTGCACTTGGAGCAGTGTGGAACGAGATGGTCCCTCTGTCGACAGAACCGCAAGCCTTGTACGTTACCAACAACGTATAAACGTGATTTTCTTAGGTACTGCTACACGTTTGTTCGAGAAGTTGGTTGCAGCTATGTACCTTGGTGAGAACGTTATCAAACGTGGATTTTAGTGTGGTTCGAAGTCAGTAGCGAGCCGCCATCGACATGGATGTCTAAAAGTCGGTTACAATATTAGGTTTCGGGTGGAGAAAAACCCATATACGCTTGGGAGATAACGAACTATTTTGGATCACAGCTCATCAGTTTCATCGTTAGCTTTCCTTTCTAAACTTCACATGTCTTCAACTATTAAATTATCAAATTTTTCTCGCAAATAACACATCTGCGCTCGATCTCATCCCAGTAGAACGTGAAGCGAGATCTCCCCAAGCGATGAATAAAAGAATACTCTCTTTGACATACTTTTGGAACAATAGAAGAAATTTCTTCCATTTTCTGCTCTCATGCTACTAATCTTGGAGTGATAAAAGATTACTCCCTTATATATATTTGGGAGCGAAAGTCGAGTAAGCCAAATTTCTTTGCCAACAAAAGAAAAAAAAATTTCAACAAATGGAAAAAAATAAAATAAAAAAAGCTGCAATCGTACAAATATGAGAAAAAAACATAATCTAAATAAAGATTTAAGGTCTTTCATTAATCTTTTAGTAGGAATGTGAAAGGTCGCCCTCATTACTCTCCTGGGATGTTTTCTAAAATTCTTCAAAACTCCCCCATTACTCGATTGCGATTCATAAAAAGAGTAATCAAAAACTTCATTATTATCATTTGGGAGGTGAAAGGCAGTTTTTCTATTACTCGCCCTCCTAGGACACGCAATGTTAAAAGGGAGTATAAAAAATTATATGGCAATACACAGAAGTATAGGGAGTAATGAAATACTCTTAGGAAAGTATTCCGGGATAAACGATGATCCCTGGTTTTACTTCATAAATATCTTAAAATTTTTCAAATAAAAATGTAGTTAAAATGTCATATAAAAAAACTAACTTTTGAAAGAATGTTTATCCAATACGTTTACCTAATTCTTTAGCACCAATCGGTGATAATTATCAAACCTAAACAAATAGAAAAATACTCATTTGTAGGTGCCCTACATTTCGAAACTCGGCACAATTCCAAATGCGACTGACGACACATCAATCAAGCGATTGAATTTCTGCCATTAGTCAATAACATTATTGTTATACTTGCTACAGCTAGAGTCGGATAAAAGATAAGAGCAACGTATAAAACCACGCATAAGTATAATTTCCAGTCAGATAAAACCTGTGCAGAGGTCTTGCTGAGAGACTACCGGTCGATGGCTCCTCTGCAGCAGTAAAGGACGAGGTCTTCCTAGACTATCCCACACAACGCTTCCAGTTTAGCTTCCTAGTGAAAGAGATATCTAACAGTATCAGACAGTACTAGTAATCTGCATCTTAGGTAGTCTCATGAAGACTCTGTCCATCTAGTCAACGTGTCCTGCCAACATTACAGAACATCACGCAGAGTGTCCATGAATTTAGCTTTGACCAGAATTGTAATTGTTGTTGGATTAAGAATTGAGCTTTTTGTAAAATTTACTCTCATGAAAAACATCGGAACCTGTTGCGAGCTGTACCTGAAATGTAATATGCATACCAGCTGGTTGCCTTTTTTGACAGCTTGTACGCAGCTAGCTTTTTGTGCCTTTTTTGCCTTTTCTCTGGCGACCTAATGTACGCATAGGAAAACAAACTTGTAAACGCGAAAACTAAACAAATTGCAGCTGCCATAAGCCGGCCACAGCATAATTTAGCATAAAAACTTGAACAGGCACGGCCTTTAACTCATTATACTTCAAATAACTTGGCTGTATTTTTTCAGTTCTATCGTCCCTTTGACTTGCTTTGCAACAAAATTCTTAATTCTTCATTTGCAAAGCGGTCGTGGTAGTTAGGGAAGAGCAACGAACCGTTTACATGCCGCACTTCTGGAATTTGCGGTCTTTCGTCAGAAACAGTTGGTAGCAGACAACAAATATTAAGCATATACATGTGTAACATACATATATGACATACATACTATGTATACCCTGCAGACAAAATAAATATGTAGTTGTCGACTACTTCGAAACCAGTCAGCCAACTGCCTTTTTTCCATTCAAGCAAGTAGTAACATGACAATGTCTACTTGTTGTCAATTTGTCAATCTTCGAATAGAAAAAGAGTTTTAGTTTTAATTGTTAAAGGATAATAATTTATATGCCTCCTGTCATGGCGCATAAGTACTCGGACAGCATGGGAAAGGACACATGTTCTAGTTTTGGTGCTGGAATTGTCCCAATTCCGGAATAATTAAAATTTTTCTTGGTACAGATTTACCTCCACATGCATAAAAAAATAAAAAATGTTTATAAAGCTCTTGTTAATCTAAATTTTTATTTGTTTTCAACCCCGTTAAAATTTTTATGAAAATGGCGGGGTTGATATTTTTCGGAATAGCAAATGAGTTAAAAACTTCTAGTTTTAAACTAGTGTTTTTTCCGACTAGTTTGCTGTTTAATTGCTGGGTATCTTTTCGGTTATGTATATGTATGTATGTATTTGCAAGGGATCACAATGTCGGACACAGCTGTTTACAAATATATGAGGGTTTTTAATGAAACAAGTGTGTCTGATCAATTCCTCTTAAGGCATTTATAGCATCGTTGATATTACTTTGTTGCTAACTAATTATTGCTGTAGTAGCTAAAATATACCTTTCAGAACTAGCTAAATAAGGGCATCAGCTTACTCATGGGCATATATTTCCAGGAAGATCCCTTTTTTAACCATAACCAGTTAGTCTAGAAGGTTTTAGTAAAGAGATGCTTATGGTCAAAATATAATTCTCTGTACATAAGGCATTCATCTGGGTAATGGGGGTCTGTCTGAAGGGACAAAAAAAAAAAACCAAAAAGATCGGAAAAATTCTTTCACAGAACTTTTTCCAGCTGAAGAAGACGCGAACTGCCTAGGAACACTCGAGTTACTCAGGCGATACTTTGAATATACTGACGCTTACCCTTACCTATCCAGACTAAGCCCAGAGAAACCAAATGCATGCTTAATACGATATGAAACATCTCCCTAATTGCTCAGTGAAACGAACTCTTCTAATACCAATTTAGCTGGTGAAACTAAATAAAATTTGATTTGCCTACACTTAGCCAATTATACTCTCTTCCCCTCCCACTCGGCGCTTCCTCTTTATTTATCGCTACATCTTCCTTTTTCTTTCTAATTTGGATTTTCCTCCAGCCCCTTATCCCGTTACTCTACTTTACCCTATTCATTTTCCTCTAACTCCTCTACATCTAAAATTTTCTATTCATACTCTCCTTCTTCTCCCTTTTTCTCTGGGAGTTCTGATATGTACTTAGTTTCGACGATATAGCGAATTAACTTTTTTTGGCCTTGGTACATCTAACTTTTTGATGTAAAGACCACATATCTATATACTAAATATCATTAACTTGAGCCAGATAAGTTCCTAACTATGCCGAATTGCAACTTTATATAACCTGGGGTTAGGGGTTTAGAATATGCCTGAGGTAGCATACCGGTCGTAAGAGGCGACTAACCTTCGGGGAGTGTTTTTGTCGTTACCACAATAACATAAACATAACCTGGGGGCTTTAAAAAAACTATATACGGCCTGTGTCGTACTTAGCGAACCCTAGAATATACTATAAAAATTTCATAAAGATCGATTGATTACTTCGGATGCCTGTAAAAGACCCACAGACACACATTCAATTTTATTTGCAAGACTGATGATGAGGGTTGACCGAAATCGGCAATATCGAACGAGTAGTTGTTCAATCTCGGTTAGAAGTCGTCAATGTCAATACCTGAATACAGTTCTTGTTGTAAGCGGTCAGAGAAATTTCCTCTGGTTTTTGAGGATCTTGATTTAAACGAGTTGTAACGAAAGCGGATAGAGAAGCGCTTAACGTGTGGCCTTATTCACGGAAGGGTGGGAATTCCGGACTTTATAAGCTGCAGCATATAATATAAAAATGTAGATAATTCTTAACCGACTTAAAAGAACAGCTTTTTGATAATTCTTAACCGACTTAAAAGAACAGCTGTTTGAGCTGTTTGTTTGTCGTTTTAATTCACTTTCAAATAATTGGGTGTTTTGTTTTTTCAAGTATGTTTACTTACAAATATTGATCTATACGCAGAATTAGTACTCTCAATGATTCGTAGCTGGAATGAAAAAAACATAAAAATACATTAAAAATGCTTCCAAAGAAGAGAAATAAATATAAATAAGATAGAAGTCAAAATAGAAGCTGGTACGTAGACCGAAACCAAAACTGAAATTGGAACCGAACTGGGGACTAAAATTTAAAGCAAAAATCGCAACTAAACGCGGATCTTATTGAAAATGAAACCAAAATCAAAGTCTAAACAAAGCATGCATCGAAACCCATGTATCCACGGCGGGGTGCAATAAAATCATAGGCAATAAAGCCATATGGCCTTATATCTCAACATGTTGATAATCAATATAGGATTATTTCCACTACGTGAAATATTTAATGTGAAATAAAGCCATAGAAATTTAAGAAATAAAGCCAAGTATCATATTGCATGCTAAATCAGAAAAAATCACATGTTTAGTCCAATTAATAGGACATTTAAAAAAAAAATTTGGAATTAAGAAGGCTTTATTGCCCTGGGTTTTATAACACCCCGCCTGTGTCCTCAAGTTATAGAAGGGGTTGGTATGTTATTCTATCTCCCGTGATGCCATAGGCGAGTAACGAAGGAATCTTAACGATGAGCTGTACGAGCTTTACGCAGATCTGCTTCAGCACCTGACATACATATCAGAAAACTATACATTATAATCAGACCTGTTAAATAATTATTATTAATAGTAATGATTACCGGTTTGAGAATCTATTTAATGATTGATTGCCATTAGTTTACATTTTTAATGATTATTTTCCAATTAATTAAAAAAATCATGATTTTTTACGATTATTAAAAAAACCAAAAATAATCAAAACTAGGTATAAAAAAGCTGTTTGGATTACTTTTGATTATTTTTGAGTTTTTGTAATAATCGTATAAAATCATGATTATTTCTTGATAGATAATTGCCTTTTCTTGAAAAACAATTAAAGTAATCATTACCAATAAAAAAAATCGTCTAATTAATTGATCACTAATCAAATGTAACAGGTCTGATTATAATAAATGTTATTTAGCAAAACTTGTACTTCGCCCATATGCAAAATGTGCATTTCTGTCTTTATCACACCGAATTAGTGTAAATCCAGCAAAATCATCAAACTCAAGTTCTGCCACATTTTATGTTGGCGTCGCAAAGCCAGCTTGTTAACAGTAGCGTAATTAGCACATAATAATATAAATTTTTTTTTAAATACATAAAAATGCTTGTGGCATCACTTTTTATGTTGAATGGAACTAATTAAGTGCTGAAAGTATAATTTGTTTACATATGCATTTATTGCGGAGCTACATATATCTGTAGGTATTTACATACATACGTGTAGTTATATACTTTTGCAAGTGTTGGTGTAAATTAGCGTTAAATGTAAATAAACAGCTTTGTATAAATTTCGAGTACGTAATTGTGTATTTTAGACTCTTAAAGCGTACAGACAATTAATAATATGTTAAGCAAATAATAACATACAAAAAATGTTTGTACACACCGAAGGCTAAATCGAGCGACTTGAATATGACAATAACAAAGATATGAATTTATTAATAACAAATTGGGAATACGTTGTACCGGAAATGCAAGCAATCCATATTTGTATTTGCACATAGAAATATCTTTTATGTATATACTTATGCATATATAGATTTGAGTACAAGAAAATGAAAAGCTTGACTTGCTTTGACAACTTGCAGAAAACCAGTTCACCGCCAAATAAACGCTGCCAATTCACAACCTTTTTAAAATAAAGCCGCCGTTTATGAACTTCCTACCTTATCGCTTCCGCTTAAACAATCGCGATTTCCATTTGACTTTCTGGTTGATAGAAACTGTAACTAAAACCTTGAATGCACTGCCGGTCTTGATGTTATTAATGCATAACAAATAATCCAAGAAAGTTTGCGTGGTGAAAATTCTCATGCCTTGACTTATTGCTTCAGAGACATTTTTTAAAGCTTATGAAACATCTTTCTTAACACTATTACATCATTTGTCAACGAAATGTTTTCTTCTTGCTTTTTACCTACTCTTTTATTTATGTTTACTTATAGGATTTCTTTAAAAAATATGTAGGATCTATACTCTGGTACGGAGGGAAATATAGCAAGTTTATATTGATGATTTAGATTTTCTATAGTAGAGCCTAAAACTTTACAGAGATTGATACCGAATATCGTCAATCAGAACCAGATGTATTCGGATTTATACATATATATATAATTGAAACTTTATATAACCTAGCGCCGTCGTCGACCTTTGTTTAATATTAGATGCCCGGCGGCCAAGCAATGCTATCAAGCAGGCCTGTTAAATTTGATTAGTAATTAGTAATCAATTAATTAGGCGACTGTTTTAAATGGTAATGATTATTTTAATTGGCTTTATTATTAGTTGATAACGATTATAAAAAAAAATATATTAATTATAATAATTGATTCCTTTGATTATTTTGGATTTTTTTTATTACTTTTGATTTTTGTCAGTATTGTTGATGTGTGTATTTATGTGCTTGTGCAACAATACTGAAAAAATTCAAAACTAATCAAAAAAAAAAATAAAATAAAAAAAATTTTAAATAATGAAAAGTAATCAAGTAACCTTTTTTGATTATTTTAGTTTTTTTTTATTAATCGTAAAAAACCATGATTTTTTTTTATTATTTTTTTAATTAATTGGAAAATAATCATTAAAAATTGAAAGAAATTGGTAAACAATCATTAAATGAGTTCTGAAGAAAATAATTAGTTTAACCGGTAATAATTACGATTAGTAATAATTATTTAACAGGTCTGCTGTCAAGCACCCAAATAACCACGATGCCTACAGCAATGGGAAATGTGGATTCCAGACTTTATTAGGAAGATCTAGCATTGCATTGCTGAAAATTGCATTCAATTATTTATAGAGTACTTTGTGTGATGCGCTAACAACCAACATGCAGACATACAAAAAATATTTTTTTTGCTTATACATATTACTCTTATAAAGACATGTTCATTATACGCCATGGTATAGCAATTAAAAACTTCAGCAGCAAACACTAAAACTAAGTATTTTTTCATTTATTAATGTAATGTTGTTGTTGAAGCTAAGCAGATAATACACAAATGTCTCGGTTGCGTAGAAATAACTCTCAGTCATCATCACAATCAAATATTATTGTTTAACTTATTCTGCTAAGGACCAGCTAGTCATAGAGAAATGACTTTTATCGATTCTTAAGACTCGTGTCTTAAGACTCGGACAACGTAAAAGATATTGATAGAAGTTTCTAAGTAAATACTTAACCTAAAATGGATTCTATTGTGAAAAGAGTCATATATGTATATTTTTGTATATGTGTATTGATTAGACTTAAGAGCACATACACACTAGCTAAATATAATCTCGTCTTGACAGTCTGCTGCATATACTTGTTACAATTTATTTCTAAAATCCACTTAAAATTTTAAGATATTGCATTTCGTGAAAAAGTTCAGTTGAAATGTCTTATAGTATTAAATTAAGAGAAATATGAGCAGTTGAAACAAAGGAATAGCAGCAACAGCAAAAATCTACTGTTAACAGTGGCAAAAATCTACTGTCAACATTGAGCTCGGGTACGTTGACATGACGAGTACTTTAAGCATTTTGTGCAATATTTCAAGTGTTTGCCAGAAGTTTTGCTTATTACCAAGGAAATACATATACAATGTTTATAATATTTACAACAATTGTACAACAACAAATATACATGTTTTGTAGATATGAACATTGGCAAACGTAATTTCTTAAATTTATTTGCTTGTCAAAGTCAGTCAAGTGTCGAATGGTTTGAGTAATGTATCTCTAAATGTAAATCTATCACTTTTTGCGTTTGTTATCGTTAAATACTGGGTGAAATGCATAAGTATTTTTGCAAATTACTTAAAAAAAATATCGTAAAAAATATACAATAGGGACATTGTTTTAATTTCGAGATTTGATGTGAAAGTTTTTCGTAGGAATCCATATCTCTTCTATGACTATTATATATATGTAATATAATCGATCATAATGGTCTCTTAATAACTTTTATTACTGGATTAGTTATTATTTATTTACTTTTTTTTAGTTATTAAGAATTTAACTCTGATATATAAATTAAAATTTTGTATAATTTAAAATTATGTTTAAATTGAAAAATACGATCTTGTCGTGATGGCCACAAATTTTATTCTATTCGTTCTTTCAAAAATTTTCCATTTCAATTACATCAAAATCAAATATAAATTCTCAGATTATTTAACTTCAATACAGAATAGTGATCATGCAGATACAGTAGTTTTTTTTAATATTTAATGTTTGTGATCTGTTATTGACCATGATGTATTGTTATCTATCTAATTCAATAACAGTTAACAAAGCCATAACTTAACTTAGAGTATTTATTACACTTAGATGATATCGATTTGCTTTGAATGATACTAGTTTAATTAAATTAACTTGTAGTTTTAGCCATTTTGTAAATCAAGGATGGTAGGTTTTCTTTGTTTTTGTTTTAACATGGTTGTACATCACTCTTTTAGAATGGCAATGGATTATTCCTTCTTATTTAAAAGAATGCTTATGGTGCCTTGTAAGTTTGAAGTTTTGTTGAGCTTATCTTGTCTAGAGAAATCATTGCTTTCTCACATTTATACACTGGTCAACAAACACAGCTTGAGGGAAAATAATTGTGAAGTAGTCTATTTCGTTATTATAAGAGTGATAAATTATATATCTAATTAGTAGGCGTATTCACTAGTTCACATATCGGAAGCTTAGTCTTCTATCCGCCCATTCGTCCGCCGTGAGTTTGTCGTATCATAATTTTATGGGAAATTGTATGCCCCATATAGTAAGAATATGTTGATCCAACTTTTGTTGCCACCATTTTGCTACACTGGGCAAAATTATTTTCTTCTTACTTGAACAATTTTACATATGTCTAAATACCGCTAGCCTAATTCACAAGAACTTATAAAGTTTGATGAAATTTTGATTTTGCTCTTATTTTTTAACTCTACCAGGGATGCGTGGAAGATTACCCAATTTCAACAAAATATTGAAAAAATGTGACTATACCAAATTTGGTCTAATTTTAAAATAGTCCAGCTTTGGAAAATATGAGAGTGAACTTATTTGCAGATTTTTATGAAAATTTTTATATGTTGTGGGTTTTAGTAATTTTTATCATTAATAAAGCAGGCCTGTTAAATAATGATTACTAATCGTAATGATTACTGGTTTGCTTAACTATTTAATTGAGAATCCATTTAGTGATTGATTACCATGCTTAAAATGTTTAATGATTATTTTCCAATTAATTAAAAAAATAATCAAAAAAAAATCATGACTTTTTACGATTGTTAAAATAAATCAAAAATAATAAAAAAAGGTGTTATGATTACTTTTGATTATTTTTAATTATTTTTTGATTAATCATTGAGTTATTTCATTATTGTTGTAGAAGCACATAAATATACACAGCAACTACTGAAAAAATAAAAAAATAAAAAAAAATCGGAAATAATCAAAAGTTATCAAAACAACTTTTTTTGATTTTTTTTTTAAGTTTTTTTATTTTTAATTTTTTTTTTTCTAATCGTAATAAATTAATAATTGCCTTTTCTTTAAAACAATTAAAATAATCATCACCGATTAAAAAAGCTGTCTAATTAATTGATTACTAATTACTAAAAATTTTTTTTTTTTGAATAGAAATTTAAAAGTAGAGACAACCGCCACAGTTTTTTTATAAATAAAATTTTGGCAGGTTCTGTTAACCATGGCTTTCAGAACGATGGGATAGCTCATTCAATTTTAGCATAATAATGTAGCTACAAATTTGCAATGAATTTTCAGAATTTTTTTTGTCAAGTATATTTTGCAAAATTAATTTTTCTGCATGCGTTGTATTGAAGAAATCACGCAACAGCCTTGACGAAAAAAATTCTAAAAATTCAGGGAATTTTTGAGCAAGTTCTAACTTGCACAATGTTATACTAAAATTGACTGGCTTACAAAAAATTTTTAGATTTTGATGGCCATTTTTTAAAGTTTAATTAACTTTCCTGAACTTTGTATAATCTTTGGAATTTCTTTTTGTTTGGAATTTCTTTTGTTTTGTGTTTTTACTATAGAATTCGCTATATTTTAAATGAAAGTTATCAAAATCAGAGCTTCTTCTTATTTCGTCGAATGATATCTAATTTAATTTCACTACTATTATATTGAACACAGCTGTAGATACATATTCATATGTTGTGTCTATTTATATGCGTCTCGTTTTGATGAGACTTTTTATGCTCGTGATCAGGACAAAGTCAAAGTGACAATATTTATTAGTTGTTAAACAAGTATTTAAACTTTACTAAATCAGATGTCTTTTGGTAACAATGACGTGACATTTTTCAGAGATCACATAAAATATTTTTGTAAATGTGAGGTGAGGTATGTAGTAGCGCACGTGCTTATATTCGAGTTTTCCGTTGCCACACAAATTTTTATTATTTTTAGAATAAATCATTATGTATGGATGTATGTATGTAATTGAATATTCATATAGCTGACTATTTCCCAAATAAATTAGAAAGAATTTTTTTTATTGATTCAGCTGAACAAGTTTTTCATGCCTAATTTATTACAAATATTTTCTTTAGTGAATGGTCTTATATTGTTGTGTGTGTGTGAAAAAACACAAATTAGTGATATAGAATAAAATGACTGCTTGACATTTTGAATTATAGTGCAATACGTGGATTGATCAGTTAGCTGCTGTAAAGGTAAACGGCATGTGTTATGACAAAGGGCATAGAGGAAAGCGGCCGTCGTGTCAATCATTCCAAATTTATGAGATTTCGAAAATTTAATTGATTCTAAACACATTTTATAAATCATTATGATTTTCTGTTCTAGAACACGATACGTACGGTCATTGTATAATTGACGCTCATTAGTTTATTTAAGGTGTTTCCAGGTAATTGACATATGTACATTGACATAACATAGGAACAATCAGAGTGCAATTCATGCGACAGCCTGCTTGAAATACTATACATATCAGATTTTCGTCGAAGTATATTTAGATTATAAAAATATTTTAATCCGAGTTTTATTGCCATTACTGTGCACCGAGAATAAAATATTTCCGTGCTCGAAAATCAATCGTAAATGGCAACTTGGACTTCTAGGAATACATGGGTGAAATTTCCATTCAATTGTGTGGAGCGGTTTTTGAGTGATGCGCGAAGAAACACACACATACTGACAGACACATATTTTAAAAACAATTTTTTGTGGCTCCTATTACTCTTATAAATATACAGTTTTATTTTACATATGTAAAGATGACCTAATAAACGTGCGAAGATGCGCATTCCCTTTTTAAAATCCAATACAAAATTTCTAAATGAATGTCATTGTTTATGTAAAACATAACATTTTATGTAAATAAATTCAATGCCCCATCTTACAACAATGCATTTAGACGCACACAACAAAACAAAAAATAACTCTTTACATTCACATACAATAAAACAACTCGAATACTTGAAAGCCACAAAACATGGCTTGAAACGTGTTTTTGTGGAAGTATTTTGTGTGGCGAGACAGGCTTGAGGTTGAGTGCGGGTTTGAGGTGAGCGTTCATGCCTTTCGACATAAATTCCAACAAATGCTCGTAGTAGGTATAAAAACAAATGTACTCATTGGTATGTAAGTTGAAATGAAATGCGCACAAATGTGCCTACATTCATGCTGCATGACACCCTTTTCGCCAGCTGTGGCACAAAGAAAGTACATTTGTGGCGTGCAACAAAGTTGTAAAAGGCATGCAACAATGCTAGTGAGCTATAAAATTATACGCACACAGTTGGATGTATGTACAGCTGTGTTCAATATAATAGTAGTGGAACTAAATGGGATATCGTTCGACGAAATAAGAAGTAGATATGTTTTTAAAAAATTTCTTTTAAAATATAGCGAATTCTGTAACAGAATCCACATAAAAAGAAATTTTAAAGTTTACACAAAGTTTAGAAAAAATATTTAAACTTTAAAAAATGGCAATCAAAATCTGCAACAAATTTTTGCCAGAATTTCTAGAAAATTTTTGAATATGCGGTTTTCTAGTCCAATCAATTTAAGTACAATAATGTGCAAGTTAGGAACTGTTCAAAAATTTCCCTGAATTTTCAGAATTTTTTTCGTGTGTGGGTGTTGAGTGATTTCCTCCATACAACGCATGAACAAAATTTAATTTTGTATAGAAGAAAAAGAACAATAACCACAATCAAAATTCTAGAAATTCATAGAAATTTTTGAGCGAGTTTTGACTTGCACATTATGGTACTAAAAGTGATTGGTCTACAAAACTGTGTACTTAAAAATTATCGAGCTTTCCTAAACTTTGTGTAAACTTTGAAATTTCTTTTTATGTGGTTTCTGTTATGGAATACGCAATATTTTAAATGAAAATGATTAAAAGAAGCTTCTTCTTCTTTCGTCGAATGACATCCTATTTAATTTCACTACTATTATATTGAACGCAACTGTACATATGCTAATGAAAATATGCAGAGTTTTATGTAGGCTGTTAAAAAAACAACTAAGCTGTGATTGTGGTCTAACAGCATTCAAACACTACAAACAAGCGAACACATTACCTTCGGCATGGGTGTATGGAGATGGGCCAGAGTGTGGCAGCTGTATCATCTTGACACAACAATTTTTGCAATGATTTTGAAGCATGGTTTTCTTATTGCAAAGGAAAACCAAAAATTGTCAAACTAAGACACCTTCATTATGTTTTACCTCGATTATTGATTTATTTTGATTTTTTGTAATTTTTGTGTGGTTATTTTAAGTATTTTTGATGTGTATATTTATGTGCTTCTACAACCATACTAAAAAAAAGACCAAAAAAATCAAAAATTATCACAAATAATCAAAAGTAATTAAAACCACCTTTATTTTGCTTATTTTGGATTTTTTAATAATCGTGAAAAATCATGATTTTTTTGAAATTTTTTTTAATTAATTGGGAAATAATCATTAAGAATTGAAGGTAAGGTAATGGTAATCAATCATTAAATGGATTGTCAATAAAACAATTGATCAAACCGGCAATCATTACGATTAGTAATCATTATTCAACAGGTCTGCTTATAAGTTATAAATCTGATAAATGTGTACACCCTGAAATCATCGTTGACATGTATGTCCTTTGTGAATGCTTTCATTGAATACCGGATGCAGACCTGTTTCACCAATCAGATATTTCCTACCAAACGCCTGTTGAACCACATACTTATTGTAGCGTCTTCCAGGCCGAACTAACAGCAATAAAGGAGATCTACGAAGTAGCGATAAAAAGCTTCACAGATAGAGAGAGTCTGTAAAGGAACTAGCCCCAGGGAACTGATGTGAGTCTAACTTGGTCGCAGTGGTGTATTAGGGAAATACACTGACGCAGAACCATCAAGGGAAAGCAATGAGCTGACGAATTCACTTCTTCTGCAATTATCCTACGCTGCCCAATACTCGTATGAACAAGAACTACAAAAAGGGGCAGCTCATATTAGTAGTACCATAATGGGCCAGCCGCCGTAAGTATGCCTCTTTGACATGCTGAAATATCTACTTCCCTTACAGCCGACAGGCGATAGCCCTTAAAAATCTGAGTGGCTTAATCTGCGGGGCTGGATATTGACATTATCGACTACTCGCTTCCTCATACTGACGGCTTCAGCGGAGGCAGCTTATAGGGATGTCATTGTCGTAGCATTAGTTCGAGTGAACAGTGTTGAGTGTTGACACACCCTGTATTTTCCTATGCAAAACATGACCATAGGGACCTTGAGATTTCACAATAATGTGTTGGCTATATAGCAAGGTCATTGGCAGTTCTTCATTTTTGCTTTATCAAATCAATTTGAACATGTGGGACATGCCAGTTGCTATTATAATTAAATTTCGATTAATTCGATTTTATTTATTTGCCAGGATTTGATGTTTCCTGACCTTACGTTCAATATGTCAAAATGGTTATCTTCAGCATAGAGACAGAGAGAAAGGCAAGCAAACCCAGAAATTAAAAAAGACGACGCAAACGATATGAAAGAAAAACAGGGAGAGCGAAGATTATGGCTCTAATTCAACTTTTGTCTTGATAACAGGCTTCTTTTAGTATTGGCATCTACATGACTCTGCTCTAAATACCAGAATGATTGATGTCCACATAAAGTACGTTAAATCGAAATCTACTTAGAATATTTTTTTTCATATTATGTCGACGGCTGAAAAATCACCCTGGTTCAGATCTTTTTTCAATAAGCTGCGGCTGAAAATTTTTCAAAGTTACGTTGACATAGCAATCAAATTCTGAGATAGGGAGTTCTTCAAGCGTTGTTCAGATAAAGGGATCTTTCACTCAGTCGCCCTCGGTATAGAATAGCCTGTGGCACTGCATATATACCTAAAAAATTGCTTATAATAGATTATACTAAATAATTTTAGATTTTCTCCAGTTCCACTAAGCTTTCTTACTACTGCTGATACCCTGCCTTAGCCATTAGTCTAGGATGCTTCCGTGATGAGTCGCAAAGGAGGATGCGACTAATGCCAGTTCTGAGTTGGGTAGACTAGACTGTTCACATTTGTTTGAGCATGTCCTATGGAGAGACCAATTGTACCCATTTATACCCAAAGCGTACGAAAGGACTAATCCACTTTCTACCCAAAGGGGTACTTTTACTTCTATGAGTATGAAACATATTGAATTATAGCCAACTGAAGGATAAAGGCACTAGTCGCGGATCACTCTTTACAGATGAAAAGCTTTGTAATAACTATTTAAACCAAAATTTATCACCATTGATAATTATTGTTTACTTTCTCAGCATTTTTTAAGATTTTCATTGCATTATCGCCAGCGGCATATATACAGTTGTATTCAATATAATAGTAGTGAAATTAAATTGGATATCGTTCGACGAAATAAAAAGAAGCTGTGTTTTTAATAATTTTTATTTAAAATAAAGCAAATTCCATAACAGAAACATCACAAAAAAAAATTTCAAAGCTTGCAATATTTTTGGGCAGAATTTTAAGAAAATTTTTGAGCAATCTGTTTTTTAGCTTATTCAATTTTAGCATAATAATGTGTAAGGCAGACGTACCTCAAAATTTCTCCTAAATGTTTAAAAATGGGTTTGTCAAAGATGTTGGATATCTTTTTCCATACAAAATTAATTTTTCTTCATGCGTTTTTTGGAAGAAATCACTCAACAGCCTTGACGAAAAAACTTCTAAAAGTTCAGGGAAATTTTTGAGCGTGTTCTAACTTGCACAATATTGTACTAAAAATTATTGGTCTATATAACTGCGTAATCAAAAGTTTTCTAGAAATTCTACAAAAAAATTTTGCAGATTTTGATGGCCATTTTTTAAAGTTTAATTAACTTTCTTGAACGTTATGTAAACTTTTAAATTTATTTTTATGTGGACTCTGTTCTAGAATTTGCTATATTTTAAATGAAAATTATTAAAATTGCAGCTTCTGCAACGAACGATATCAATTTTAAATTCACTACTATTACATTGAACGCACACACAAATCTAGCGTTGAGATTTGAAAACAATTTCAAACACATTCGAAGCTTCGCAAATATGTCAAAACTTAAAATAATGCTGTGCAAAAATCCACGCAAGCGCGGTAAAAATAACTAAGCGCAGCATTTCTTCTACGGTAAATTGCTAAAATAAGAAAGAAAAGAGTAAAGAAAAAAATAAAAATTTTGCAACTATGTTGTTGGCACACCTCTGAGTGGTCACATCATGTAGTGCAAATCAAGTTTAAATTTTCTATAGAAACATTTTTAAATGTTAAAACAACAAGCGAAAAAAATGTTATAAATAAATATCTGTGAATGAATAATTTAACACTATTGCTTGGTTTTGATTCACGCAAGCGTGAGTTTTGTTTGAGTTGCGCTTAGCAATTAGTCAGATATTAAGTGCTTGAGAAAACAAAACAGCAGAACAAAAAAAAAAACAAAAAAATATTACAAAGTAGATGTACATACGAGTACATACTCGTATGTATGTATGATGTCATTTAACTGCAAGAGAAAAACAACTCATAAGGAGCGAAGACAACAATTTTTCTTTCATATTTATACCCAGTTGCGCTAAGTAATTAAAGAAATACGGGAAAAACTGATAGATTTCCGTAAGCAATATTTCGAAAAACAGAAGCACGTGGAGCATGAGCGATTTTGTTTTGCTACAATTTTGAGTTGTCGAGATTAGCTTATCTCCAAGTGGAGTGAGTCTGAAGTATGTAATCGTATATCGCGAAAAACCACATAGGATGATATGGTTAGTCATTTCATTCGGCAGCCCATCCAAACTACATATGTTACATCAGCTAATCACGTCGCTTGCAGAGTGCTTTTTACTTTGGAGTCTACTGTAAAGTGAGCTATAAGAGTATCCTAATTCTAGATTAAGTCAATGGAAACTTGATGAGACTCCAGCAGCGGGAGCCATGAAGATATTTCCCGTTTTATTTCGATAGTGGGAGAACGATTCGGGCTTCTCATAAAGATTTGCTTCCGGTGTATTAGGGACGCGAAAAAGTTTTGCAGCCGTTCACCAAAAGCTTCAATGTAATGCAAAGTTGGTGCAGGATTTAGTCTGTCTATTCGGAATTGCGTTATACATATCAAGCCCGCAATGTCTTCATCAAGCATAGTAGATTATTGGTATACTCAAACCTCTCTTAAATTGTTGTTAATGATCGATCTAGAACACCTTTATACACACTTTTTTCTGTTGGAAGTACCACATTTGATCAATTAAACTCAGGCCCGTGCACAGGGGGGTTTTGGGGGCTCAACCCACATCTACCAGTGGTATGAGAGATAAAAACAAGCTTAGTTTTTAGAATACAAGCGAAAGACCCATGAATAATACCGTATCGTGATGTAGGGGACACAGTTAGATATTTATGTATGCCTTGCCAAAAAGTAAAGAACCAGCAAGATTAATAAAGGAAATGTTATCTATTATAAGCAAACCTGTTAAATTTGATTAGTACTTGGTAATCAATTAATTAGATGGCCTTTTTAATTGGTAATGATTATTTTAATTGTTTTTTAAGAAAAGGCAATTATTAATTGATTACAATTAGAAAAACTCAAAAAAAAATAAAAAAATCAAGAAAAATCTAACACAATCAATAATAATCAAGAAAAAGTTGTTTTCTTACTTTTGATTTTTTTCAGTATTGTTGTATAAACACATAAATACTCACATCAATCAAAAATAATCAAAAAAAAAATATCTAAATATCAAAGTAATCAAACAACTTTTTTTGATTCTTTTTGATTTTTTTTTTAATAATCGTAAAAAATCATAATTTTTTTTGATTACTACTTTTAATTGAATGGAAAATAGTCATTAACAATTGAGAGCAATGGTGATCAATCATTAAAAATATTCTCAAAATAATAATTAATCAAACCGGTAGATAATCATTACGATTTGTAATTATTACTTAACAGGTCTGTTTATAAGTCAGCGGTTGAATACTAAAATTTTCAAAACAAACTTGAAAATCATCTCGTTGCTAAACCCACAGCGCGGTATACAATTTTCAACTCCAAATCTTTTACTGGTTTCAGCGACTTTGTTTTTTCTTACGAAGTGAATGCCAATGGCCGTCAGCTGTTGTTACCATTGGCCACATAATAAGCGCATAGCTAAAACTTGTTATTTATTGACCATTACTTTGAAACCATTCGTATTCGAGTTAATGGTTTTTAAAATTTAAAATTTTTTAGCCCAGAATCTAAAACAGTTTTTAATAGCCTCAATTGCAGCCAACTCGTTGCGACTTAACAAATTCGCACTTTTTGATTTATATAAGTGGTGTTGAGTTTATAGCCGTTTTGATTTCGAGGCACACTCAGCTGGGCACAGAACGACACAACTTTAGCCACAATCAAGTCTCAAGTGGATATCTTATGTGCGCAATACAGCAACGCCTATAAATAGTTGTGCATTTTTATTATGACGTACGTAAGCAGTTATTCTCCTACGTTCTGCTTTATTGGGTCTTAAGCCTTGATTACCTTGTAATGAAAATGAAGTACATATTTGCGTCACCTCAATATTACGCTGAGAAACAGTAATTATACTGAGCCACAAAACTGAACATTAAAACCGTTGTGAATATGAAATAAAAGTTGTGTTCGGTGAGGATACAATTTTTAAAACTTTTATAAAAATTTTACTGGAAAGTGTTCGGTGACACAAAACATTTGCAGCGAGAGAGCGCATTTTGGCATTTCATTGAGAGAGAGAGTTGCAAGTTTCTGCTGGGGGAATTTCACTCAGTAAAACTTGTAAGTGAAAAACAGCTGATCGTGACATAGTAAAGCAACAACAAAAACTTAAAAATTTGAGCTATTAACCAATCAGAAAAGCAACAGCTGTTTTGCTTGCAAGTTTTTACTGACTCTTGTTCGGCGAAAACTGTTTACTTTTTGCGTTTCGAGAGTTTTACGTCATTCTCACTTTACTGACACTTCTTTGCAAGTTTTGTCACCGAACACAGCCATATACTCGCAGTTGATATTTATAACCTAATTCAAATCACCTTGGCGATTTTGGCCGTTGCGCTTAAAGTACGACGAATTTAGACCACAAATCGGTAATACCAAAGGAGGCCAAATTTTCCTCCACCTGTTCTTCCATCTCCACTCCCCTTGGCTTATATTTGTGTAAACCTCGTTTAGCTCAGCATTAAGTCTTATTCGGTACTAACCGTCGCCTATGCAGAGGGATCCAGAAATCTTTCGAAGGACCGACTTAGTTCATGCCCTGTTGTGCGTATGAATGAGGAAGAGGGAGACCACCAATTGTAAGGATATTTTGATTTTGTGGTGTTTCCAATGGCGACAGTTGGCAAAACGAAGAAAAACTGGTGCGATTTGTTGGGCAGTCAAAAGTATTTAGACAGTTAAGTGCCATTTAAGTAAGTAGGTAAATTATATTTAATTCCCAGTATTTATAGAAGTTATATGATGTTTTTAATGGTAGGTAAAGCTGTAATTTTTGTGATCACAGCTGTACGTTAGGATGGGCCCAACAAAAACTTTTTTTTTTTGAAAATCGTATTGGTATTATTTTTTCAAATCGAATATAGAAAAAAGATATAGTGTCGAGATTCGGCCTTAACCCCGCAAAAAATTAACTGTGTCTTGATTTCATTTTTTTAGCTTCAGTCCGAACCGCAGCCGGTTAAGTAAATTCTGATGACAGAAATAATTCGTTCGATTATTTAATTGAACGAAATAGCCAAACTCTAGTTTCTAGATAACGTATGATATAAATTCATCCCAATGAGTAAACCAAATTAGGGTCAACAACAAAAAAACAAATACCAGAAATTTACATTTTTTTAACTTTAATAGTAAATAACTTTTGAAAGAAAATATACTATATAATTTTGTTTAAGTATTTGGGTTTGTACCTTTTATATTAATTTTTGAATTTTTGTTAAATTTACAAAATAAACTATATGCAGCTAAATTTTTAGTCCACTAAAAATTAATATTAAAGTATGAAACTTTTACAGTATTTTTTCACCGTTCTGAAAATATAATTTTAAAAAACAAAACATTTTTTTTTTTAGCTCGGTCTACTGTACATACACAAATGGGAGAAACAATCCGAATTTGGTATAATGTTGTTTTCTATTGTCTTTAATTTTATAATTGCTTTCATGTATTTACAGAGGCGCCAACCTTGAATTTCAAAATGAAATCGAAAATTTTGATTGTACAAGAAACACATGTCAAGTTCACTTTATTCATAGTGGAGATGGGTTAAGTATGATTAAAATGGGATGGGCTACAGAGATAGCAATTGGCATATAGTATAATGATATTTACAAAACTTACATAAATATGTATGTATTGAGCAGAGCTTTAAAAAGAGAGTAACAGTAAAAGCACACTGGTTGCTGTACTCCAAGGAAGCAAGTACAACTGGAAGTACTGTAAACTATTAAAGTACAGTACGCTACTTGTAGGAACTTTGATACTTTTACTAATAAAGTAAATCATCAACCGAAGATATGTCTTTTGAAGTAATCATGTAATGTGATTCCAAACGTTTATCTAAATTACAACACATTCCAATATTTTATTGCTTTAACATTCCTGATTATAATATGTGTCTATGAAGAAATTGCTTGAAAAAAATAATAGAGTGCATTACTTTTCCCACCGGGTTTTCACTATAGCTCATTTATTGTAGTTTACTCCTCACAATATAGAGTGATGTATAGTCTCTGCGTTGAATTCGTCAACAAAAACACTTATAAGTATGTATATATGTTATACTTAAATTTTTTGTCATAATTATCGTTGGTGCAATAAATTTTATCAATTTCCCAAGTTAAAAGCATGATAAGATAAAATTGAAAAAAAAACTATGTATCCCATCAAACAAACTACAGAAACATACATAAATACATAGATATTATTACTTCGAAGTCTATACTAGTAAACCCGGCTCGCTTCGCTGCGTCTCAGAACTAATAATAGACTGAGCCCGATTTCAATCATTATATCCCATACCCGATACGATGTGGAACTTAATTACATCGTTTATTTCAGCACTCGTTATCACCTTTTTTTGATACCTAATTGTACTAAACACATTTTGGGTCACCTTGGTCTACATTTTGGTCGATATCTCCGAAACTGGTTGATCCATCGGAACAAATGACATCTGCAATTTTATGTTAAACGTCTGGTAATGCCACGGTCAAAGTTCCACTCAATTTAATTAAGCGAGTTTTGAGTGATGCGCGACCAAACACACAGACAGACAGACAACAATTCTAAAACTGTTGATTTGGTTTCTATTTGCTCAATAATGATCCCTCCTATCGATTTTTCTTAAATACACAACAGTGTACAGACATCCACCTGTTACAATTTTATTATACTTCTAAAGAGATGCTTTATCAGCAAAAACAACATTTTTCATTGAAGCAAAATAACCAGATATTCAGATATTTTTCAAATGTTGATTTTTATTAAACTGTTGAAACAAATTTTTTTTTGTTTTTTTTTTTTTAAACGCTCGCTTAACAATCTTTTAAATCCATCAGCAGAACCACAATTTATTCTGGTAATAAATGAGTTGAGTTCGGTATTTAAATAGGTCTTAACAGTGCTGCCATGGCTTTTAGAAAACGTGATATGTACCGACTGGAGCAGTCACACTATCGATAGCGGCTACCTCCGACAGCCAGTGATAGTTTCTTCACTTAAATCGATATTATTTATAACATGCTTTTTATATACAACATTGCGACGTCTGAGTGGAAGAGCACTCTATTTCAAAATATTTTTCAAAAACACCATATCACAGAAATGGTTTGAAGAACGCTTTATCTCAGAATAAGTTTCAAAAACACTCTATCTAAACGAAAATTCAATGAAAATTCAGTTGGAATCTAATGGTGAGATAGGGTGTTGGAACGCAGTTGGGCTAGTACCAGAAGTTGCTACGTACCCGAGCGGGCCGTTTACCGGCAAAAGACTGTCACGCCCGTCAGCAACTTCACAACACCTTCGTGTGGAGTTGGAAAGGCGTCAAAAAAATAAAATAGGGTGTTGTTTAAAAAACTTCTTTGACAAGCTTAAGAACGCTCTGACCAAATTCTGCAATAGGGTGTTTTTAAGAAAAATTTTTAAATAGGGTGACCCTCAGACAGTTCCAGCACAGAAGTTAAAATCTGTCAAATGAGAATCTCAAATGCATAGAGGCAGTGCAATATTCTCTTAAATAGTCAAAGTGCAAGTACCTAAAGAGTTTGTCTAAGTTTACCTAAAATCTAGCTTAAACTTGCATTAGAAAAAAAAAAAAATTTTGCTCTTCATTGATAAATTTAATACTTTCAAAACTTGAATTAGAGAAATCGGACCAGAGAATGAGCTGCTTAGCTCTAACAAAAAAGGTTGGCTTTCATTTTATGCATAGCTACACGGCTAAAAAGTAGAGCTTTTTTTTAGCCGTGTAGGATAGATATGCCTCAAATAATATTAATTAAGTCAAGATACCTAAATAATCAATTAAAACCATTAATTAATTAGGGTGTTTCTTCTTTCGATATAAAATGAAACACATTCACGATGCAATGAGTAATATAATCCGAGTTCTATCGTTAGTCTGCCGTTAATGATTCATAGCGTCGATAACATCATCGATAGTTTGCAAATCTTTAATCCCACCATGGCATACCTACACAGATAATATCGTCTCTACAGCTTATCACACTTTTTTTATTTTAATTTTCGATAAACTGTCAAACTTGCCTGCAATCGGTTTGTTTACATTTTAACATGTGCTATGTTGTTCTGATGTTTTAGAGAAGCAATTTCCAATATGGCCGCCGTGCTATTACTTGTTTTACTATGCCATGGTACCCACCGAACGTCACTTACCATCGAACGCGTATTTGCGCGTATCTGCCCAAATTTGACTGTAAACTATTTTAGCTTAAATTGGCCGATATATGGAAGCAGAAAGCATGTTTGCACAGCTTAACAAACAAATTCTACTCTGAGTACTTCAAAGTAGTCAAACCGGCTTTAAATTGCGACTATCAAATATTAATCAATAGAACTGAGCAAAAGCTCATCACGTTTATAAGACGAACAACGCAGCCACAGTAAGAAGGTGAGTATCTCGCAGCTATGACAACAGATGGTCTCTGATTGGGCCAAACTCAACAACAACAACAACGTGCTTGCGAAAATTGATGAGCTGCCAATGATACTCAAGCTCAGCGATAATGATGAAATGATCGATGGCAATGGCAAGACGACAAAACATGATGAAAACTTAGTTTTTGTTGTAGAATTAGTGTCAGCCTAAGTAAACCGTCTTATGAGCTTAAACAGATGGTCATTGTGACTAACACGACTCAGTGCAATTTTTGATGACGTACATCGAATTTGTTGTTTTTGTTGCTGTTGTTGGTATGTTATAAGGTTTGCATCCCTCTCTCACTTACTCTTCCAGTTGCTGGTCAAGTGAGCACCACAAACCAGTCTGTTTACTTTTACGCAAATTTTATAAAAGTGATATGTGAGACTTTGGCTGTGGCTGCATGCACACGACTATCTTGACCCAAACAACATTTTTGTGAAATCACAATTTGAAAACTATTTGAAAATGTATCACTTACTTAGATCTCCAAACTTTAGTTTGTGAATACATAGGGATCTGGAACTAAAAGGAGTGCTTTTGATGTAATATTTTCAACAAGGAGTCGCTATTTTCTAGCTGGAGTGTAGCAAGGGGTACTCATGCTCAACTCGAAGACTGTTTTACGGTTGCGATGAATTTTATATCTCACTACCAATATCCCTAAGAATTAAAATTGATTTTCTTTGAGAATTTTCTCCTGTTGCTTACTGGGTATATATGTGGAAATTTTCAATGTACCCAGTCGTCAAACCAACTGCTATAATCTACAGCACCAATTAGTATTAAATGTGTTAGTTGTCTTTATTGTGGCAGAACTTCACCCTGGTACGTCGGGTTTTAGTCTGGCTAGGTAAGAGTTTAACCTATAACAGTATCCAGACAGGCTTTTAAACCTGACACAAAGTGACTCACGTAAGCATCCCAAGCCTTACTACTCTGCCAACTGTGTTTTCTCAACTATCGTTTTATATTAGGGATGCCCTACGAGCCAGTCATTGTGAGACTTCCTTCAGCAATATACCAATCTCATACAAGTTGTTTTGTGATATTTCTAAAAAAAATTAGGAAAAATTCAGTCGCCACTCGTTAAATGGTACGTGATAGGACCAAGTGAGCTTGATAAATTTTTTTTATAGAGTTTGTTGTTATTGTTTGTTGTTTTTAGCTACAAAAACACTCCCCTAGGGTTTTGAGAATTGTTGTCGAAAGTAAACCCGTTGCCGTTACCGGATATGAACCCGTTGCGCTTCGGGACTCTTGTCTTGTCAAATTAAAGTATCTCGGAAATCCTAGCGAAGACCTTAAGGTGCTTTCAAGTCCGCCAGTTATTTTTACAAAGAAACGCCAAGTTATTTGTGCAGGTGAGAGCCTGGTTCAAGTCGTCACTATACTCCAGGAGAGTATTTATAACTTTGCTCACACTCTCGACACTGTAATGCCGTCCGTGCCGTGTGGTCTTTTTCGAGCCGATTCGATTTCATCCAGATAAATGTGTTCATCAACTACATAGAATTTTGTGTTACTAGTTCGGTGTTCTACCTAAGGTTACATACCTGAGTACTAGGGTGAATTGAATATTTTTACCGTAGCTTGGAATAAAGAAAATTAAAAAGAACAAGTTTTACTAAAGACCTTAAAAAGGGTTTTTTAAAGGTATTCTGCTCAATTGCTGGGGTAGAAGTAAGCAGAGCGATCTGTTTGTGATAGGGTATATTCATTTTCATAGAAGCAACGCTTTCGCAGTCATATAAAAAACTCATATTTTTCCATTTTGGAATTTGATTTTCTGTATACCAGTCAAAAAAAAAAATACAACTCATTTTTTTTGGGTTACCCTAATATATACTCGTATGTATACATTTATTTACTTATTTAAGTATGTATCTCTGCATGATTGAACCAAACTATTTAATTTGATTTATAAACACTTAACTGTCTACATACATACATAAATATTTGTGTTTTTACCTATTTAAAAGCACTCAATGCCCGTCAGATGATATCGTCGGATTGTATAAATTCAATATGGCACAATACGAGTATATCATATAAACAAAATCAGTATTGATGGAAAGCGAAAACCAATTCCGAGCTTGTGCGCATTTGCAAATCGACTGGTGATATCATTTTTTACAAACACAAAATTATTTAAATATATACAGAAATAGTATCTGATGTCTTGCATTCTAAAGAGCCAAGTTCTGAGCTTAAATATTTTCAGCTGAGCAAGTAAACATGGCATTATAAATTAGTTGATCTTCCGGCAGACTTGATAGGGATTTGCAAACTGAAATAGATATGGAATTCCACATAGAACAAATATCAGCATCCATAAATAAATAACTAAAGTTCACTTCAAACCGCAGATAAGGAAAAGATTCATGCTAAGAGAACCACCGAGGGTAAGGGAGCTGTTACCGATCTGGGCAGTAATGTTTCGGCTGATATGGTACGTGCCGTTAGTAGTGAGCGGGTTGTTTTATCTTAATATCATGGATTTAAGTCGTCTCTTACTACAGGTATACCCAACAGCTGGTATATAGTAAGCCAGTAGCACGCTGAGCCGATAGTGATACAAACAGCTTCGTGCGGATCGGGAAGAACTTTAAATGTACTTCTCTTATTTGGGAACTCAAGAATCACTCTAGCCAACAAGTGCAGCTTTGAACTTAATAGACAATCGAGAACAAAGACTCCGCTCTCGAGAATCATGGACTTTGTAGAGAGATGGGCCAGTATACTATGCCAAACTTAATATAAATTTTTAGAATCCTTATCCTTACCAAAGGAAATTTACCCATGAACTGTACGTGCTTTCCACAGATATGAGCATAGTACAGTGAATCGAACCACAAAAGCTTTGGTGACTAAATCATGGGAATGAACAGAAGACAATATATATATCCAAGGGAACAAACTTTTAGGCACCACTTTCTTTAAAATTAAAGCAACACCGAATACTCGCATCCTGAACTGTTTACCAAAGAGGACGTTTGGCCTACTCTAGTGATCGGCACAGAGAGAGGCCTCAATATCAGAATGTATTAGTGTGTAACGCAAAAAATTAGTATGTGCCGATGGTATTGTACTCACCGATCAGAGTCTTGCTACTTTGCCTACTCTTTGTAATAACATTGTCGACACAACAAAGAGAAAGAGAGCTCCACGCATGGCGCATACATAAAAATCAAAATTTAACAGACTTCTATGTAAGTTCCATTGAACATATATTTTGAGAGTGAGCACACATGTCATGCAATTTGATGCTATGCAAGTATAACTGGGCCATAACTGAGCTATTAGTATAACTCAAGGCGAATTCATATACCTGGTGATGGCATAGAAACAGCTTATTGCTTGTTCTTCCTGCACATTTGTACCTCAGAATGTCAGTAAAAGAAAATGGGAAATAATTTGTTAACATTCACCATGGTTGTCCCTTTATATTCTTTTGCTTTGACATTTTGAGTTACAAAAATCTAAAGCAAATCAGGGCGAATCCGCTTTGCTATCACCATCTATAGGTTCGCCTTGGTATAACTCATGCATTCAATATGATATATCAACTTATTTCGTTGAACGCTTACATGAGACTAAATGAATTTTGATGCCCTTCTACACTTACCGTTGACGATGTGATTGTATACATACGTATAAGTAAAAAGCCGAATGTTTAAGTGTGATAGCCGCACATAATTTGTCGCGCAGGGAAGTAAATTCCTATCCGTTATTTCAGTAAAACTATGTTTTATCTATGAGTGGGCGTTACGGCTGCGTATAAAAACTATAACGACATGCATTTCAATCTATTTTTTGCAACTCACCGATAAAAGAGTGTGCAATTCAAGTGTTGTATGTCAGCTTATTTGAATTTAATTATTTTATTTATTCGGTAGTTAATTTGCGTTTGCACTGAAAACGTCAGTTAATTTTATAGCCTAGCGAAACGAGCGTTTTTATTGCGATACTTTTTATTTCTTAATTTCATAGAACAACACCAAGGGGATGTTCATAACTCCGTAGGCTAAAATATAAACGATTTTGAAGCTAAATTATGAAGAGGACAGCAAACTCATTAAAAGCAGTGGACCGAATGCTTTTGTCCTAGACAGGCGATCAAGTATCGACCAAACTTTTAATTTCCCAGTTACAAAATCATGCTCTGGTCCATAAAATACTGACATCTCACACTGTTTGAGCAGATGATATGTCTGACCACCGCTTTCATGTCCGTCAATTCGGTGAACTTATTACAACCAAACGTTTTTTTTTGGCTCTCAGACCACCAAGGACTTTTATGCTTTGGTCAACAAATTTTGCGCGAAGTTGACTGGTTGCAAACTTCTATTTTTGCTTGTCCGCGGGAACGATATTGGGATATCTCCGCATTTATATCAATTTCTGAAGTTCGGCCTATAGACACCAGCTTTCCTTTGAGATATCCGTTTACCCGGAATCCGAATTAGTGGGATTATATGAAGTCAATTCAATTTAATTTATGATTATCTGTAAGTTTTCTCACTATATTCAGTTGCCCTGTCATGGCCTCGATCTTTCGATTAGATCTTTTTGAAGTCTTAATGTCATCAGTGTTGCTTCTAGTTCTCGTGGCATAGCGTAGAAATGTGTTCTGGGGCACGCTCTGTTTGGGGCACGCTCTGTTTGAACCTTTTGTACCGACTAAAACCTAAGCTTACTTAATTTAGTTATTGCTGTTCTTTGAGTAGATAGTCTTGGGCCACCAGGCTAACTAAGTTTACGAGAATTTGTTAATTCGCCCAAACGTCATTTTGGGAGATAGCCCCAACTGATTCGATTGCCACGCAAAGATAGTTCCAAAATGGATAGCACTCAATAATTTACCTTCGTTGCTTTTGTTGTTGTAACCTCCACCAAACTCCCCGAAGGCTTTACAGGGTGTATCAGAAATGGGCAGTGCTTTACCGAAATAAGTCCGGCACTCTCCGTTGCTAGCCCTTCCATTACTAGGCCGACTGCTGCCGGTGAGATTTGTTGAACCCCATCGATATTTCGGATAGTGTTGTTGCGTCACCTCTTATAACCTTCTTTGGGGAATTCGCTTTCATTGTTTTTTGCACGTCCATTAACAAAATTATTATCGATATTTTCTAAAGGAAGTCCTATGAAAGGGACAGCCTCAAAGGAGTTGCATTGTGGTGAATTTCCTGAAAAAGAGTCTGCTCTTTTGAGCAGTGTAGAAGATTTTTTGTGACACGTGGTTTAGTTTAACCTATTGCAATATTCAGAAAGAAGTTCAGGCAGACTGGTTCGCGTTTCCCTAGGAAGATGTGTTTTTGAGTTTTCTTACAAATAAAAAAATTCAAATAACACTGTCATTATTATACTCCAGACTTAGAGAAAATTTAATTAGTACTTTAATTATAATTTTGATGTTTTCTTCACCAGAGCTCGAACCTATGACAGTTCGCCTGTTGTTTAAGGCGAAAAAAGATAGTTTACTGACTAGTTGGTTTGACTGCAGCGTACATATCCACGAATGCATACATTTATGCGTGGCTTCGAACGAATGCTGCGTGGGTTGGCGCTGAGTGCTTGGCCATTGCAGCTGCATTCAATGCCGACACCACTTACAGAAACCAGCAATTGGCGACACATACATATATAATTACATAAAAAAACACAGATTTATGTGCAAGTATTTCAAATTTCTTTTTGCAGCCAACTACAATTTACTATTGTTGGTAAGGTTTTGTCAAGACGTGGTCACGATGATAAGTAAGAAACCGTTCATTTACGGCATGAGGTGAATATTTAAAACGGCTAGCTGTGTCCAGTTTTTGTTTTTTTCCTTCATTTTCATTGTGCGCTCAAATACGTTTACGACCAGTGTGACCAGGTTAGCCTTTTTCAGGCTAGATTTAGCCTTTTTTTGTCCTTTAGCCTTATAATTTTGATTTTAGCTTCGTGGCTTTTTTCTAGCCTTTTTTTACTCCAAACGTTTTCTAGTCCCAACACCATATTTTTCATACAACTTCGAGGAATATATAAAATTAAAGTTGAATGAAGGTAGTATTGATGACAAAATACAGAAAATTTTCATAAAAATTGTCAATCATTTCTAATGGAGTTGATAACCCAATTGCGACTACGCCTACCTGACAATGTGAACTCTTTACAAAAGATACATTTTTTTCAGTTGATAATTATTTGAAAGTTACAAAGCCGGATGTATTCTCTCACTTTCAAGAAGAAAAGTCTAGGTATTCTCCAAGTCAAATAGCATTGATTGAGCTGCAGTGGCGAAAGCTAATAACCTAACAGTGGACAAATGTGGCCTCTACTATACTATTAAAATTTGGGCGGAAGTCCGAGAACTTAAAAATTCATTAAACAAACCCCCTTTTTCAAAACTGATCGAACTCGTATTTAACTTTTTGGTATTAAGAATTAAGGAACAGATTAAAAATTGAAATGCTTAACTCGCTGCTTCATATGAGATGCTCGTTAAAACGCTTATCCAAATGTTACACTGATACGCAGACTCAAGCTCAAATATTATAAAACTAATTAGTTTGTAGTGATTTTTCTATAGTATGTAGGGTAACTGCACTAGTTTCCGGACTGGGATTAATAGGCAAATCACTAACAAACAGTCTCAAATAACAACACAAATGGGAAAAATATACATGTTTTCTGAGTGTACGTGGAAAATTTAAGTTGAATCAAATGCATAGCTTAAAAGTTACACGTAATTTTAGTCTCAGAAGTCTGAGTATTCGGAAAATTGCAGGTTTTTGTAAAAAAAAAAAATAGTGGGAGCTTTTTAGGAAAGTAAGTGCCAAACAAGTCTTTATTAACATATTACAATAAAAGTTAATAATATTTGTTTAAAATATACTAAACTGTAATTTTATAAATTAAAAGATTAATTTACTTCACTTTCCGGCCTAAATTATTACTGTCCGGATACCAGAACCAAAATTTGAGATGATTTTCAGTTTCCGGAAGGGTTGTCCGGCGAAAATTACGAATTACCATTTCAATGCTCCTAAATGATAGTTTATTACATTATTTATAATTTAGAAAAAGAAAAACATATTTTTCTACTATATTTTCAGTCATCGGAAACGTTTTTTTCAAGAACAAATATTGCTGTCCGTATACTAATAAAATAAGTGTCAATGTCCGGACAGCTAGCATTTTGTATAAACTTTGTTGTTTTTATCGATATTACTATTTAAAGAATGAATGCAGACATCTTACCTCAGCCCTTCGAGGTTATAAGGTCAAAACAAACAATCATCAGATAAGCGGCAGCTTAGCATAGCTGTGGAACTCCTAATGATCGGAGCCATAATCCGGCGAGCGACAGGATCACAAAATATGCTCAAGCATTTCTCGTACAATCTATAAAAACATAATCCTGCAATATTCCCGTTTCATGGACATGAGCAATGTTGTTAACTCATTCGACTTGGACATGTCCTCGGAGACTTTGCCATCCCATGTTACTTCCAAGCCGTTTTTGATTGGTCTATCGTTTACAACTCTTGACTGCTTTTCAGTCCTCCCAATCTGATAAGGAGTTCTATGATACATATACTTTTCAAGAGACCTCCCCTTCTATGTCAACATATCCTCCGCTCCTGTACAATCTATGCCCAATTGACCGATGTTACAGTATAGATGTACGTTCTCCCCTTGTAAATTCTTCCTATCGCCTGTTTGAAGTTTAAGATACTTTTAGTTGTTGTAATTTGCCAGCTTGTAGGATTTGTTTAACTTCGGATAAGCACAGTATGTATTTTGAACAATCGGTGTAAATGTGTATGGTACCAACTGTACCTTTACGCCAACCCTTCACATCTATTGAAGGTTCAGCACCCATTTTGAAGCGCGAGCGTGATCATACAGTCTATCGGGCTGGTGCAGGCTACGGCAACGAGGCATTGGACCTAGTTGTCTTTGTTAACACTATGCTTTTGCCCACTAAGTCTACGGGTGCGATGTACAGAATGGCATTTAATAATTCTGTCGGGGTGGCTTTCAAACCTCCCATTATACTAAAAACTGATCATGTGCATACTCTCTCCAGTTTTTTAGCAAACGTTTTTTTTTTTGAGTGGGTGGCCACCAAACGAGGACTCCATAATGACTATTAGCTCCACAATCGCCCTGAATACCCAATTAGGGGTGAGGGTGAGAATTCTCACGTGCGTCCCACCCATTTTTATGCGTGTATTAAGTGCCGTAGGAGTTCTTTTCACTTTCTCTTATACGTTTGGTTCCCACGAATGCTTGCTGTTCATAATTATTTCCAGATTTTTACTTTGTTGCTCCTGCAGGGTAACCCGTCATAGTTTAGGCCTAGACCAATTGGCGATCTTATAGCTCCTAGAAACTAAGACTAGGTAGATCCGCATTTTGCAACCCACCCAAAGTCGGATGCCCAGACTTGGCAAAAATCTACCCGTTATGACAAATAAAACATCAAGTGCATTAGCCGTAAGTTTGGCTGATTCTGAACCAGCGAACGAACAGTTGGTTTATGACCAGTGTCCAAATCAGAGAGATGTCTATCCAGAGATATGTGAATATGATAAAGACGTATTTATTGTATTCAAAGTCCTTCTTTATGTTTCAGAAATACTTTACAAAAATAGAGTGTATATATAAATTTCATATAAATTTCGGGTGTCCGGAAACTAAAACCAAAGTGTCCGAAAACTAAATTTTACTGTCCGGAAACTAGAGCAATTCGAACTTTTTTGAGTTTTTAATTTAATAATATTGTGAACATTATATTTTTAAATTATACAGACGTCATATAATTAAGCAATATCAATGCTTTTATAAACAGTATATCTTTTTCCGGCAGCGTTTATAGTGAGAAAATGAGTCGAAGTCAAAGTTGAGGAAAACGTTAAGTGTCCGGAAACTAGTGCATTTACCCTATTTCCTAGTCAAGGAAAATGTGCCTGATATGTGCTGAAATAAGAATAGTTCCTTTAAGTTATGTCTACAGCTTTATACACAAATAGTTTAAACTGAAATAAAAAAATTTAAATGGATTTCGTAAAAAAATTTCAGACTTTTTTTTTAGCTTCTTTGTTTTCTTAATTTTAGCTTCTTTTTTTTTGCACTTATCCTCTTTTTTCTATCACCTGGTCACACTGTTTACGACTCGAATGAGCTCAACAAAGTTTCTTTTGAGACGCACGCGAGTCAAAGCATATGTGTGTAGGTATGTGGTGTATATTTGTATTAGCCAATGTGCGTAAAATGTGAAACGCTTGCGATTTTCGACTTTGCACATTTTTTCAGTTTTCGTTTACAACGAATTGTTTACTTATGGTCAGTCACTGTTGTGGTATGCTGAGAGCATCCTCAATTGTGTATGCATTTTGTATCTGCGCTCAATTTGGCACCTCGGCACTGGCGATACCATTTCTGATTTGAAAATTGTGTCTCTCATTTCCCTTTGACAAAATTTGGTGGTGTAAGTATGAATGTAAATCATCTGCGCAAGCCGTAGTAGGTAAGAAGATAGATACTGCGTACAGTGACTGAAACTGAAAATCTTGTAGTGCCTATATCTTTTGTCTTGCCTGCGATATGTTCACATGATTGTATATAACAAACGATATCTTATAAAAAATTTTAGATCTTGGTATTTCAGCTGATAGAAGTAATTCTTAAAAATCCATCATCGAATGCAGCGCGTAACAGAAGGTATAAATACCTAGTTTAATGTCATGGTGATCTGGGAACCGGAGTTAAGCATCGGATCGCTTCATGGGAATAAATACCGCCCTTAAACTACGCGGAAAACTTGTTTCAAAAACTATTTCCATGAGCCTGGTAATTACTTCGACGGTGGCCTGCAATATTGTTAGGCAGGACGCTGGGGCCTAATTTTTTTATCGTAGAAGGATCAACCCCTGCAATTGCAATCTACGCTACTCATCCCGAGTCACAAAATGTGTCCTCCATCAGAGCACAGCGCTATCGCAGATCCGCAGACAAAATAAAGGCAAAACTGGAGAACATTTCTACTAGCGCACCTACGGAGAATCAAAAGGCTTATCTGGTTGGGGCTGAATTCTCTGGTTGGTCAGCATAGGCTCTTTCAGATTTTTTGGGAGCGATAAACTGAGTCTGGAAAAACCTTACAAATTTACTTGCCTTCAAGAAAAAACTATATATGCAGAAGGTAGTATTCTATAAATTTTGTAATGCTTCAAAGTTTATATAAGTCCCTTTTTATTCATAAGCGCTTATCGATATGTAAATAAAAAAAACAGTCGTAACATATTTTTTATAAAATTGATATTTCCTTTCTAATACAAATATGAACTAGTCGCTTGCAAAGCTAGCAGCCAAAATTTTAAGCGCTTGCTTGTAATTTTTTTTGATTGCCATATTTTTTGGTGATTTCAATTCGAATTTTTTTAAGGCCACTTTTCGTTTGTTATCGAAGTGGCGATTATAATTGTCGGTCACTGTCTGCACATTTGTGTGCGTGCCCTGGAAGGTAACTGTTTTAAGTATCTACCTATGCATATCAGCATACAAACCAGATTTCTATTTGAGACCGGGCTGTCGCTTTGATATTTGTTGTTACTTTTATAGATTTCTTATTGTTATCGTTTGCATTTTTACTATTGCGCTCAAACGCATGGAAATATATCTACTAATATACCTGCGCACATGTGTTACTTGCTGCACAGTGTAAATACATACAGTGGCTCGCGGTGAAAATGAACCAGTTGATCCTTTTAATACTTATATTACAAAAAGATCTGCAGCAAAAATTCGCTTGTTAATTTCTCATAAAAATATAGATATGGGAGTTTCCAAGCTTATGAGAATATTCTAAAAATTTCGGTAAATTTCAAAAACATATTTTTCTAGAGAGAGTTTCAAATTTGAGGCAAGAATTTCAAAATTGTTTCTGGGTACGCACTTTTGTAGCTTATTAAACTCGATTCTCACAAAGTGCCAGTCTTAAGACTCTCAAAAATTTCGTTGATTTTCGGCAATTTTTTTTTCTATATGTTGTTTTATTTTTCTTCCAGTATTCTATAAATTTTGTAATGCTTCAAAGTTTGTTTAAGTCCTTTTCTATTCATAAGCACTTATCAACATGTAAATAAAAAACAATCCATAATTTTTTGAGCTTTCTCCTACATGGCGTTTTGTATTTTCTTCCATACAAATTGAATAAATATCACAAGCTCATATGCAAGAAAGTGCCCAACACTATTTATGTAGAAAAAAATTGCCAAAAATCAACAAAATTTTTAAGAGTCTTGAGACTAACACTTTGTGAGACTGTAATGTAATATATACCAAAATTGCATACTCAGACATCAAATTGAAATTCTCTGCCTGTTTGTTTTTAATTTTAAGGATTTTTCGGAATTTTCCCATTAGCTTAAAAACATTGTTTCAAAACCTTTCTTTGAAAGAACTATAAGTATATATATTTTTAGCTATTGAACTTTTCGTAAAATATTAGCATCAACCGGTTCATTTCCATTATGAGACACTGTACACATGAAGATTGCTTTCAGGGTGTTTTATTGTTTTTTTAGTTTTATCAAAGAAAATGACTACATACGCCGTGTTGACTTTGTTGTCGATATCGTCTGCATTGTCGCGTCCACAGCCTAGTAAATGTTTTTGTTGTTATATCTTCGTTTCAAATCTGTATGCGTATTTGTAACTGTTTGGTTTGTACCTACCTAGTTATTCGAAGTTAGTAATGGCTACATTTTCGTCTTGTACCGTTTGCTTTTACTAATTTGAGCTGCCGTTTGCCGATAAGAAACCGTTAACCTTTCAGTCATCCAAAATTTTCTTTCTCAATTGATGCTTGTCAAATTTATGTTTGACAAGTAAGTATGGAAATATCATAACGAATAGTAACGAGTTTCATGTTGTGGTGACTCAAATAACGAAAAAAAACTACAGAAAGTCCGAGTGCTAGCTACAATTTTGGTGTTAAAATGGTGACTGAAATCAATCAACGGCACCTTGCGTGTTGTCCGTTACTCTACAATATTGCAGAACGTAAGTAACCACTATCTAAGTTTCAAGTCTGATGGGATTGCTGACCCTAACTGTAAGCTAGCTCCCTGGATAAGAGAAATCATTTGGAATTCAAAGAAAATAAAAATTACCAAATTTTTTGTGGTGAAGATAACAAATATTGCCTTTTTAATAGTTCCTGACATTATATATTCTTTTTTTTTATGAATTTATATGAGGACAAACTTCATACGCAGTAGGGAGCCTACATGCATACATACCTAGTATGTAAATAAACTAAAATATCTTTCCTGGGAATAAAATGATCTTCTGTTTACAATTTTATAGTCATTTAAACAAAAGAATATTTCTATAAGATATCACAAATGTGCAATATAGGAAAGGTTCTGATGAATATACAGGGTGAACAAAAAAATCTAATCGTGGGCTATGTAAAATGCTATTATTTGATTTTTTTTTTCGTAGACATTTAGCGACTTATGAATAAAATATGAAAATAAAAGCTTTTGTCAAAATTTTAAATATTCTTTGAAAATCTAATATGAGCTTGGGGCTTGAAAGATAGCAACAAAAATTGTGACCGCTTATTATTGCTGTTGCTTGTTAAATTTTTTTATAAACAAAAAATTTTTTAGACAGCAGAAAAAAATGTATTTGGCATCGATATGGCGAATAAAAAACGGGCAGTATAAAGTATGATCTTGCGGCGGGCGGTATATACCAGAAGACGATAGTACAGGACTGTGCTGGCAAATAACAGCCGCTTCGTTAACACTCGCCTTAACCTTAGTAGTGTACAAAAAAGACAGTCTTAGAGCTAAACACTTTCGATCGCATTGTGTACCCGTTGTAAAAGGCGAACAGTGCCCCCGCCCAAGCGGAATAATAAGGCAGTGTGCTCTGCCGCCGTGGTATGGTGGTAATGTGTACGCACGTTTTAACCGGTACAGGTAGCACCAAACTGGTTTCATTAGTCTTCAAAACCAAAGTGAAAAACCCACATCACTGTTTTCAGAAGATTGTTGAATTAGTACTCCTTTACTTGAGTTTCCTTCGTTGCTGAGATAATTACTTATTTACCTACTGACTTAAATGGCTCCTAACCGTCGAACGGTTCTGGTTGTCCAAAATAGCGCTCCAGTCGTTTCGTCGTTCTGCCAGTTAGAAACGCCAAAGGGTCTGAAATAAGTCTCTACCCGAAGTGGTGGTGCCCTTTTCCTCTGTTTCCAACGGCCGGTGCCAAAAAGAATACCTTCTGGGTCTTTAAGCTATGTAGACATATGCGGAAAGCTCATATAGCTCATCGTTAAATCTACTTCGGCACTTTTTCGAAAAACCTTTTTCGCTCCAGTATGGCCCCAGTGTCCAGCAAGGCAACGATAAATGTCTTAAAAAGTGTTAGTTTCCTTCGTCTAGAGAGACATTTATTTCTCAATTGCTTACTCAGTCCGAAGTAGCGTTTGTCTAGAAGCCTAATTCCTTGATGGATTTCTAAATTGTTACACAGCTAAAGGGTGAAGTCTAGAGCGCCTGCGATGCGTAAGAGAATAGTTAAACTTTAACAGCTGATGTTACATTTTAGGAACTCATCAAACGGTTTAATAGTTGGCCGGGTAAATTAGCACTTTCGGATGCTTTGTTGTTTTTTGAGTCGCAAAATTCCATCGTTCTCGGTTGGGTGTATGCTTCATTAGGCCCTACCGTTGAAAACCTCTGGAAATAATGGCTATTGAATCTCGTGAGCTTTTATCATGAACAACCCTGCAAAAAACGGAAATACTCGGTTTCATACTCCATAGAATACTCCTAAAGGAGCATCAGAGTACTCCAACACATATCCTCATTCATATAAAAAAGGTGGTCCAATTTACATGGCAATGCCTGGTGATTGGATCACCTAATCCATCTCGGAGTACTCCGTTTCTTTGCTTTTGAATACTCTATAGACCACCTACGTGAGAGTACTCTCAAAATTCTCCCATGGGATTACTCTATAGAGTATTCAACAGCAAAGCGAGAGCGGGAGTAGGTGGTCCTCAAAAGAACACATACTCCCTTCTCGCTTTCGTCTAGAATACTCTATAGAGTAATCTTTTGGCAGCATTTTCAAAGTACTCCAACGTAGGTGCTCTATAGACTATTCAGAAGCAAAGTAAATGGTACTCCGAATAGGATTAGGTGATCCAATCACCGGACATTGCCATGTAAATTGGACCACCTTTTTAATATGAATGAGGATATGTGTTGGAGTACTCTGATGCTCCAACGTTTTTTACAGGGAATTGCGACTTAACATTTTTAAGTGTTTCGTCTACACCAAGCTAATACAATTTAGTTAGTTGTACATCAAGATCGGCAACGACGGCGACGTCAAAGGCTAACACAACTGCTACAGACATGACAAACTGGTGGATGCAAAATAAACCGGGTAAGCATGACGGCGGAAGCGCCACTAAGCTTTACCAGTACATACGTAGAGATACAACACACGGAAAGTCCATACCCCCAAACAGGTACGAATTGAGAAAATTCTATTTTGAGATGTAGACGTAAGGAGCGGCGACGATCAATGCTCATGGGAATAAAATGGTAACAAATTATCAGACGAAGTAAAATAACAAATAAAGTGACAAAACGAAGAGGTGTATGGGGAAAAACGAAGAGGTAGATGGGGGAAAAAGAGCAAAGTAAACGGGAAAAAACGGAATCGGATACATGTATATGTGTATTTACTCGTATATCGGTGTTTACGAGTAAATGCGTACTATGCGTATAGCGTGGCAAAAGGAACGTAGTAGTTGGCAGCAGCCGTTTTGGTGATGTGTTGCTGGTACTGATTTGTCATATGAATGCTCTGGAAAAAAGTGGTAGGAAAATCGTGTGCAAAAGCAGTCGATTCGTACGTGGCTAGAAAGAGCGAGCGCTACAGCATGCAGTGTTACGTTGTTGAACTACGGATGAGCTGCTCTCGCAACAGCCGAAATCCAACTAGTAAACTCGCCAAACAACATCGAGGCCTACGATGGCGACAACTTTATGAGTTGGTATTTGATGGGTAGTTATTTGTTTTTATAGATTTTTTTTTAATGAAAATTTATGCACGTAGGTAGGTACTCGTTCGCCGAGTTTAAACTCTATTATATCACCAATAAGAATCTGATATATAGCGAATAAATGTGCAATTGATTGTTAATATTTCTAAGAAACGTAACTCACCTTGAAATAGTTTTTTTCTTCTGCTTTTGCTACTGCGTAAAGCAATTAATTTTTCTCCTTTTTTTAATTGAAATTTTTTCTTTACCCACAAACAGTTAGTGTGAAGCTGTAAAATGTTTTTCTCTAGAAGTTGAAATTCAATTAAGGTAAAAAAAACCTGCTGCTGTTAAATGAAATGCAAGATCACAATGGAAAATTAAAAAAAAAACCTTCCGCACTTTCACCGCAAAATGCACTTTTGAACCACTTTTCAAATTTCAAAACTTGTTTTTTCTCTTTCAAATTGATTTCCTAAACAATTCAAAAATTAACAAAATTCAAATCAATTGAATAATTTCTTCACTTTAGTTATATATCTACATATATGTGTGTGTGTGCTTGTGTATGCATCTATAGATGTATACATGCGTATATATTGCTTTTGTGTTTTTACCGATTTATTAATCGCAAACCGCTTTAAAACTTCAGACACGTTTTTAACACCTGTTGGTGCTCGATACAACTGAACGCTGTGGAAATTATAACTCAGCTAATAACCAAACGAGCTGCGGTTCCAGTTGTTGATTTGACTCGTATGCGAGTGTGTGTGAGCATGTTTCCCGAAGTGTGGTGAGTTGGCGCATATACACATGCTCAACTGTGGATGCGTGTTTGTTTTCTCACTGGAAATGCACACACACAAGCGCAAAAAAAAATTGGGCTCACAGATACTCACCAACACTAAAGTATGCTGTTAACAAAAATATATCACCCAGTCAGCAGTTTGAGGAGTAGAAGAATATGAAAAGGCTTTCACTGAAATTTTTTTTAACCGAATTAACCACTTTTTTAGTCATTAACTGAGCTGATATTTCATCACGGTTTCCCTGTAAAAAACGTTGGAGCATCAGAGTACTCCAACACTTATCCTCATTCATATGAAAAAGGTGGTCCAATTTACATAGCGATGTCCGGTGATTGGATCACCTAATCCTATTCGGAGTACCATTTACTTTGCTTCTGAATAGTCTATAGAGCACCTACGTTGGAGTACTTTGAAAATGCTGCCAAAAGATTACTCTATAGAGTACTCTAGACAAAAGCGAGAATGGGAGTATGTGTTCTTCTGAGGACCACCTACTCCCGCTCTCGCTTTGCTGTTGAATACTCTATAGAGTAATCCCATGGGAGTATTTTGAGAGTACTCTCACGTAGGTGGTCTATAGAGTATTCAAAAGCAAAGAAACGGAGTACTCCGAGATGGATTAGGTGATCCAATCACCGGACATTGCCATGTAAATTGGACCACCTTTTTTATATGAATGAGGATATGTGTTGGAGTACTCTGATACTCCTATTGGAGTATTCTATGGAGTATGAAACGGAGTATTTCCGTTTTTTGCAGGGTTGATCCAAATATTAGATATAACACTTTCCCTTGCTTGAAATAACACACACATTTGGTAAAAAATGATTTAAATATTTAACAAATGGAATAATTTTCGTTAAAAAAAAAAAACACTAAACATCGAATTATCTCTTTGTGATATATTTTAAAGTCACTTTTTCAATCTAAATTCCTGGAAAATATTGACTACCCGAAACCCGGTATTGTAAAATTACGAAAATTTCAGAATTGTTAAAATCAGAAAAACTGGCATCCGTAGTCCTTTACTCGGGTATAACTGATATAACTATGTGTAAATATGGTAACACACTCAAACTCGATTTTCTAATTTTTTTCCCTGTTTCAAAAATTTTTCCATGACGTTTGTTTCATACACAACACTCAGATCTGATGCATGCTTGCTTCATACCGTATACAGTGAAACCTCCCTTGGGCGGACACTGCACGGCAGTAAAATTTTGTCCGCTCTTTTAATGCTCACCATTTTTTCATTTCAATAAGATATACTTATATAACATTTATCAAACAAGATATGTGTATATTTATTACTTTCAAATTTTATATATGTACGTACAAGTTTGTACATATGCATATACATATACACATCTCATTTACAAAACAGTATTAACAAAAATAAAAATTCCACTTCGGAGAATAAGTTACATAAAATTAGAAATGTAAGATTGGCCACTTAAAAAACTGGGAAATTGTCGATTGACGTAAATATTTTTGGTTTTTTAAAAGAAACCTATTTTGCATATGATTCTCGAATTTTCGCAACAAGTCGAACACAATAACATCTTCGCTGCAGAATCTTTGCAAATTAGAATCAGCCGTCTAAGCACTTTCACCACAAATGTACCAAAAAGTTATGTTATGTCTCATACGCCATTTTTGTAACCAGCCGTTGGAAGCTACAAGATCATTGACACCGAATTTTAAAGCGATTTCTTTAGCCTTTTATTCTATTATTGGCCGAAATATGGTCATATTTTGGCTTCGCGCCTTGTGAAACCACTCGAAACATATTTCTGCCAATTTTTTTTCCATCTACTTTCATGAATTGCTTCCAGACATCCATTTCACTCGGATATCTTCTTTATTTTTAACAATGAACGCGGCCTGGGAAAACAATTTTAAACCTAATAACAGAAATCGGATTAATTTTCTCTAAACTTTACATACATTATTAAGTCCATTTTTATTCGCTACAAAAAGATTTAAACACGGAAAATAAATTTAAGTTACATATGTTCAACGATTACGTTTCGGCTAATGCGCGTACAAACAATTTGTTTTCCTCACTCGCATGTATGACCTCAATTTTATCTTTTAAGTTCAGGTTTGACCTCGTCATCGTTTTACGTCTTTGCACTATCACTCAACATAATTCACTGAGCAAACCAAACTAGGCATGCACTTTAAAAAAATATTTGCAAGAAACACGGGGAATCCCCTTTTTCATTTATATACATAGTATGTACACAACCAATACGACGCTTTTAAACGTCTTTTTAAATATAACAAACGTTTCGTTGGCTCGTTTTACAGCGTTATATAAACCTATATCTTGTCCACCTATGAGGAGTTCGCGTCACCCTAAGAGAAGTTTTTGTTTGATTTGTTATGATTCAGTTTTATAGCAAATGACTGTCCGCGTCCATCCTAGAGAGAGTCCACCTAAGGGAGGGAAATTTGTTCTAAAAATTGTATTTTAAACTTGGTGCATAAAAAAATGTCCGCCCAAAGAAGGTGTCCGTCTAATGGAGGTGTCCGTTAGGAGAGGTTTCTCTGTACATATAATTGAATTTTTCACTTAAGACTAACTATGAAAACTAACCCAGTCCGGAAGAGCGGTTATATAAACCGTCAGAGAACTAGTAGCTGTCTAGAACGCTTATGTCAAGTGACCTTGTGAAAACGCTCTTCATCGGAAGGTACTCCTATTGTCACCTGCCCTTGGCATCACAGATGTTTGATAGCTGCTATGTGTCAACTGGATCAATGTAAAGCTTATACGTTCTTGCCAACTACAGGCGATTAACACCAGGAACAACATCCGGCTTGTGAAAGACCTCCCGTTCATAATAAAACTACAAAGCATGCCCAATCATAGGTGTCTATTAAAACAGCTTTACTGTAATAAAAGTTCTTGGTACGGTCAACCCCTAGTAATGCCGGTACGTATGTGAAAGAAGCGCTCCAAATATTAAGTGAACTGAGTCCTCTAAATCACATTGTGGCTGACTTTAGGTATCACTTAGTATGAAGTTAATAATTTCTGTATTTAAAAAATGTTTTGATATAAAGGGATTCGCCAGACACCTAGGCCACAGGTGTGCCCAATGTGTATATACAATCTCTACCTCTTTCTATGACACATGTCCCACATTCAGAAACCTTCGTAAGAAACCGTAGACCTAGAGTAAGTACTAGCATTTTTCTAGTGTCGTATATTGACAAAGCAAATACTAAAATCTCTTTCAATACATCTGTCATGTGTGCCTGGTAAGCAGTAACCGCTGAGACCCTTTACCAAAGATGATGATATCAACTCATTCAATGCCAAAAGAATATTTGTGCACCTTTCTTTATAAGAATACCAGACGAGCCATGTCACGCACGTGAGAAGGCCTGACCAGAGCACATTTTCAGTATTTATGGTGTTCGATGTTAGCATGAAGTTCAAGCCTCCTGACCAACTCACCTGCTCCACAATTGCCTTCAATATTACTGTACCAATCCGGCCATTCCGTTGAGAGATCTGATGCATTCGGTGATCCACTTTATGTTATTGGCAAATGGGATCAATGGCTTTTGTGAGGCCTGTCTGTCTCAGAAAATATAAAACCGTTTCCCATATATAGAGATAGCTGCCCAATGATTTCTGTCACTAGGGAATACTAGAACTCCCATTTGTTATACAGTATAATGGTCAGAAAGGCTGAAATATATTTCTGAAGAGTGCCTACTTATTCCATTTATTTAAACGCCGGTTTGTCTAACTTCCACGACTACTTCCTTCATCATGTAAAAAGTTGTTTTATAATCTTTTGTATAATATTTCGTTTCCAGGTGCTTCACATATGTCTGGAGATCTAATAACTCCACCATTAGATGATCAGAAGAAAGACTAATTTTCTATACCTTCTCAGTTTAAAATGTTGACGGGGTTATTGAACATTTTATTTTGCGTTTGTATTCAATCGCGCTGCATTTAGTGGTATTGCTTGAGAAAAACACCCACCAATACGACTGAGGTTTTAAAATGCATCGATTTTGGAGATATTTGGGAATATTTACTACAGTGCTTGTATAAATTTTCTTCTGCTTGTATTTACAGTTTGGAATGTATTGGCGATCATAACGATTACGTTTTTGTTAGTATAATTTTTTAATTAAAACTGCCGCAAAATTGTTTGAGAAGGGAGAAAGATATCTTCTTAAAAATAGAAATTCATTCATTAATTATAGAAATTACATGAAATATTCTTTCACTGGACCAATATTTCCGATTGCAGTTTGATAGATACAATTTTATTCTGTGCCAATAGATTGTTAGGGTCTGGTTGTGTAAGCGCCTAAAAGTATGTTCAACATTTTGATATCATCCCGTAAGAGAATTGCTCTAAGCCCCACTAGGAAATAATTTTATTTGCTGCTGGTTTGGACATTATGATAAACTTGCATATTTTTAGAATTTTTTCAAATTAAAAAAAAAAATATTATAGTAAGAATATCCTCCTTTAGTTGGGAAAACCATTTTTTAAGAATCCTGCTTTTTGCCTTATATTACTCTTAGAAAAATATTTCGTAGACTCAGATATGTTGCTTATTGCCTTTAACCTCTTAATCCTCACCTGTAAAATAATGATTACTAATCCTAAGGATTGCCGGTTTGCTTAGTTATTTTCTTGAGAATCCTTTCAATGATTGATTACCATTAATCGGAATTTTTAATGATTGTTTTCCAACTAATTAAAAAAATCATGGGTTCTACGATTTAAAAATAAAAAAAAGTTATGGATGATCAAAAAAGTTGATTTGATTATTTTTGATTTTTCGTGATTATTTTTGATTATTCCTATTTTGATTATTTTTGATTGTTATCAGTATTCTTGTAGAAGTACATAAATCCACACATCAACAATACTGAAAGAAAATCAAAACAATCAAAAACAATTAAAAAAAGTGGTTTTGATTACATTTCGTTATTTTTGTTTTTTTTTTTTTTTGATTATTTTAGATTTTTTTTTTCAGTATTGTTGTAGAAGCACAATACTGAAAAAAATAAAAAATTATCTAAAATAATCAAAACAACTTTTTTTTGATAATTTTTGATTATTTTTAATTTTTATTTTTTCTTTTCTTTGTTTCTAATCGTAGTCAATTAATAATTAATAATAATTTTAATAATTAGTATTAATTTATAAAATTAAATTAATATTAATTAAATTTATTAATTAAAATTAATAAAATAAATTTCTTGAAAAACAATTAAAATATTCATTACCAATTAAAAAAGCCGTCTAATTAATTGATTACTAATTAGTAATAAAATTTAGCAAGTCTGACTGAAACTTCGTTTCTGGCATGTTTACACAAATCCCAAGGCGAAGGTTTAAATAAATGTTAAAACGCCAAAGTCAAGCAATTAGATTTTTCAAGCTCTTTAAATTGCCTTTTGGGGGAAAAATAAGAAAATAAAATACCAAGTTACTTCGAGAAATATTAAAAGTTGTGTACATATATATAATTATGTTCGGCTTGAACCGAAATTATATTTCTTTACTCTTTTTTCGGTTTTTAACACTTGATAGAGTCAGCAATTTTGGTTCTATGAAAAAATGCTCTTAATACAAGGTGGCGCAAAAGTAAGCTTCCGATGTTCAGCATATCGGTTGTGGCACGTGCAGTGTGTGCTGTTGCACCGTCTTGTTGGAACCACATGTTTTCCAATCCCAATTCATCAAGTTGCGGCAAAAAGAACTCGTTGATCATTGCTCTGTAGCGCTCACCATTCACAGTAACCGTTTGGCCCCGACCGATTATTGGTCAAATAAATAGTCAGCAATATTACGCGTTCTGGAGCAGTGCAGCATAACATTGTTTATTAACGTGTATTTCGCATGTGTTTACTATACAAATGTCAAAACAGAACTGAATTTAGGGGCCAATCGCAAAATTTATAGCATTTTCTGATAGGAGGATTACTTTTGCGCCACCCTGTAGTTTGGTGTTTATTGGAGTAGACGTATCCCAGGACTTCGAAAATGCAATACATTTTTTTAAAAAATGAAAGTATATATTTTATACGGAGGATTGGAATTTTTTCTTCTAGCATACGGTAAAATTTGTTAATTAAAAACATTTGTTTTTTTACTCAACCGATTGAGGCAACCAGCTAGATATTTTATAAAAGAACCTGAGAAATTTTTTAAAGTTAACTTCCTAGGCGGCAATTCAACATTTTTAATAAAAGTGGAATTTTAAGTTTTTCGGAGTAGAAGTAAATTTTTTGGAGGAGATAGCTAGCAGATTAGGCCGGGCTCGGATCATTTCAGAAGTTGTTGAGGATTATTTCAGGACTTCTTCGAGATAATTTCGGAACCCTTTCGGTAGCATCCGTTTCTTGCGTTTTTCGGGTCCTTTGCAAGATGATTTCTGTATTGGTTTCGGGACTTTTCCTGAACCATTTTGTGGGACTTTTTCGTTATTTTTGAGGGATTATTTCACGTTCACTTTAGAATTGTTTTCGGAAACTTTTTTGGGATCATAACGGGAATTTTTCGGTATTATTTCGGATCCTTACAGGATAATTTCGAGGTTCTTTTCGGGAATATTCTTGGCACTTTTTTTAAATCATTTTAGCATCATTTCGGGGCTGTTTTCAGGCCTTTATTTTACCAACAGAGGGGTTGCAGGATCATTGGTGTTCTACCTCTTTGCCGAGTTTGGGGGGATTAAACATACGTCTTATTTCCTTATGAAGGTGCATTACTTGGGAGTCTCCAAAACCAAAATATCCCAACTGATCACGTTTTCCCTTCGTTCCTCTCGTACGTAATACGGAATGGAAAGAACAGAAAAGGCCGTTAAACTTACAGGAGCCATCCGAGTCAGCTTTACTGAAGTTGTTATAAGGATGTCGATCGGTCGAGAGGAGTAAGTTTAGGTAGTCTGACAGTAGGGTAAGCACCGGTCGCCAGTGAACGCAGTTTAGTTAAAGGGTTACAGGATAAGCAAATGTTTACTATTTCCAAGTTGAATTCGCCGGACCGTATAGGGTGAAGTGAATGCCGCAGGGGCACACATAGGCTAGTATTCAGAAGGCCCGTTGTGATACAGGGCCTGACCGTATAACTATTCTGTTAATTTCTAAACAGTTGTCCCTGGGGTCAATACCGGTATGATACTGCCAGGTGTGTAGTGATCAATGAATTATCTCTCCCTTGATCACTCGTTTGGATTTTATAGCCCCTGGATAAATAATTGCCTTCGTGAAGCTGAGTCAAATTATCTTCTAGTAGAAAGAACTTTAGACAAATAAAGTCTTTTGGTCGAAAATTCCTTAGACTTCTGACAGGTTTATTGATTTGAAACTGAGCGAATATTTTTATTTTTTTATTTTTTGAAGGAATGAAATGCAACAGATTTGTATATAAGTCGTATGAGAAGAATAAGAGATAGAACCATAAATAAATATACCGAAATTATCAGATCGACGAGCTGAGTCCATTTAGTCATGTTTGTAAGTAATCTGAGTGCCACCAGAAAATCACAAAAAAATGAAAAATAAGACTCACCCTACTGTGTGAAATTACTCACTTCATTGAACATATACTTTTGTGTCCCACTGTATTTGCATCCGGAAAATGTTGAATCTGGACTTTTAAAAGGCTATTGTAACATTAACATCTCTAGCACAGTGACCTCGTGCTGCGCAAAATTCATTGTAACGGACAATTTTATGCTAATGCTGACAAGTCTCAAAGATCTCAACTCGGAATCAATAAGCCACAAAAGCGAATACTGCTAGCCCCAAGCGAGCTTTGGAAGTTAGACTACTAATTTAAGTTTAAAGTATATACGACGATGATTAGAATATAAAAAAACTATGCTCTAGATGGAATTGCTAACGGCAAGCCTCTCTACTCGGAACGTTATGGATATGTACATACATACATATATGTAATGTGTAAATAAAAACAAAAACAAAGGAAAGTATTTCACCAAATGTGGTAAACGAGTTTTTGCAACACTCCACTTCACTATTGTCAGTTGATGTCAGCAACTTGTACGCGTAAACAGCACTTTGTCTCCCTGACAGTCGAACACATTAACAATTTTCTGCACTTTTGCTTTTTACAAGTTTGTACCGAACAGTTTCAATGAATAAATAACAACAACAAAATATAATAAAAATATTGTGAAGGAAAAAAAGGTCGCAAATGTAATAGAGATTAATGAAACATTATGAAATTTTCTACCCCTCCCCAGCTCCCCCTCACGCTCTGACACACATACATACATTGGCACACACGTTCACAATTACAACAACTGCATTTCATGCAACCAAATTTGGTGAAATTAGTCAAGTTGTTGTACCATGTATGGACTCTTTAGCAGCCACAATCAGTTTGCATTGCACCAAAGTTGTCGATGATGTCGCTTATGTTTTTTATTGCAAAACTTTTTATTTTCCTATTTGCAATTGGGTGTTCATCAACTCGTAAGATGGACCGTGTTCTTATTTGGTCAGTAATATTGTGACGACATTTTTTTTTCTCTAAACTCATTATCGATTAGTGTTTGCTTTTGATGTCATTCGATCACGACGCCAGACATACGCTACTCCGTTGAAGATGGTGTTGTTGTGGTGACGTCGCGTCTGTAAAATGTTGGCGACAACTTGAACTCAAATTTGGTTAACTATCTGATGGAATCAAATTAAATGGCTAATCACTTGAGACCTTGTTTACTGTCAACTGTTATTTCAATAGGCAACAGTTGTGTTTACGCCAAAGTTTGATAAACTTAACTCGTTTTAGCAAATGTTGACACCTACATTCACATTTAACTCGATACCTGTAATGAATCCAGCATCAAAGCCCACTGCAGTAAGACACAGACATGTAATTTCCAGCGCATGCTTAGAGATAGAATCTGACCACTTAATCGGTTTCGGCCATAATCTGTATCAGCTGGAAAGATATAAGATTTCTGCACTTAGTGCTGCGAGAGAACGAGTGTTGTGTGTTTAGGATTTGCTAACGCTCCAAAATAAAATTATAAAATCTGCTAAGTCTTTACTTTTTTTTAATATATTTTAAAATTGTGAAGGTTGAATTTTTGTTAACTTCTTATTCAGTTGAGCAGGTTGCGTTATGGATGCCTGATTTCGCAAAACAATTGGGAGGCCCCGATTCAGATGAATTATCAGGTTGATGAAAAAATTTGTTGGAGCCGAATACTTCAAACTATAGCATCCTGATGCATGTAACTAGCCACATGTTTAGATAAAAAAGGGTTTACAACGTTACTCTTTCATTTAGCACCATAACAATGGTTCGAAATCCCTTGGAAGGAGTGTATTTATGCCAATGAAAAGCTTCTCAGTAGAAAATCTAAGCTGAGGAGTAGACGCCAATCAAAGTGCGCTAAAAATGCCAGCTCAAAAATTGCATTGCTTACACTTGAAAAATTTAAACCTTTATGCCCTCACCTCTCTTTCTTTGCTATCCATCAGTTGTTTTCTTCTTATCGCTAGATTTTTTAATTTTTTTTTCTTTATCCTTTTCTTTTTTTGTGTTTCTTTTCTTATTTTTTTTTTTCTTTTTTTTTCTTTTTCTGTTTATTTTCTTTTTTTTTTCTATTTCTCATTCCTACTTTTACCTTTTTTTTTTGATATTTAAAAGTTTTAAGATTTTGAATCTCAAAGTTCAAAAGCTTTGGGAGAAAAAAGTATAACTTGATAATGCTTTACAAATTTTAGAATAAAAACTATAATGATTTAAAAGCTTACCTTTTAACCAGATGACTATTTTATTAGTCTGAAAGATTTCCAGAGACATGAAATCTCAGTATACAAATTATTCCTTTAAGAGTTCAAATCAAAGCTTAAAGCATTGTCTGAAGATATTGCTCTAAAGCTAAGAAAGCGCAAGGCCAAAAATATTAGTTTCATGCTTCGTAAAGTTTAGAAATTTAGATCTGAAACTTAGAAATAGTTTCAAATATATTTCAACATCTTAGAGCACTAAAGTTAAAAAAGTGGAAAGCCGGTTAAAAAGCTCTTAAGGCTAGCTTCCAGTGTGTGTTTACATTATAATTAAGTTCAACCAAGTTTATAGCCGTCGCATTAGACCTATAAATTGCAAATGTTGAATGTTCTATGCTTCCAGAGAAGCAAGGACAATTAAACCAAGAGTGCTACGTACATGAAAATCCTTAAAATTTAGAAAGCTCTATGCTTAGAAAAAGCTCAAAATAATATATATAAGACATGAAATGTAGAAAGCTTCACGATTAAGCATAAAAAGAGATTTAAACCTGTAAAGCTTGAAACTGCATAACTTTATCTTGTGATTTCTGACAAGCATTTGGAAACTAAAAAAAATGTTTGAAACACATCACAGCAGAAAGCACTTCTGATGGCACATGTACTTAATTCGGCAATTAGATTAAGTTCATGACTGAATAAAATGATCTGACCTTTCTGGATTTCCCTACGATCACATACAGTTATATTACAATTTAATTGGAACTAATAGCTATTATAAAGAGTGATATCAAAGGGGTAACAAATTAGATATAAAACACTAAAACAATTATCATCATAAGCATAACGAAAAAAGCTCACCCACACACACTAAATGTGAAGCCATTCTATATGTAAAATAATGCACTGTAATATGCGATTATCGAAACTCAAACTCCCTAAGCGCTGTGCAATTGATTTTAATTACGTGTGCACTTTAGTCGAGTTGTACGCTGGGGTCACTAGCACACAACACATCTGAGGGCATTGTTTGCGATGGATATCCATGCCACCAACAACAAATTTTGTTTTAGAAATTTAAGTGAGTGCCTGGAAATAAAAAGTGCACCAAAGGCGGTAAAAGTGAATTGTGTGGACCTTACATTTTTTGTAAGAATATTGTACAAAGCAACCACACCACAAAGCAATAAACAACTTATATAAAATGGCAGAATAATGAATGAAAATAAAACCAGAAAATGAGATCTAAATAAACATTTACTACTGCAGAGCTCCAGGGGAAGTTTTGAAGGTCGTCTTGCGGCTTACTTGTTCACAGCTTAGCAAGCACCAAGTCTGACATATTCATTTATCCGCCTACTGATTTGCTCTTTACTTTTATGTGTGTTTAAAACGCTTTGCTGTATCATTAATCTTATTTGTTGACTTAGCGGTCAAAGAGTTATCGACCCACCCACTGTTGATTATGCACTCGTAAATTGTGTGTCGCCTTCACCTCCGGCAAAGTGAAATCATACCACCTCATAAGTATAATACAAGCCGCACTTCAAAACATACATTCGTGGTACGAGACATCACTTCATTAGCTACAATAACAGCATCGACGTAAATTAATTTATTTGTATATAAATAGCTTCCCTACCAACAACTGCTAACCACATTTTTGCAAAATAGCAATACATGCGCATTTTATGTTTAAAAAATTTGCGTTCAAATAGACAGACGGACAGACGGAGACGGACACGACTAAATCGACTCAGCTCATCGTCCTGATTATTTCAGTAGACTTATTGATGAGCCTTGTCTTCTTCTTCTCATACTTACAAACATTTCATATTCATTAAAGGTATGAACATCGTAAAAGGTATACAACTTCCCTATTGCAGTGGGGTATTAACAACTTGCCCGGATATTTTAATTGTGTGTTATTCGTTTTGCTTAATTTTTGCCAGGAGTATACTACATGCTATTGAGAACAAGCTGACCAATTTTTAATGAAATATCTATTTGAAATTACAAGCAATCGCCTTTGAAAGTAGCAGAACTATTATGCTGAAAAGTGGGCGACGCCACGCCTACTTTCCCAAAATCTCCAAAATTTTTTTGCAATCCAGTTTAGCTTAGAAAGCTTATTACGTGTAGAAGATCTTATTGATATAGCTTGCATGGTTATAGAAATATCGGGTTTCAAATTTTACAAATAAATTTTCAGAACTATGTTAAAAAACTGGGCGTGGCTTTCAACCGATTTCACCCATTTTTGTAATAAACAGTTACCTTTCGACAAATCAATTTTTGCAAAAGTTTTGGCATAAAAAGGTTTTTTGGAATAATCTGCTGCGAAGGGGGCGGGGCCACGCCCATTTTCGAAAATTTATATTTTTCGAATTTCTTCGTTCATGGACACTTTGAAAGTGAAGTAGAAATGATATAAAGCTATTTTATTTTATTGCCTATTAAATATATCTATGATCCTTTTCAAAATCTTTCATATAAAAGTAGGCCCATTTTAAAAAATTTCTTGAACATTTGTTTTCTGCCTGAATGTTAATTACCAAATTTTATCCTTATAGGTGTATTATGTTCTGAATAATTACATTTTTTGTATTTTCGAAGGTATTCTATATACAAAAAGTGGGCGTGGCTATCATCCAATTTCGCCCATTTTAAATAGCGATCGTAGATGAGTGCATACCAAATTTCATTAAGATATCTCAAAATTTACTCAAGTTATCGTGTTAACAGACGGACGGACGAACGGACATGGCTTAATCAATTTCTTTTTTCCTCCTGAACATTTTGATATATATAAGTCTATATCTAGCTCGACTAGTTTATGCCGTTACATACTACCGCTAGGCGAATAAAGCTAACATGCCTTGTGTGCGTAGCACTACTAGGTATAAAAACAGTTCCGTTATAGACGTCAGGTACATACTCTATTTTCTTTTTTGTTTAACTGAGTCTTGACTACTAACGGCAGTAGAGTTTCAATAGAAACACCCTCTGTGCCGGAAGGTCTGCATTAATTTATAAGATACAAGCCGATTTCTTTGTCTATTTCAAAATATAGTATACTTAATCTAACGTTATAGACCGACTTTAACTTTAATTTATTAAGCCTCTCTCGCCTTAACCTCCAAATTTACCCACATCTCTCCCCGAAAGCTAAATTTAAGCACACAAAATGGAATCTGGAATCTGATGGTGACACACTCACTTAGATAGCTCCATGTTTTTTGTTTGTTTTAGCTTTTTTTAATATTGTACATAACTTTAATCGACCACTATTTATTACAATGCATACAATGTTCATACATATAAAAATAAAAAAATCTTGATAATATTTATTTCTTATACATATGTGGATAAATGTTTGTGAATTTGCATAGGAATATAGCTTTTTTTAATTTAATCTGCACATAGTAAATACTCTTGTACATAGATAATATCTATTTGATATATACTCTGTCATATATATCATTAATCGGGCTACGAGTGGAGTGTGTGAACTTGAAATTGCTAACCTTGCACAATCGCAAATGCGAGATACATACAATAGTTCGTGCCTCCCATGGTGAATAGGTGCAGGTTTCTTTGTGGGATTTAACTGTAATTTTATCATTCCGTTAGCTCATTTTAGAATCGTATTTTGAGATATTTAAAGCAAACTTTTTGCTCTACTCAACACTTAATTCAAGGCGAGAGCGATAGGGTGCTAATGCTGCGCGATCCTGCCTCCCACGTGAACTATTTGAACTTATCTTTGTTATTATTGAGATTAGACCTTTGTAATAGCACTTTTTCTGAGTGCTTATTTGATAAGCTGAACTTTTTTTTTTTATTTGCATATTTTATTCATAACAAAGATATTTACTCCCAAGTATATGTCAGCTAGATTTCTATTAGCTAAGAAATTATTAAATTAAGGATTTGCTAAATTTGGGTTTGTTATAAACGAGGAATGAAAAAAATGAAGGTTTTTAAATTTTTTTTTGTTACAAATGAACCTTTTAGAGGTCTATAGCTAGTTTAGTTTTTTCAGGACTGATCGAATTTTTGCTTTAAACATACACAAAAAAAACTTGAACGAAAATTTTATATGGGTTTTTGATTTCAAAATATAATATAATATCTGCATATAATAAAATTGTAAGAGGTCCATGTCTGTACAGTGCAGATATTCAAAAAAAATTTAATGGAGTGATCATTATAGAGCCAATAGAATCCAAAGCAATCGTTTTTATAATTTTTGTCTCTCTCTCTGTATGTTTCGGCGCGTATCACTCAAAAACTGCAAAATTTAATTGAATAAAGCTTTCACCGTAGCATTACTGTGCGTCTACGAGTAGGTTAAAGCTAAATGTGACCCATGTATTAGCCAATGTGTTAGCTCTATATGATTAAAATCGAACTAATCAGATTACCCTCTTTCTTTTTTTTTAACACATTTTATGTTGTCGCCAAAGTTTTTGGTCAGTGTCATCATATTCACGTTTAGTAATAGGATAAGTAGCGAAACGCTAGGATCATTTAGCTACCTGGTTACCTGATAAAATAGTTTATTTGCACTAAATAAACTCAAAGGCACAATGGAGATTTGGAGCGCTGTATCCCATATATAGCAAAAAACTTCGTACGAGTATACCAAATGTAAAATTTTTGCAATTACTACAAGTACAAGTACGAGTCTTAATTAAATACAGGCTTGTAAATAGGTACTAATGAACTTGAGGGTCATGTTTTAATTGAAATGAAATAAGAAAAAAAATATCTCAAACAGATGATTCCTCTGTTTCAAGTCTCTCACAGCCCACTAGAGAGCATAAATGTGTTTGAAAGCGAAAAACAATTATTTCTATTGATGAGTAGATCAATTCATTATTGAAAAGTGCTTCGTATTGAGTTAATTTTACTAGAACGTTACGGCAATACTGATAACGCCTTTTACATACTAATGAGGATTATGTGTCATTACAAAATTCTTTACTATTATTAAATTTAACTCATACGCAAAAAAAAAAAACAAGTAAGGACGGCGCTGTCTTCGGTGTGCCGAAGGCTTTATACCTTTCATGAATACGTGCAAACTTAAATACGCATTGTTTAAAGTTCTCTAAAACTTTGTCAGCAATACATTTAATTTTCTTTTACCATCTATAAGCAAATATCTCACCAAGTTTCAAGTTTTAATCTTCCAAAATGAGGGATAAATGGCCATAATCCTCTTATCTGAACGATCGGTTGTATGGGATATATACTATATATAGCTCCGCTCTTGGTGATTTTTTTACGAAATCTTTTGCTATCCATAAGAAAATATCTCACCAAGTTTCAAGTTTTAATCTTCCAAAATGAGGGAGAAATGGTTATAATCCTCTTATTTGAACGATCGGTTGTATGGGAGATATATGATATAGTGACCCGATTATACCGGATCCGACAAATGTCTAATATAATACAAAAATACATCCGCGTGCCAAATTTCATCGAGATATCTCAAAAGTTGAGGGAATAGTTTGCGTTCAAACAGACGGACGGACGGACATGGCTGTATCAACTCAGTTCATCGTCCTGATCAATTTGGTATACTTAATGGTGAGTCTATCTCTTATATTTCTAAACGTTACAAACATCGGACCAAAGTTAATATACCATTTCATGTTCATGAAAGGTATAAAAAGTTAACTGTAGTTCGCATACTCATAGATGGCAGTAGGTATGCCAATCAGGGGAAGCCCGCTTTTAAATGGCTACACGGCTAAAAATTTGAGCCTAAACTTTAAACCATTCGTCCGTTTAAGCAACTTCGGAAACTTTTTTGTAATAACCTATACTAACTTCTCATTTTCTTTCGGTTTAGATTTTAAAGTTGAAAAAACATGTCTAAAATTTTGTATTTTGTTTTCATTTATTTCTGAAAGATTTTGCAAGTCATTGAATCGTACGATGAACGTCGGTTCGAATCCAGCCAACTGTAACAAATATTCTCTTGTTTTAATTGTTAAAACATTTCCGGTTTAAAATTGAAACTCTTTTCTTCACTTATATATCAAAATGTTCAGGACGAAAAGACAAATTCATTAAGCCATGCCCGTCATCCGTCCGTCCGTATCTTAACACGATAACTCGAGTATATTTTGAAATATATCAATGAAATTTGGTATGCACTCATCTCCGATGGCACCGCACACTTTTGATTGAGTCAAATTTAGAAATAATTTTAATCATAAATCCAAAACCGTTCAAGATATCGAAACGAAATTCAGCACACATATTTATATATATTTTCGAAAATGGGCAAAATCGGTCAGCGCCACGCACAGTTTTTTAACATAGTTCTAAAAGATTTGTTTGTAAAATGTAAAACGCGATATTTCTATAACTACGCAAGCTATATCAATAAGACTTGCACACATAATAAGCTTCTTAAGCAAACCTCGACCGCAAAAAAATGTTGTGAATTTTGGGAAAGTAGGCGTGGTGCCGCCAACTTTTCAGCATAACAATTCTGCTATTTTCAATGGCGATTGCTTGTAGTTTGAACTAGATATTTCAATCAAAATTGATCAGTTGCTTCTCAATAGTATGTAGTATACTCCAGGGACCCCCGATAATGATTATTTTTATATTTTTAATGAAAAAAATCAAAGGCTTCCCAGTATCAGAGGACAGTTTAAAGTATATGAACGTGCATGTCTCGTCATGCTCAATGGAAATCTGCATTGATTGAAGAAAATTTGAGCGAAACCGAAACGGGGTGTGTTCAAAACGTATCGCGAATTTTGAATTTTCGCTGGTTACGTATATTCGAATTTCGAATTTTTTGTGGCGTTATGTTGGTACTCATGTCTCTCACTTATGCCGACAAGCTCGGCCATTTTGAATGTTCAGTTAATTGTTGACAGCTGCTTTGCTTGCTCGTGTTTTGGATCGTCTTCGATTTTTACCTATTCAAAAAAATGGATCAAAGAACCTGTATCAAATTTTGTGTGAAAAACGAAATTAAGTGCGCGGATGCATTCCGAATGTTGACTGTGGCATACGGAGAAGCTACCTTGGACCGAAGCAACGTTTATCGGTAGTACAAAATGTTCTCAGAAGGCCGAGAAGATGTGCAAAGAAGAACAAAAATTGGCTTTTGCACCAGGATAACGCCCCTGCTCACGCATCGTTGCTTGTGCGCGACTTTTTGGCCAAAAACAACACACTAATGATGCCGCAGCCACCGTATTCCCCAGATCTGGCCCCTTGTGACTTTTTCTTGTTCCCTAAACTGAAGAGGCCCATGAAAGGACGACGTTACGCTTCTCTTGACGAGATAGAGACGGCATCGAAGGAGGAGCTGAACAAGATACAAAAAAATGATTTTTTGAAGTGCTTCGAAGATTGGAAAAACCGTTGGCACAAGTGTATAATATCTCATGGGGATTACTTTGAAGGGGACAAAATAGATATTCATGAATAAATAAATAATTTATGAAAAAACACAAAATTCGCGATACTTTTTGAACACACCTCGTATAACTTACATATAATCAATCTGAAAATGTACGGGCCGTAAATCAACAAAAATTGTTGGTATAAAAAGCAATATTTTTTGAGTTTAATATTTTTGATCAGAAATATTCATTATGTTTGAGTTTTATTTTTTTTTTTGATGAAAGTAAATCTTATTCCTTGAACGGTATTTTATCCTTCAAGAATAAAAATTAAATCTTAAGTTTTAATTTTTTTCACAGTCCGAAAAATTTAAAAAGCCTTTTTGCATGCCAACCTATGTACACATACATATGTATGTGTCTATAAGTATGTTTTAATTATTGAGTACATAAGTTGACGAGATTATACCAACCAATAGTTAGGAACAATTACTTGCCAAAAAGGCGCAGCGGCTTTTTGAGTTTTTCGATCCGTGAAAAAAAATTAAAACTCAAAATTTAATTTTTATTCTTGAAGGATAAAATATCGCTCAAGGAATAAGTATTATTTTTGTCAAAACAATAAAACTCAAAAAATAAACATTATTCTAAATCAAAAAAATAAAACTTGAAGATACCTTTTATTGATTTTTATTAAAAACAAATCTGAAAATAATGATCAAATAGCGAGTTTTATAATATAACTCATGACAGTTACGGTCCTTGGTATACTCCTACAAAAAATTAAGCAAATCGAATAACTTCTTCTTTTTCTTTAAATGGTCATCTAACCGCCTGGGCGATTTTGACCGTCCAACATAGCTCGCCAGTCGTTTCTTCGTTGCGCCAACTGGCGCCAATTGGAAACACCGCGGGATCGCAAATCGGTCTCCACTTGGTCCTTCCATCGGAGTGGTGGTCTCCCTCTTCCTCTGCTTCCACCGGCGGGTGCCGATAAGAATACCTTCTGGGCTGGAGCATCTTCGCTCATTCGCACTACGTGGCCTAGCCAGCGAAGCCGCTGTGTTTTAATTCGCTGAACTATGTCGGCGTCTGCGTAAAGTTCATACAGCTCATCATTAAATCTTTTTCGGTACTCGCCGTCGCCAACGCGTAGAGGTCCACAAATCTTTCGAAGAACCTTTCTCTCGAATACTCCCAGAGCCGCCTCATCAGATGTTGTTAGTGTCCACGCTTCTGCACCATATAGCAGGACGGGTGCGATGAGTGACTTGTAGAGTGTTATTTTCGTTCGCCGAGAGAGGACTTTACTTTTCAATTGCCTACTCAGTCCGAAGTAGCATTTGTTTGCAAGAGTGATTCTTCGTCGGATTTCTAGGCTAACATTATTGTTGGTATTAATGCTGGTTCCCAGGTAAACGAAGTCCTTTACTATTTCGAAATTATTGCTGCCAACAGTGGCTTGGTTGCCAAGGCGCGAATGCGCTGACTCTTTGCATGATGACAGAAGGTACTTCGTTTTGCCCTCGTTCACCACCAATCCCATTTTCTCCGCTTCTTTTTCTAATTTGGAGTAAGCAGAAGTTACGGCGCGGTTGTTAAGGCCAATGATATCAATATCGTCAGCATATGCCAACAGTTGGACGCTTTTATAAAATATTGTTCCAGCGCGGTTAAGTTCTGCAGCTTGTATTATTTTCTCCAGCATTAAATTAAAGAAATCGCACGATAGGGGGTCACCCTGTCTGAAACCTCGTTTAGTTTCGAACGGCTCGGAGAGGTACTTCCCAATTCTAACCGAGCTGGCGGTGTTGCTCAAGGTCATTTTGCATAGCCGTATAAGTTTTGCGGGGAAACCAAATTCAGACATAGCGGCATATAGGCAGCTCCTTTTCGTGCTATCGAAAGCGGCTTTAAAATCAACAAAGAGATGATGCGTGTCGATTCTTTTTTCACGGGTTTTTTCCAAGATTTGGCGTATTGTAAAAATCTGGTCGATGGTAGATTTACCAGGTCTGAAGCCACACTGATAAGGTCCAATCAGTCTGTTCACATCAGGTTTCAGTCTTTCGCACAATACGCTTGATAGGACCTTATATGCGATATTCAAAAGGCTGATTCCGCGATAGTTGGCGCAGTTTGCAGGATCGCCCTTCTTGTGGATTGGGCAGAGAACACTTAGATTCCAATCTTCAGGCATGCATTCATCCGACCAAATTCTGCATAGAAGCTGATGCATGCGCCTTACCAGCTCCTCGCCTCCGTGTTTGAATAGCTCAGCAGCTGCTTTATTGTTTTTCAATCGGGATATTGCTATTCGCACCTCATTGTAGTCGGGTTGTGGAACGTCAATTCCATCATCTTCGATTGTGGGCTCGGGTTCGGCATCTTCTCTGGTTTCTTGCTCAGTTTCTCCATTTAAAAGGGCAGAGAAGTGATCCCTCCATATTCTGAGTGTTCTCTGAACATCGGTAACCAGGTCGCCGTTCTCATTCTTACAGGAGTTTGCCCCGGGTTTAAAACCTTCTGTCATTCGCCGAATTTTTTGATAGAATTTTCGGGCATTATTCCCGTTGGCCAGCATCTCAAGCTCCTTTATTTCACGCTTTTCTGCCTCTCTTTTTTTCGCCCGGAAAAGCCGCCTCGCTTCCCTCTTCAACTCGCGGTAGTGTTCACACACACTCCTCGTTGCATTCGATCTCAGCGTTGCCTTGTAGGCTTCGTCCTTTCTTTTCGTTGCAGCGCGGCACTCTTCATCATCATACCAGTTGTTTTTCGCGTTCGCCGGAATCCAATTACTTCTTCGGCTGCGGTACGGAGTGCTCCTGAGATATGATCCCACTGCTCATGCATTCCACTAGGTTGAATTGTGCTCTCGGAGAGCAGGTGTGAGAGGCGATCTGCGAAATAATTGGCGGTCTGTTGCGATTGCAGCTTTTCGACGTCCAGCTTTCCCTGCGTTTTTTGTTGCACCTGTTTTGTCGTACAGAGGCGGGTACGAATCTTGGCTGCTACTAGGTAGTGATCAGAGTCGATGTTAGGTCCTCGTATTGTGCGAACATCTAAAACGCTGGAAGCATGCCGTACGTCTATCACAACGTGGTCGATCTGGTTGCGTGTTTTTCGATCGGGGGACAGCCATGTAGCCTGATGGATCTTCTTGTGCATAAACCTAGTGCTGGATATGACCATGTTTCGGGCACCGGCGAAGTCGATCAGCCTGAATCCATTTGGCGAAGTCTGATCGTGGAGACTGAACTTCCCGACAGTGGGGCCAAATACACCCTCCTTACCCACCCTGGCGTTAAAGTCGCCAAGCACGACTTTGATATCATGACGGGGGCAGCGCTCGTATGCTTCTTCCAGGCGCTCGTAGAATGCATCCTTTTCCACGTCGTCCTTCTCTTCCGTCGGTGCATGAGCGCAGATAAACGATATGGTGAAAAATCGTACTTTTATGCGGATTGCAGCGAGACGCTCGTTCACTGGTGTGAACGACAGTACTCGGTGACGGAGTCTCTCTCCCACCACAAATCCCACGCCGAATCTGCGCTTGTCTTCATGCCCACTCCAGTAGATGTTGCAAGGTGCTTTGATCGTGTTTCCTCGCCCCGTCCATCGCATCTCTTGTATGGCGGTGATGTCAGCTTTTGCTTTCCTCAGGACCTCAACCAGCCGGGCAGCGGCACCTTCCCCATTAAGGGACCGGACATTCCAGGTAAATCGAATAACACACAAGTAAAATATCCGGGCAAGTTGTTAATACCTCACTGCAATAGGAAAGTTATATACCTAGTTTGATTATCATACCATTAATGAACATGAAATGTTTGTAAGTATGAAAAGAAGAAGAGATGGGCCCATCAATAAGTAAACTGAAATAATAAGGACGATGAGCTGAGTCGATTTAACCATGCCCGTCTCTCCGTCCGTCTGTCTGTCTGTCCGTTTGTCTATTTGAACGCAAATTTTTTGAAACATAAAATGTGTATGTGTTGGTATTTTGAAAAAATGTGGTTAGCAGTGATTGGTAGGGAAGCTATTTATTTCCAATAAATTAACTTGCTCCTCAAAACTCTTAACAGAACTGTCTTTGTTGAAAACAACAGGCTGGCTTTATAATACGGACTGAAAAGTATCGAAATAGGCCTGCGTAAATTTGTATGCCATAATAGATCACTACTAGGTATATAATGTTCGGTTCCAACAGAACTAAGACGTCCTTACTTGTTTTAAGTTAAATTTGTTAAAAAACCTCGGGATCTGATTGCGGTTCCACAAAAAAAAAAGCTAGAACCGGCTAGCCGCTACTTCTTCTTGTGAGAAAGCGGATTTGCGGATATCATCCGGTTGAAGTCTCAGCGACATATTTACGGATAAAAACCGGCAAACAAAATAAAATCAGCACTCTTAAAGAAAATTCATTGAACAAACTTCAAAAGAGTTTATATAGTATGCAAATGGAATTTATTTTTGCATGCCAAAACGGTTGCAACTGTCGCAAATATCGCTTAAACGACCTTAAAAGGGCAAAGCAAGATTTTGCTGTTGACATAGCGACAGTCCACAGTCGACAAAAAGCACCACATAAGGTCGTTGACAATGCATACTAATGGACAATGAAAGCAAAGCATTTCAACAAACGGTCAGCGGTGGCATTCATTTCAGCGCCGCATGCAGAACTGTTTACTTGCGATTTACAACAAAATGTATTCTTAATTGGCCATATACGATTCCTGATTTTTGTTTTGTTTGTGGCTCAAAAGAAGTGCAATGACACATATTAGTTGGGACAAATTTACGAAATTTGGTGCTGGAAATAAAACGGGTTTCCACCAAAAGTTTCGGTTGAAAACGTCGAGATTTTGTTTGAGAAACTACCTTACCTTAAAATTCATATCAAATAATAGGGATTTAATAGGGGGATTTGCTAGGTGCAGCAAAGAGATACAAGTCATCGTATTACTATGTTTCAAACACTGAATTCCCTTTCCTTTAGCTACATGAGACCCATACTCATACAACTCACTTCTGGGATGATCTTTGTTCATTCGTATCATATGTTGCTGTCATCGTCCAAAAAATACTGATAGAGCATGATCTTTTCATCAAGAGTATACATAACTTCTCATTTGTCTATTCAGTCGTAAAACGCACTTGTTGCCAAGAGTTATTCGATATAGGATTAGAAGGCTGAAGTTTAGCTCCTTGTGAAGTTTAATACTTTTTTTCTCATCTTTATCTAGACTAGAGAATGCAAGATATTGTAGAAATCGTACCCTTGGTCTGGTTCGCAAGGGTTAAGAAACTCGTATGATAGGGCCTATTATGCGAAATTTCATTTGATATATGACAGAACCGAGACGTGCTACTTAAACACGAAATGTTTGGTACAGCCGATTTCGTTTTGTAAAAAACCATCATTGCTTCAAACTCGAGCCATGTATTGCACTAATTCCAGCTTTTTGACAGTGCTTGTAATGTCTGAAATCTTCACCTTAGCAATACCGTATAGGAATCATTAGGAGCTCCCAACACTTTTCGCTGGCCTTCTTCTAGCACCAACCGAACTTTATTGACTCTAGCAGAACTCCCTGTGGCTCATCCTTTATCACTATTATTAAATCACTATGGTTAAATTTTATTCGGCCTATTACTATTGTCTTAGAAATTTAATTCAAATTTGCTAGCATTTTCATCGAAATTGAGGTTTTTTTGTATTTTCACCCAGTAGGAAAGTTATCGTTCGAAAATTCATGCAAGTGTGATAGAACTGAGAAAGGTGAGTTTTGAAGTCTTCCAATACCATGAATACAAATGTGAAGAATAAAAATAAGTAAATTAAAGTTCGGCTGCAAATGGAATGTTCAATACATATCTGTGGAAAAGTGGGCGTGGTCGGTTTGTCATTTCCACCTTTTTCAGCAAATATACCGCTATAAGAATACTATCTTTTATGGTTATCGCGTTGTTGTCTGTATAAGTTTGACACGCCTACAAATTGCATAGCCATGGCAACCTCATATGGAAGAAAATACCAAACAACAACTAAAAAAAAATGCCAAAAATCAACGAGATTTTAAAAATACTTGAGACTTGCGCTTTGTGAGACTAGAATTTAGTAGACTAGAATTTTTTTGTACTTTCTAGGAGTTTTTGGAATATTTTTATAATCTTGGAAACATAGATTCAAAATATTTCTACGAAAGAACTATCTTTATTTCTATATGAAATTAACAAAGGAATTTTAGATTAAAATAAGTTTTCGCAATATATTACAAGAACCAACTGGATCGCTTTCACTGTGAGCCATTCCATATATGCATTCAATTTCTTACTGGATCTTACGCCTCTTTAGAAAAAAAAAATTATAGATTCCTTACTGTAGTCACACTTCTTACGCAGTTTCATTATATCAGATTTTTTGCTTTGATACTTGCAACTATACAAGTAAACCCTGCACAAAACTGGAATCGCTCAGAACTATGCCAGAACTAAACCATTTGCCGACACTATTAGTTCTAGATTAATACCCCAGCTCAGCTCAGCTGTCCACTTTTACATTGATGGTGCTTTACTTTTCACGTTACTTAGCAACTCGTTCTTAACCGATCCGATTCTGACAGTTCTAAAATAGCCTTGCCTTTGGCTGTTCTCAACCGATTCCATTTCGCTTAGTTTAGGAGTAGATCTAGTTGTGGATGAGTGGTTAACGATGCCCGATATTTCAAAGTGTCTTTTAACTATCACTTTTGTAATGGCTACAGACCGATTCATGAAGTGGGTAGCTCAAGACGTTCTATTTTTGCAGACTGTTTCACTATTTCACTGCAGGAATATTACTGCTGTGCTATGTATGTGTATATTAGGGATGTAAATTTGATCGATTTTTACAACCTTTTTCAGTTGCCTGGAAAATAAAGTTAATGTTGGAGAAAGTATCTCTCTTTAAAATATTTAATAAATATTTTAATTTTTAATAGCATTTAACAATAATTAATAACAAAGCAAAATCAATAGGTTACAAAATTTTAAACAAATTTGTCGAGTTGTTCTAAAGGAGCTTTTTTAGTATTATTATTATTATTATTATCAATACTTATTTAGACTTAAAAAAATTTTAAGACTAAAATATGAAACACAGCTTTGGAAGAAGACTTTGACGAAAATGTATATTTATTAGGCCGATAAATTCTAAAATTGACATGAGAAACCGACTTTTATTGTAAAGTTTAGTTTAATTTTGTTGTGTTTCCGACAGGGTGACGTCAAATTTGGTTTTGTGCTTTCATTTTTTACTCAGTTTTGGTTATAAATATTTAAACTTAACACTTAAAACTTAAATTCAGAAATAGGTCTGTTAAATAACAAAAAATAATTACTTGAAATTAGAAATTCTTACTAACTTTTTTTGCCAAATGTTCATCAACTCAAAAAATTTGTAAGAGAAAAAAAAATTGAGAGCGTAAGAGTTTGAGAGACTGACTAATGTTCACTAGTAAATTTCTTGCTAGTAAAAATTTGTAAACTCAAAGAATTCGATGTCAAACTGAAAAAAAAATTTAAAAATATTTTTTTTTATTTTCAAAATTTATAATAAATTATAACTTTACATAAATGGCTAGAAAATGGAAGTTTTCCATTATGTGATAAAATTCAGTTTATTTGTATAATCTTTACATGCTCGCTGACAGGAGGCGCTCCAACAGCTAGACAACGTAGCGCATTGTCACAAGGATGAGTTGTTTCCCTAATAAAAAAATTAAAAAGGGGTTATTTTTTTAAATTAATTTTTAAAATTTGGCAATCGTTATTTTGCTTACCAATTTTTGTTCATTTACTTTTATGTATAATTTTTCTCTTCAAATTTTCATTTCACAGTACACTCTTTTTTAAAGTATTTACTGGAAGAAAATGAAGAAACCTGATAGTCATCATTAAAAAAAAACTCAAAATATGATTTACAAAAAAATATTTATTGTCTCGAACAAATCTCTCTCTCTATGGCGCGATATACAACAGGTATATCATCATAAACCTCCTAAGAGATTTTTGCGCCAAGCTTCTCTTCCAATTTGTGGTGTGCCGATTTGAATTTTCCCTACAAATTGGTGGGACCTACAGTTTTTTGCCGACTCCGAACGGCATCTACAAAGGAGACGAATTTTTGCTGAGAAGCCTGTCATGGCAGAAATACACTCGGAGAGTTTGCCAAACCACTGCCGAGGGGCGACCCCGTTTTGAAAAACTTTTTTCAAAACACTTTTGATGTTACCTGTACCAGGGCTCGAACCATGGACCTTCGGTGTGGTAGGCCGGCAACACTACCTTCACACCACGGCGGCCGTCTCGAACAAATAGCACTAAATTAATCCCGGAATTTTGCGGCTTCTAATAAAACATGGGATCTCGGATTGGCATACCTAGCATGAATGTAGTCCATCGGCAGTATTTATGATTCGATGCATATTGATAGTAAACCCAGACTGCGACTTTTTATTGAATTTTTAACAGAACGTTAAGCTATCTTTTTAACTCAGAGTTAATCTGAAAATCGATCAAAAACGTGTGGATTTAACTCATTTTACATGTACTCTGGGCTAAAAATAAACATTTTCGTTCTGTAAGTGGGCCTTAGGTGGTTAGTACTTATAAACACTCCCTGGGTATACCCAAGCAATTTAACTCCATCCCAACTCAGTCATTCTTTATTTTTTTCTTTTATTACAGAATAACTCAAAGCTCGTAACCTATTTTTAATATGATATGCTAAACTAGGCTTTTCGTAATTATTCAACCAACTCCAATTTTGTCTTTGTAGACTCATTAAATCAGACGCATTGAACCGGAAACACAAACGTACATATGACTGATGACACATCAAGCGTAAAATTAACCAACTAGCCCAGTAATGGACGAAACCATATGTGAAAATGGAACAAAAAGTAAAATCAAATTAGTAAGTAATAAAAATACAAATAGCAACAAAAAGTACTTCCTGCTTTTTATCAATTTCAAAAATGGTATTACTCGCTTAGAGAAGGCGTCTGATGAGAAGTTGGGCACTTCGAAACATGTCATCCCATACCATCGCTGTGCATATCGTTGTGATTTTTCCTCTAATATCAATTAAGAAACAAACATAAAAATTCGAGCACTGCTCCAACAACAATTACCTTATTTATGGATGGTTAAACATTTTTATTTGCTGATTTAATGTATTATTTGTTGACTGAGAAAGATTTTTAGCCAGACCTCCACGACTTATCGCGTTCTTTAAATGAGGAAATTACATACAGATGGCGAACTACGTTACATCCACTCCTCACAAAACAGAGAGTCGAGTCATGGAGTTCTGGCTTTAGTTCATGCATACATGTATCCAAAAGCTTCAAAATACAATACTTGCAGTCAGGGTTACTGAACAATCATACTCTCGCGTGGTTTAAAAGTCGGAGACTCGATTAAAAAATGTGCGATTTAAATTTGATTGGGTGCGAGGGAGTTATTTTAGCCCAAGAGGCGGAAGCGGGTTTAATATGCCGAACACCCTACAGGAAATAGCCCGACTGTACTCCAACCTTCATAGTATATCGTAGAAAGTTTGGAACCAATGCAGTGAATTCCATAAACGCTCAGATAAACAACTTTCTAATTTAGCGAATGCCTCATAAAAGGACTGTCTTCGTTGAATAAGTTTGGCATAGTTAAGCTCTCTTCGGCACCAGAAGAAGTTTCGGTCGTTTCCTATGCAGACGACTCCATGATAATGGCAATAGGGCAGAGCTCACCGCTTGATGAGCACTTTCACCGTTCATTCAACCTCGATTGCCATCAAAGTACAGAGCCGCAACGAAATCCTGAAGTCACTGGCTGGAAACCGGTCAGCCGCTTTTGAGCTCCACGTGGTAACCTAGACATCAAATAGAAGCTATCTCTACCACAAAAACTACTAGTTTGAATCTCATTCTCAGTGCAAAACGTCCAGCTCATAGAAAACAAAAAATTTTTTGGTATTTCGCTGCTACTGCCCAATCCTTATTCAGATGACTGATGCCTAGCAGAATAAGAAAAGTCGGCTAAATGGTAGGAACACTTAAGCATTTTTTCATATTCTACATCCACTAGTAGAAATAACCAAACATCGAGCCAGCGAAAAAAATCTTTAACCACTTGTTCTCTAGAGTATAAAAGTTTCGGTAGCCATCTAGAATACCAAAGATGACAAGTCCATCGCTTGAGATGGCAGCGCTATGCTGAGGTTGCGACATGAGCAGAGGGAATAAACTTCTCAGCAAAGGCTTTCAAACTGTCTTGGCGCACTAGCATTATTTCTAAAAGCTTAAAACAATTGTGCCCGTACTGACATCTGGAAAACCAGCAAACAAAGAAAAGCAGTAAGGCCCAATTTCTCTCCTTCCCCCACTTGCGAAGATAACAGATATTAGAATTGTAATCTTTGTATACAGTGAACTTGGCTACAAGGATAAATCACAAATCAAAACCTCATCGTACGCTTCTTCAGGTTTTTAATTCCCATCTAGGCTTTAAGGTGGTCCCCGAAAATGCAGACATTTCTGCTAGAATTGGTATGGTATCTATCTTCCTAGATTCAATAATGAGATCGACTCTTTCTGCACCTACTGACAGAAGATGATATATGATATCACTACCGCGTCTTGGCTTTGTAGGTCACGGCCTGAAATGTCGCATTAAAGCGAAATGTAAAGAAAAGGAAATAAATAAAAGGGGGGTTCCCACCAGAGACAAGTCTCTGGGAAGTGTTTTCGTTTTTACAAAAACAAGAAAAATTCGAATTTACGTCACCGTCAAACCTAACTTGTTTGCCACCATAAATGCAAAACATTTGAGCTTGGCATGAGTTATCCACATTAAATTACTCGAACTTACATTTCATGCATCGTTAAAAATCAATTAATATTTCATTTTATTTTTGCATTCTATATCGGCTAAACTCGTTTCACTTTCTCATCGCATAATCTCCTAAATTATAGATAAACTGATGGAAATTCGTTGGGAAAACATTTGCCCAGATATTTAATGCCGAAGGTGTCAACTAAGGTGTTCACACCGATGTCTCCACTTTCTTGCTTGCTAAATAGATGAATAAATGCGCAGGGTGTGACATCCAAATGACCCAGTCCGCACCCGGCATAGCTGACCTTGTGCGGCTATGAACAGTTGGCAATCAAACGGTAAAGTCTCTTTCGCCATATCGTTGTTGGGACTATATAATAGCTGGACAAACCACGCTTGGACTCTAGCAACCATCGAACATTGGCACTGAAATTCACACAATTTGTTTTACCAACAACTTCCAAATCTGTTAGCAGGAAACGCAGCAAAAACAATCTGCGTACATCCATATGTGTTCAATGAGACAAGAGTCCACTTGGGCGCAGCTGCAGTTAGTGTACGTGAAGCCGTGTCGTTGTTGTTGCTGTTGCTTTTTATGCTGTTGTTACATCTTATTGCCACTTTAGTGATGCTTTTCCAATTCATTGCCATTTGTTTGCGACGCCATGTCACCTTCGTATGAAGTACAACACACAAATTTGCTACCAAGTCTGGGTAAGTATGTGCATACTCGTACACTGTGTTTGAAAAGTATGTGGATTATGTTAGTAATTTGGTATAAGTTTTGTTTGATTTTTGGAAGTGAGCGAAGAATTAGTCTCATACTGTCTTCGAATAGCTAGGCAGAAGATGCAGATGTAGATTAATTGGGCCCACTGCAATAGTTTGCATATAGTGAAGATGAATGCTAGACTCACCGTCTCGATTTTCCCATGTTTTGGTTCATGCCTTTTTGACAAGCTTTAATCTGTCTATTCTAAACGCTGTATTGTTTTCCAGCCGGGAGATAACCATTCGCTTCGTCTTAGTCAGGTGGTGTAACTCATAACGTCATCGTGTAGACTATCGGGTTAAACATATCTGCGCTATTCCCTAAGTAGAAGCAGCCCCTCCACAGCTTAGGAACATCGAAGACCAGGTTTTGAACCTTCGGGTAAAATCTTTGGAAATATTCCTATCAGCTACCATTTCAAGCTCTTCGTACTGGCGTCTTCCGGCTTTCCTTCTCGTCGTTTTTTTTAAGTATAACTTAAATTTTTCGGTTCAACACCACGCGTCTTTGAAGGTAGCATTCTTCCTTAATTTTTATCCCCCGAGGCGCAAATTTGCTCATCCTACCACTTTTTCTTCAAAGCTCGCTGGAGTCGCTCAACGGCGGGAAGAATACAGGTTTCCACAGGTTGCGGTAAGCAACCATTTCGAAACACTGTACTAGCCTTCGAAAGGCCTGATTATTTGCTTGCCTTGCTCAGTTCATTTCTTTTAGTGCCAGGATTTCAGCCTATACTCTTATCAGGATATCAACCAGATGGACAGTGGCACTCTTCCTTATCTCGAAATCCTTGTCACTGCATCTAAAAAGAAAAACTGGCAATTTCCGGCACTCTGAAGACTACGTGCTCTAACAATCGGATTTCTTGCAACGCGGCGATACTCTCCCTAGCACGTATACCAGCCGAGTAGAGGCCTCCGTATTAAAGGCATTTAGCTTAAAGTGTTGTTATCCGAGTCTTTGAGAAGTTTTTTTTTTTTTGATATAAATCCAAAATCCGGAGCTCTCATAAAGAGATATTTACAAATTTATTTAACGAGCCGCTGGGTCCGATATAGACGTCCGCTTGCAGCAGCATCTCTTAGTGGCTAGACCAGAGAGCGCGAATCAGGACCCAAGAGACAGTATTGTGTGTAGCCAAATCACCGTAGCTACTTGCTCAAAGGTACAACCACACCATTTTCTGTTTTGGACATCATATACCTCGAAAGTTATTTTTATTGTTATTTAATATTAAGCCCCTATAAAACTCTTGTCGAAGTTCCTGGGTTCATTGTAAGACTCACACAACATGATGTACATATGTATCTCAAGCGGTCAAGTGTTGTTCAAAACCCGTTGGACAGCTACATCAATAAGCAAACAATGCCATCCAAGTCGTGTGAATAGTCGTACATTTCTCGTCGGGCGTCCTCCTCAGTCGTTACTGGGGAATACTAACAACCTAACTCGAGTTTTTGTTATCTTTTTATTGCTTGCAACTTTTCTTGTAAATAAATTTCTCTTGCCTGCTGCAAAGCATTTTGGCACTTTGACATTCTTCACTTCATCTTCCCCCTTTTCATAGGAGGCAATTGAGGACCACCTGCAAACGTTGAGCACGCAAACTGTAATTCGGCAGTTGCATTGTCGTTCATATTTCAGATCAGCAAGGCTACGGATGTGCTTGGTTGTGCTTAAGCGAGCATGCAGAAAATGATTGCTACAAGCCCCATCAATAGGCCATTGGGCAACTCAGATAAGCTGAAACTGTGCGGTGCCTAGTCTTTGTTTGTTTGTTTTGGTTTCATGGTGGTATTGTGGTCAAATCAGCGTCACCTAAAAGCGACGTTTATGTCTTTCTCTTGAAACCTTCGTTGTTCTATTGCTTCGAAAGTATTTTGAGTATTTCTTCTCAATGCTAATTTGGGTCAATTTAGGCTTTAAAGGATTGAAGAATACATTTGATGTTCCTTTAGTTAATGTTGATATCATTGTACTTTGCCGCTTCAGAAGTATATCAGAATAAAACCGCTTACTCCTTTCGTGGGGTCTGGCCTGCTGCAAAGAGGTAGGGGTGAGCCCATAAAATTAAATATTTTTAATAGGGGGATAGTTTGTCTGCATAAGCTTGAAATATTGGACCAAATCCGATCAGAGTTAACTCTTACTATTTTATCCAATATCCATTGACCATTGCCCAATTACCTCTGCTACTAACGGTATCGAAATGGAGACTTTTCTGTTGTTATAGTGGACAGAGAAACTATTGGGACCGAGGGGCGAAATACCCAGTGACTCAATTCCGTTGTTGTTGTCAACATACGTTTCACGGGCAGATTTCCGTGTCCACCAATAGAGCTACAGAATAAAACTAAATTTTCTGCCAGACTACTTGTCACTGTAAGGACACTAAACAGTGGTGGAAAACTATCGTTAGACTTTACTTTCGATATACACCGATAGCATTGAAATACGCTATCTATGCCAAAATAGTCCACTAATATCAATACGATAAAATCGCATTTTTAAAATATTTTTAAAGGATCAAAAGAGGTAATTAAATTTTCGAACATTCAAAATTACTCAGAGCATGTGTAAACGTCTTTACACCATCACCGATACTATCGATAGTAATAAGTAGTAGTAGATAGTAGATAGTATTGATAGTAATGCCGATTGATGGCAAACCATCGATATATCGATAGAAACGCTCATAGTTTTCCACCCCTACTGACGTTACTATTTGAAATCTCTAATGGGTCAAGGATATAATTAGCATGCCATACATAAACTTTTTAAGTGCAAAATATAAAATTTTTTATCTGAAATCCAACACGAAAGTGTGGCTGTCAACGAACACGCAAAAGTGAAAATAAATATCACAAGCAAAATTGCCAAATTCGTAAACCCATCGATTTTATTTAAGAAATTTCAACTGTCTTAAATTCCATTAATTTTATACCCAAATTGTGAGCTTAAGTACCATGACATCAGAGTTATTTCTTTTGATTTATGTCGGCTGAGATTTTAAGTGGTTAGTAATGCCGCAGCAAGACGAGCAATGTGAACTTGAATTGAATGTTTATTGGCATTTGGTTGCATTGACTCAAGAAATAGTACAATGACCGGGAGCGTGTGGAAGCGAGTGTGTCTCGTTATACCCAGCAGAGAATTGGACTTGATAAGAACGATTAGACTTTGGTACGAGTCATAGCTCAATAAACAAGCAATGTCATAGCTAAATAAACAAGCAATGCGATCATATGTTGCCTTAACAGTTCTAAGGTAGCTTCGCTTTGTCTTTTTTTATAAAAATTATAATTATTTTTTTATACTTTTTATTAATTGTTGTATTAAAGTTTATTGGTCTATAAAAGTTAATTAAGTTATTTGAGTTCAAGCCCGTTTTTGTTATTATTGTAAAATGGTTATTTTTACAAAGTTTTTTAGCTGACAAACAAACCATCGTTCTGATAGCCTAATAGTTAACAGAACGTTATAAAACTGCTCTGCTGAAAACGTCTAGCTGTTCCCGAAATAGATCTATAATAAAAGCTAGGGATATTTAGAATATTTTGCTAGCTAATTAATGCAAATTTTGATCCTTAAAATCGGAGAGTGATTAACTAATTTTAAACGTTCAAGTTGATAGAAAATTTCCAAATATACTAGATTTAGAACTGGAAACCGTGATTTTTTCTAGTACGAAATAAAAATGTAGCATGTCTGCTGTCCTGGCTACCCAGTTCGAAACAAAATAGTGGTAGAGCTTAATATTATAGGCTCTATGCAATGGACCAGTGCAGGTGCTAAGAAAAGTGGTGCACTCAGTGGTTTAGTTCCTTATTGCGTAGGGTACGTTTACAAGCATGCGTGCATTTGGATTAGACCGACCAGAAAAAAAAATCTTATTTTTCCAGACTTAAAACAGGATAAGGCATTTTTCTATCAAATGCAGTACAAGCACCATTATCCTAATTATAATTCATAAAATGTACCAGCGTATGTTCGGCAGTTTCGATATCATCGTAGGTTTCGCAAATCTCATCATTAAATACTCTCCTATGGCATAACTGAAATCACCATAAATCTTCTATCTACGTTCTCGAACTCTCCAAGAATTGTTGTTTAATGATCCAGATTTCTCTACCAACCAAGTATACAGACATGAGATTTATACAATATCGAAAAATGTACAAAACAAAAAAATTAGTTTAAAGGAGTGTTGCGCATAAAAGGAGGCTCATCTTACCTGGTTTATGCACTTTACTACCCTATGCGATATCTATTCTGCTTTCGACAATGTCTATGATTCCGAGATATACATCAATACAGATTTCCGATTCAATCCAGAATGAGTACTTTGCATTTTCCTCGTTCACCGCAATACCAATTTCAGACATATCGTGTACCCCTCTGTGCGCAATTGTGATGCAAAAAAAAATCCAAATAAAAAAGTAGTAAAAGTACTAAACAAGTTCGTTACTAAAAATTATGCTTCCAGGAAGCTTTTTTTTCGTCAGTAACGGTCTAATATACACCCACATACACAGACATTTCTTTAAATATCAAATAACTGGAAAGTCAAATTGCTCGTTTGACTTCTTGAAACTGAATGCTTTAAATCAAATATCTTATGTATATATAATTAAAAATATACACACTTTGTTATATTATGCATTCAGATGTGATTGATTTGCAGGCAATAACTTAAATAATTTCATCAGAAATGTTGCTCACATTTTGCGAACAGCTGACGTTTTTTACAGCCGGGTTGGGTGACGTTGAATTATTTAAATAAAAAATAAATTTATAAAGGAATTCAAAAAAATTTGAGTAACGAAATAGGCTTCGATTAATATTCAATTATTAAAAAAATAAGCAGTTCTTATAGTATATTTACTAATATATAACTTATAAAATCGACCCAAAATAGTCGATTTAAATGAAAATAAAACTCAATTATTTATACACAACTTTAATTAACGCATTTTTTTCTTCTTTATAGTTATGCATTCTTCGTCTTTCCAGTTTGATAGAATTATTATTTCGTTAGCGTTGAGACGAGGGGACGCAGAGTTAAAAACTTAAGTAAGTGGGTTGCTTGCTTGAAGTTGGGATACGAGGTACTGGCAAGTAACTTTGCTTTAGCGTCATGACATCAGTTGTTTGTTTCTTGTGACTGAAGCTCTTTTATCTACTAAGGAGGTAGCGTAGCAGCGCATGACATGTCAGTTTTAATATTTTAATACTAGCAAATATAATTTATTTCAATATATGATAAAGTTGACAATTTTGAGGTTTTTTAATCTTTCCACTGATTTTTATCGACTATATTTTGTGTTTGCAATTCTGATTTATTTTTTGTATTGATAAAAATTTACGACATACTAAAGTTAAATATTGTTATGTAAACACTAATTAAAAATTTTTACTCAACCTTGAACGATCACAAAGTAAAGGGTGTTTTTTTAGGGGTATAGAACTTCGAATTGAAATAAAACACAAGAAAATCGTTTTAAGGTCCATCAATTTGGCTTTATTGGAAGGATAATTTTATGCCATTAATGTTTAAATATGATTTCGGGCATGTGGCCGCCGCGGCTGGCTCGAATAAAGCCAATTCTACAGGTCCAATTTTCAACCACTTCTTCGAGCATATGGGGCCGTATGTCGGCAATAACGCCACGAATGTTGGCTTCCAATTCCCCTAACGTTTCTGGTTTGTTGGTGTAGACGAGCGACTTCACATATCCCCAAAGAAAATAATCCAATGGTGTCAAATCACACGACCTTGGTGGCCAATTGACAGGTCCATTCCGCGAAATTATGCGCTCATCGAATGTTTCCTTCAATAAATCGATTGTGACGTGCGCTGTGTGGCATGTAGCGCCGTCTTGTTGGAAGCACAACTCATCCACATTCATGCCATCCAATTCGGGAACAAAATAGTCGGTTATCATGGCTCTATACCGGTCTCCATTAACGGTAGCTGCCTCTCCAGCATTATTGCGGAAGAAGTATGGCCCAATGACTCCACCAGCCCATAGAGCACACCAAACAGTCAGTTTTTGTGGATGTAATGGCGTTTCAAGGGTCTCATGTGGATTCTCTTCACTCCAAATGCGGAAATTTTGCTTGTTGACGTAGCCATTCAACCAAAAATGAGCCTCATCACTGAACAAAATTTTGCGATGAAAATCAGCATCGAAATCAATCTCATTTTCGGCCCATACACCAAAATCACGACGCATTGCATGGTCTCGCGGCTTTAATTCTTGCACAAGCTGGATCTTGTAAGGTCGCAAGCCAAGATCTTTGCGCAAAATCTTCCATAAAGTTGATGGACAAAGCTCCAATTGCTGTGCACGGTGGCGAATCGATTCATTCGGGTCCTCTTCAACACTTTGCTCTACAGCGGCAATTGTTTCTTCGGTGCGCACTGTTCGACGTCTCTGCGGATGCGTATTATCACATAGAGTAAACGTAGTGCGAAAACGATCCATGGTTAACCGAATTAATTGCTCTGATGGACGATTATGTCGACCATAAAATGGACGGAGCTCACGGTAAACTTCGCGAACTGAACCATTATTTTCGAAATAAATTTGCACGATTTGCAAGCGTTGTTCTTTTGTCAACCTGTTCATGATGAAATGGCAAACCAAACTGAACATAAATGACATTAGAGTTGCCAGATTTGACCACAAAATGCCAGTTTTATCTCTATTCGAAAAACAAACCTGTAAAAAAAACACCCTGTATAATGTTATGACGTAACAGACTTGGAGATCGGCCAAAACTTAAAATATGAGATTGGTGCATAATATTCTCAGTGCCAATACTAGAAAATTTTTGCAGTCTGTACTTGAGCGCTTAGGCTTTGGGTCAGCTGAACATCAGCGTAATTTATAACTCATTAACGTACAGTAGCCTAAGAAAACGTCCATGATCAGGGCAGTATAGTAATTTCTTCAGACATGTTTCTTTGCTTTGCGTGCCGTGAAGATCTATGGAATAGTAGACCCACGAATTTTGAGCACAAACTGATAACGCCGTACTTGAAGTCTTTTTCTGCAGATATCCTTTTTGAAAAAGGTATGTTATAGTATTGGCGGCCGCCGTGGTATAGTGGTAGTGTGCTCCCGAAATATTCTTGTTGCAAGCACCGTCACAGGTAACATGAAAAGTGTCTTGACAGTTGCCGTTCGGAGTAGGCATGGAACATGTACAGTGTAAGACAAAACTAAAGCACTAAGGGCCGGTTTCACCAGCTCAACTTAACTAAGTTAAGTCGAGTTTTTCACTTTTTGGGTTTCACCATCTAACTTAACTAAGTCACAACTTAGTCAGCCTGCCAGCTGACTTATTTTTGACTAAGTCAGTGTTGCTGTCGTTTAAAACCTAAGTGTCAGTAATGCTCCTAACTTGTTTTGTAAAATGGCCCAGCTGGAAAATTCGTCAAGCATGACTTTAACGGCGTACGCTTAGATGCATGTGAACGCTTGTTTTCTAGCATGCAACCATTACGAAACTATCGTTTTCAATTAAGCGCTAATTTAAGTATCTTCCAACTAAAGAGAAATGGGTGTAAGATCAATACATTCCTTCGTGTATGGCCATACATGCCCATTTCACACTGGGGTATTGGGATGCGCAGAGTTGTCTGGTATATATTTAAAAATACTACTCTGCATAAAACAGCTGATCGGGTTGTTGTGTTCAAAATTATTTAAGTCGCTCAGTTGGTGAAACCCAAAATTAAGTTAGTCTCGAATCTGTGCTAACTTAAGCCATCACTTAGTTTTAGTCTTAGTCGCGTTGGTGAAACCGGCCCTAAGAGTCAATCTGCTAAACTTGATTGAATAAAATTCTATGTGCAGGTTTTAAACTTTTTATTTGTTTTTATTGGTGAAGGCCACATATTCACATATTAGTTATTTGAAATATGAAACAAAAAACACTGGTTTCAAGGCCCATTAAAAGAAATTAATTAAACTTTTTTTTCTTAAAAGTGTTATAAACCCCGCAAAATCGTGGTACACGTGAGCCACAAAAACCACGCCGATATATTTCGAAAGGGGCATCCATAAATTTTGTGAGGCATTTTTAGAGAATTTCTATGGAGGCCCCCTCCCCCAAACAACGGTTCGCTTCTTTTATTCAGCCGCTAAACGAGGTTGGATGATCTGTGGAAGTCTTAAAGATTTGCTGGAAATAATTGTTTCGTGGTACATCGCGAAAGAATTTTGCTTAAATTTAATCAAAGGAAATCAGGAAATACTATTTCAAAATATTTTAGCAGTTTTCATGGCCGTATATAGCGTACTACAAATGTCTTCTTGTTTCCACAAGAAGTTTTGTGAAAGAATTTTTGATACCCCCGGTCTTAATCATCTCGGCGGTATACTGCGCCAAGTAACTATCATTAATCTTATGGCGCCAGCTACGTAGAGATTCTCGATTAATTCAAAATATATATCACAACAACCCCAAATTGCCTGCTTTTCTGCAGAAAAAATTTCAACGAAATTTCTACAAAGGTATTTATTTAAAGTAACCAAATTTAAATCGCTTTCATCACGCATGCGCATCACGTGAAAGTAATAAAACCAAAAAAGTACAAACCCTCTCGCCCTTTTTCTTCCATAAATATTTACTATGTAGCTGCTTTAAAAAGGCTTGCTTTCAAACATATCTACTTATATGTAAGTTAAAACAACAAAAACTTTCATAGCTCTGACGTTTTATGCGTACTATTATTTTCATAACTTTGAACAAACAAAAATCTGTGACGCGTAACGCTATTTATTTATTTATTAAACTTTAGAGTAAAAGTAACAGTGCTCACAGATTTGGTCATTGGCAGAATTTTATTTTGTCACTAATATATTCAACTGGCATACATTTGTAGTGAATAACCTAAATAGGCGTAATACGCATAGGTTTTTGGTCATGTACTTATGCGCCTATGCGTCTGAAGTACGATAGACATGAAATGGTGCGCTGATCATAAAAATGTCTGCTTGATCAGTAGATACTAGGGATGCCAATTTTTTTAAAATTATAAAAATTTCGGAACTTTCGGGATAAAATTTTACATTCCTGGTATTAGTCCCGGTTTATATTGAAAAAAGTGATGAAAATGTTTAAAAATCTATCTAACTTTAATATATATAACAAATAATGAGATTTTTAATATATTTTTTAATTAAAACGAAAGTTACTTCGGCCATTTTTTATTCGGCATTTCGGTGCTAGTTAAAATTTTGTCTGCTTGACTAAAAAAAAATTTTGAATTGGAAGCAACAAAAAGTAAGCAATTAGAAAAAACTATAAGCGCTTAAAATTTTTGTTCTGTTTGTATTTAATTTTCAAAGGAAATTTAAAATAATGAATAATAATTGTTCCTTTTATTAAGGAAAATTATTGTTGTTTTTTATTTTTGCTTTTTTATACCAACAATTTTTGTTGATTTACGGCCTGTACATTTTCAAGTATTCATGAAACGAGCGCAAGGCCAAGAATAATAATTTTTCACTTTTAGAATTTTTATGAAAATTATTATTGTTTTTATTTATTAATAATCATTTTAATTAATTATTAAAAGTTTTTTGATTGAATAGAGTAGGAAAAATGTTTAGAGACAACTGCCATAGCTTTTCTTATATATCCATTTCGGGAGCTGCTAGACTTCACTCATCAGAGAAATTTTGGCACGCATTGCTAACCATTAAGCTAACAGTACGCTGGTTTTGATGTCAATTTTCATAAAAATTCAAAAAGTGAAAAATTATTATTCTTGGCCTTGAGCTCGTTTCATGAATACCAGTATTTTATTTTTTTTTAATAATTAGTTTTAATTCATTAAAAAAGATTTTATTACAATAGAATAGGAAAATTGTACCAATAAGAAAAGCTATGGCGGTTGTCTCTAAAATTTTCCTTTTCTATTCTAAACAAAACTTTTAATAATTAATTAAAAATAATTATTAAAAAAATTTAAAAAAAAAAATTATAATTTTCATAATGAAAAGAAAAACTATTATTCTTGGCCTTGAACGCGTTTATAGTCATTTGCGTTCAAATAGACAGAGGGACGGGGAGACGGATAAGGCTAAATCAACTCAGCTCATCGTCCTGATTATTTCAGTTTACTTATTAAGGCCGGTATGCAGATCACAAGAAAAGCACAAACTCCATATAAAAAAACGCTTAAGAAATGCTTAAGAAAATTTCTTGGGTTACCTCTTCTTGAGGTAGTACGCAGTTCTCAACGTAATTTTACTACTATTTCAGCGTGAAATTTGAGTACGGCAACACAGGTTTCCGCAAGAAATATATCAAGCGGAATTTATTTCTTGAAGAAAACAGTAATTTGGTAATACGCCACCTGGTAAAACACGTCCAAAAATGTCGGGAGAGGTATCAAAAGACGCGTTTCGACCTCGGTATCAATAATCCGAAAGCGGAAAAGAAAAATTGTGTTTCAGTGAAAAGTTATTGGCAAAAAACGTTTAATTCGTTTATTTGCTTATGTGCTCTTCTTCTTGCTGCTTCACCATGGATTTTTATTGCTTCCATACTACTATTTTTCACGCAAGAAAAATTGCTAAATTTTTCTTGAGCAATTTCTTGTGATCTGCATACCGGCCTTTAATGGGCCCATCTCTTCTTCTTCTCATACTTACAAACATTTCATGTTCATGAAAGGTATGAAAATCAAAAAAGATATATAACTTTCCTATTGCAGTTGGGGTATTAACTACTTGCCCGGATATTTTGCTTGTGTGTTATCCGATTTGAAGCATATTACTATTGAGAAGCGGCTGACCAATTTTGATTGAAATATCTAGTTCATACTATAAGCAATCGCCTTTGAAAATAGCAGAATTTTTGTGCTAAAAAGTGGGCGACGCCACGCCTACTTCCCCAAATCCACACAATTTTTTTTTGCGGTCGAGTTTTGCTTAAAAAGCTAATTATGTGTGCAAGTCTTATTGATATAGCTTGCATGGTTATGAAAATATCGCGTTCAACATTTTACAAACAAAACTTTCAGAACTATGTTAAAAAACTGGGCGTGGCCCTTAACCGGTTTCGCAAATTTTTACAACAAACATTTATCTTTATATGTTCAACATTTTCGCCAAATATCGTTTCGATAAATCAATTTTTGCCGGAGTTTAGGCATAAAAAGTTTTGTGGACACTTTGAAAGTGAAACATAAATGATATAAAGCTTTTGTACGCAAAGTTATTGCCTATTAAATATATCTATAATCCTTTTCAAAATCTTTTGTATACAAGTGGGCGTGGCTCTCAACCGATTTCGTCCATTTTTATAATAAACACTTACCTTTCGACAAATCAATTTTTGCAGGAGTTATGGCATAAAAGGTTTTTTGGAATAATCTGCTGTGAAAGGGCGGGGCCACTCCCATTTTCGAAAATTTATATTTTTCGAATTTCTTCGTTCATGAAAACTTTGACACAAAGTTATTGCCTATTAAATATATCTATGATCCTTTTCAAAATTTTTCATATAAAAGTAGGCGTGGACCTTAGCCTGTGCCACGCCCAGTTTAAAAAATTTCTTGAAAATTTGTTTTCTGTCTGAATGTTAATGTACATACCAAATTTTATCCTTATAGGTGTATTATGTTCTGAATTTTTTGTATTTTCGAAAATATTCTATATATAAAAAATGGGCATGGATATCATCGAATTTCGCCCATTTTAAACAGCGCTCGGAGAGGAGTGCCAAGTAACCTGCATACCAAATTTCATTCAGATATCTCAAAATTTACTCAAGTTATCGTGTTAACACACGGACGGACGGACGGACGGACATGGCTTAATCAATTCCTCTTTTCCTCCTGAACATTTTGATATAAATAAGTCAATATCTATCTCGATTTGTTAATGCCGTTACATACAACCGTTAGGCGTTACATACCACCGTTAGGCGATTGACTGACATATGAACCTTCTGTGCGTAGCCCTACTAGGTATGAAAAATACCAAATCAGGAGCCAGCACTAAAACCCGGACCGAAACAAACACAAGGACCCATTTTAACATTTACTATAAACTGATTTGGCATACTACTAGTACTAGTCTCTTCTTCATTTGATAACGGAATACATTGAGATTACATCAATAAAAAAAAATTTAAAGATTATCACAGAATCTTTTAAATAAAATAACATTTTACGATTCAAGCTTTACTTACGTATGGAAGTACGTTAAATTAACAAGCTGAAGCTTTCACGGTTTTGCCATCAAATTTTTTTAAAACTATTTATCAGCGGTTTTACTCTTTCATGCTAACATTAATATTCATTTAATTATAATTAAGTTTCTAAATATAGAAAATTTCCAAAAGTATCCAAATCATCCGAAAGCAAAATATTTATAAACAAAACAATTTAAGCACCTGACGCATGCTTTTGTTTATACCACAGCGGTAAACCAAAAATTGTTTAAACATTATTAAAAATAAAGCGGCCACAAGCTAATAATAGCCATCGTTGGAATTTCACAAAAGTTTACTTTGAATTGTTTTACTGGAATTCTCACTTTAAAGAGAGATGCAATATTTCCCAAAACTTGCTTTTACTGGATGTACTCGAATTATCAATTATTAGCAGTATACAAAGGGAAGTATGCAATTCGAATCGGTATTACCCTTGAAATTAGAGTTTATACGAAAGCATCGAGCCACGCTTGTGTCACTAAAGCATGTACAAGTTCCTCCTTGCTGTGGCATCAGTCATAGCTCTATAGCAGTTAGTTAGATAGCTAACGATATAGACTGAGACGGAAAAATATTTCTTATGGACTATTTCACGTGTTTGGGAAGTCACAAATCTTATCACTTTATACTATTTCACCTATGTTGCAGACCTGTTAAATAATGATGACTACTCGTAATGATTACCGGTTTGATTAATTACTTTATTGAGAATACATTTAATGATTGATTACCAATTACTTTCTATTTGTAATGATTATTTTACAATTAATTGAAAAAATAATCAAAAAAGTCATGATTTTTTACGATTATTAAAAAAAAATGAAAAATAATCAAAAGTAATCAAAACAACCAGTTTTGTTTTTTTTTTTTTTATTTTTAATATTTTTCAGTATTGTTGTAGAAGCACATAGTAAATAGGCACATCAATAATACTCAAAAAATTAAAAAGAATCAAAAACAAGTAAGGAAAGGGCTGTCTTCGACTGTGCCAAAGACTTTATACCTTACATAAATACGCATCGCGGTTTTAAGTGTCCGATCCTTACCCACATTTAGTAAAAACTCTGCAAAACTGCTCATTTAAAGATACATAGCCCAAAACCCATTTATCGGAGCAATCGATTGCTTCGGAGCTATGCGTTGCATTGGTCCGATCATACTGGCTCCGACAAATGATTAACGCTTTACAAAATGGCTACCTCTTATCAAATTTCATCGAGATATCTCTAAAACTGAGGGACTAGTTGGCGTTCAAACAGACAGACGGACGGACGGACATGGCTAAATGGAATCAGCTCATCGCCCTGATCATTTCGGTATACTTATTCGTGGGTCCATCCCTTCTTCTTCTCATACTTACAAACATCGGACCAAAGTTATAATACCATTTCATGTTCATGAAAGGTATACAAAATTTAAAAAAATCCAAAAGTAATCAAAACAATTTTTTTTGATTATTTTTGATAATTTCTGGTTGTTTCTAATATTTTTTATTTCTTCTAATCGTAATTAATTAATAATTGCCTTTTCTTGAAAAGCAATTAAAATAATCATTACAAAATTAAAAAAATTAACTAACTACCAATCAAATTTGACAGGCCTGCTTCAATGATATTGTGTAACAGAAAGTTCCGTTCACAAATCTGTCAAGTTGAGGAGGAAGATCACTTTGTCCCTTTGACTTTTTCACTTACGATGGTACCTAGGTTATCCGTCAAATTATGTGGTGGCAGTTAGACAAATTTATTTGCTTCTGTATCCAAACCAGAGAAGGCACAAAATCCGGAGGTGAGCGAGCGCTTTAGTCTCGCTATTTTGACCATCTTCTCAAACATCAAGTTGAAGCAATTTCAGGATCAGTAGTCGCCTTATCTGAAATATCACTAGGTCTCGAGCGGCTAGGTTAGGTCCTTTGGGATCCTCACGGAGCTAAGGTGTTCCTTCATGACATTTGGCATTGTCTAAACAATTTACAGGGCAATCAAATACAGACATAGATGCATATCGGCGGCATCCAATAAACTAAATTGTAGTAATTGTAAATGTGATATTTTGTCACTAAAGTGGTTTTGGCGTTTAAAGTTCCACGCTCTGCGCACGCAAAAATTGTAAACAAATCAAATGAAGTTATGCATGCAAACATGTCAAAACGCAGTATTTATGGCTCAGAAGTGATAGACAAAATTTTATAATTTTTATCGCTTTTTTAATGTCGCATAAGTTCAGTGCGCTATGCGGCAAGTACATGTCACTGACTAGTCAATAGGTGAGCGCGGCAGTGTGTGTTTGACTTTTAGGCGGCATTTCAATTTAATTAACCCTAGCCACCTTAGTGAGGCAGTGTTGAACAAAGCTACTTCTACATTAGACGGAGCTAAAAAAGAAAATTATTTTGAAAATGTGATTCATACTATTTTTTAGAATTGTGAAATAAATAAAATAAAATTTCTAGAGGTAGAACAGATCTAATTTTTATTTTAAAATTGCCAAATAATTGATGTTAAAAAAATTAAGCTGTTAGTTTTGTAGGTAATTTAATTTCCCACAAAAAAAGGAGAATAAAAATTTTCGTCAACTGGGCCGTTCCAGAGTGTAATATGGTTTTCTGATTTCGCGTTTTTACTTTTCTAATTTGTGACTATTCATTTTAATTAAACCATAGAAGTTATTTGAAAGTTTAACCTTAAGAACTAAAAACACACATAATTTTTTAAAAATATATTTCTTTTAATGGTACTATTTTCCGAATTTTAGCCATTTGGAACGATAAATGCGGGTTTTGCAACAAAAGCCGACCATCGTCACCTGTCGGAATTTATTTTCGTTACATTACATTGTTATCGTCACCTGAACAAGACCTGTTAAATTTGATTAGTTGTCAATTAATTAGACGTCTTTTTAAATTGGTAATGATTATTTTAATTGTTTTTCAAGAGGGGACAATTATTTAATTGATTACGATTAAAAAAAATTTTTAAGTAATCATGATTTTTTACGACTATTAAAAAAAGTCAAAAATCGATAATAATCATAAAAACTTGCTTTGATTACTTCAAATTTTTTTGATTTTTTTAAATTATTTTTAATCGGTATTGTTTATGTGCTTCTACAACAATACTGAAAAAATCAAAAATAATCAAGAAAAAAATCAAAAAAAAAAAAAACCAAAAAAACCGAAAATTATCAAAAATAATCTAAAGGAATCAAAACAACTTTTTTTTTTAAATATTTTTGATTATTTTAGATTTTTTTTAATAATCGTAAAAAATCATGACATTTTTTTGATAATTTTTTAAATTAATTAAAAAATAAACATTAAAAATTTAAAGTAATGGTTCAAATGGATTCTCAAGAAAATAAATAATCAAACCGGTAATCATTACGATTAGTATTCGTTATTTAACTGGTCTGACCGAAATAATGGTGAAAACTTCAAGACCCTAACTCAACGGGATAGTGGTTTAAAATCGAATGCAAAAATCCGGTAACAGATACCACCAAATCGATCTCATAAAAACATTTTGAAATAAGACCAGTTGTGAACATGGCCTTTGTCACTAGGCAAGCAGAAAACACTCTATCGGGTAATAAAAACGTTCAGTATTAATTTCTGAAATCATTTTTTTTTACCCACTCTAATGTATGTTTATGTGCATGTGGCAACATTATTTACTGGTGCGTACACCGCTCAGCTAACTCTGCGTTTGAGTGAATATGCAGTTGCTTGTCGCGGTGACAGTTAACACTTGTGAAGTGATAAACAATGAAAATGAAATTAAATGCGAACACACTTACCTACAAACTTAGTAGGGTAAAATACTTGTACATGGAAGAATTTATCTGGGAAGTAAGCGTACCAGCTGGAAATGATGTGTAAGAATAAGTATTCTCTGTAAATCGAGTCTGACATTCAAGACCTTACCATAAATATGCGAACAGATTTTCAAATATTTAACGAATATGAGCAATATGTATGTATGTGTATATGCAGAAGTACCCAATAAACAACAAAAAAAGAATAAACAAATTTTTCAGAAAATGGTAATTCTCAATATGATTTTCTTCATGTTTTATCATTTAAGATTGACCAGATAATTATAGTTCTCCAATGCTCCTCAAATTGATTTCCAACCAAAAAATGTTTATTGGGTAGATATGCACATAATTTTTCTATTGCTTATAATTATACGCACAATTGCATTCATACATATTAGACTAAGCCAAAAACAATTATTCTTTGGAAAAAAAAAAACAATACACAGTAAAAGTTTCAGACCTTAATACCTATCAACTTTTATTGCCCTAAAATTGCTAGTTCAAATATTTTCTGACTGATCTCGTTTTTGCTTTAAACTGTCAATGAATTGTAGTAAACATTTAAAAACAGAAAATCCAGCTCTCCACAAAAATAACATACTTTAGTCAGGTGGGGCTTTTAAAAAAAAAAAACCCTTAAACATTGGTATGGTTTCCTAATTGCACGCTTTTAGCTCCAAAATTTCTCTAAAACGCAAAAACTAAAAAAGAGCAGACACAAAGTTTGAGAGAGAGAGAATTGTATAGTTTAGAAACGATTGTCAAACCATTTTTAATTTAGCAACTTTTCGAAAGTTATTTACTATTGAAGTTAAACAGAGTAAAATTTCTGTTTTTCGCTTTTTGTTTTTCTCCTGTCACAGCCACCTGACGAAATTTTTATTCACAACTTTTTTTGCGCAGAATGCAATTTTCTTCAAAAGTTTGTGTACTTCAATTGTTTAGCAGTTTAAAAGTAAATATGAAAGTAGCAATAGTAGTTCTCTAAAAATAAATATTAATAATGCCAAATATGTTTTTATTTTAAATTGATATTATTTGAAATATATATTTTTTTTAATTATATCGATATAATTTTTTAGACCTTAGGACATTATTATTTATTTTTAGAGGTCTACCATTGCTAGTTTAAATTTTTTAGACTGACCTCATTTTTACGTTTTCCCAGCAAAATTTTCAGAATAAAATATATATTTTTTGGTACACCCTAGTATATAATATACATACGCAATGCATCCACTCTGCAGCTATCGACAAATGCACTTAATCAAAATGTTTCAACAAATTATCGCTTGCACTTACTCGTATTTACATGTTTACATATTTACATACATCGACACATAATTACAAGCGCACTTAGCACTCAAATTTGTTTATTGACATTTTATTGGTTTCGATGCTTTCTAGTACATTGTAGTCGGAATAAAACATATAAACCATATGTAAGGTATAAAGATCCCTGAGCTCAAATCACTCCCATGATAACAATTTCAAATTAAAGCTTGAAAGACTTCGACTGAAAAGTGTTTCAAGAATTATGACGTGAAGGTAAAGGGGGCAACTTTGCTGTGCGATTTGTTGTAATAGCCCTTGCAAGTACTGTTGGTCATTGCTCTGGATGCTCATCTCGTCATGTACATCATGAAAGTAATGCTCTCCAGGATTAGAAAAGACATATCTGCGCTAATTACACGGCGAAACTAAAAAAACAAAGGGAGGTGGCTTTAAATCCATAAGCGAACTGGATGTACGCACTTCTCATCGACTGGACTTGGAAGGGTAGTCGCGTTCAACTCAATACCTAACCAAGGATGAATGATGCCTTTCACGGTTAAATGAAATCGTTCGCACAATAATCGGGGTATTAACTGAAGTTGCTAATACTAAGTTTAGCAAAGGAACATCAGCATATTCCAAACCTTCTGACAAAGTCAGAAAACTCGAATAATCATTTTATGGCCAAACTGTGCGCATGTCTCTGTGCAGCAATGAATGCAATATCGTGGGATGAGCCCAAGAGTCATAAAGCAGCTAAGCAAGGAAAGGCATATACCCGATATTCCTCCTCTCTTCGGTAGCCGAGACAATAGAGAAAGTTCCGCAAAAGGGCACAGCAGCGCAATGTTGATTTGAAAGTTTTAACAAAGTCAACTAAGATACTACTGAACGATATTGAGAAAATTCGTTCCCATTAAACCTGAAGGCATGCCATGACATAGTCCCAAGCACACCTGTTAATTTGATTAGGAATTAGTAGTCAGTAATTAGACGGCTTTTTTAATTGGTAATGATTCTTTTAACTGTTTTTAAGAAAAGGCAATTATTAATTGATTACGATTAGAATAAATCGAAAAAAATCCAAAAAAAAAAAGATAAAAATCGAAAAGAATGAAAGATAATTAAAAAAAAGTGGTTTTGATTACTTCTGAATATTTTTGATTTTTTTTTTCAAAAAAAGAAACCTAAGGCAATCAAAAAAAAGTTGTTTTGATTACTTTTGATTATTTATCTTTTTCTTTGATTATTTTTAATTTATTTTTCGGTATTGTGGATGTGTATGTTTATTTGCTTCTACAACAATACTAAAATAAAAATCAAAAAACATCAAAAAAAAAAAATAAAAAGCATAAAAAACAAAAATAATCAAAAGTAAACGAAACAACTTTTTTTGATTAATTTTGTTTTTTTTTTATTATTTTTTGAATTAATTGTAAAACAATCATTAAAAATTGTAAGTAATTGGTAATCAATCATTAAATAGATTCTCAAGAAAGTAATTAATCAAACCGGTAAACATTACTATTAGTAATCATTATTTCACCGGTCTGGTCCCAAGTGGCATAACAAGAAGTATACGGTTTAGGTTATCAAGCACTCACTATACCCCCCCGGTGATCTCAACTGGGGTTATGACACCTTTGGGCCTAAAAAATCATTAGTGTTTAATATATACAACTCTTATGAATCTTTCCTGCCAGAAAAGTTTCCATTATTTACCAGTAGCCATCTCGGCAACAGCTTTATTTTTTTTTCCATTTTTTTTATTTATTTTTTTTCGTACTCTCAACAACATCTACACAGAGTCGGAAAGCCCTTCTGTTAAACTCACTTTTAAAAACCCATTTTTAGCAAAACAATATGCAAAAGTACTTTGGTATTTCATTGCTTTCAGAGAGTGTTTAAATAAACTCCTTGGATGGGGCTTTTATCAGATAAAATCATAAAATAAAGCAGCTTAGTGAACTTGAAATCAGCAGTGGATGTGATATAAGGTAGTCTCACGTTACACTTTTTCATGAAATCACCAGCTGCCATAGTTAGGTATTCCCAATTATCGTTGTATCGATATATTTACAAAATTTGTCATATATTTATCATTTTCCACACAGCTTGTTTATTTATTTTTCTTCTTTTTTGTTGTACTACAGCTCATTATGCTCGCACGTACTCGGTTGTGTTTGCTGATAATGAAATTTGATAGATAATGGGGGAAACGTTGGTAATAATTGAAATTTATTAATAAAAGTAGCAAATACTTACCGATTGGACTTTTTAGATAAGTGTACATTAGACCGCTACAGATTTAGTTTTTTCCATTTTTATTTGAAACGGGCTCAAATGATATTCTTCGGGTGAGTAAATTTATTTTTGACATTACCCAATTTAAACCGCCGAATTTTGAATGATAGAACAATAATTTAGTAACTTCGTGTTCATAGCCAGGGGAGACTGGGTGAGGATGTATGTATCCCGCTTGCAAACTTTAAATTTAATTAAAATGTTGAAGTCCTCTAAAGGGCGACGACAATACAATTATTCCATATTTTGATCCCATCTTGATAGGAAGCAGCAGTAAATTTGTCCTTTGGAGAATTCTGATTAAATAATAGACTTTAAATGTTGTGCTATTTTAGAAATTTCCGTTTGGACTTTAAGAAATTGGGTTTCTTTGAGTATAATAATGCATGCACAACCAACGAATTTTTTTCCCTGGGATGTTCGTCGCCGTTCGGTTGTGAATTTTTTTAGAAGCTTCAAGTGTCTAGCTGCACGGGAAGTTGTTTAAAAATCGATAGCAGAGTTCCACAGTGCATACAAGTTTCCCTAATATCTCTATCTAGCTTTTCCTTGAATGGACCGTAGTGACGGTGTACCGAACGAGCACTATGCTTCAAGTCCTAACGGAATTTTACTCCAACTGTTTTTTCCATAGTTTCGTTAAACCAAGACCTGGTTCTATACGAGGTGTGTTCAAAACGTATCGCGAATTTTGAATTTTCGCTGGTTACGTATATTCGAATTTCGAATTTTTTGTGGCGTTATGTTGGTACTCATGTCTCTCACTTATGCCGACAAGCTCGGCCATTTTGAATGTTCAGTTAATTGTTGACAGCTGCTTTGCTTGCACGTGTTTTGGATCGTCTTCGATTTTTACCTATTCAAAAAAATGGATCAAAGAACCTGTATCAAATTTTGTGTGAAAAACGAAATTAAGTGCGCGGATGCATTCCGAATGTTGACGTTTGTCGGTGGTACAAAATGTTCTCAGAAGGCCGAGAAGATGTGCAAAGAAGAACAAAAATTGGCTTTTGCACCACGAAAACGCCCCTGCTCACGCATCGTTGCTTGTGCGCGACTTTTTTGCCAAAAACAACACACTAATTATGCCACAGCCACCGTATTCCCCAGATCTGGCCCCCTGTGACTATTTCTTGTTCCCTAAACTGAAGAGGCCCATGAAAGGACGACGTTACGCTTCTCTTGACGAGATAAAGACGGCATCGAAGGAGGAGCTGAACAAGATACAAAAAAATGATTTTTTGAAGTGCTTCGAAGATTGGAAAAACCGTTGGCACAAGTGTATAATATCTCATGGGGATTACTTTGAAGGGGACAAAATAGATATCCAAGAATAAATAAATAATTTTTGAAAAAACACAAAATTCGCGATGCTTTTTGAACACACCTCGTACATGTTCCAAGAGACAATAGCTTACTGGGAAGTTAGTCAAAAGTCGTTAAAAAGTGTTTACTGAATTAATAGCCGTTTTTTATTCGTCATTTCTATGCTAGATACAATCTTTTCTGCTAAAAAATGGGCAACCAAATAAGCGCTTACAATTTTAGTTGCTAAAAACAAGTTCACAATTTCATTGATTATCAAAGCAAATTCAAAAATTTTAAAAAAATTTAATTTCATTGTTTTATTCATAAGTCGCTACTTGCTGACAAAAAAAAACTAACACTTTCCAATATTAAATTAAAACAAGTAAGGACGGCGCTGTCTTCAGCTGTGCCGAAGGCTTTATACCTTTCATGAATACGTGCAAACTTAAATACGCATTGTTTAAAGTTCTCTAAAACTTTGTCGAAAATACATCTAATTTTCTTCTATAATAAGCTTTATTTGTTTACGGGAAGTAGCCATAATCCTCTTATCTGAACGATCGGTATAATTAGTTGCTCATACGCAACGTCCGCCGAATATCCTCTGCGTCGAAATTCCTACTGATATAAAACAAATTTGTGTGTAAATGATCGATCAAACCTAACTTATATTTATATTTAGACCATTATAAATTACCGATAATTCTCATCAACCTCAGACTGTTTAGAAAGCTTTCTCAAGCTCTTGAAAGTCATGCCTCTTTCTCACTTTTCTTCTTTTTTAAACCCGAATAGCTCCCAAATATAACGAAGATGTTGTGGAAAGAGTTACGACGTTTCCAAATAAGTAAGATATATGCCCCCACTGCCGGGTTTTATTGTTAAGTCGAAGATTGCTCTCGGAGAGCAGAAGCGAGGATTAGAAAAAATCATCAGCTCTCTTTATCGTAAACAGCTTTTTGACAGCAAACTTCTGCTTGCCGGTTTTTTTTCCTGCACAAAACCAATTTAACTGTGTCTCAGAACAATGTGAAGACGACACTGTTTTCTGCAATCTGCACCAATGCATTATACTAAATAGGTGATATGTTATCTTTAAACTAAGTTCAATTTAATTATGCCTGTTATCTGAAGAAGAAATCGTAGACTTTTATCTTTGAAGTTTACTGATAACATTTTGCATTAGACAACAATATTTGTTTTCATAATTAAAAGAATGGAAATATGTGCACAAAGCTTACCTGATATTGGCTCTTTGTATTATGGCACGGCGGCCGCCGTGGTGTGAAGGTAGTGTTGCCGGCCTACCACACCGAAGGTCCATGGTTCGAGCCCTGGTACAGGTAACATCAAAAGTGATTTGAAAAAAGTTTTTCAAAAACGGGGTCGCCCCTCGGCAGTGGTTTGGCAAACTCTCCGAGTGTATTTCTGCCATGACAGGCTTCTCAGCAAAAATTCGTCTCCTTTGTAGATGCCGTTCGGAGTCGGCAAAAAACTGTAGGTCCCACCAATTTGTAGGGAAAATTCAAATCGGCACACCACAAATTGGAAGAGAAGCTTGGCGCAAAAATCTCTTAGGAGGTTTATGATGATATACCTGTTGTATATCGCGCCATAGAGATAGAGATTATGGCAATCCTGTGGACGCGCGCCTGTTGCGCCGCTCCAAATAAGAACAATGATGTCACGTTTGAGCGGTTAAAGCTGCACTTTAGTTAACATCAAAAATGTATGAAAAATATCGGTATGGTGCTATTGATCCTGTAGTCGGTGAGTGCACGGTGTTACATCTCCCACCCTCAATCTGCTCAAGCGCAGAGGTGAAAAGATAGTAAAGGCCTTTCTTCAGCGAGAGTGATTTAAAAATCAAAGGAGGAGAGAGACACCAACAGCTTAGAGGCTTAGTGTATAACCACAGAAGGTAAACGTTTTTAAGTTGGCCATAGGAGTATTATGCACTGAATAATATATTTTTTGTATTTTCGAAGATATTCGATATTTTTGAAGTGGGCGCGGTTACCATCCGACTTCGACAATTTCGAATAACGATGAGAGACGAGTGCCAAAGAGCCTGCATACCAAATTTCTATAAGCTAAGGCAAGTTCTCGTGGTTAAAGACCGACGCATTGACATGGCTTATTCAATTTTTGTTTCCCCTGTGCCATATATGTGTATGAATGTATACCTAAGTCTTTATTTAAGTTAGGTTATGCTAGGCTAGATTAAGAATGCTAGACAATTATGTTGTTCTTGTTGTGCTAGCAACTACTTAACCTGCCCAAAGTATCACCTCTCATCCAACACTGTCATCAAGCTCTTCTGACGGAAGTCCCAGAAACTTCGCGGCTTTAACAGGGGTGGACCAGAGTGAAATTGCTGTTAGAAGAGCAGATGAACAGAAGATCAGTATCATAGGGAACGTCGCATGCCGGGCAGACATTTGGCATGTCAGGGTTCAGTCTGGATAGGTAAGAGTTTAGTCTGTTACAGTATCCAGAACGAAGTTGGGCCAGCATGACTCTTGTCTCCCTAGGCAGTTCGCGTTCCTCATCGGCAACAGGTGGAGCTCGTCCCTGTAGGACTGTATTCGCCGGACGAGAATTTAGACAATTATGTTCATTGTGATTGCTTTCAGTGCATGCCGGGTGGAGACATATTTGTTTAACCAGGTATTTTTCAATTACTTCTTGTTAAACCAGTTACTTTCCCGTATAAACTTAAGTTGGATCTAATGACCCACTTCCCTCACTTCTTCCAGACTGTCGAAAAAACTTTCTCCCAGAAATACAAAATGAATTGTCTGCAGTCCTGGCATCGACAGAAAAACTGTTGAATTTACTCCTTTCACTCATCATTCTGACGGCTTCTGAATAGGGAACTTGTTGGTATACGCTATCGTCGGTGCGATAGCACAATGCACTGTAATGACACCTGTAAGTGCTCTCACCGCTGATTTGCCTCTCCAAGAAGATCGTTACATTTGCTGCGATATGACTGCCTGGCTTGAAGGTCTTGCCCCACCCCGGCGCCTTTTTCATTTTGGAGACAGTCGTTAGACCTTAACTTTTCTGCCAGTGACTAAGCCCCCCGTGCAATTCTTCCTCGTAGGATGCCTTACCTTCTGCGCCCGGAATTTGATAACGGACCTGATTTAGTCCGTGGCGGCTGTTAAGCCAGTTTTATAACCGTTTATATTTGCGTCAGGCCTGTTACATAATGACTACTAATCGTAATGATTACCGGTTTGATTAATTATTTCCTTGAGAATAAATGTAATGATTGATTGCCATTGTTTTAAATTTTTAATGATTATTTTGCAATTAATTAAAAAAATAATCAAAAATAGTGGTTTGATTACTCTTGATTATTTTTGATTTTTTTGATTTTTATTTTATTTTTTGCTTGTAGAAGCACATAAATATACACATCAACAATACTGAAAAAAATCAAAAAAGTATCAAAAGTAATTAAAACAACTTTTTTTATTACTTTTGATTTTTTTTGATTATTTTTGATTTATGTTTAGTTTTTTCTAATCGTAATCAATTAATAGTCTTTTGACGTTTGACTCTTTCTAAAGTGCTTTACTTGCCGCGCCTGATATTCTTAATCCTAGACACTACAGTCTTTAAACTTTGCAAGTCTGTTTCTATATCGATTTGCCTACCGTTGGGCGAATGAATACAACTTATATAATCTGTACGGTATGCTCAGCTGAGTATAAAAATAGCATTGGTATATTTTGCTTAACTAGGGGTTTCTAGCTCTAAGTAAGAACAAGCATATTTAAAACATAACAGAGAACTCACGTATCTTATCAATACACCGAGCAGCAAAATAAATAATACACACATACAAAGAAAGCTGTGAAAACACACCCACGATGGTCCCCCTCCAATACATTTACAAATATGCCACACACACAGACGCCTAAAGCTACAAATTGATAAGATTATCACTATTGACTCAATAAATAGCATGAGCGAATGACTAAATAATATAAACTCAGCAAAGTCAGAGCAAAGCCAGTTGTAGATTTTCTCATTGATTGTAGACTTTTTTGGTCATTGAATTGAACAGAAGCAACAACTCTGAAGTGGAGACTGAGAGCGATCTGCTTTAGCTCAAACTTATTTATTGAATAAAATAAAAATAAAATTGTGTTTTGCAGTTGTGTACAGGGTGGCTGATGAAAGCCGCTACCAAAAAAAATTAAATAACTTTTTTTCTATTTAATGAATCTGGTTAATTTTTTTTTTATTTTGCAGATTGACTTTTACGTTTAACAAAAATGGATAACTGGGACACTGAAACAAGAATTTGGATTGTCCGCCGCTATCACGCACTGGAGTCCGTAGTTTCGGTTCAAAGAGAGTATAGGCGCACGTTTGGCGGCAATCCTCCGAGCAGATGGACCATAATAAGACTTGTAAACAATTTTGCCGAGCATGGGACAGTCAACAGAAGACCTTACCATCGAAACCCTTCAGTTCGAACGGAGGAAACAATCGCTGCTGTAGCTGCTGCCATACAAAACAATCCACGTGTTTCGACAAGAAGCTTATCTGCTCAAATGGGTGTAAGCAGACAGTCATTACAGTCAATTATGCACAAAGATTTGGACTTATTCCCATATAAAATTCAAATGGCCAACAAACTGAACGCTGCAGACATGCCGATTCGCTTGGAATTTTGCCAGAAGATGCTTCAAATGGTGGAAGAGGATGGAAACATGTTGAACTGTCTTTTCATGTCTGACGAGGCCCATTTCGATTTAAACGGCAACATAAACAAACAAAATTGTCGAATATGGAGTGCTTCCAATCCACAGATACTCCATGAGACGGAATTGCATCCACTTCGTGTCACAGTGTGGTGTGCAGTTTCATCACGCTGCATTGTCGGGCCCTACTTCTTCGAAGAAAACGGTCACACCGTTACGGTTACTGGAGACCGTTACTTGAGCATGTTGAGAGAGTTTTTCTATCCAGAATTACGCCGAATGAGAATTTCTTTCAACTCTGTGTGGTTTCAGCAAGATGGTGCAGCTCCTCATATAGCCCAACCTGTTATGACAGAATTGCGACGAAAATTTCCCAATAAGCTGATATCCAGAAACTCCACATTCCGTTGGCCACCCAGGTCGCCTGACCTTACTGCACCTGACTTTTTCTTGTGGGGTTATTGCAAACAGGAAGTCTTCAAAGCAAAACCAACAAATTTGAATGAACTAAGGCAATCCATTCGAGAAACAATTGCGGCTATTCCTGTCTCAACTCTCCAAGCAGTAATGAACAACTTTTTGGTAAGATGCCGCACATGCATCGACGAGCAGGGGGGGCATTTAAATTCCATTATTCTTAAAACTAATTAAGCTATATTTAATAAAATTTAATGAGCTTTAACATGAATAAAAGAAAAATGAATTCCATACACTGAAAAAAAAAATTATTTGAGTTTCTTAATGTAGCAAAATTCATCAGCCACCCTGTATTAACAAAGCTGCCAATTAGCGAGTGAATACAAAAAATTACTCAAGATTTTCTTAGAACAGCCACTGAGGTGATATCGGAAAGGCGAAAGCAAAAAAAACAAATACCCTACACGGAAATCAAAGAAACAAAAAGATTATGTAAACGTCTCCATTCTTACCAACAGTAACCCGTAGTAAAGTTTGTATGTATATATATGCTTAACTCGGCTTGTAAGTGGCAAAATATCATAATAATAAATGTTTGTCTGATGAGAGCTGCCTCTCACCGCGATTACTCACACGATTGCCCAATGAACTCAGAGAGTAAACGCATAGAGCTCCGAGTTTGCAAAGTGGAACTTTGCTAAGTCATTTAGCCGAAGCAGTAAATGAAACGGGAGTATGTGTGCTTATTAACGTAGATTATTACGCGCCTGAAACACCTGTTGAATCCTTTGAGGAAATTTCTGCTTTTAAAGTACATATTGCAAAATTTGAAAAAATTGTTTGATGCTGTTGTTGTTTCAACTTTTAACGAATGTAAGAGATCGATGGCTACACCAAAGAGAGTATATATAAATAATATAATACCACTCAGATGTCTTTGCAGACGTCAATATTGAGTGGTAAACAAAAATACCGGGCAACCTAATTGCAAAAATGGTAGGAAAGAAGATTGCCCAAGGGCCTAGGACTGACCGGCATGTCAGCGAGTTATATTTCATCGAGATTTGGTCAACGAGTAATTCTGCTCGGAGCAACGAACTGGTGCCTCTTATTAATATACTCTCTTTGGCTGCACATTGCATATATTCAAGAAAAAATTGATAGAGGGAGTCATTATTTAGCCAACATAATCCAAAGGAATCGTTTTTAGAAGTTTTGTTTGTCGGTCTGTATGTTTAGGCGCTTGCTGAATAGAATTGAATGCAACTCGCACATTACTAGACATCCAATTTAAAATGTACTGCATCCCTTATTTCGATAAATCCACCGGTTTCGGAGTTATCGTCCACATGTGTGCACCAGGGTGACCCACAATATGTTAGTACTATATGGGTATCAAAAGAAAGGTGCTAATGAGTATTACCATAAGCGATGTGACTAAGTTACATATCTCAATTGGTAATGATTAAAATCGGACTGTCTATTAAAAGTTCTGGGACGCAGTGACCTGGTTGTCTAGTTTTAAATAATATAATTTCGGTGCTCTCGGCTACGAGACTAGTTGCTATATAGCTCGATTGTCATGCGACTGATTTTATTAGAATACGTCAAATGTTTAAGGATGTGAGAAATTATTGGTTCCCAACAAAAAAAAATTTTTTTTTTAATAAAAATAACGTGAAGAAAAAATAGGACAGTTACTCATTGCTAGCCTTTAAGGTATTCGAAAAATCTAAGACCACAATTTATTTATACAAGCTCAATGCGAGATCAAAGTTGGCATGTCTTTTATAAAGGCTTTTTCAGAAATTATTTAGCTTAAATAGTATCGAAATGATGTTGATGAAGGAGTACGACAATATGATCGCGTCAGTAGGTTAAAGAAACGACTGGCGCTATGTTGGACGGCCAAAGTCGCTTATATGTTTGAGCATAATTCAAATAAAGAAGTACCGTATAAAGTTTGACTTTATAGTTAATTGTCACTTAAACGACTATACCAGTGACCAATAAGATTATTTGGTAAAACAGGTTTCTAGAATATTCATGATCCTGCCCTGGATGTCAACAGCATAAATAGAAAGCAATTAAATCCCAGCCGATTAGGGGCTTAGAATATAATAGTGTCCAACGGCCTAATTGCCTGGGCACTGCCTCCCGCTGTGCAGATTGCTTTATACCTGTCTAAGCTTTATGGAGGGCGAGTAGTTTTTTTCAGTTATTTTTTTGTATATTATTTTATTATTTGTTCAGAGAGTAGAACGGGGGGTGCGGAGCACATGTTGCATAAGGGGCAACCTTTGAGTAATATTTATTTAATTATTTTATTTATATATTATGATTTGTTCTATATAGAAGTGGGGTGCGTTGCACCTGTTACACCTTGTATTTATTAATTGGGGGCGAGCACTGTTGGCTCTGAGGCATTGCACGGGATTGGCTTCCTCATTTCCGTTGTGAAAAACCCCGATTTGGGATCGGAAAGCATAAACTATATCTTTCGAATATTTCATTAGCTGATTGCGAATTTCATGCAATACAAATGAAATAAACGAAAGAAATGACTACAGCTTATGTCGCTTAAACAATACCTTAAGGATCACGATAAAATAAATGAATAAACAAATCAAATTTGACGTACTTATCCTGGGCTAAGCTCCGTTTATCGAAACAATCAGCTATATGGTGATATACGTTATATTGCCATCTTATTTGCAATAAATGATTAATTTATTGTAAATGGCTGCCACATACCACATTTTAATTACCAAATATCAGTTAAATTGTGTTCAAACAGTCAGAGGGATGGACATGGTTAAATCGACTTAGCTTATTTTCCTGATCATTTCGGTTTACTTATTGATGGGTTCTTCTCATCTCTCTTACCTACAGGGTGGCTGATGAAAGCCGCTACCAAAAAAAAATTAAATAACTTTTTTTCTATTTAATGAATCTGGTTAATTTTATTTTTATTTTGCAGATTGACTTTTACATTTAACAAAAATGGATAACTGGGACACTGAAACAAGAATTTGGATTGTCCGCCGCTATCACGCACTGGAGTCCGTAGTTTCGGTTCAAAGAGAGTATAGGCGCACGTTTGGCGGCAATCCTCCGAGCAGATGGACCATAATAAGACTTGTAAACAATTTTGCCGAGCATGGGACAGTCAACAGAAGACCTTACCATCGAAACCCTTCAGTTCGAACGGAGGAAACAATCGCTGCTGTAGCTGCTGCCATACAAAACAATCCACGTGTTTCGACAAGAAGCTTATCTGCTCAAATGGGTGTAAACAGACAGTCATTACAGTCAATTATGCACAAAGATTTGGACTTATTCCCATATAAAATTCAAATGGCCAACAAACTGAACGCTGCAGACTTGCCGATTCGCTTGGAATTTTGCCAGAAGATGCTTCAAATGGTGGAAGAGGATGGAAACATGTTGAACTGTCTTTTCATGTCTGACGAGGCCCATTTCGATTTAAACGGCAACATAAACAAACAAAATTGTCGAATATGGAGTGCTTCCAACCCACAGATACTCCATGAGACGGAATTGCATCCACTTCGTGTCACAGTGTGGTGTGCAGTTTCATCACGCTGCATTGTTGGGCCCTACTTCTTCGAAGAAAACGGTCACACCGTTACGGTTACTGGAGACCGTTACTTGAGCATGTTGAGAGAGTTTTTCTATCCAGAATTACGCCGAATGAGAATTTCTTTCAACTCTGTGTGGTTTCAGCAAGATGGTGCAGCTCCTCATATAGCCCAACCTGTTATGACAGAATTGCGACGAAAATTTCCCAATAAGCTGATATCCAGAAACTCCACATTCCGTTGGCCACCCAGGTCGCCTGACCTTACTGCACCTGACTTTTTCTTGTGGGGTTATTGCAAACAGGAAGTCTTCAAAGCAAAACCAACAAATTTGAATGAACTAAGGCAATCCATTCGAGAAACAATTGCGGCTATTCCTGTCTCAACTCTCCAAGCAGTAATGAACAACTTTTTGGTAAGATGCCGCACATGCATCGACGAGCAGGGGGGGCATTTAAATTCCATTATTTTTAAAACTTATTAAGCTATATTTAATAAAATTTAATGAGCTTTAACACGAATAAAAGAAAAATTAATTCCATACACTGAAAAAAAAATTATTTGAGTTTCTTAATGTAGCAAAATTCATCAGCCACCCTGTACAAATATCAAACTACACCCCTTGGGGGTTACTCTGTACCGCGATGTGAATGGAATTTCTTTCGCAATTGAAAAAAATGTATTTACTTTGACAGCTTTCGAATAGCATTTGTTTTCGATACAGTGTAACCACCCTTGTCTGAGCGACAAAAGCAACTAACTCCTCTCAACATTTTACAATACAACAAAAAAATTCATTGAATGCAATCTTTCACCATTAAACCAATTACAAACCCCGGTCCAAAAACGAACCAAACCCAGTTTGAAAGTCCAAACCAAAGGTGCAAAGGCGGTTCCAACTGTGGAACAGAGCTGAATAAATGTTTAATCCGGTTCACGTTCGAACCAACATTGTACCAATAGACTCCCGTTCATCTGACTTTGAAAATCTTTTTCTTTATTTGAATATTTTAACGCTTAGAAGGCGATAGTCATTTGAAGACAACTGCAATTTCTCTACCATTCTGGAAATATATTAAACCCTGGTATGCTGTCCTTTCTTGTTTCTTTTGAACCGCGCGCATCTAAGCAAAGCCGCCGTTGTTTCACATTCCTACCGGTCTGCTTGCCCGCTGCATATTTTACCATATCCAAAGATACCTTTATTTGCGTTTACGTGTACGAGTTGAGTATTCGCATTGCTCTCTCTGTTGCTCATACGCTCGAATGTTCTGCCTTTGCAATTCATAACGAAATATGTATCGATGTGCCATAGCTACTAATATGATCCATACGGTACGCCGCGTATTTTTACGACTTACTCACCGGTTTATCTCAGTATTGTCCATTCATAGAAGCAAAAATAATACAAATGATACCGTCGCTCAGTTGCTATACCTTTTGGCATTTCTTGTGTGGATGTGTGGATTGTGCATCTGCCGTTTGTGTTCGAATGCACCCAGGAGTTAAAGAATTTAGTTGGAGACTACCTCACAGCTGGTATACATTCAACGACCAACTATGTACCACAAAGGGTTAGGAACTTAGAATATGCCCGAGGTAGGCCTACCTCCTTACTGAAGGAGGGGTGACATGACCTAAAAGGTTGCACTTGTCATACCGAATAACTCACGCGACAGTAGGGCATGTAACGCAAGTGAGTAACGGGGCGCACAGGGTACAAAGGACTGCCACTTTCGCTTTCTAAATTTTTTTTGGAGCGTTACTTGTTTGGTCTTCATAGATTCCATGAGTATTGATAGTTTCTTGAAAAGGATTTTCAACGAATTTTCATTCTTCTTAGGTATTTTTCTTGACAATCAGGCAATAGATGCTTCATCGTTTATTTGCCCTGATAAGATTGTAGTTGTGACATATCGTTCTAATCCTATCCTTGTACTCTATATCCCTTTCATCCATGTTATTAGTCTCATTCAACCAGTCCCGCGAGATACCAAAATACTCTCGCTCGCATACCTCAAACCATTCTAGCCCCTGTGTAAAAACGGAAACAGCGAATTCCATAGCGAATGACCCATTTTTCTCTCAAGTAGGGAAGACATTTCTTTAGTTTGCTTCCAAGACTTTTGTGTAGGAGTCATTAACGTCAGGGAATATACCAATCGACAACAATCATGTTCTGAGGATCCATAGGTCAAGATCTAATTGTCCAGTGCTACCAAACCCAGGAAACTCATTGACCTTTTTCTAGCATGCAAGGCACTACTTTACCTTCATTTCTTCTCATTGGTTCATCAAATAAATCCCTACACCGCATTGTGGGGTATCAATCCTCTGATGTGATGTTACCGCACTATAGCACGCTATCACTATAGGGGTTTCGAAGAGCATTCACATCCAGACTAACCTCATTTAAGGCTTACTATATGTCCATGACCGCACCTGAGGTGTTGCTTACATAATCGCTTAGTTTAACTAGTATCGGCTGCTCGGTCTCTAAGATTAGCACGTTAAGCTTACTACAAGGTGGCGCAAAAGTAAGCTTCCGATGTTCAGCATATCGGTTGTGGCACGTGCAGTGTGTGCTGTTGCACCATCTTGTTGGAACCACATGTTTTCCAATCCCAATTCATCAAGTTGAGGCAAAAAGAACACGTTGATCATTGCTCTGTAGCGCTCACCATTCACAGTAACCGTTTGGCCCCGACCGATTATTGGTCAAAAAAATAGTCAGCAATATTCCGCGTTCTGCAGCAGTGTAGCGTGACATTGTTTATTAACGTGTATTTCGCATGTGTTTACTACACAAATGTCAAAACAGTGCTGACTTTAGGGGCCAATCGCAAAATTTATAGCATTTTCTGATAGGAGGATTACTTTTGCGCAGTAACCGTTTTTCACCGACCGAAATAAATAGTCACCAATATTCCGCGTTCTGGAGCAGTGTAGCGTAACATTGTTTATTAACGTGTATTTCGCATGTGTTTACTACACAAATGTCAAAACAGAACTGACTTTAGGGGCCAATCGCAAAATTTATAGCATTTTCTGATAGGAGGATTACTTTTGCGCCACCCGTTACAATCGTCGGACGGGATTTTAGAAACGGACTCACGAACTATCAAAACTGTAGGATTAAGCAAGGGGTCCAACAGTGTGGTGTCCTATTCCCGCTTCAATTTAAATATCCCATCTCGATGCTGCGTCCTCTACCAGAAGGTGTTAGGGTCGATTAATACACATACGATTTCACGATAATGGCAACAACCCCTTTCGTCGATGAGCTGTGATCAAAAATAAATTTCTGTCTCCCAGATTCGATAAATTCCTTTGTCATCCCCTATCCGGTGCATGTGCTCATTCAGTTAAAAGCGACGCCTGCCGCCACAGAGGAGCACGAACTGCCGAGGGTGACAATAATCACTGCTTATCTCTGATTGCGTAGTCCACGGAGCAGACTGTTCTTACACCAACCTCACTCTTCTGCAACCCTATTGAATCTGCCAACTTACTGGTACTTCCATTAGAACAGACTTATAAAGCAACAGCAACAACATCACAGCCACGAAATTTTTACCTGTACACGAATGTGGATGTTTAGTAGGCTTTCAAATTTTTTGCATATCCTTATTCTATTAACTTTTGGAATCCCCCTCTCTAACCGAACTCAATCAAGCCATGGTATCACTATCGGAAACGTTTACCCTAGTATAGGTAGGAAATTTCCATCTAGTCCTGGGGGTCAATTCTGGTTTTGCGTTATCGTGAAATGAAAAGTAAATACGCCAATTCACTACGATTTTCGATTCTCATAAACTTTAAATTTTCGATTTGAAGTGAAGCGAAAAAAGCTAACGCTAATTAAGTTTGGTGTTAACGTCAAAATTTCAAAAAATTCAAAAATCGCTGTTTTTCTACAAATTTAAAGGTTTGAAATGGTAAAAATTATAAAATTTTTAGAGCTCAGTGAAGTGACTAAAGGAAAACGTACGTGAAAAGATTATTTCACTTCACTATAACGCAAAACCAGAATCAACGCTCTGGCCGCTTATACGTATGGTGACAAAATGTTAACTGCACAATAAAGCTTGGGTAGATCCGAGTTTTAAAGGAGCGAATCAACTTATTTGAGCGAGTGTATATTATAGGAAAATCTTGGAGTCAAATCTTTGAGTAAATTGTCGCTAAGTCATAACGACGCAAGTATCATTCAATTGGAACGTCTCCCTTCTTTTCTGGGCACCTTTTCAGGTGGAGTATTATGCTATGCAAAGGAATTACGTAAACTGCGCCCCGAGCAACTCCTAGCTTAACATCACAACCAAAGCTGAATTTCAACCCATGGTCAAGTTTTATAGACTTTCTATAAAAGTTTTAAGTTACTGTTCGTACACATAAGTCTGTTTTTTTTTTGGGCTTGTTCCATGCAATTCAGAATATTCTGCAAGTTTCTTTGCCTGGTTGCAACAATGCTTCATACTGAGTTTCTATGCGGTAAATATACACACTAGGGTGGGTCGATTTGTATGGACGAAATCGTTAGATTTTTCGATAGGTTTTGGGCTCAGGTAAAAAGTTCCACTACGCATACCCAAAAAAATGATTTTCAAGCCTGGGAAATTTCATTTTTTTGACTTTTTTCGACTTTGATTTTTAAGGTTTTTTTCATGACCTACTAAAAAATTTTCATTTGATTTTAAAATTTTCCGACCCAAAAATGTCCGCTAAAAACGTTGGCGATAATAGTTTTTTGCAAAAAAAAAATTTATTTTCGGGTTTTGGAAAATTCGATTTTTCGACCAAAACAAGTCCCAAAACCCGAAAATAAAATTTTTTTTCAAAATAACTGTTATCGCAAACGTTTTTAGCGCATACTTTTAGGTGGGACAGGAAATATGAGACAAATTCGTTTTCATCGAAAACATTTTTGCATGTATGCTGAAAAAACCCTTAAAAAAAAATAGCGAAAGGGTAAATTTTTTGACCAAAACACTCCCCAAAACCAAACAAATTTTTTTTTTCAAAAAACTGTTATCGCCAACGTTTTTAGCGGACATTTTTGGGTCGGACAGGGTATACATGAAAATTTTCAAATCAAATGAAAATTTTTTTAGTAGGTCATGAAAGAAACCTTAAAAATCAAAGTCGTAAAAGGTCAAAAAAATGAAATTTCGCAGGCTCGAAAATAATTTTTTTGGGTATGCGTAGTGGAACTTTTTTTTCCTGAGCCCAAAACCTATCGAAAAATCGGTGGCGCGATATCGGTTAATAAATCGACCCAGTCTAATACACACATAGCAAAGTTTTATATCTCTGACTGCCTCATTAGCGTGTTTGTAACAATAGCATTTTAGCAGAGAGACCCCCTATCGCTCTTCCACCCTCTGTGTGTGTACGGTTACGTACTGTGTGCATTTGATTCAGTATCTCGCACACCACCACCACTGTTCTTTAGATCCGTCCGTCTGTGCTTTATTGCCATTTCTGTTTGTGTTTAATGAAGTTTGTTGTATGAATGTGTGCGTGTGCCGCCAATACCGTTCACCTACCTAAATTCTTCCAGCTGCGCGAGTGCGGCTAATTTGTCTTTTTAGTGGGTTTTTCTTGTTTTTGGTTTTCGTTTTGTTTTTGTATTTATTTTTGCTATGTAGTCTCGGTGAGTACCTGCCTACCGCCTGTGGGCTAAGCTTGACGCTCTTTGTTATTTGCTGCTTGCAAAGCGTTGTTGCTTAGATTGCTTTTGCGTGCAAGCGCTTATTTGTCGAAGAGCTTTCGAGCTGAGCGGTTGGTGCGACGTGAATTGCTTACTTTTGGTTTACACTGTGTTAAGTGATTCGATCGTTCGATTTGTTGGTTTCGTGTGCGATCCAGTGAATTGGCTTGTTGTCGTTGACGATCGCTGTTCGTTGTAGTCATTCGCCGCTATTGTGGGTAGTGTCACGCGTTTTTAGCTTTGCAATATTTCGAGTTGTTAAAAGTGTATAAATTTGCAATAAAAAAAAACAACAACACAATTTGCATAATTTATTGCTGTAAAAGAGAGGGAAAAAAACAAAAGGAAAATTCTAATGTGTTTGCATAACGGTACGAAGTGTGATTTTGTTTTATTATAAATCTAACTACTTAGACCACTGTGAGAATGTGACGATCTCTGTTTCATAAAAGTTCTGTGACATAAACTTTTTATTTGAAATTTTTTGCAATTGAAACATGTGTGGTTTTGTAAATTTTTTTAACGGGCTGAATGTGTTGCCCCTGCCGTTTAAAAAAAATGTGACAGCATTGCAGGATGCTTAACCACTGTGCCACAGTAACGATTTTCTCTATCAAGGAGGCATGTTTTTCCAACTGTATTTTACAAAACTGAAAACGATTATCATCATTTTAATTTCGTTTCTCATAATAGTTGGTTGTAACTGCATGAACGGATCGACTTAGATATAAGAAATTTAGTATATATCTTAATTAGCAACTAGAACAGACCTATACCAAAACGGTCGAAATCGGACGGGCACTAGTTCATCTGCTACAGTCTTGGGAAAAAAAATTCTTTAAATGGGAGTAGAATCTATAACATAAAATCCATCAAAGATATTGCAGGTCTAATTGTGAACAGTTTGTATTTCAAATTTGGAGTTTTTGAAAAAACGCAAACAAAGTTTTATATTTTCATAGAATCTATGAATATTTTATTGAAGGGAAATTCAAATTATTTATGTATCTATAGATCGACTTGCGTCCTAAACGTATAAACCGATCGTAACCAAATTTGAAACACGAACTGGATACCTTACCGGGATGGTCATAAGCAAAAAAATATTTTGATATATATAGGGGGCGTGGCACCTCCCATACAAATGGAATTTTTAACAGTCCGTATTTCTGGAAGTATTTACGTTCGACTACTGAAATTTGGTAAGGAGTTATATGACATTAATCCCTACCACCTCCAAGAAAACTGGGAAAAACGAAAAAGGGGGCGTGGCACCCCCCATACAGCTGAAATTTTTCTTAGTCCGTATCTCTGGAAGTATTTACGTTAGACCACTGAAATTTGGTAAGGGTTTATATGACATTAATCCCTACCACCTCCAAAAAAACTGGGGATAACAAAAACGGGGCGTGGCACCTCCCATACAGCTGACTTTTTTTTATAGAAATGTGGGGAGAAACCGACGGGTATAAGCTAGTTTCATTATAAAAATGAAATTTACTGGTATCCATTTTCCCGGCATTTTCGTCCATTTGTTAATTTTTTTTCACGATCTCAACAGTCGGTTATTTTAATGCATCATAAAATCCAGAAAAAACAAAATTGTTAGTTGCATTTTGTATCAAGAAAACTTGCGACATCATTGCTTTTCCATTACAGTTTGGGTATTACTTTTTTCTATTGGATATGTTCTGGGTGAAAAAGAGCAAAGTTCTCGTAACGACCACGCCCATTTAAAAAAATGCTGACGTAATAAAATGTTTGCAAAATATTCCTTCTTTGAAGCGATATTTAACTGATATTTCGAGGCAGTAGTGATATTTTAATACTCAGTGAAAAAAAGTTGCGAAACTTTCAAAATGGGTGTGGCCGCGCCTCTTTTTTACAGGCGCTATCATTTGAGCGTTAAGCCAAAATAACTGTCCAAAATCCTCATGCCCATACAATTTGTACGAATCAACCCCAAATAGCGCGGCGCTGGCCCTGAGCAAACAAACTTGGGGAGCAAACAAACTTGGGGAGGAAAGAAAGACAAATTTGACAAAAGTATAGCGCTTTTATTTGGGTATGTCGCGCGCTGCGAAAAGTTGGTGTAAAAAACGCCGGTAATTAGTTCATCTTTCCACAATGCTTTTAATGCCATAACGCTAACAAAAAAATGGTCTACATGGATCATCTATGGGGTGTAGATGCCCGATCAACTAGCACCGGCATTCGCCGAAAGCCAGCACAAATACACGCTAACCAAATGGCTATTTCTGCCATGAAATTGAAGCATTTTCAATAGTAGGAAAAACGAATCGATTATTTTGACTTCCTACTTACTTAAAATATAAAAATCATAAATTAATGAATTATCGATTACAGTTAGTCTAAAATTATCGACTGCCTTTGATAAACAAATATCATGTTACTAGTAACAATCAGTGTTGCCGTTTTGGGTATTTTTAACCAAAATTGATAATTTTTCTCACTTAAAAACTACCAAAACAAATCTTTTTCCTGTTTGGTTATTTTTTCGATATCTTGAGACCAATATTTTCTTGAAAATTGTATAGTGGCTCAAGAAAACGTTTAACTTTTGAAGCATATTTTGTTAAAGAGATACAAAAAGGTTATGTTGATTTTACTTTTCGCAATTCCATCTAAGATGCAATATTTTTATAGTATTTGCAATTTCAAATAAACCTGTGCCCCTTCGTTTTTATAAAATGGTAGTTGTTTTGGTACTTTTTTCCTTAATTTTTGGTTACTTCTCTTTTATTGCTGTGGCAACACTGGTAACAATCTTAATGGTCAATGGTAAATAAAAGAAATATTTTTTTGATTTCAAATACACATTTGTATTTTCTAGGGAGTCGAATTTTTGGTGTTGGTAATGAAAAAAAACTCTCCGAAGGTTGACGAGAAAGTTACACAGCCTTTTGCCTGCTATTAATTTAATCCAGAAAAATCACAAACTTTTAAGATATAGATTAAAGGTAGTCGAAAAATAACGTGGTATTTTATCGAAAAAAAAAATTTGAAGAAATGATTTAGTTTTATTCAAATCATAATCTTAACGATATCTGGTAAACAAAACTAAGCTAATATGAATGGTTAGCAAAGCGTGCCAAAATTTCTCTTGCAGTTTCTAAAATAGATCTATAAGAAAAACTATAGCGGTTGTCTTTGAAATTTTCCTTGTCTATTCAATTAAAAACTTTTGATAATTATTTAAATCACAAAAAATATATAAAAACCATAATAATAAAAATTGTTATTACTGGCCTTGAGCTCATTTATAGTCACGAATAAATATTTTTTGGTTTCAAATAAAAACTTGAATTTTCTGGGGAGTGAAGATTTCGGTGCTGATTAATGTTTGTAATTGAAAAACCACTCACCGAAGTTTTAGGGGAATGTTACTAGGTCCTTTCGGCGCATATTTAACCAGTGCGCTCCAGTACTAGCTCCTTTAAGTACTAGCCCCACTGTCGCTGGAGCGATTTGATTTGATCATGACGAACTTTTCAAATGTCTTTCGTTGACCGCGAAATCATGATAACATATTTTTTTAGGAAATCTTGTCATCTGATGTTTTTTGATGAAGGCTTAACTAATAATTTCAAGAAAGGAAAAAGGAATATTTTAATTGAGTAAATGTCTTTTAATTGCCAATTCGCATGTCTTTTGCATCACTGTGCGTCTGAGTCGACCTCTCAAATCATGTCAAACTTTTTATTTTTTGTATTTGCAACTTCAACTTAAAAATTATTTGAAACGACGAAAAACCCCATACAGCAACAACAAAAACAACGCCACCAAAATAAGTGAGAGCTCGCCCGGTCGCCAATAGAAATTTAAACGAAAACTGAGTACAAATAAATCAGAATTTGTTGCTGTGCAAAAAAAAATTTTTTTCGCTTGTTTTATTTTTACTTTTGCAAACATAAAATAAATTGAAATTTTTTTTTATATTTCGCTGCTGATCTTTTCGTTCTGTCGCGATTTGTTAAGTGCGGTGCCCGAAGCTTACAACAAACATTTTGTCATTCAAAGTTGTTTCGTATATAAAAATAAAAAATAGTAAAAGAAAATAACAAAAAAACTAAAATAAAAACACAAAATCATTGTCTCTGTCTGCGCTTGAAAATTTCGCTTTTATTGTTTTTGCGCTCATTTTTGGTGTGCTGCTGTAGTTGTTGCATTCGTATTATTGCCACAACACAGCAACCGCAACAACATCAATTGGCGCCCGTTGAATATGCTTTGTCCGCTGCCGATGCTGCTGCTGTCATCATCCATGTGTGGTGGTGGTGGCACCAAGTGGCAGGCAGCAACACCCAATGATATCGGCGACATATGCCTGGTGTAGTCAGTCGATTGCCGCTTTTGAAACGCGCCGCGCGTTGATATTGTGAAGTGTTTTTGAAAAAATAAATGCGAAAAAAACCTATATAAAATCGGCAGTAAATAAGAAGAACAAGAGAAGACATAAAAATACCAAGAAACACATATCTATGTATATATTTATTTGTAGATATGTTTTGTTCAAAAAAAAAAACAAAAACAAATCAAGAAACAAGCATAGCTGCCAAAATATCTGTTGCGCCCAATTTTTGAACGCATTGAAGGACTTTCGTTGACATTTGCTTTTCTTGGCTGCAGTCACGAATAACGTCTGCAAGGCATCTCTACGAGACTGAAAGTTTAGATTTTCTGCTTTGCGTGTTCGCGTATTGTGGGTGTGGTGTCTGTTTATTTTCGCGGTGCATTAAATTAGCGTGTTTTGACATTGAAAAAATAAATATAAATATAAAAATCTGAAACTTTTTTTTTTAATGGAAATATTCAAACCAACAAAAGTGAAAGGAAAAGTGAACAATACAAACTTATGAGCAATCAATTAACGGATATACGTTATTTAATGCAGATTTGAAACAAAAAAAATTCTCACATTTGAAACACGCGTCAATGTACATATGTATCTATAAAATGCAAAAGAGGGAATCTTTTTAAAGTGTTATTGCGTCAAACAGAAAATTTAGTGATCTGCTCGGTTTTTAATAAAAAATTGTTGAATGTTGAAAAACATTATAACCTAAAACAGTAAGGAAGTCTAAGGTTAGATGAAAAGTGCTATTAGGGTATTGTAGCATCCCACCCAGAGCTGGTAAATACAATTCAATTCCATTACAATTACATTCCTCAGTAATTGGGAAAAATAATTAATTACTTTGCTCCACACAAAAAGAATTGACTGCATTTTATTTCTTCAAAAAAAAAAAAATATATATAAAAAAATACCAAAAGTAAATTCCTCGTGGGACGCTCAAGTACAAGGAATTTTTTTTGTAATTGCAAAAGCTTATTCTTCCCCAAAACTTTAAAAAGGAATTAAAAATATAATTGAAGTTTTTCGAGTTACATTACAAGGAATTGCAAAAGTAGCTTCGAAATTCCCATTACATTCCTTAAAAGGAATTGGGAAAGTACTTAAAAAGCGTAAAGTTAATTCGTGTATAACAACTTTTCTCATTATCTATTGGGCATCCCATCGAAAAGATAAATAGCAACATTTGGAAGCATCAACGCATATAAAGTCATACTGCACGAGGAAAAGAAGAAAAATATCCAGAGAACTTTTCTCTCGAATGCTCCAAGGGTTACCTACTCTGATTCTAAAAGCGTCCATAAAATCGACCTTTAAAGCAGAAGAGGTTTGAGGACAGAGTTGTGTAACGTAAACTTAGTTCATCGAGCGAAGTTTCACTCTTAAATTTGCTATTCATTTCGAATGCAATTCCTCGTACTCGAGTCTTTAAATCGAGGAAATAACCTTCAGTTTTTTTTTTCTGAGGAATCGAAATGTTATAAATTAATTTTGTGTGGGGCAGAGGAATTTATTACTTAGATTCCCACTACATAATACACTGTCGTTATAATAAATTTCTGAAGGTAAGTTTCACTACGTTCCCACAAGAGCTAAAGTGAAACTGGTTATGGGGCGTAGTAGGCTAAAATAGGCAAGTATGTAGAGGTGGGACCTAAGTCCAGTTTATAAAATTTATAGATGGCATTTACATACTTCATTAATGGAAGGAAAGAAGTGTTTCCCTATTGCTATCTTGAATTAAAAATAATAAATCTGCTCTAAAATGACAGACTACCCACTGAAATGTTCCAAACCGAAGGCTATCAGTTGTTGAAGAGCATGCATCAACTGCAAAAAATATGGTCGGCCGAGCGATTACCTCCAGATTGCAACGTAAGCATACTTTGACCAATGCAAATGAGCGGCGATCTCCTACATCGCACGAACTACCGTATAATCAATCTCCTAAATATCGCATATAAGGGCGTCTGATTTTACCTTAATAGTGTGGAATCAGACCTGGTGAGACTACCATCGACAAGAGTAAAAAGCAGCGTTTGACAGTGGTTCTTGAGAAATAAAGATAACCCCTGCGGGTTAGGGGTTTAGTATATGCCCGAGGTAGGCATACCGGTCGTAAGAGGCGACTAATATGCAAAAAGGTAATGACGTGCAACTCAATGGTTTATCTACGGATATGATGCCTATCACCTCTGATTACCCATCTTATTTTTCCCTACGGAAGAAGGGGTGACATGACCTAGAAGGTTTCACTGGTCATAAATCGCTACCACGACAGTTGGGTAGTACTGCAAGGGAGTACCGGGTTCAAATCCGGCCAACGACTGTTAATTCGACAACACTCCCCAAAACCTTCGGGGAGCCGTGGTCTTGAAGTATTCCAAGGGAAATTTTCACGGAAGATTTGTGAGCTTTACGCTGATATCAGTTTAGGCCTTGAATATTGGGCCAATGGTTAACCGTTGGATGATAATCAATGTGTTTAATGGTATCAGTTTACCGTCATTATTCAGAATTCTGAAATTCTTAACATTTTCGAAAATTTTCGATATAAAAACTGTGTTTGCGTCTATATAGCAATTTCGCTAATTTTTAATACAAATATGTTTCAAGTGCAGATAAAGTTACCTATGTAGAGACGGACATGGCTTAATCGATATCTCCGTTGATAGGGATATTTGATAAAACTTGATCTGCTTGTCCACGATTTTATTTGGTATCCCCCAAGCGACAATTTCACTTTAAAAATTCAAAAGAAATTTCAAATGTTAACAACATTTTGTTATTTTATTCATTAGTCGCCAAGTGCTACCAAATAAATGGCTCAAATAGCTATATTTATATCAAATGTGATGTGTTAACGATGTTACAACCAACCGTTATAATTGTGCTAAGCACAACTATAAAGAATAAGTATCTAGATCATTAAAAATATATTTAAAAAAAAACTCGCTTAGCTGAAACAACTCATTAGCAGCTATAAGAGAAAAACAACTAAAAAAAATTAAATATTGTTAATCTGAAAGTCCGTAGTTTTAGGCTTTATTACTAATATTCTCTCGCTCTATTGACAGATAGGCCACATTATTCGTTAAGCAACGCTTAGAAACTTAATCAACAAGTTATATATCTTACAAAATAATAATTTTTTCTTAAATATTTAAAATTTTAAATAGCAAGTGAGGTCACATTGGCCGAAATAAAACATTAGACATACTCGTACTCAAAGCAAAAACGACGCGCAAACTAGAATGACTAGAATTGTTCTTATTACTCACTGCTTTTGCTCTGAGCTCCAACAAGCAGACCTTACATTTGCGACCTTTTATATTGTGAAGACTAATACTACAAACTTTTATTGTGAATTATTCTAAATAAAATTTTTTTATATCACCTCAATTTAGTGTTAATAAGCAGTATAAAAGGCACATACAAACAAACGAGTACATACAAAAACACGTGACCCATGAAACAGTGTATGAGTGTGTGTCGCTTAACAAAATCTTAATTAAAGCAATAATACTCTTCTTGAAGTACAAAGAAAGAAAAAACCAAACAAATGAAAAATAAACAACACATTGAGCAGAGAAAATAAAGTATTAAGAAAAATATACAAAAGTTATAAAATTTAATTTTATAAAAGTAACAAATCATACTATCCACTGCGCCAAAAAAGTGAAACAAGTAAAGCACAACAGCTGACTGAACCCAAACAACAACAGCGATTTACTACAACTACGAAAAGTGTAAGTTCTGTAAATAATTATTTCTCAAACTTTTCTTTTGTTAGTCACTTTAAATATCGTGGTTGCTATGTTGAAGTAGTTGAACTTTGTAATTTGGTGATAAAGTCTTATGTATGTATATTAGACTGAGCCGAAAAATAACTTTTTTAAGAACTCGGGTCGAAAGTATCAAACGCATACATAATTCAAAGGAATCTTTCGTGTATAGTTAGTATATGTAGGCCTACCATAAAGAAGGTTTCAGGTTCAAATTCAGAGATTTTATTTTTTCATAAAGGCCATATTTCAGAATTTGGATGAAGATTCTCCTATCTCGAAACTTTTTTCAACAACACCTTACCCAGCCGAATTTGTGTTGAATTCTCGTTTAGCTAGTGCGCTTTTTGAAACTTGTACTGGGTTAAGGCGTTCTTCACCCAAATTCTGAAATAGGGTATTTTTGAAAAAAATTCTGAGCTAGGGCTTTCTTCAAACAAATTCGCGAATATGGCGTTTTTTTTAAATATGCCTTTTCTTATAAAACGAATTTCTGCTAAAGAGAAAAAATTAAACAAATTTTTTCAAAAGTTAGACAATTTTAAAATTTCACTATTTTCTGTTTTGCAAAGTTTTTTTTTTTCAATATTTCGGAAACTGCTGAAGTTGAACAATAAACTTTAGCACTTGGATGGATAAAAAAAAACATATTAAGAAAAAAATTTTAATTTGTAGTTTTAAAAAATTTTCGACATTTCAAAATTGAAAAAAAAACAGTTCGCCTTAAAATTTTGTACTTAAGTTTTTTGCGTTTACCACGTTATATATTTAAAGATATCCTGAAATTTCAGAAGTGGGCTTTATGTTTTTTCAAAAATATGAATTTTTATTGCTTTTTTATACCAACAATTTTTGTTCATTTGTGCATTTTCAAGTATTCATGAAACGAGCTCAAGGCCAAGAATAATAGTTTTTCACATTTTTAATTTTTATGAAAATTATTATTGTTTTTATTTTCTTAATAATCATTTTTAATTGAATAATAATTTTATGAAAATTATTATTGTTTTTATTTTCTTAATAATCATTTTTAATTGAATAATCATGAATACTTGAATATGAATTTTTCCAAAATTTTTTTTTATTTCTTCAAATAGTTAAACTCAAAATTACTCAATTTTGTTTACTGAATTTTTTTTTTGATCCAAGCGGATTGTAAAAATAAAAATGCAAAAAAAACTGTTAAGCATATTTTATGTTATGCAAGTTGAACTTGGGATCCAACGGTATAGTCCGTAAACATCTTTAATGGAAACATTTGTTGGGTGATTATAAATGAAGGATGTAAAAAAAATGTTAACAAAAGATAGGTAATTGTATTTTGATGATATGCAGTAAAAACTAACCAATAAAACTTACTGAATCTTCAATTTTATTGCTATACATGGTAAGAGTTGAAAAGGGAAAGTAATACAAACACTCACAATTAAAATCATGGAAAAAACGTCTCTCTGTTCATACGATTTTGCGAAAAAAATATTGCTGCATGTTTCTTACCGCAATTGCCATATAAAAATATAAAACGTAATTGATTTGAATATTTCATAAAGTAAGATGTATGTATGTGTACGAAATGAATCAGCATCTTATTTAATTTTTGCATAGTAGCAAAATAAAAAAGTCCATTGATAGCAAGTGCAAGCCGTTATCGAATCGTAGCAACAAGCTCTGTGGCATTAAAACCAAGCTTCAGCGAATAGGACGGCAAAGCCGATTAGCAGCTTATTATTTCTGATGATTGTGTCTATTGGATTTATAGTAATTGCAGTTTTCAAATATATATATAAATAAACTATTGACATTTTGCATAATATACTTCCATAATTGTTTTGCTAGTTGGGTTATTATGGCAAAATTTTAAAAGTAAACCGGAAAAGCAATATAGCAATTATTTGACTAGCAAAATGATTATAAGGTGGTTTTCATAGTACTAGCACAAGGAAATTTAAAAAAACGAGCTTTTCCACTCACTAAAAACGATGGTGTTGGCACACAAGGGTACGCAGATGATTTAATTGGCCGAATGACGGATACATGAATAAATAAAATATTTTCCGGCAATGAAAGGGTCCTAAGCTTTAAGTTAGGCATCAAACAATAAATGATGAAAATTATGTTCAAGTCGATGCAGACACTTTTAAATGATGCGCGAACAAACATGCATAAAGACAGACAAAAGTTTTAAAAATTGCTGTTTTGACCGTTTTCGCTCTAAGAAAGACTCAGTGAATGCAAGCATTATTCTTATGTGTCTCTAAAGAAACCGACTTATTTCAAACTTTATTAGAAATCTCGGTTGCTTCAATTATGAAAATCCTGTACTAATTTGGTTGGAGATCGTGCGTTCACTAAGCAGAAAAATTATTTGAAATAATTATAAGTGTAAATTTGAAAAAAAAATAATGATAATTATGAAGTAAAAACTTGAAATAAAATCAGCGCATTTCCGGCATAACAAAAGGAATCAAATCAATTATCTAACAAGTAAGGAAGTTTAAGTTCGGGTGGAACCGAACATTAAATACCTAGTAGTATGTACATATGTATGTATTCTTTATTTTCTTATGAACAATTTTTTCAAGTACTAACAATATATAAATAACAATATAATAATAACAATTCAAATAAGAAAATAGTTAATGACACTAAATGCTAATTTTAAAAGCGGTGGAAATGTCATTTCTTTGAGTAGAATTATAAATGCTTGTAGTGATCTTTTATGGCATCCCAATTTACTCAGGTCTATTTTAGTACTTTCAGTTCGTATTTGCGTTCAAATAGACAGACGGACAGGCAGATAGACTTATAGAGAGATGGACATGCCTACATCGTACATCCTGATCATTTCAGTATACTTTTTGATGGGACTACCTCTTTTTCTTCTCATACGTACAAACATTGCATGTTCATGAAAGGTATAAAAATAAAAAAAAGAGATACAACTTCGCTTTTGCAGTGGGGTATAACGTACTTGCCCGGATATTTTACTTTTCATCCTAAACGTTTTGATATACATTAATAAATAGTACCTGGGCGACCGAGCTTTGCTCGGAATTTTCATAGGTTGCCATACAATTTAGTTTATTTAGATAATCATCAATAAAGATATTCTGGTTGTTTGTATGAATAGTTTAACTTACCAGCAGTTGTGGGTTAGAGCTCCATATATCGGTCATCATTCTGTGATTTATTTTTTATTTTTAATAGACAGAACAATGCAAAACGTTTTATATTTAATACATATGAAATCTATTGCAACACTTCCTTCCATACCATGATCCGAGTACGTTTCTTTTTTCTTTAAATGTATTTGATCACTTAACTCTTGAAACGCCACATATAACATACTACGCATGACCATCGATGAATTTACCTCCACTCCGACAAACTCAAAAGTGTATCCCTGATCTTTATGCGCAGTCATGGCAAATGTTGGCCTTATTGGAAGTTGCTCCTTAGCGGCTTCTTGGATGAGTGCGATTCTCGGTATATGAACTTCTTTGCCGGATTTTTCTTGTCAAGCAAAAGTGGCAACCCTACTTAGAAATGTTTTTTTTTTCAAAACGCAGGAAAAAACCTTTTTTTTTGATACCCATATTGGCATATTTTATTTCATATAAAAAAAAATTCAGATAGGTGACAACCCCAAAAAAATAACCTATATGGCAACACCAACGTAAAAATTCTTAGAATGTTTTACACTATCTACATACAAAATTTCATCGAAATCGGTTGAGCGGTTTTCAAGATATTTGTTAATTAGTTACCCTAAACCAAAAATGTATATAAAAACTTCAAAAGTGGCAACCCCACTAAGAAATATTTTTTTTGAAATACGAATAAAAATATCTTTCGTATGATATCCATATTAGTATATTTTATTCTTAGAATGTGGTACACTATCTACATACCAAATTTCATCGAAATCGGTTGAGCCGTTTTCGAGATAGTCTCGATATACAAATACATATACAAATATATAAATATACAAGAATAGCTCGTTTAAAGTAATAATATATAGGTATCTCGGATTCGTTTATGCCGAATGAAGTAATTTACCTTGTATGCGTAACAAAAATATATATAAAAAATATGTGTCTTTTATAGGCGCCAAAGTACCCAAGCGATCTTTATGTAATTTTCACAATACATACTTGGGTTCACTGGGTACAGCATAGACAATATATAGCCACGCCCCCAGACTATATAAAGTTTCAATTTGTCATAATTCTGAACTTTTTTGGTCTAAATTAATGATATTTGGATATATGTGTCACTTAGTCAATATCTACATAATTTTGGAAAAGTGGGCGATACCACGCCCACACATTTTGTGTTTTGTTTTTTCTCTTTAACTTTAACGATAGGTTCAGAAGTTCGCTGGGGACGACACAGTCTGTATATAGCTTTTAGAAAAGCCCCCAGGTTATATAATGCTGCAGTTCGGTATAGTTAGGAGTTTATTTGGTTCAAGTTAGTGACATTTTATATATAGTTGTGTTCTATGTATCGACACGTCAAAACAACGTCTACCGGATTTGCTAGTATATTATAAAATGGCAAAAGCAAACAACGAATTTCAGCATTCTTTTGTGAAACTGTGAGACTAGTTTGCGTTCAAATAGACAGACGGACAGACAGCCAGACGGACTGAGAGACAGAAATGGCTAAATCGGCTCCGCTCATCGTGCTGATCATTTTAGTGAACTTTTCTCTTCTTCTTCTCATACTTACATCCATTTAATGTTTATGAAAGGTATGAAAATCGAGAAAGATATATAACTTCGCTATCGCAGTGGGCTATTAACTACGTGTCCGAATATGTTGCTGGGGTGTTTTCCGATTTGGCTAATTTTTGGCAGGAGTATAATACATACTACTGAGAAGCAGTTAACCTATTTTCATTGAAATAGCAAGATTCAATTAAAAGCGATTGCCTTTGAAAATAGCAGAAATTTTATGCCTACTTCCCCCAAATCCACAAAATTTTTTTGCGGTCGAGTTTTTTTTAAAAAGCTTATTACGTGTGCAAAATCTAATTGATATAGCATGCTTAGTTCTAGAAATATCGCTTTTTAAATTTTACAAAAAAATTTTCAGAACTATGGTAAAAAACTGGGCGTGGACATGAACCGCTTTCGCCTGTTTTTACAACAAACAGTTTCCTTTATATATTGAACATTATCACCAAATTTCGTTTCGACAAATCAATTTTTGGCGGAGTTATGGCATAAAAAGTTTTGTGGAATAATCCCCTATAAAAGAGGCGGGGCCACTCCTATTTTCGAAAACTTGCATTTTTCACTTTAAAAGTGAAATATAAATGATGTAAAGCTATTTTAGGCAAAATTATTGCCTATTTAATATATCTACGATCCTCTTCAAAATCTTTCATATAAAAGTGGGCTTGGACCGTAACGGGCGGGCGGACGGACGTGCATGGCTTAATCAGTTTCTCTTTTCGTCCTTAGCATTTTGATATATACAAATCAATATCTATATTGATCCGTTTATGCCGTTACATACTGCAGATAGGCGACTAAAGTTCATATACTCGTATATTGTGTGCGTAGCACTACTAGGTATAAAAATGATTGTGTGTCTGTGTGTCTTGCATCCAAAGTACTTAACTGATCTTTATGAAATTTGCACAGTAGATTCTTGAATTCACTGGTTACAGAATAGGCTATATATAATTTTGAAAAACCTAGACAGTATATCTCGTATCAGGTTTCGTAATTTTATTTGACACAGTTCTGAAGTTAATTATAGCTGAAATTTGACATTTTGTTCATTTATATGTGGTCGGTGCCGCGCCCATTTTCCAAAATAAAAAAAATTTAAATAAGATCATTACGTCATTGTAACTACGAAATTCTAGTATTCTATCTGCATCAGTGAAGGAGCTATGGCATGTCCCGGTATCCTACCCCTCTTTTAGAAAACTTTGGTCCAAAAGTGGGCGTGGTTATTCACCGATTAGGCTTATTTTTCGTGGACGTGGTATTTCTATAGTATACCTCGTATCAAGTTTCGTAGTTCTGTCTTACACCATTCTGAAGTTATTAACAGTCGAATTTGAAATTTGCTTGACCCATAAGTGGGCGGTGCCACGCCCACTTTCCAAAATTTTGTAAAAATCATATAAAGAATAACAAAATTGAGGTAACTGCTAAATTATATCATTCTACCTGTACGAGTATCAGTCAATGAGAAATGGGCAGTTTCTTATTTCTACCACTTTTTCAGATAACTTTTATGAAAAAGTAGGCGTGGTCGAAAAGCGATTTCGCTTATTTTCTATGGGCGTATGTACCATAAATACCTCCTACCAAATTTCTGAAGTTATTCACAGTCAAAGTTTGAAAATTTCTTCACTCATATCTGGGCGGTGCCAAACCCCTTTTCCAAAAATTATACGAAATCGTCAATGGGACAAGCAAATTAATAAATCTAGCAAATATCATCATTGGAGCTGCTTTTATAATTGAATTAACCCATTTTATGCGTTTTTCGAAATTTTCGATATCGCAAAAAGGGGCGTGGTTGTAGTTCGATTTCGCCCATTTCAAATAGCAACCTACCTTGGCCGGAAAGCAGCCTGTGTGCCAAACTTCATTCAAATATCTCAATTTTTACTCAAATTATCGTGTCCACGGACGGACGGACGGACGGACGGACTTGTCTTAATGAGTTCCTCCGTTCATTCTAAGAACTTTGATATATAGAACTCCATATCTATCTCTATTATTTTGTACCGTTACAAACCACCTTTATGTGACTAAAACTATAATTATAATAAAAATGCTATGAAATTCTTGATACATTGCTGGCGATCCATACTTGAATAATTTGAAACAAAATTAAAAAATGTTAACTTAAGCTTATTAATAAAAATCAGATGTAATGAAAAAGTAAAGAAGATCATTATTATTTAAGAGTTTCTTTATTATTACATCGGCGTATCGTATCCAAAAACATGTATAAATGAAAAAAATCATGAATAATGATCACTTTGGATTACTTTCACTATTTCTGATTTTTTATTGGGTTGTTTTTAATTTTATGTTTATTATAATAAAAATAAAGAGTGTTGATTGTTTTCTAATCAATTGCAAAATAAACATTAAAAATGGAAAATAGCTGCAATTAATAATTAAGTAGAATCCAGTAAAATAATCTACTAAAACGGATGATTAATAATCGAAAGAATGATCAGTTTGGCTTTTTTAGGAATTGTTCTGATTTTATTGCGTTCCTTTTTTTAATTCTTTCTAATCATAATAATAATGAAGAGGGATGAGTTCGACCAATCAAGTGAAAATAACAATTATAAATCGAAAGAGCTGTAATTAATCGCTAAAAAAATTTTCAAGAAAATAATCTATTAGTAATTACTATTTTTATTATGATTAATAATTATTAATTACCTGACCTGGATCAAATCATGTGCATATGCACTTCCTTTGCATATATATATATATAACAATGTATATATCTGTTACCACTTTCAATGGCAAATAAAATATAAAAAAAATAGAATACCAAAATAGCTAAATAAATAATAACGCGACCACCTTCAAATACCCACATAAACAAGCCTCCATTCAAGGATAAATGCATTAAAAAATATACATACGTTTGTAAATATATGTATGTATATTATAAAAACAAAATGCAATTTTATTTTCAGAAATTTAAAATTTGATTTTTCATGCAGTCAGTCTAGCTAAGTAACTGACTGACTTTTATAATAGTAATCTATGAATCACAACAGTTATTTAGCTGTATAAAGTTGCTCATTGTGAATCATATTTTGCGAGCATTGTATCAAAATTAAATAGTTATATCTACATATATCTATATACCCGGTTAAATTTTGAGCTTATATTTAAAAATATTTATTGGTTTTAGTAATTTTTTCAACTTTTTTTGTAAGCTTAAACCAAGCCTTTTAATTGGTTACAAGGATTTTTGGTTTTCTTCTGCTAAGATATGAAAAGTGATTAAATGAAATATCTGCTAACCCATAAAGCGTGTTCTGACTATAATTAAGCTCAAGGCCATGTTTAATAATTTTCGGGAAAATATTCTTGTTTTTACTGTTTTGTGTTTTTCTTTTTTAAAAATTTCTTATTAATTATACAAAGCTTCTCTTATAGATCCATTTCACAAGTTGAGAGGTTTCCTCATTAGATATAAGTTCCCACGTTCTGTTAACCATTAGTCTTTCAGAACGACGGTTTGTCTGCAAACTAAACCCCTCTTTCTATAAATAGCTTTCAATTTTTAATAATTTTATGAATTAATTAATGATTCTTTATTATTAAAAGTTTCTATATTTATGCTATTTACACACATCAAATTATGTAAAATTTTAAATTCTGCAATCTAAGAAAAAGATTGCTACAACCTAAAATGTTGGTACTGTCGAAATTTGATTGTATTCAACTCCAAAGTCATGCTGCTGCTTAAGTTAAAATGCAGTCTTGCCGCCACCGTCGAGACAGGTTCAATAACTTGTATGTGTCACCTGTTCATATGTAGAGAGTAGTAGCATTAGATTAAGGTCGTTCCATTGTCAGCACATCCTAAGCTGGTGTTCGATAACACTCATATATTACTCAGTGATTACTAAAAAGCATCGATTCAGTATTTTTAATAATTGAGTATTCTTATTCAATGCGTCAATACAACTCACTGAGTACTTTGTTCATCATATCACGTGCTATTCAGATCTTTTTCCTTAAACTTCGCGAGCAGCATGATGTCTTTGGAACGCCATTGTATTTAAGCTGAATTTTTAGTTTAAAAATGTTCTGTTGTCATGTTATTATGTACTATGTTTATTCAGTTCTACATCTTAATAATTTTTTTTTTAATGCATACATATATAGCACTCGCATTTCTGTGTAGGATTAAGTGGTCAAACGAAAAGTACGAAAAAGTAAATGAATGAATGATTTCTAGTTGTATTCTAATGAATATTATTTTCGCATAACAAAATTTTGAAACTGTTAATTATTCAAAACGAAAATAAAACTCAGACGTTAAGCTGTCATGAGTGACTAAATCAAAAGGAATGTGTAGGTATATTAGGCTGTGCGTTATTTTCAAGTATTTTCTTTAACACTACAACGATTTGGTTTTATTAAGTTTAAATAATAATTTTAATGCTTTATGAAAAGATATTACCCATGACATTTCGATACATTAATTTAGCAAAACTTGAATTTTGTGTAAATCATTTGATTTTGTTTGCCTTATATTGCCGCTATACCTACGATTCCTAAAATTAGAAACCGAAATCGGAATCAGAAGTAAAAATAAAATGTTGGCAGTGAAGCAATGTTACTGATTTGGACTCTCCGGCATAGTGTGCAAGGGGAGTAGTGGATTTAAAAAGGGAAGAGCAAGATCAAAAGCCGAAGGAAAAAGGTAGTGGAATAGAGACAGAGATGAGAAGACATCTGCCTGGTCTGAACCGATTCTTCATATTATTACTGCTAAAATGTTCACCGTAGATGCATGTACCTTTTGTGCGACATTACTTGAATAATTCATAAAAACTTGGTTTATTCGCACTTCTGGGACATTTTCTTGTGAGTTGACCCGATTAATTCCAAGAGATATGTTAAAAAATATAATAAAAGAAGGAAATTTTTCTAGGCATCTTAATGTGTATACCTACAGCTGTGTTCAATATTATAGTAGTGAAATTAAAATGGATATCGTTCGACGAAATAAGGAGAAGCTGTGATTTTAATAATTTCCATTTAAAATATAGCGACGTCTTTAACAGAATACACATAAAAAGAAATTTCAAAGTTTACACAAAGTTCAGGAAAATTAATTTAACTTTAAAAAATGGCCATGAAAATCTTCAAATTTTTTGGCAGAGTTTCTAGAAAATTTTTTAATACGCAGTTTTGTTTTTGAGACAAGGGTGTTGCGTGATCTCTTCCATACAATGTATGAAGAAAAACCATTTTGTACGAAAAATATACCCACCATACTTGACAAAAAAAAAAAAAAAAAAAAACCAGAGGAAATTTTGAGGTACTTCTAATATGCACATTTTTATGTTAAAATTGAATGAATTATAAAATTGCGTACTTAAAAATTTTCTAGAGATTCTCCCCATAGATATTGAAATTTTGATGTACATTTTTAAATGTTTAATTAACTATTCTAAACTTTGAAATTTCTTTTTATGTGGTTTCCGTTATGGAACTCGCTATATTTTAAATGAGAATTATAAAAAATACAGCTTCTTTTTATTCCAGCGACCGAGATCCAATTTAATTTTACTACTATTATATTACACACAACTGTTCGTACATATAAGCCATCCAAGAAAGGAAAAATACGAATGTATGTAATTTCAAAAAGCTGCAAACGATAAGAGATTATTGCAACAGTTTTTGGAAAAAGCACCATGTAAGGCCAAAGCAAATTATCAAAATTTTAAAAGGCAACACTTGAAATGCGCAATGAGCACTTACAAACAGTGTCACCGCCAGCAAGCATTATTTTTTATTTCGCAATAACTATAAAATATGTATGTAATATAACTGTGAAATTATTTTAAAGTCTATAAAAACAACCAAAAGTAAATCAAAGAAATAATTGGTTGAGGTTTTTGTTTTTCTTAGACTAATAAAAAATTATAAGATTGTGTACTTTTCTGCACTTTGTGGTTGTGCAAGAAAACGGAAATCAAAAAGGCGTAAAATATTTTCAAGTTTTATGTTAATTGTGTGCCTTATTACTCACTCGAGTGTATATATAATGTACATATGTATGTATATGCTTTTGTGTTCATATATTAGCGAGTGAGCGGCAAATTTTGCGAAAAGGCTTTGATTTTCCATGAGCGAAATACTTTCATTGTTTTTGCACTTTTTTAAACAAAATTAAACAAAATTTTTTTGAACTTTTTTTTTGTTTCTAGCCAACACCTATGTCAATATGTGTGTATATAATTATGTATATATACCTATTACCTATTTAGTGCCTCTCACGCTTTGTTGTTTGTTTATTAATTTTTATTTGCTACTTTATTTTCTTGCTAAAGAGTGCCGGCTAAATTATGAATGCTAGAAAATATTATCGCACATACTTTTTATTTTTGTTATTTTGTATTATGTGGATAATTTTGTTAATTGAAAATGGGTATTACATATTAGGTGTGCTCCAATAATTTTCAGTCTGTTCTCTATAGAGTTATTGTAGGTGAAAAAATTCGCGGTATTTCTTTCTTTGAATACCTTAGTTTTCGTGATTGGAAATATTTTACTGTGTAAACTATTTATTAAAAAGTGTATAAATTTTCATTTGATTCGAAATATTTTGTATTTTTCAATTAGAAACTGTGGGTCTACTCAGACCTGTTAAATTTGATTAGTAATTAGTAATTGGTAATGATTATTTTAATTGTTTTTTAAGAAAAAAGGCTACTATTCATTGATTACGATTATACAAAATCAAAAAAAAAACCATAAGAAATGAAAAAAAAAAAATTTTAAGTAATCAAAACAGTTTTTTTTATGGTAATTGTTGTTGGAGCAGTGCTCGAATTTTTATGTTTGTTTGTTAATTGATATTAGACGAAAAATTACAACGATATGCACAGCGATGGTATGGGATGACATGTTTCGATGGGCCCAACTTCTCATCAGACCCCTTCTCGGACACTGGGATACGAACCCAAGTGTCTGCACCAAAACCGCTGTTAGAGTACTCTAACAACTAAGCTATGATGCCCTGTAGCGTCACGTTGCTCTTTTCCTCTAATGTCCCATTTGCTTTATTCCTTTTATACATTTTTTGGTACATATATTTTCTATGTCAACTTTTTGATTATTTTTGATAATTTTTGATTTTTTTTAATAATCGTAAAAAATCATAACTTTTTACACACAGGTATATTAACTTAAGTCGCATAACGGTAGTATGTAACGGCATAAACGGATCGAGATATTGACTTATATATATCAAAATGTTCAGGAGGAAAAAAAGAAATTGATTAAGCCATGTCCGTCCGTCAGTTAACACGATAACTTGAGTAAGTTTTGAGATATCTTAATGAAATTTAGTATGCAGGTTCCTTGGCACTCATCTCCGAGCGCTATTTAAAATGGGTGAAAGCGGATGATAGCGCGCCCCCCCCCCCCACTTTTTATGTATAGAATATTTTCGAAAATACAAAAAAAGTGATTACTCAGTACATAATACACTTATAAGGATAAAATTTGGTGTGTACATTAATGTTAAGACAGAAAATAAAATTTTCACGAAATTTAGCACACATATTTATATTAATACGAGGTATGTTCCGGAAAATGGACGAGATCGGTTAAGGTCCACGCCCACTTTAATACGAAAGATTTTGAAAAGGATCATAGATATATTTAATAGGCAATCACTTTGCGTACAAAAGTTTTATATCAATTCTATTTGACTTTCGAAGTGTCCGTGAACGAAGAAAGTCGAAGAATATAAATTTTTGAAAATGGGCGTTGCCCCGCCCCTTTTATAGTGGATTATTTCATAAAACTTTTTATGCCATAACTCCGGCAAAAATTAATTTATCGAAGCGATATTGGTCGAAAATGTTAAACATATAACGGTAAATACTTGTTGTAAAAATGGGTGAAATCGGTCAACGGCCACGCCCAGTTTTTTAACATAGTTCTGAAAAATTTGTTTGTAAAATCTAAAACGCGATTTTTTATAACCCTGCAAGCTATATCGATAAGATCTTGCACACATCATAAGCTTTTTAAGCAAAACTCGACCTCAAAAAAATGTATGGATTTTGGGGAAGTAGGAGTGCTGCTCTTTTCAAAGGCGATTGCTGGTAGTTTCAAATAGATATTTCAATCAAAATTGATCAACTGTTGCCAAAAATTTGGTAAATCGGATAACACACAAGTAAAATATCCGGGCAAGTTGTTAATACCCCACTGCAATAGGGATTTTTTGATTTTCATGAAATGTTTGTAAGTACGAGGTGTGTTCAAAAACTATCGCGAATTTTGAATTTTCGCTGGTTACGTATATTCGAATTTCGAATTTTTTGTGGCGTTATGTTGGTACTCAAGTCTCTCACTTATGCCGACAAGCTCGGCTATTTTGAATGTTCAGTTAATTGTTGACAGCTGCTTTGCTTGCACGTGTTTTGGATCGTCTTCGATTTTTACCTATTTTTTTACCAAAATTGCTCAATTGTGACCAAAAACAGCATCGCATGAACATTGCTAATGAGATGTTAAACTCTGTCCGCGACGACCCAAATTTGCTCCAGAGGGTCATAACTGGTGACGAATCGTGGTTACATGGTTATGACGTGGAAACCAAAGCTCAATCATCTCAATGGAAGCTGCCGCACGAACCAAGACCGAAAAAAGCGCGCCAAGTTCGGTCGAATGTGAAAGTTTTGCTGACAGGTTTCTTCGATTGCAGGGGCGTGGTGCATCATGCGTTCTTGCCACAGGGAAGAACGGTCAATAAGGAATATAACCTGCAAGTTATGCGCAATTTGCGCGAAGCAATCCGCCAGAAACGCCCGGATTTGTGGAAGAACAAAAATTGGCTTTTGTACCACGATAACGCCCCTGCTCACGCATCGTTGCTTGTGCGCGACTTTTTGGCCAAAAACAACACACTAATGATGCCGCAGCCACCGTATTCCCCAGATCTGGCCCCCTGTGACTTTTTCTTGTTCCCTAAACTGAAGCGGCCCATGAAAGGACGACGTTACGCTTCTCTTGACGAGATAAAGACGGCATCGAAGGAGGAGCTGAACAAGATACAAAAAAATGATTTTTTGAAGTGCTTCGAAGATTGAAAAACCGTTGGCACAAGTGTATAATATCTCATGGGGATTACTTTGAAGGGGACAAAATAGATATTCATGAATAAATAAATAATTTTTGAAAAAACACAAAATTCGCGATACTTTTTGAACACACCTCGTATGAGACGAAGAAGAGATGGGCACTTCAATAAGCAAGCTGAAATAATAAGGACGATGAGCTGAGTCGATTTAGCAATGTCCGTTTCTCCCTCCGTCCGTCTGTCTGTCTGCCCGTCTCTCTATTTAAACGCAAATTTTTCAAACATAAAATGTGCATGTGTTGGTATTTTGAAAAAATGTGGTTAGCAGTTGTTGGTAGGGAAGCTACAGGGTGGCTGATGAATTTTGCTACATTAAGAAACTCAAATAATTTTTTTTTCAGTGTATGGAATTCATTTTTCTTTTATTCATGTTCTTCTTTCTTTTATGGCGCGATATACAACAGGTATATCATCATAAACCTCCTAAGAGATTTTTGCGCCAAGCTTCTCTTCCAATTTGGGGTGTGCCGATTTGAATTTTCCCTACAAATTGGTGGGACCTACAGTTTTTTGCCGACTCCGAACGGCATCTACAAAGGAGACGAATTTTTGCTGAGAAGCCTGTCATGGCAGAAATACACTCGGAGAGTTTGCCAAACCACTGCCGAGGGGCGACCCCGTTTTGAAAAACTTTTTTTTTTTTTTTTTTTCAAATCACTTTTGATGTTACCTGTACCAGGGCTCGAACCATGGACCTTCGGTGTGGTAGGCCGGCAACACTACCTCCACACCACGGCGGAGGTTAAAGCTCATTAAATTTAATATAGCTTAATTAGTTTTAAAAATAATGGAATTTAAATGCCCCCCCTGCTCGTCGATGCATGTGCGGCATCTTACCAAAAAGTTGTTCATTACTGCTTGGAGAGTTGAGACAGGAATAGCCGCAATTGTTTCTCGAATGGATTGCCTTAGTTCATTCAAATTTGTTGGTTTTGCTTTGAAGACTTCCTGTTTGCAATAACCCCACAAGAAAAAGTCAGGTGCAGTAAGGTCAGGCGACCTGGGTGGCCAACGGAATGTGGAGTTTCTGGATATCAGCTTATTGGGAAATTTTCGTCGCAATTCTGTCCATAACAGGTTGGGCTATATGAGGAGCTGCACCATCTTGCTGAAACCACACAGAGTTGAAAGAAATTCTCATTCGGCGTAATTCTGGATAGAAAAACTCTCTCAACATGCTCAAGTAACGGTCTCCAGTAACCGTAACGGTGTGACCGTTTTCTTCGAAGAAGTAGGGCCCGACAATGCAGCGTGATGAAACTGCACACCACACTGTGACACGAAGTGGATGCAATTCCGTCTCATGGAGTATCTGTGGGTTGGAAGCACTCCATATTCGACAACTTTGTTTGTTTATGTTGCCGTTTAAATCGAAATGGGCCTCGTCAGACATGAAAAGACAGTTCAACATGTTTCCATCTTCTTCCACCATTTGAAGCATCTTCTGGCAAAATTCCAAGCGAATCGGCAAGTCTGCAGCGTTCAGTTTGTTGGCCATTTGAATTTTATATGGGAATAAGTCCAAATCTTTGTGCATAATTGACTGTAATGACTGTCTGCTTACACCCATTTGAGCAGATAAGCTTCTTGTCGAAACACGTGGATTGTTTTGTATGGCAGCAGCTACTGCAGCGATTGTTTCCTCAGTTCGAACTGAAGGGTTTCGATGGTAAGGTCTTCTGTTGACTGTCCCATGCTCGGCAAAATTGTTTACAAGTCTTATTATGGTCCATCTGCTCGGAGGATTGCCGCCAAACGTGCGCCTATACTCTCTTTGAACCGAAACTACGGACTCCAGTGCGTGATAGCGGCGGACAATCCAAATTCTTGTTTCAGTGTCCCAGTTATCCATTTTTGTTAAATGTAAAAGTCAATCTGCAAAATAAAAAAAAAATTAACGAGATTCATTAAATAGAAAAAAAGTTATTTAATTTTTTTTTGGTAGCGGCTTTCATCAGCCACCCTGTATTTATATACAAACAAATTAGTGGCGGGCGCCGTGGTGTGGCGGTAGTGTGGCCGGCGTACCACACCAAAGGTCCAAGGTTCGAGTCCTGGGACAGATAACATGAAAAGTGGTTTGAAAAAGTTTTTCAAAACGGGGCCGCTCCTCGGCAGTGGTTTGGCAAACTCTCCGAGTGTCTTTCTACCATGGAAGGCTTCTCAGCAAAAATTTCTCTCCTTTGTAGATGCCGTTCGAAGTCTGCAAAAATCTGTAGGTCCCACCAATTTGTAGGAAAAAATTAAAAACGGAACACCACAAATTGGAAGGGAAGCTCTGCTCAAAAATCACCTAGGAGGTTTATGTTGATATACCTGTTGTATATCTCGCCATATATTTATATTGTTTTAAGCTCTCGCCATATATTTATATTTTTTTAAGCTGGCTTTATAATACAAACTGAAATGTATTAAAATAGACTTGCGTAAATTAGTATGCCATAAAAGATCAATACTAGATATATAATTTTCGGTTCCACCCTAACTTAGACTTCCTTACTTATTTTGATTATTTTTTTAATTATTTGGAAAATAATTATTACAAATTGAAAGTAGTGGTAATCAATCATCAAATGGATTCTCAAGAAAATAATTAATCAAACCGATAATCATTACGATTAGTAGTCCTTATTTAACAGGTCTGCGTCTATCGCCTAGAGTTGCGAATAGATAATCGATTTTTATCATAAATTTTTTGGTATACATTTTATTGCTTATTGAGATCAGTTATTCATGTTGCCATCTGTCAAACGGATTAAAAAGTAGGTAAAAGTCTGTGTACACTACAGCCGAAAACCATAGTTTCGTATACATCACTTCAATCTTGAGTTTTGCCAAATGTTAGATAACACTGAACGTTTGTATCAATTATTTATTTTAGATTTCTTATTAAAAATCAAAGTTATAATAAAGCTTACAACAATTTTTAGCTTTAAGACCAAACGCTTTCCGTTCTATTAATTTTAGTATTCATAAGTTCGTTTCATTTTTAATTTAGTAAGTTTTTAAAAAGAATAATTATTATTTCTGATACTAACAATTCATAATCGTTTTTAGGGTTTTTTGTCTAAATTTAAATTGTAGCTGTGATGTAATTGTATGTTAGTTTTGATACCAGAACTTTGTTATATTTTTTAGTCTTATAGTTTTGTATTATTACAGTAATAAAAAATTTAAGAGCAATAAAATCTAAAAATCGTACATTTGGTTTTTTTTGGAAACTTGTTAGAAATGAATTGACATGTTGAAATGATTGACACTTGAATTAATTGTTCATAATGTATTTGTATTAAATTGTCGAATAAACTTTTTTCTTATCACAAAATCGGGATTTTTTACAAATAGGTTTATGTCTTAATCAAAAAAAAAAACAACGATTAATGAGTTACCGATTTCTCCCACTCGTGGTCATGCGTCTACCACCGTATTCCTTATGGAAATTTTTGTATTTATTTATTCAATATTCGATTTTTTATTATTTTTAAGTAACAAGAAATAAATTATTCAAAACTCTAGAAAGGTAAATTAATTTCTATTTTAAATAAAAAATATTAAAAAAACCAATAATTTATAATATATCTAATCAGGTAGCTTTTCAAACAATTTATTATCTTTTTCCTAAATTGTTGGAGCATAGCAAGTGTCCAAATAGAGGTCCCGGGATTGTAAAATGAGATTTCGAAAATTTATAGATGTAAAATCCAAAAACTGATCATCTCCAGTAGGCATCTGCACAGGCAGAAATTTTCAGAACTCCTTCAGGTATGAGAAAAAGGAGAGGTAAGTGGGTAAGTGGTGTGTTGGGACAGAGGTGCATGACTGCGTCTAATATAATTAAACTACTAATGTATTTAATAATATCTAATATTTTGTATGTAGCTCAGATTCTTTCCCTAGAATTGTAGAATATAATTTAGCACCAAAAAAAGCGAATTTTTTTGATAACTTTATTAGGTTCACATATTTGCGCTAGCTATCTCATTGATTATAAACCAGTTTACTTTTTGAATTCGGCAAATGAGATAATGATTTTCCACTTGCTATAAAACTTGAACTTGCAAACATGCAAAATGTTTGGGAAATAAAAACAGGTACCAATAAATTTAGTTGGAAACAATGGAATTCCGTAGTCTAGTATTTGAATCATATATTGTATATATGTGCAGACATATGCATGATTGTAGGTAGGTATATGATTATTAAAATTCTTATAATATTGCATGTGTTTAACCCATTAATTAATTTCTAAAAAGGCGTGGCCACCAGAATATTTTTTGGTAAAGAACAGCGCGAAACAAAGCTGGGAATATAAACTTTTAAAATAAAAAAAAACCAAAAAATTACAGTGAATTATCAAGATGTCCTTCATATACTCGTATATATAAATATACATATGTGAAATCATCCATTGTACCCAGAAAACAATTTGGAAAATGTTTTGCAAACCAAGTTTGAAATATGCTTATATAAATAAGGATTTAGGAAGCGGTATTAATTGTACAAATTAGTACAAACAATTGTATTGTTGTTGTTTATTTTATACAAATTGTTAATAACTATATTTGTTTGCTATTGTGACGAATTCGGTGGGTCTTTCATTATTAATCCTGGGGTCGATCACTATTAAGTCAGATAAACACGGCCACAGATATTGTAGTTAATAGCTAGTTTTAAACGCAATACAAATTTAAGAGTTTGGTAACTTCACAGTAATTCACTGAGCAACACTTAAAAATAAACTGATCAATCTGCCTTGCTTGGTCACTGCCTTATATAGTCCGACAGGGTGTTGCCCTACGCACCCAGAACTTTCTTGATTGTTCGCTCTTCGTGTTCTCGAAGGGTCGGTGTTATTTATTGACATCTCCTCTTTGTCTTCTATTCGCACACAATCGCGCCATCTCTCTTCGTCTTCCTTGGTACACGCTCGCATGCATAAGCGTAGCCATTGTTATCGCTGTTGTGTTCAACTAGTGGTGGGCGTGTTAGTGAGCTAGGGATGGTACATGTTTAAAAATGTTCGCCACACTATAATAAAATTTTCAGCTTTTCTGATCTACCTTATTTGGGTGCAAATTAAAAACGATTAATTTCACCATTCGGCGCCACGATTCGATAATTGTTCTTAGCTTCATCAGGGGCGTTTTTAGGTGATTGTAAATTAAAAATTATACTATAAATTTTCGCTTCCATCTCACTTTGGTAAACATTTAATACTTGTTTCAATTAAATATAACTTTTCGGCTAACATAATAGAGACTAGGCTTTTTTTTGAGTATTTTTGACATTTTACTTTTAAAATAAGCGATAAATCAGTAGAAACCATTAATAAATTTTATTGTTTTTTCTGTCTGTACATTTCTAAGTTTATTACGTTTCTATATTTAATAATTGTTATTAAATATTAATGATTTTATTTGCATAGAAAAGCAGAATTTAGTGACAAAGGATATATTTTTTCTTATAGATCCATTTCCAAAGCTACTAGACTTCTTTATAAGAGACATTTTTCCATGTTCTGTTAACCATAAGGCTATCAGAACGATGGTTAGTTTGCCAGTTAAACTGCTAATATTATTAACGTGTAACACCAATTTAAGCAAGTGTCAAGGATCTGGTGGCATTATCATTGCTAATGTTGGATTTGTTTAATGTGTTAAATCTTTGACACTCTGCTATGTTTTATATTACTTTTAGTTTTTATAAGTTTTAAAACATACAAAACATTTGATTTTATAAAAAATTGTTTACTGGGTTCTTTTGTACTTGAATGAGCATTACAAAAAATATTATCAGCATAGAAAACAGCAAGAAACACGAGATAGTATATGGTTACTGAAGTAAAGTATTTCCGATTTTGTGTGTTGTAAAATACTGTCATATGTTAGTTGTTTTTGCAATTTATTGTTTACATGTTATTTACCATTGCTTTTTACACTTTTTACGCAACTGTGATTTATGCAATAACATGACTCTTGACGAGCAACATTGTGATGCAATTATGTCTGCCCGGCAGCTTGCTTAGCTGTGTGAAGACGGTTTTTATAATGTGATACTTAGCATGGGGATATACCCAGTCAACAAAGTTCACGCGCTATTAACCTATTTCCGTCTGTTTGGAGTTTGAAAATTTCAACCGCTGTAAGAATGCGAAACGGTGAGGAACTTGGTCTATTTGGGAGGCAGCTTTATCAGCAAAAATAATGTGGGGCAATGAATTGTTTTGTTTTTTTAACTATATTTATATTATTAATGAGGATGACTGAAAAAAACTGTTAAAGTTTCAGATCTCAATATGGATTTTTAGACTTCTATTCAGGGACACCAAATAATGATTATTTTTATTTTTACTGAAGAATGAGTATTATTTTATTTTTCATAATAAAACTCAAAACATCATATATCCTGAACTATGTGGAATTTCGGCTTAAAAAATTGAACTAACAAACTTCTTACTCTAAAGTTATTAATCCTAATGATAAATTATTGAAAGTTCTACATTAAATGGAAGGAAGGGGTATTTAATGGTGGAAATGGGTATTTATGAAATGGAAATGAAGGTACGTATATTTTCATACAAATTTTGCACCACTTATAGTAGAATTTTCAATAAATTATCTTAAGGATCAACTACTTCATAGCAATAGGGGCGTTTGTTTAAATTTTTAAGATAAAATTCCCCATAGTTCAGGATATATGACTCTTTAAAAAGTTTTATTATGAAAAATAAAATAATAAACTCATTCTTGAGTACAAAATAAAAATAATCATTATTTGCGGTCCCTGCTTCTATCATGGCTAGTTTAGATTTTTTAGGACTGATGTAATTTTATTTACCTTAAACTAAACTCTAAAAATGTTTCCAGTCATTCTTAAAAATAATGTAAATAGATTTTAGAGAAGATATTTTTAGCCCAGTCTAATGTACATACCTAAGTAGTATTGGACCCTTCACTATCTGCAAACAAAGAAAATAGTACAGATACATAAATAACATGTACTATATCATCATTTTGTGACATCATTTTTGTATCAATAATTCCTAGAATTAACTTGCTTCCTTCTTTGTCAAGTGCTAAAAACAAAAAAGCCACTACTTAAGCAATTTTTTTTTTATAAAATACTAAGTTAAGTGTCAATATAAAATAAATCACATTTGCAAATATATATTTTTCGGAATCACTAAATTTATAAATACATTTCTACACACATATGTACAAACACTCAAACATACAAGTGTCTGTATATTTCAGATAATTTATAACTTTAAGCGCCTAATGGTTGTGCAAATAAAGGTGTTCGGTACTTGGTGGGGTTGTGGTTGACTTTGGCGTTTGGCACTGGCAATTAGAACTTTGGGGGCACTAGCGATGTCAAAATGTTTAAATCAATATGCTTATCGGAGTATGGCATTGACACGTATACCATATATGTATGGGTAGGGTATATGTGTCTGGAACCATAGGTGGGCAGTTTTCACTAAAACTCAAACCGCAGAGGAAGAGCAAAAATAATAGAAAAGGGTAGAGTAATAGGATGAGTCAGAGTAAGGAAAGAGATAGATGGAAAGATATAGGGCGAAAAGAAGAAGGGGGATATTGGAGAGTAAAAAAAAGTAAGGCCGATCAAAATAAATTTACCTCAAAAGGTCACTGACTGAAAATGCCTACAAAATGTTTTTAGTGCATTTTTCAGGGAATGCCCTTCTATGTCCAGTAAATGTGTAGATATGAAGTGTAACAGTAGAGAAAAAAATGAGATACAAAAAGCCAATCTACTGATAAGCATAAAAAAATGTTGTCACTGAAGTTGCATTCCACAATCGAGTGAAAGCCAAATATTTTATAAGTGTTCCTACTGCAATTGACGTAATGGGTAACAATATTGAACTTGTTGTTCAAAATATTTAAACAAGTGCAAATATCTCCTCTATGTAAAATCAGAGACCATAAATAATTGTGAGATATTTACTTAAGGCATTCCATTCACACAACATTGGCTGTCAGTTTACGAAATTTCAGGACTATATTATTATATATTGTTCAAAGTATTACGAAGATACTTGCTATATCAGTTGTAAGATGGCTTCACTTTGTTTAGTTCTCAACCGTTTCCATTTTGGCTAGTTTAGGTGTGGTTCTGGTTGAAATGAGTGGTTATCAATATCCGATATTTCAAAACTAGTACAGAACGATGTGGTTATCAAACGATTTTGGTCACTATCTCAAACGGTTTTTGACTTATCTTATAAATAAAAATGAATGTGTGTCCTTTATAGGCGCCAAGGTACTCCACCGATCTTCATGAAATTTTAACAGTATATTCTTGGGTTCACTGGTTACAGCATAGGCTATATATATTTTTGGAAAAGTGGGCGGTGCCATGCCTACATATTTTTGAGTTTTGCTTGTGCTTCATTAATATCCACAGTGTACTCGTATTGTCGATGTCTCTGAAAGTCTCACGGTAGGTTCAGGAGTTCGTTGGGCACGACACAGGTTGTATATAGTTTTTGGAAAAGCCCCAGGTTATTTAAAGCTGCAATTCGGTATAGCTATGAATTTGTTTGGTTCAAGTTAATGATATTTTATACATAGATATGTGTTCTATGTATCAAAAAAACCTTAAAAAAAGAAAGCGGTACCAAGAACAAAAAAAGTTAAACCGCTATATCTTTGAAACTATGTACATATCAGTACCCGCAGAGGAAAAGGGAGAAGAAGTGGAGTAGGAATAGAAAATTTCAGAATTAGTGGTGGTGTAAGAGGAAAATGAGGAGGGTAAAATAAACTAACTGGATATGGGGGGGTTAGTAAAATTAGGGGAAAAAATTTTAAATATAGGAATAAATTACGAGGAAGCGCTAAGTGGGGAGGGAAGAGAGTACAATTGGTTAAGTGGAAGCAGCTCAAATTTTACTATGAACTGTGACTCAGCTAAGTATAATAAAAAAAAACCCAAAAACTGAAAAGCTTTAACTGTTACTTTTGAACGCTGCAATTGTTGTTATTGAGTATGCTTCGAAATATTTGCGTGTGCTTATCTTTTCTGACTTCAAATGTAGCTTATCTTATCAAAGGTAATTTATATATGTATATATATTTTTCATATGAGTATACAAATTTTTATAATATTTTGAGTTTGCTCAATGGGGGAAATCGCATAGTTCTTATGTACCGAACCAGTACCGGTATAGAAATGGGTATTTACTGCTCGAGTGGGTAAACTAGCCAAGTTTTAGAAACTAACGTTTTTTTTAAATATTCGCAGAATTGAAAAAAAGGAATACACCTATTGTTGATGAAATGTAGAATGGCTCCAACATTGTCTTCGATATTCGTTTTTGGTCCAGTAAAGCCTTTAGATTCACAACTTTTAAGCTAACAGTCAAACGAAATAAAATGTATATAATCAAAAGTCCCTTTAAAATGATTAAATATTTTTGACTTGTAAAAAATTTAAAAATTGTTAGGATATTTCTACGTTTGATCAAAGATAATTACTTCCAACATATTATTTTTAAAATTATCCTACTTTTTCTCATTATAAAATATCAATATATTTATGCTGTGTTATTTGCTCACTACAACACTATTTTTGGGGTTCGTCACACTTTGTTATTATTATTTTAGGTACCAAATATATACTCGTATTTTAAGTTTCCATAAGATTAGTCACATTTCACCTCATAATGGGGATGATTAATTTTTTGTTGTTTATTTTAAATGATGTGTTTATAGAACAGTTTCAACTACATACATGGCTAGTCGTATGTAAATAGCGCTTTCGAGTTTGGAGAAAAGAACAAAAAGAAATAAGGTTGGGTGTAAAGCATAATTCTAGTTCACTTGAAAATTTGCTAAAGCACACATATAAGCTTAAGAACTAATTTCAAAAAAGTATGTTATTTTGCGTTATTATTTTAGGGGAAATAAATATTTGTGTTTGCTTCAAAGATAATTTAGTGTTAAATTAATGTTTGCATTGTTTAAAAATAAAAGCAATCTTTAACAAAGCAGTCGCATATAAATATTGCTAACCATTACTAATAAAAATGCTGGTATTCAACTAAAGACACCCTAATTAATTTATATTAGAAATATTTAAATTATTTCAGACCCGAAAAACTTTGAAGTTACAAAAGAATTAATTTTCATTAAAATTAGTTTTCCTAGCCGGAAATTTAAAACGAATTATTTAATAATTTTATTTAAACAAGTTATAGATTGGAAATGTAAATATCTAAAAATTTGGCAATAAGACTCTTCATGGATGTTACTTCCAGAGAGTTTTAAACATTAAAAAAATTCGAACCCTGCGCAACATTGCTAACATATTCGCTCTGCCTTTTTTACGATCTGTTCGTTAATTTATTGTCGATGTTTACATGTCAGACCCCGATGGCTTTCACAAAAAAGTCACCCAACCGAACTTTTATCACCTGTCCTTCTTTTGTTAGTATTTTACCGAAGTTGAGTGAAGCGAAAAAGTGAACCCCAAAATAATTTAAATTTTAATAACAAGCAGCTATGTATTCACATACCTAAGTGGTTTTATTCAAAAAATACATTTTGCAAAACCAGTGAGTTGTGTGAATTAACCGAGGTATGTACTTGACCCACTGGCATTAACCCACGTCAATTGACACGCAAATTAATCACAAAACGCTGCAAGCAGTATATGAAAAAAATGGAAAATTTTAGTAAAAAGCATAATAATAAAATGTCTATTATTAACTGCTTTTTATTCGCAATTTCGTTACTAGATAGTTTTTTTTCTGCTTGCCTAAAAATTTTTTTAAATGAAAGCAACAAAAAATAAGCAAGCAAAAAAAGTATGCGCGCATAATTTGCATTGCCATCTTGTAAGCGAAAAATTCACATTTGGTTTTCAAATAAAATTAAAAATTGTGAAAAAAAATAGATTTGTAATTTTATTCATATGTCGCTAAGGGCTTACGAAAACAACATATCTTTTATAAATTAATGAACAAACAAAAAAAAAAATGTGGTATTTGGCCTGATAACTTTACCTATTTCGTGCGTTCGACGAGCTCAATACCAGTTGATAATTATTTTTAGTCAATTATTATTTTTGATTTTAATGGAGCAACAAACATATGGAGGCAGTACTACGTATTTCAAAATCAGCCACGATTTCTCGTCAGACTCATTCGTATGATTTTCATATTTCAGAAATTCTTGCGATGAATCGAACCCGTTCGCTGAGTTACTCATAGGAAATGCAACGTGTTGTTTCCATGCTCTTTAAGTCAAAAATTCCTTTAATATACAAGATTTTTAAACAATATATATATTTTTAAATAATATGCATAGTTTGACATATTGTATTTGTACATTCTTCTTTTCATTTTTTACATGATAGTTTTGTACGTGTAACCCAGCTCTGGTTTCATGGTATTTTTTTTTATTGGTTCTTTGGATAGTGTTTGGTCTTCTCGGAAGGGCAGTGTCAGTATAATCCAAGTAGAGTCCGTTCAAAATTCATTTTTATTGATCAGCCGCATGAGAAATTTTTCATAACATTATGGAAAAAAATTGCCATATTGGTTATATCTAATTTTGGGAATTTCGAAAAATTTGTTGGGGACTTTTTAGAGGAGTTTCGAATGTTAAATATTGCGTAAACGATATAAAAAAAAGAACCATTGCAGCGTCTCTTCGCAAACAGGGAGGCATTTGCTTCTAAAAACTGGAAAGAACTGTTTACTTTTTTTATTTGCAATTCGGTGGCGAAAACTCCATACAATCATCAAGAGTGTAAGTTTAAATGTATGGAGTTTATGTTATATGTGTTTAGGTTTTAACATACCTTTGTTTTTCAGTCCTGAAGATGATTTAAGAATGAAGTCGAAATATCGACAATACTAATCTGACAAATATATATTATATATGAAAAACAAAAATTTTTGTTGGTTTAATTTATATATGTATGGCCTAGAGCTCGATACAATTTCTTAATATTTTACAAAACAAAGACCGATAATAAATAAAAGTAATCATCAAAATATTGTTGGCAGTCAATCTGGTAGCACGATTTAGAATGATATGGCTGCCTACGTAAGTGAATTTACCATGGGTGTAAGTAAGATAAAAACAAAATTGTCCCCTTAATTGCTATATCAAAACCCTTTGGACTAGATCTTTGTTTTGTTCTACGGCCAAACATTTAATTATGTTGTCGTTGGCCTTCGATGTAAAGTATTTTCTCAAGGTCAAATATATGTTGCTCTGTCACGAAGTGGTGCGCAGAACTAAACTTTTCACATTCTTGGAAAGGCAATTAAATAACTAATATTGTATAAACGGAAAAGTTTCTTAAATAAAATCTATCTTAATTCTTTTACTAAATTTGTTGTATTCTACAATTCAATTTATTTAAAACAAACTATAATGTGTGTGCATTTCATCCAAGAGAAGCTGAAGTTATACAGTGGCCATGTATACACATATATCTCTTTTGTAAACTAAACTATGCATCGTACCAAGTTAGCCGGGTATTTGCTAGTACAACTATTAGGGTGGGTCGATTTGTATGGACGAAAGTTAACCGATATCGCGCCATCAATTTTTAGATAGGTTTTGGGCTCAGGAAAAAAAGGTTTCATTACGCATAACCAAAAAAATAATTTTCGAGCCTGCGAAATTTAATTTTTTTACTTTTTTCGACTTTGATTTTTAAGGTTTTTTTCATGACCTACTAAAAAAATTTTCATTTGATTTTAAAATTTTGATGTATACCCTGTCCGACCCAAAAATGCCCGCTAAAAACGTTGGCGATAACAGTTTTTTGAAAAAAAAAAAAATATTTTTTGGGTTTTGGGGAGTGGTTTGGTCAAAAAATTTACCCTTTCGGAAAAGTCGATTTTTCGACCAAAACAAGTCCCAAAACCCGAAAACAAAATTTTTTTCAAAAAACCGTTATCGCCAACGTTTTTAGCGCATAATTTTCAGTGGGATAGGAAATATGAGACAAATTCGTTTTCATCGAAAACATTTTTGCATGTATGCTGAAGAAACCCTTAAAAAAATGGCGAAAGGGTAAATTTTTTGACCAAACCACTCCCCAAAACCCAAAAAATATTTTTTTTTTTTCAAAAAACTGCTATCGCCAATGTTTTTAGCGGACATTTTTGGGTCAGACAGGGTATACATGAAAATTTTAAAATCTAATGAAAATCTTTTTAGTAGGGCATGAAAAAAAACCTTAAAAATCAAAGTCGAAAAAAGTGAAAAAAATGAAATTTCGCAGGCTCGAAAATTATTTTTTTGGTTATGCGTAGTGGAACTTTTTTTCCCTGAGCCCAAAACCTATCGAAAAATCGATGGCGCGATATCGGTTAATAAATCGACCTAGCCTAATAACTATACATAAACTTATATATAACGTTCTATTTTCTCCTTCACTGCTATTCGAATTTGTTTACAAGACTAATTTGAGGTGAGATTTCGATGGTAACTCTTCATGAATGTTTCACTACGCAAATGAAAAGTCGAAATATTCTAAGATGTTTTTTAGTCTATAAAATTAGTAATTTCACAGTAAATTACTTTTATTCACAAGCATTCGAAATTAATTGTTCAAAAGATTGCTTGGCATCGGTAAATAAGTGCACTCTCAATAAAAATAACGTTAGTTGTTTATAATTAGTGATAGTAGAATTTTGAGAATTTACTATTTGCTATAAAAATATTCACTTGAATATATGCGCTTTTAGCTATTTCACAACCTTTATATGAAGACGCTTTGTTTTTTGTAGCCAAAAAATTGGTGAGTCTTGAGAAGACTCTTACTTTTTACTTCCGAAAGGCAGCTGCCAAGATAGATGAATTCTTGCTGGGAAACTTTTTCATGGCAGAAGTAGATTTGGAGGGTTGCCGACTACTGAAGAAAGGTGTCCCCGGTTTGAACGATGAAATTAAAAAAAGAGCTAAGAGGAAGATTATCCTATTTCATTTGTTTTTTCCACAACGTCCATTTTCAGCTGAGAATTTATTAAATTTAAGTCTAGATAGGGCATTTTTGAAATTTGTTTTTAGATGGGGCGTTCTTCAAACAAATTCTGAGATATCCCTCGGCAAAAAAATATAAATAAAATAAAATAAAAATATAAATAAACAAGAGTTGCTAAGTCTAACATTATATGAATAGAGCAACAGCTAGCAGGCAGGCAATTTTTTACTATTTATTGTTACATTTATATAAAGGTAGTCTTATAAGTTATAACAAATTGATTAATTTTGTTGCCCTCACTAAATCAAAATAGTTTGAAATTGACAGCATTTCTTTTGTAATAAAAATAAAAAGAATAAAAAAGAAATTTCGCCAACGGCACACATGGAAATATGAGAGTGCTCACGTTCAAGGTAAAGCATGTAATAAAACTGAATAGGCCTAGTAGTTACAAAAAATAAAAGGCAATCGCTACAACAAATGCGCGTGAATAACAAATGCATTGCCAGCAATTAAGGAAATCGAATTACGAGCGATGCAAGTTCAGCATTACACAAGTAAGGAAAAGGCTTTATACCTTTCATGAATACGCAACAAGATTTTCAATGTGTTACCTTTTACGATCTTGCCTTGTTAATTGAAAGATATATAGCGCAAACCTTTTTTTATCGGAATAACCGTTATATAGTGGCTATATGTTATATTTGTGCAATTATACTGATTTTCACTATTCACATTACATACAGTGGCTCACAGTGAAAATGATCCAGTTGGTTAGTTTAGCATTATATTCACATAAAAAAATATAGATAGTTCTTTTATAGAAATCTTTTGAATAAGTGCCTCCAAGCTTCCTGGAAACTTAAAAATCGGGTTCAAATTTTTTTCAATTTTAATAAAAATTTCAAAATATTTTCTGAGTATATAACTTTGTAGCCTATCAAATTCTAGTCTCACAAAGTGGAAATCTGAAGATTTTAAAATTTTTTTAGATTTTTCGCAATTGTTATACTATATGTATGATCTTTGGGATTGCCTTCCATACAAATTGAATAAATATGAAAAGCTCATATGGAAGAAATTACCAAACACTATGTAAGAAAATCTTTCCAAAAATGAACGAAAGTTTTAAGGGTCTGAGACTTGCTTTTGTTTGACTGGAACTTAATAGGCTACGAAACTGCGTATTGAACAACATATTAAAAGAATCAACTCGATAATTTTCACTGTGAGCGACTTTATATAATACTAGAAAGCCCGGCCACATCATATCTCCGAAACCAGTTGAGATAAGGAACTTAATCACGCCGCCTATTGCAGCACTCATTAGCACCTTTCGTTTGATACCCATATTATAATAACACTTTTTCTGGTTCACCCTGTTCCACATATTGGTCGATAACTCCGAAACTGGGCGAGTTATCAAAATAAAGGATATAACAAATTATAAGCGAAGTATATAGTATTATAACGGTGAAAGTTACATACAATTCTATTTAGCGGTTTTTGAGTGATATGCGCCGAAACATACAGACAGACTAACCGATATTCTAAAAACTGTTGATTTGGATTCTATTGCCTCAGTAATGGTCCCTCTTATCAATTTTTCTTGAATATCTGCAATGTACATATATCTATCTGTTACAATTTTAATATATGGTAAGATTTCATGATCCTGAATGGTATAAAAACAAGCAAGTAAGACAAGTAAACGTTTATATTGCCATCCATCAATTTGCTGACGAAATCGTTTATTCGTTTCGCAATTACAAAACTCATTTTTCATTGCCGAATGTAGTAAAAACATGCGGTTAAAATAAAGCTTTATAAACATTAATCTCTGCTGAATACATAACGCGACACAGCGGCTACCAAAGGAAATCGGTCGGTTTGACTTGTTGGTCATTGCAAGTGTGATGACCTCAACTAGTGGCGCGAGAGATATAAAATACCAATAGTAAATTTGTACAACCTATACTTACTTAAGTGTACATATGTATATAGTTGTTAATGTATAAAGTTGTGGAAATGATATAGAGATCTATCTCTATGGCGCGATATACAACAGGTATATCATCATAAACCTCCTAAGAGATTTTTGCGCCAAGCTTCTCTTCTAATTTGTGGTGTGCCGATTTGAATTTTCCCTACAAATTGGAGGGACCTACAGTTTTTTGCCGACTCCGAACGGCATCTACAAAGGAGACGAATTTTGCTGAGAAGCCTGTCATGGCCGAAATACACTCGGAGAGTTTGCCAAACCACTGCCGAGGGGCGACCCCGTTTTTGAAAAACTTTTTTCAAATCACTTTTGATGTTACCTGTACCAGGGCTCGAACCATGGACCTTCGGTGTGGTAGGCCGGCAACACTACCTTCACACCACGGCGGCCGCCGATATAGAGATAGAGCTGCAAATAAAGCATTAATATGCAAAGCAAGAATAACAACAAACATTAAAATCACTTACGTCAAAATGACTGAATCGGTTGAAAATCGCACAAAACGCTGACTTAGACAACTTAAACGCTGACTTAGTAGCCAAGCAAAAGCGAGAACGACAGTGACGAGTGAATATATGTTTTAGTTCATTAAAAATTTTATAACTTTTCGCTATTATTTTGGCGCTTACTTGCACAGCTTGTTTGAAATAACTGTTAGTTATGTAAATGTATGCAAAGAAATATTTTGTTATAGATTACTTACTCCATACACTGCGAAAAATGTGTCGACTAAAACCTCTCTTTTTTATGGGCAAAGGAATTGATTATTATTTCCTATTAATGAGAACTGTAATTGTAATTGAAGTGAATTTACCCAGCTCTGACGCTCATAGGGGTAGAAAGTGGTCCCTTGCTACCATACTCGTAACAGAAAAAAACCGAACTGTCCAGCAGGCATAAAGGTGTACAACTAGTCTCTTCATAGGACATGCTCAAACAGAACAGTTCAACCCACAAGAAGGGCCCAAAACTGGCATTAGTCTAATGCTCATTTTCGATTCAGCCCGGTTTTATGCTAGACCAATCGCATTTCTTGTTGGGTACATTTGTGTATATCTACCTAAATATGTGCTTGCATATGTGCTTAGTTTTTCTTAATAATTTTCGTTTCGTTTTGTAAGTTAATTGCAAAACTTTTCCTCGCTTAATGAGTCGTATGCGTTTGCACTATGCCAGCTGGTTGCGCATGCTCCTAACGCGAAGATGTGTTTTAATTAAGAAATATGATGCTATAATTGTTGCTTTTATAATACCCAACAAAGTTATAATAGGCCTAATAAAATCGCAAAATGTTACGAATATAAAAGCAAAGGTTAGACAGTGGAAAATCAACCGTAACTAAAAAAAATTATATCTAGCAAGTGAGAAAATCGAAACTTGTTCTTAACAGGTATAATTTAAAATTATAATTTTTGGGAGCACGGAATCAAAATTTTGTACTCAATTACATCTCTTCACAATAAACAGCATTCCTCTATATAGTGTGTTTGATTATACAAATATAAAATGACCTTACCGCCAATATCATTATATTTTTGCGAACGCTTTTTCAAAATAGTTGTTTCATGATTAGTTACCAACCAGACCTGTTAAATAATGATTACTAATACTTATGATTACAGCTTTGATTAATTACTTTTTTGAGAATCCATTTAATGATTAATTATCAATTACTTTCATTTGTTAATGATTATTTTCCAATTAACTAAAAACAAATTGGAAAAAATCATGATTTTTTACTATTATTAAAAAAATTCTCAAATAATCCAAAAAAGTTGTTTTGATAACTTTTGATTATTTCTGAATTTTTTTTGGATTTTTTTTATGGTTTTGATTATTTTTGATTTTTTTCAGTATTGTTGTAGAAGCATATAAATATACATATCAACAGTACTGGAAAAAATCAAAAATAATAAAAAATAAAATCAAAAGTAATCAAAACAACTTTTTTTTTTTGATTATATTTTGATTTATTTTTTCTAATCGTAAGCAATTCATAATTACCTTTTCTTGAAAATCAATTAAAATAATCATTACCAATTAAAAAACCATCTAATTAATTGGTTACAAATAAAATTTAACAGGTCTGTTACAAACTAAGTAATCTCATTCATATGTTATGCCCAGATTTGACAAAACGAAACTACTTAGATTAGCTATAATTTGTGGATAAATAATGAATCGGGACGAAATTACGGAAGTTCGAACATGGTATTAATACATCATTTTCTCGAGTGTTGCATGCTTCATGCCGATTCCGACATAGGTTGTTTCGACCAAGTTGGAGAAAACTTTTTCTAAACATTTTGTTGGTCCCTTTCCCCTTCAATAGAACCTGAATTTGTACTACTACTCTATTATTTTTCACACGCAATTTATTCTTAATCGTTAAACTTTTCACTACGAGTATGAACTCTATGAGAACACATTTATATTTTCCTCTTGCTTTCTTTCGTGTTTGTCATATCTAATTTCTCAGTTACGTATTAGCTACGTGACAAAAATAAAAAAAGAATAATATTCGAATGCTTTCACATGGGTCAGTTGGCTGCACTTATATATATTCTATGTATAGACATAATAGTAGTTTCAAGCACACCCTTACTTTTCTTTATTTTTTGTTTTACTATACATATGTTTCGAAGTTAGGTGCATTACTAGCAAGGCATCGGTATTCGCTTATTAGGCGTACGAATTTTTAAATGAGGGTTACCCTTATTTGTGTGAATATGGTTTTTTAAAAGTTGTATGCATACTCGTATATTAGAGCAGATATTATAAATTTCATTCATAAAATACGAAAATAGAAACAAAAACAAAACACCTTGTTTTACAAGGTGGCGCAAAAGTAAGTTTCCGATGTTCAGCTTATCGGTCGTGGCACGTGCAGTGTGTGCTGTTGCACCGTCTTGTTGGAACAACATGTTTTCCAATCCCAATTCATCAAGTTGCGGCAAAAAGAACTCGTTAATCATTGCTCTGTAGCGCTCACCATTCACAGTAACCGTTTTTCACCGACCGATTATTGGTCAAATAAATAGTCAGCAATATTCCGCGTTCTGGAGCAGTGCAGCGTAACATTGTTTATTACCGTGTATTTCGCATGTGTTTACTACACAAATGTCAAAACAGAACTGACTTTAGGGGCCAATCGCAAATTTATAGCATTTTCTGATAGGAGGATTACTTTTGCGCCACCTTGTATTTGGATGGCCTTAAATGCTCAACCCAGCAAACAGAAAACAAGTGATTGAGCGAACAGTTTTGTGAATATATGTAGAACGAAGATTCGGCATCTTGTCTACGTTTTCTCTTTTCGACGTTCTTTCTGTTCTGTATTTACCGTCTCTTTATATACAGTCTAGGTCCCAGCATATTTCAAATTCAGGCATGACCAGAAATGGCTCACGGAGTCCACTACTCCTTCCTACTTTAAACCTCATTTCCAGAAAAAAGTTATTTTTAACATAGAAGTTAATGGCCACCCTATTTAAATTGAAGTTGAGCTGATAAATAATATGCATACAAATTAAGTTGTAATTGCATTATGAAGCTTTATAAGACATTCAGGTAATTCATATATAGTCAATGAAGATACATTTGTGGTACATTTCAAAAGCAAAACCCATGAATTGTAAATTATTACCTAATATGTAGCGCCGATTTCTTCATTTAAAATTATGTTCTTAGATATTTATAGTAATAAATTTTATTGATGGTATAACGGTTAGGTAATTATTAACACTTAAATATGGAAAACGAAGTTGAAAGCATTTTTTCCATGTAGTCAGCTCAACGTTCTATATAGGCTCGCCAAAGCAAAGGTGAATGTGTTGAATATAAGACCTTTAAGTTACTTCTTAATTATATTTATTATAATTAATAGTTTATTTATTTTTCTTTACAGATTAAAACTTTGCAAGGTAAGAGTTTACTTTTCTTATGATTATACAACATAAACATTTATTTATTTATTTATAATCTAGAGAATATAACAATTTTCACACAGTCAACAAGTGATAAAAAAAAATAAATAAAAAACAATTATCTTTGAACATAGAAAGTATTTAGTTACTTATATGATTCATTTAATAACAATTTGAATAAATATTTTCCGAAATCTAGATTCAATGGATTCGAAAGCCCCTTGAGCAATCCCGTTCTTCTCTGACTAAAACCGTTAAAACTGTCAAACACTAGCATTTTGCTGGGAGCGAGAGAGTATGGGAGATGTTACTTCTGTCAACTTCAATAAATATGTTTCAAAGTTTATTTACAAATCATGGGAAACAAAATAAAATAAAAAGATGTATTTCATTACTAAAGCCAACATTGAATATTTATATCCTTTCTATAATATCTTTTTCAAATACTTCTCATATAATTCTAATAAAAGAGTAGTTTCAAAAATCTTTTTCCAAACAGATTGAAGTTACGTGACCCGTTATTTGAACCTGGGACTTTCGGTGTGGTAGGGCAGAAAGAGTACCGTCATCACTAAAATAAAAAATACTTACCGGTACTTTTAAATGCCCAAAAGGCACTATTTTCTTGTATCTTATTTTTTGTTTACAATTTTTTTGTCAAATTTAGAACACCGGTTCGTTTGACAGAGTTACCAGTACTAGACAGAAAAAAAAACTTTTAGCTAAACCCGGCAACTTAGTACTCTCATTTCCTTGTAATATCCGTAGTTAAAGAGCCGAATACTATATGGGTCGATCCATCTCAACTCACCCAGGCAATTTATGTCGGGATTTTATTATTCGACGAAACTTGGAGAAATTGTTTTTGAAGTTTTTTAAATTACACCTATTATTTGTTTTTTCCCTTAACGACACCGTTTTCGAGAAATACCTTTTTTCACCGGGTTGGTAAATGAGGATTTCTCATATTCTCATGAAGAACTTCCTTTAAATTCTATCAAACCTATTACAGAAACAAATATTTCGCTTTTTAGCGTTTTTAAAACTTTGGATTTAGTAAAAAATAAATTTTTTTAAAACATTATTTTTTTTATATTCCAATTTTTTTTTTTTGTAATTTTTTGTTTGATATGTATAAAGAAAATAAATAATTATGGCATTATTTAAATTGGTTTTTTTGAGAAATGCTCCTTTGAATTTTTTCCGCAATACTGTTTTTTTTTACTATCGTATATTATTGAAAACTGGAAATAAGTTAATACAAAATTATATAAACAATTGCAATTTTATTTAATGGCAAATCACACATGATTTTTCCGAATTTTTTTTGACGCTTTGCAACTACTCCATTGTTTTTATTTTTTGTTTCATATCATCCAGTAAGCAGATTCGGACATTAGGCGGATATCCTTGTATTGTGCTGTCACACCTTTTGGCTTCTTGGAGCAGGCCTTTCCGTAGTGAAATTTTTTGCATACAGAAAATGTTTGTTTGCCAGAACTCAGTCACTTCAACGTCGATTTAAACTATTTTTGCTTTGGTGAAAATGGAATTTCATCCTCTCAAAATGGAATGAAATAGCATACAAACCGAGACGGTAATGGCGGAGATATTGACAGATTAGTGTTTTTACTTTTTTTTTGTAGCTCAAAAATTTCAAAATATCTTGAAAACTGTTCTACTTTTAAATAATCTGATTACATATTTGGAATCAGCAGAAAATTCTACATGTATTGAATGCCGAGGATATTTTTTTTGTCGGGTTGTGTAATAAAAAACCAGAGTATTCCCGAATAAATGCAAAAGACTACATCTCGAGAAAACCGAGTTTTATATTTGTTTTTCTTACCTCACATATCATATAATAAAAATTACAAAAAAAAAAACAATTTTCCAATATAATATAATATAAAATAATGTTAAAAAATATTTATTATTTCTTATTTAATCGCCAATTTTTAAAACACTATAACAAAAATGTTTTCTTTTTCTGTAATGGGTTTGATAGACTGATCGATTACCTACAACCTAAAAAAAATCACCCAAATCCATACATTTTAAAGGAAGTTGTGAGTATTCGCTGAAAAGTTCTTCGTGAGAATATGAGAAATCCACATTTATCCACTCCGGGGAAAAAATGTATTTCTCGAAACGGCGTCGTTAAGGGGAAACACCAAAAATATGTGCAATGTAAAATAGTTTCAAAGACAATTTCTCAAAGTTTCGTCATAAAATAAAATTTCGACATAAATTGCTTGGGTGATTTGAGATGGATCGACCCATATGGACTATTGCGTAAGTGCAGATTAAATTGTGCGCTTAGCAGTAAAAAAAACCGGCCAATTATTTACCATCGAAACCCAATTTTCTTCGATAATTTTTCAAGCTTCTGAGTAAAATGGGAATCACACCCACCTTAGCTCAGTCACCTTGGCATTTAACATTGTTAACGATCCCTGGTGTCTGTTGAAAAATGTTTTATTGATTTTCGTCAAAAACTAGAAATATCTACAAAAAAATGTAATCAATCACACCATAAAAAACATGAAAGAGCATTTACCGCAAGCAAATACAAATCATACCGTTTAGACATATATATAAATAAATATTTATATACTATTATATTTACAAGCTATTTAGATCAGGCGATATCGAAGTTCAAGCACACTAGCTTGCAAGTACCTAAAAAAACAACAAAAAATACTTGAAATGATAAGTAAATGGCACAAAACCAGTTCACGAATTACGCGAATTGTTCCAATGTACCCAGCATGCAGCAATGCAAGTAATCGAAAGCACAAACAACAGTTAACAGACGTCAACAACCAAAGTCATATCGCAAAAAGTAATAACAACACGTTGGCAACAAGACGCGCCAAAGACAGCTGCAACAGGCAATTGCAAAACGTACACCGCCAACCGCCAACAATTTTACCACAATAAAACCCCAAAACAAGTTATTGGCGCAGGTAGCGCGCAAGTGTACGGGTTTCCGTTGTACTCGTATGCCGGTATGCCGGCCGGCGCTTTTGGGCATTCATAACTCGATCGATTTGACTTTACAAACGATCATTGAATAGCTCTTTAGCTACGAAAAAAAACAACGCAATGCCAGTTAAATGTCTTTTGGGCGGCTTTTGCACCTTCCTTTTGTTAGATTTTTTGTTATTAGCCAACCATCTATCTAGTCAGGCTGTCTAACCAAAATTGGTAAAAGTATCTCATAGATAAGTCGTTGTGATCGCGCCAAACACCAATTTGTTTTATAGTTTCGCAAGGTAGCGCAGCTGTCAAGGCTAGCAAGGAGGCGGTAGTGGTAGTGGCAGGCTCTCTATTGCAGGTGAGCAAGCCAGTTGAATGCACTTGACACTTGGCTGTTGTCTCTAACGATATCTGTTAACTGCCGGTTTGCTTATCAATTGTCTTTAATCCCGGCGTAGCGTTCAATTCGATGTAGCTGTCTGTTTACTTGGGGAGTTTTTGTGGTGTGTTTGGCCATTTTTAATTATTCGGCTCTCACTCCTCACAGTTCGTAGTCACGGTTGCCGTTTTGGCCAAAACGTACCAATTTTGGTACGCATTTTTTCGCCGGGTACGTTGGTACGCAACTTCCAAATTTGATACGTTTTTGCCATTTTTACTTGACCGCAACTCCGATGACACTGCTACAAATATCAAACCTGCATTTGAATGACTACGAACAAATATTTAGTCATAACGTTGCGTCCCTTTCACTCTCCTGCTTTACTGGCAGTAGAAGTGAAATGGTACCACTTGTATCAACTTAGACGTAGGAGCTTTTTTTCTCTGTCATACGTCATAAAGAGGTATCACTATTTGTTTGTGACAAAAAAATAGCACCAGCAAGTAGTGCTAATGAAATTAAAATTATTATCATATTTGTCCTAGTTCTGAAGCGGTAAAATAAAGATGGATAGGTAAGTTTTATAATCAGGGGAATATGCGCAAGCAAATGAATGGAAGTGTGGACATATGTATAAATTTATTTATTTACTTTTACTCATTATAGGGTATATTTCGAAGAATAAAATGTTATATGTTTTCAGTTTTTTAATGTTTGTACATACACATATGTATATTAAGCCCCGTTTCTGTGTAAATTTATGTCAGCAGATGAACTGCTTGAAATTGTTTTAATAAATGTTATATTGTTTGCCTAATTATTTTGGTACGTTTTTTTTCGGTGTGGTACGAATTTTGGTACGCAAAATTTTAGGCAAACGGCAACCGTGCTCGTAGCTGGTACTGGCAATTTGCTGTCCAGATGAGTGCATCAAGATGACCGATAAATTGTCGAGTGACACGAACAGCGCTGGATTCAATGAGTATGTTTCGCTATCGCACCTAAGTATTAAACATATTTTGTTCAATCACAGGGTGCTACATTTTGGTATTTAATTCTCAAAACATTCCCTAGTTGTAATTTGAAATGCTTGGTGGAGGCTGTGTAGTTTTAGGTGGAGTACTTTTGTTTTATAACTGATAAATCCATCAAATTATATAAATTGTATTTTCAAAGAGCCGGTGACATTCTGGGTGTCTTATTCGTCTTACGTAGGGATGTGACTTGGAGTGGGAAAAATCGATTACTCAATAAACATTTTTTTAGAATTAAATCGATCTGTTAATATCGAATTTTAAAGCTAATAATCGATTTTGGTTCATATATCAATTTCTTATATGGGGAATATGTATTCGTTGTATTTATAAAAATATATTATAAGTAGCTACATCAACTGAAAATCCTTTAGTAAAATAAAACCAAAAAAAATATAAATAAAAAAACAACCGATTATCTATTCTGGTAGATTTGATATTTCAGACTCGCTTTTCAGCATAAAAAAATCAATTCTTTCTATCCTAAATTCATAGCTACTAATTGTTTCTTATTCCTTGACTTCTATATTAACTGCTAACAATAATTTTATTCTGTTAACTAGTTATTTCTTAATGTATAATCTATCCTATATCTACTTTACTTAGCTGATGAGGTTTTCTATTTAGCTGAGCAGTTTTAGATCTCGACGATTAACAAACCAAAGCCTTTCAACGACTCGGCACGAACGAATAATCCGCGCGTTATGTAGATGCCCCCCTCGCTCCGGTCAGGCGGGATATGGTGGGTAATCCGTTGGAAATAATTATTATTGAAGGTAGAAATGGACAAATTTAAGGCTAAGAAATTAAGGAGTTATCTTCCCAAGGATTGCCATATTTTGAAGTCGCGAAACCTGAACTTGGCTTCGACTAAGGCCTCGTTTACCATATTCACTTTAATTATGTAGAAGATGGCACCACTAGCAGGTACGGCACCTTATTATGGACGGATAATTCATGGAAATTCTGGAACTCTCTTTGGATGCCCTTCTTTTTCTTTACTTCAACTAGAAGCCATTGAGGTTCTGTCTTTATACCTTTAGCAGAATCTATTCTCGTCACTACAGAGTGCACAAGCGGTGCGACATCCGGCAGTTAGGCAAAATATTTTCGTTAATTATGATTCGATGAATGCTGATTTTGGAAGGACATTAATGCAATTTGTCAAGCGTTACTCCACCAGAACTTCAATAACAAAAGGGGAGGTTTCATTTCCACTATGCTAAACCGCTTGCTGCTATGGAGTAGCTTCTGAATTCGGTCTGACTGCAAATTCCTTGAAGTTAATCAAACAGCTATCTGCGCCAGAGTGTCAAGTGTAATTTTGGGTGACTTTTGTGGACAAAGAGGGGCCGTAAACTGGTTTTGAAGAGATATTTCTATGAGGATTCAAATATCAAGCTCGTCCAAGCGAGGCAAGGTCTATAGGTTGCGATGACCTACGAATTACTGACAACACCCCGCAAGCATTTAGGGTAGGCAGGCAAAACAACAACTAAAATACACATTACACGGTGACAACGTAAGTCAGGAAATGTCCCCAGAAACGACTAATATGGCTATCTTTCGAGGTTCGATATCCCCTTATTGCATGAATGCACCTTGACTACTCTTCACATTTTCTTCGATACCTTCAGCCGCTCTTACATCAATATTTAGCTGAATTCCTTGAGGCCTAACTTGAAAAAAAATGACCATAAAATTCAATGAGCAGTCGGTTGACGCCCCACCCTTTATATTCTTTTAACAAACTTCTGTTCGCCCGCCCATCCTCAGCAACTTGCCAGCAATTGTCGGTTACTTTTCCATTTCAATTGCTTTAAAGCAGTTATTGCACGATTTTCCACTTTTGCCGGTATTTTTGACATTACGCCCGTGGCGGCTTGTTGCGTGTCGACATCCACTGTGTAGCCTGAAAGATGCCACAGCTTACGATGACTTGCTGTTTCGAAGCGCACGTGTTCCGATTGACGGTTATCAACAACTTAAAGTTATGCACCCGAGGGCGAACTACAATTGGCAGTACTTATGGCTGAAGTTTGTATTTAACTTATATGTGAATAATTTGAAGTTGAAGAGCTTTGCTATGATTGTTGGTGGCAACTAGCAGTCAAGCGAAGATGGCTAATCTTGGCCATTAAACATGTTGGGCGGTAAAAATTTGCATACGGAGTAAAAGCACTGTACATTATCCTACTGCACTTACTTAGTAGCAGATCTGCAAAAGTACACCGGACATCTTGTGGATATAAACCGACACGATTAAGGTTGAGTAGGTGGTTCCTTTTTTTGTTTCTTACGAGATAAATGGTCATCTTGCAGAGTTGAACCCTCCCAAGGGGCCTTTCGACTATCTTATAAACTATGAGGTAGAACTTTGTTGGAGTTGACGTGAAACTGGTAGAGGTAGGTGAAAACGTCACATTCGCAGATCAGCTATGGAGTCGCAGTGCAGCCAGTGAAAATTTGCGAAATCGTAATCACAACAAAAAGCATTTGAAAGCGAGGTAGAAAAATACTATATATTCTAGTTCGGATATCATTTTCACGGAATAAGTTCAACTACATCTGAGTATTTCATGTTCTGTTCCACCCGATCTTCGATATTCTTACTTGTTTCTAAATATTAATGTCCCATTACTTGACTAACCACTATTAGTTGTCAATTCAAATTTTGTTGTTGCTGTCGAAGTACATAGTTGCACGCACATGCCATTACTTATGCTTAAATATGAAAGAGAAAATAATTTTATATTTTATTATTATTCTTTGGAATCCAACGTAGCTGCACCTAACGTATAATTTTGCATGCAACTGCTGCACTGTAATTATTGTGTTGTAGTAAGTTATGTGCTATTAGGGTGATCAATTTGTTTATATTTTCTTATTCACCACAGAATTGTCTCTTTACATTTGCCAAGGCATATTCCTCTGCTGACGGCCACAGTTATCATTGGACATACCTTTTGTTGAAATTACTGCTAAGCTCTGTGGTTACAAGCAATAAGAGTTAAACTCGAAACATAAACTGTCATACAAATTTTAAGTAAAAATTTCTGTGGCGACCCATACATTTTTTTTAAATAAAAAAACGACAACAAACCGCAAAAAGATGTTTTCAATACTTAGTTTTAAAATGTTCACCGATATCTCATTTCAACCCATTTGAAAAAAATAAATACAGTTTTAATGCAAAACTTTGAAGTGTAGTACAAAACGTTGACCCAGACCTGTTAAATTTGATTAGTAATTAATAAACAATTAATTAGGCGGTTTTTTAATTATTCATGATTGTTTTAATTGTTTTTGAAGATTACGATTAGAAAAAATAAAAAAAAAAAAAATCTGAAAAAATCAAAAATAATCAAAAAAAAAAATTTGGTTTATTTATTTTAATTATTTTATTTTATTTAATTTTTTTTTCAGTATTGTTGATAATATTTATGTGCTTCTACAACAATACTAAAAAAAATCAGAAATCATCAAAAAAAATCAAAAGTAATCAAAAAAAAGTTGGTTTGATTTCTTTTTGTTTAATTTTTTTTCAGTTTTGTCGATGTGTACATTTATGTGCTTCTACAACAATACTAAAAAAATAAAAAATCATCAAAAATATCAAAAAAATAAAAAAAAAAAAAAAAATAAAAATTAAAAAAATAAAATAAAAAATAATCAAAACCACTTTTTTTTAATTATTATTGATTATTTTTTAATTAATTGGAAAATATTAATTAAAAAATTTTATGTAATGGTAATCAATCATTAAACGGATTCTCAAAAAAAGAATTAATCAAACCGGTAATCATTACGATTAATAATCATTATTTAACAAGTCTGCGTAGACCCGGGCTTTTGAATTTTCGCTTATTATATTAATTATTGGTTGAAGTTTTGGGAGAAAAGAACAAACGCGTACAGCGGGTGAACAAATCAACAGCTTTTTCGATGACATCACGATACACCTCCTCAAATTTTTCTCCTGGAGTGGGGTTCGAACGCTCTTGCATTTAAGTAAAAAACCATTACTATTCTCTGTTCTTTGTAATATAGTATTTAGGGTTGGATTCTTACAATTAAGCTGAAACGAACCTTTTTCATACTTTATGCCATGAGAGAACAGCCCCACAAACACTGTTCTAGCACTTTATCTTTTGGACAACTCCAACAAAATTAGCATCTAAATTATCTTATGATCAAGAGCTGACATACATTTCTGCGTAGTCGTATTAAACATGGTTACACAGAATTAGAAGCTCTTGGTCGGGTAAAAAGTCATTCCACAGCAGAAAATCCGCTGTCATCGGAATAGATAAATACTTGCTCTTCTATGTGAACCACCCTAATATAGATTATTTAAAAAAATATTCTCTATAATTAATTCTTCTGTCTCATTTTGCATTGTCGCAACAATCTGACCATTGTATTTGATTGCTATTCAGTATTTTTTTTAACCCTTTAGATGGCATGTACTTATGCAGGTACTAGGGATGCCAATCCCGCTTCGTGGGTTTTTAGTTGCCGACAATCTGCATTTGTTTTCTACTACTCCCAATGCTTGGGATTTACTTGATCAATTTATCTTAATTTATTTCGTGATTGTGTAATTAAAAGTTAAAAAAGAAGTCCCAGGTGCTATAAATAAACTGTGGATTTACCGAAATTACCATCTACAGTTTTTCATTTCATTAAATATTATTTTTTTTAATGTAATATCTTCTTTAACAAAAGTTGAGTTAACATTGATTTTAAACTATAGAAATGTATTGCTTTCTCTTTTTAATTTAAAAATTTTCTGGACAAAAATGGGGTTTGTCAAGATGGTCCATTTTAAATATTGCATTAAAAACATCCCACAGAAACTTTCGAAACATTTTATACAAAACTTAAAACAACCAAATATCGGTCACTATTTTAATTTGATTTCTTAATAGGCAAACAATTACTTTATTTGTAAATAACAAATCATTTTAGTATCCAATTTTTTGTCATAAAGGCCAAGAATAATAACTTTCTTATGAAAATTATTTTTGTTTTTTTTTTTTTACTAATTTTTATTAATTAAGGTTATCAAACATTTTTTCCACTTTTTTCTAGTAACACTTTGAATAATGAATTCCCTTATCCCGAAATTGCTTCCGGAAGATCACAGAATTCCCGCGACTATAAAAATTGAATAAATTGGCATCGCTTGTGGGTACACATGTACTTGTCATGAGATCTCGTATATTCTGGCATATCTGTCTGCCTATCAATAAACTGCAGTGCCTACTTTGCATACATCGACCTTTATATATCAGCATAAATATGAAAAAATTGTTGGACTTGGGTGTAATCAGATTTTGCTGCTCTTTAGCTAGTGAATAAATAAGTCGAATACTTAGTAAAAGGCTTTTTCGAGAACATAAACCGAAAATCGCGTCGAAAGCTAGACTGTAAATCGTGTAAAAGAAACTTTAAAATCAATTTAAAGGTATCGATAAACGGGCTCACAACCATTGAAAACTATGTCGAAAGAACTGAAAATTGACCCCGAAAAAACCTTTAAAAAAAAATTCTGAAGTATTTTGATGCTTCTTGTCTGAAACCTTCGGATGTGCTTGATGCTTGAATATGGCGGGCACGTTGTAGTTGTATGTGTCGTTGCTACCGCAAAGTACTCAGAGTGTGTGTTACCACAGTTGATCACCTTCGATACGAACCATCAATTGCGTTTGTAGAGACTGATACGACTGACAATGCTCAAGCTGGCGCCAAAATCCTTCGATGGCAAAAATTAATATATCTTGTTCATATTTTGAAGCAACTTTTTCATCCCCTTTATCCTATCTAAAGAATGCACTACTGATGGGCGCCTATTCAGACTGATAATATCAATATCATCAGATTACAGTAGCTATTTCCCAATCTTCTAAAATAGAGCAGAGTCTACGTACCGAAATGACCAGAGATTAACCCGAATAAGTGCTGGTGGCTTTAGCTTTTCTTGGCCCTTTTGCGGTGTCCCTGTGTTCTTTCCACAGAACCGGGTCTTTAAGTACTTGCAAGGGGACATCACTGCCACCAACCAATTTACTTGCACAACAGCCCGTATAACTGACAAGTCGTACCTAAATTATTGCAACAACAACAAAAAACTTCTAGCATTTATGACAGAAATAACCATTTGTTCTTTCCACAGAACCGGGTCTTTAAGTACTTGCAAGGGCACATCACTGCCACCAACCAATTTAATTGCACAACAGCCCGTATAACTGACAAGTCGTACCTAAATTATTGCAACAACAACAAAAAACTTGTAGCATTCATGACAGAAATAACCATTTGCCGGGGGCAATAACAATATTGCCCGTCAGTTTGTCAATTCTAGAAATGTAGATGTGTACTGGTTTAGTGACATGACTTGACTTTTGACTGAGGCTATGCATAGCAATGGCTTGAGACAATTGCAAAATTTTCGCATTCAATTGCGGTCGAGCTGAGTCTGCTGTATTTTTTAAGTTTTTTTTGCGTTTCCTACTCTGGCGGCGCTTTTTCATTATTTCGTTTTAAACAAAATAGTGATGCCATCCCCTTGTACGTATGTATATTTGTAAGTTAAACAAATATGAGATTTTTGCATATTTCCGGTTTGTGTAATGAAGCGTCGGCGTCTAGCGGCAGCTGGCATCATCAACACAATTTTCCTCACTTTCACGCTTGCTTGCAAGCCGGCAGTGATTTAAGCGTTTCGGTTCATTTGTTGAAGGCACACAGTAGCTAGTTCCGACTTGTCCATACACATCCGCCCTCCATAATGGCCACAATTTAACCATCCACCACTTTGTCCCTTGTCTGTCTGTGTATGCAATCATCTGCTGTAGTCAGCTGTATTATAGTCGTGCTCTGGGTTTGACTGCGGCTTCAATTACTCTCTAACTAAACTGTCAACAATTTGACAGAGTTGATCCGCCTGTGGCTACATTTTTTCTATATTAATTTACAAGTATTTTTATTGTATTTTCTAATTTTATTTATTCTTAGCATATGTAATCTTGATTTATGTCTAGTTCAAGGTCGTAATGTCGGCGCGCTTGGCTTTGTTAACTCTCAAAGTACAAACACGTGCATTTAACTAAGTCATTTATTCGCCGTTGTAACATCAGCAGTTGTTGAATTAAATGCCCTGCACTCAAACCAGCTCGTTTAACACGGTTCTATTAGTTCCTCTGTTATCTTATTTCTAAGCTAGAAACTTATATTTTACCCGCCGAGAGTCAGTCTCTATAGGAGGATCATACACTCCACTTCCACGCTCCCGAAAAACATGATTTTATCAGCTCAGCAACATCTCAAGGACAAGTCAACCGCAGTTGAGCTACGAAAATTGATTCAGTAGCTTCAAGTGATAGCAGTTCTCGGGGAGGGGTCCGTTTTGCTTTTGGGTTCAATACGCTATATTTACTTGAGAAGAGTCGATTCTATCTACCAGATAGTTACAAATTGTGAATCACTTCGTCTATTTAAGAACCAGCGTCATCATTCCTGTCTTCATGGAGTATTCGAGAGAAAAGTTTGTGGACATTCCTCTTATGCCAAAGGCGAGCATGGATGTTGGTCTCGCGTATTCCATGTTGTGGGCAGGGTCGTCCAAGAAATGGTCACGGACAATGCCAAATTTGGATTATAAGAGCTATAATGCATAAATCTCATCAATAGCATGAATTTCCATTAGAGAGATTTTGTAGTAGCTCCAAATCTACATCGATTTCTGGAAGTTCGATTCATACTAACTCACTTTTAACAACATACATACATGTACCAGAGCTCTGAACTAGGTGCAGTGTATGGGTTCTCTCTCTACTAACAATACAGAAAGTGGGTAGGCCAATTCTCAATTTTGTATACCTTTCATGAACATGAAATGGTATTATAACTTTGGTTCGATGTTTGTAAGTATGAGAAGAAGAAGAGATAGACCCACCAATAAGTATACCGAAATGATCAGGGCGATGAGCTGAGTTGATTTAGCCGTCTGTCCGTCCGTCTATCTGTTTCAACGCCAACTAGTGCCTCAGTTTTAGATATATCTTGATGAAATGTGGTAAGAGGCAGCCATTTTGTAAATCATTAATCATTTGTCGGAACCAGCATGATCGGGCCAACACAACGCATAGTTTCCATAAATCGATTGTTCGGATAAACGGGCTTTGGCCTATAACAATTGCAATTAAAAAGCTAGGAACGTAACATTTTTCGGTTTTAGTACATATTATATATGTAATGTGTGTAGTAAAAATCATCAAGATCGGACCAACATAACATACAGCTCCCATACAATCGATTTTTCCCATAAATGGGGTTTGGGCTATGTATCTTTTAATTAACAGTGTTTAAGCGACATAAGCTATAACGATTTATTTCGTCTATTTTATTTGCGCTGCACTCTCTTGTAATTCGCAAGTAGCTTATGAAATATCCCAAAGATATAGTTTATGTTTTGTAATCCCAAAGCGGGGTTTTTCACAACAAAAATGAGGAAGGCAATCCCGCGCAATGCCTCAGAGCCAACAGTGCTCGCCCCCAATTAATACATACAAGGGGGGTTTTTCACAACGAAAACGAGGAAGGCAATCCCGCACAATGCCCCAGAGCCAACAGTGCTCGGCCCCAATAAATACATACAAGGTGTAACAGGTGCACCGCACCCCGTTCTATGTAGAACAAATAATTTAAATAAATAAAATAATAATTAAATAAATATTAGAAAAGGGCTCCCTCTCTAAACTAATAATATAATATAAATAAAATAAAAAATAACTCAAAAAAACTACTCGCCCTCCATAAAGCTTAGACAAACAGTTTGCAGAGTTTGTACTAATTGTGAGTAAGGATCGGCCACTTAAAACCGTGATGCGTATTCATGAAAGGTATAAAGTCATCGACACAGTCAAAGACAGCCCTTTCCTTATTTGTTTTTTTTTTATCAAAATAGTTAAGTTTTGAGTTGGGTAAGCCAAATTTGAATTTACAAAACTTTCGAATTTATAAAAATTTCAAAACCAAAAAATATTGTGTGCCAAAGTTCTTTACGAAAGTTCGGGGGAAAAAGCGAGTCCAAATAAATCCTCTTGTAATTCAAAGATGGATGATTACTGGAAGAATTTCTCAAAATATTCATTCCAGCAAAATTTCTTCGTGCATCCCAGATGATTGTTTCGGATATTTTTAATACGGACTTTGTCAACTATGGACTACACAAACTTCACCGTGGCAGCATCAAGAGTAGACGTATTAACCATGTACCGAACAAATTCTACCCTTTGTAACTCGTTTTTTCTTTCTTCTAATCATTTAAACTTCATACTTTACTTTATATATATGTGTATATATACAAAAATTATTATATGTATATACACACAAATTATTATATGTAGGTATACAAAAATATATATAACCATAACGTAATATGTATGTGTACCAACAGTATTGATTGGAAATGCTCGTTTAGAATAGATTAATCCGATCGCGTAATTGTTTTGATTGTCTGATAGAATTTGCTTAATAAAGCGCTCGACAAACTATCGGTTATGCGCTAGACTTAATCGTTGCCACACTTCTACACTACTTTATACAAAAATATAATTGGATGTGCACCCTGTGGGAATTCTCTGTAACACTTAGCCCCCATCTTCAGAAAAATTTAAAAGCTTTATAAAGCCTTTTAAAATGGTAATGCGGTAGGGATTTTCAATTATGAGACCTTTTTAACCCTATTTATTTTTTTATGAAAATGTGTGTATTTGTATCTACGCTTGAATTTCAATAAAAATATTTGCGAAAAAGAAATTGATTTTCAACTAAGGTGAAATTGACAAAGAAATATACAAAAATTTTACAAAGACAAGCTTTGATAATTTTTTGAGAAACAACGTGCATTTTGTATCATATAAATATATTTAAATGGAAATTTTTCCTCTGGTATCTGTATATCTTTTTGGTTTATCATGCGATTTTGATAACAAAATTTTGCACACGTCCTAAGTGGCAGGCTGTCCAGCAGTGAAAGTCTTATAAAAATGAATTTCTTAGTTTCCGAGATCCTTGAGTTCAAACGGAAAAACAGATAAACAATCAAACAGACAGACAAAAATTCTAAAAGTTGGTTGATAAACCCTACAACATTTCATACGTCAGCTTCAATAATTTTTCCAAAGAAATATTCAATGTGGAGACAGGACTTTTCTAGAGTCTTATTATATTTAGATGAGATGTGTATGAAGCTACTGAGGCTCTTACAACTATTCCAATATTCGATTTAATTACGATTGCCAATCGAGTTTCTCTATTCGAATTTGACTAATGGAATTTTGAAAATCAAATGCTATAACATTCAAACAATTCGAATATTCGATTAATTTTAAGATTGGCCAGTTTTACATCCGAACACATTTTGAAAAATTTTGTAATTGAAAAAAAAAAAAAATATATGTATTAATAAGTAGGTAAACCTTTTCCCATCACCATGTAAAATTAGTAAGTCAGCTGAAAAATAGTGAGCTCGTAGTTGATTTCCCTGCAGGGTATTTTCGAAATACACACTACAATAGTTCGCAGATTTAGAGATCTAGAACATTGATAAAGAAATTGACTATTGCTAATGGGAGATTGCAACTGAAGCTGAGATCACAACTTCAAGTTCTGCTGGTGCTCTGACTACTGTTAAAAACTTTCATAATAAATAATATTTAAAGTTTAATATCATTACTGGTACTTTAGTTGTTGTTGTTGTTGTTAGCGCGAAAAAATTCCCTCAGGCTTGAAGACTATTACGGGCAGGCTTTTATCGGATTGGATCCGGTACACTCCGATACTTTTGGTACTCACCCGACTGCAGCAGGAACGATTTTTTGTGGACTCGTTGAACCTTGGGGTTGTGGATTTCCACTACAGCTGACAAGTATACTGTCCAAAAATGAGACCAAGAAATCAAGCGAATAACGGAAGCTTTCAAGACCTAGAAGGTACTAAAATATTCATTCGAAACTTTTTTATGAGAAATTTTCTTTTCTACGAAACTATTTGGAGGTTAATAATTTTCAATGTTTTGGCAATTTTAAAGCAAAGTTGAGATCTTCGAATTAATGGCCTACTACATTATAATTTTTTTTGCAAATTTTGTTTTGAAAATCAATTGAGAACTTGTAGCTTGCATAATGGCAATGAAAATTGTGAGCCTTATAATTTTCTTGCTTGCTTATTTTTTTGTTCTTTTCAATTCTAACATTTTTTTAAACAAGCAAATAAAGTTTTACCGAAATAATGAATAAAAAACTCCCCACATTAAGCCTGAAACTTATAAAGTATTACCATTCTGAAAAAAAAAAAAATTTTTTTTAGTCACTGTCTAATGTATTAATTGTTTGCTTCCATCGAGCTTGCTTACTTAATTTAAATTTAATCGTTTCATTTATTCTCTATTTCATTTTGCTCTATTTATACATACATCTAATTCCTTTACACATGAGCTCGTAGCTTGATTTATTGAAATTTCAACGTACATCATTACCATTGGGTGATTTTCCTAAAGACACTTGCGATTCTCTGAGTTTGTTGCGAAATATTTCATTAAGTAAACCATATATTTACTAGATTCTGCATGTTGCGTTGTTATATTAACCCCTCGTGGCAAGGTCGCCTATAGTAAACAGATAATTTTTTACTCATTTGCTTGTACCGATTACTGATGAATGAATATTCTTTGGGCTTATATGATTAAGTGAATAGCTGAGATTTTTTTTGCACCATGTTTACCTAAGTAGCGGAATTATAACATGCAAACCAAAAATATAAACAATAAAAAAATACAAAAAATTGGCAAGAAATTTTGTGACAGAAACATACTACATTCATACATACAAACAGAGATATTTATCGATGCCTTCGAAACAGGAAACCATATATGTTTTCTTGACAAATATTTCCACAAATCAGCTGATGTTCTAGCATACCAATTTATTTTTAAAGTTTTTAGAAAGAAGCACAGTGATTTTGTATATTTTTTACTGTGGGAAAAGCTGTAAAAAATCTTCATTGACATTGAAGGACACATTCTAATCGCGTGCTTAGAAGTCAAGAATAATTGGTTGGATACACCCACGGGGAATGACTTTTATCGTCGGCTGCTGTAGTACACAGCTTGTTATAAGATATAGAGTATTATGTATGAAAATTCATAGTATAAATACCGCGGAGTTAGCAAAAAAATGTACCAATCAAAACTTTTGCTTACAGAATCTGCAACCCTTTTAGAGTTGCAACGTCGGCATCATATTTTGTATGATAAACGTCTTCCAGCTCCCGTTCTTAAAGCTCTGCGAATACATTTCAGACAAACATTAGTGGGTAAAACGCGAACTTAAAGAGGCAATTGTGCTGGATCTATCTAGATTAAGTAAAAATAGGGTGACCCAAGATAAAATTTTACTTATGACTAGCGTTCCGTCTAAATTATGCTCATATTTAGGTCCATAATCGTCCTTTAAACATTACCTGCAATTTATTATTAGTACTATATTTTTAAAAGATATAGCGACCATCTTTCAATTTCATTGAACTTTTCACGCTTTGTCAAATCTAAATGACTTCGAAAATATGACGGCATTTAATAATAAATCTTTGCTGACTGAATCATTCGAAGTCTTAAATAGAATGCTTTGTGTTTTAGCTTCTATTTATAATTGGGTTACGTTGAATTCATTAGTGGAGAAAATAATGTTTTGTGTGAAAATTCTGGGATTTTATTGATTTAATGAGTTTCTTGAGAAATAAATTAGAAATTATTATAATTATTTATATAACAAAGTACAGTAAATCACACCTCTGCGGGTTAGGGGTTTAGAATATGCTCGAGGTAGGCATACCGGTTGTTGTTGTTGTTGTTGTTAACAGTGCTTCGCCCTGCTTGACTTACACTGAAATAACTGCCCGGGTTACACTGAAATAACAGCACTTGGCCGGGTGAAAAAACCCGGGTCATTCCGGTGCGATAGAACCGGCTGTTGTGGGAATGTAGGCATACCGGTCGTAAGAGGCGGCTAATATGCACGAAGGTAATGACGTGCAACTCGATGGTTTATGGTCTCATTACAAATATCGCGTTCCTTACGGGATGACATTACCTAGAAGGTTCCAAATCGCTACTACGTAAATCGGGCAGTACCGGAGCGTACCGGATTCATATCCGGCCAAGGACTGTCAGTTCGACAGCACTCCCCAAAACCTTCGGGGAGTGTTTTTGTCGATACAACAACAACAAGAACATAGCTAATTATAGAATTGCCATAAATAAGCGAATTCTTTGAGAATATTATGGTTCAAAAAGACCTTTATAATCATTTTCTTAAACGAAATCTTTTGCTTATTCGAATCAAGTTCAGAACCAAAACCCGGTCTTCTTCGACCATTTCTCGAGATTAGCGTTTTCGCTCAACATGTATTTGTTTGAAACGCCGCCTTCTTTGAAAAATTACTTGATGATTGTATAATATCCACTAGAGAAACCTTCATTTCAGTGCTAATTGATCTGCTGCAGGCAATTAGCATTGAGTTGCTGACAAATTAATATCGCAGATATTATGGACGTTTGAGCGCATTTAAAAATTTGCATACGAACCACACTCTTACATTTGCATCTAACATGAAAAAGCAATTTAATGCAACAGTTCTTGGTGAAATTTTTAAATGATTTTGTTTTCTTTTTTTATTGCAAAAACTTAACTCACGTCACTGTGTTGTGAATGAAATCGTTGTCACTCATAAATTTCATTTCGAGTCACCCTTTTCAAGTCGCTTTGATTGAACTTTTACTTTTTACTCTCATTTCACAGAAATTTTTTTTTTGTTCACTACTTCTCCTTTCCGATAAATTGCTTAGAAAGCTCAACAATTTAGAAAATGTAATTCTTAATAGCTTTAATTATTGATAATTTCATTGTGGCATAATAATTTTCTCGAAACAATTGCAAATGAAACAAAAAAACGAGTTAATTAAATATAATTGAGTTAAAATAGAAAGTGACATTACATGGCTTATTTAATTAATTCCATATTTATTGTCTAAAGAACTTATTAAAAGTGTATAAATGTTTTTAGTATATTCCCAATGCCATTTTTATTAGCTTAGTAACTAATTGTTTATTACAATTTCATACATTTTTGTTGCTATAATAAAAAGAAAAAGTGCTGGAAAATTCTTCTTTAAAAAAATATTATATAGAACTCTGAAGTTTATTTGTCATTTTCAGGCAGGCTTTTCTGCAATGAGGGATTATTTCAATCTCCCACACCATCCCTAAGAACTCAATAATAATTTTGTTAATTCGTTATCTAAGTTGAGTTTTTGAGATGAGAGAATGCTTAAATATCTAACCCGGTTTCGGGATGTCAACTCAGATATATGTCTGTATGCCAATGTATACACTACACACGGGAATGTGATTAATTTCTTTCCCAAGAAAGTTTTTATTAATCAGTCAATGGGTCACCAAGTCACACGACACACTAGAATATCGCTTTTCGTTTGCACTATTTTATCAAAAACCGTTCGTAACAAGTGAACCACTTTTATCCACACTCCACATAAAGTAAACATGAAAATGGTATTATCTTCGTAAATAAATACAATACAATAAAGTTGAAAGAATGAAAAATATAAAATAAAATAAATTAAAATAAAATAACACAAAATATAATAAAAAAAAATAATAAAAAATACAATAAAATAAAATAAAATAGAATAAAAATTAATTAAAAAAAATTATTAAAACAATAATAACTTTCATAAATAAAAAGAAAAATTATTATTCTTGGCCATGAGCTCGTTTATAGACATGGTAAAATAAAATAAAATAAAATAAAATAAAATAAAATAAAATAAAATAAACTAGAATAAAATGAAGTAAAAGAAAATAAAATAAAAAAAATGGAAACAAATTAAATAAAATGAAATAAAATAAAATTAAATAATTTAAAATAAAACAAAGGAAATGAAAATAATTTTAAATGTCTATGAATAAAAATGCATACATAAAATAAATGGCATGGTTAAAAATATTTTTATGTTAAGCTTCCACCCAGAGTTGCTGTGAGAGAGTTAGCAAGTGCACATGTGAATTAGTTAATTTCTAATTTAGTATGTTATTTGATAACAACAATTAAAAGGTGCAACTTCAGAAACCAAATAAACATTAACAAAACGTAAAACAAGAAATAAAAAATCTATTAAAGTTTGACAGTGTTATTATTTATTATTAAAGTTTTATAAAAAAAAAAAAAAACTGCTGCGAATATAACACGTGAATAAATGAGTGACCGGCGCTCACCTTCAGAGCAGGGTCGCTCGATGCAGAGGACGTCAGCTCTTGAGTATGACTTAAATACTCTGATTAGCCAATACCGAACACAAACAACAAACATAAATGATTTGATACAATATAACTCATCCAACATTACAACTTTGAGTGGCCTACCTGGCAATTCTGCTAATGAGAATCTTGAAATGAGTACCGAAGGTGAGAATAAAGTGGAATGGCAAACAGTGACAAGTAAAAGGCGACAGTTTGGCTCCCCAACTATGGAACGCAAGCGAACAAAGTCTGATGCCCACATGAACTTAGAACAAGCTAATAACATTACTGAAAACAACAATTATACCATCGGTAGTTGTAGTAACACAAACAACAACAACAATAATGTTATCAACAATCCCAGTAGCACAAATATGTTTGCAGGTTTAGAAGATCAGTCGGAAAGTCATAATGAACCAGATCAGAACATGGAAGAGACTCTACCAAAACCACCACCAATTATTATACCTAATATTACAGATATAAGCGGTATGATTAAGTATTTCCAAAGTGTCATAAATAAGTCCGAGTTTAGTTACAAAGCCCTGCGAGATAGTCAAATTAGAGTAATGGTCAAATCTATAGATTCATACAGGGCTCTAATTGCGGATATGAAGGAAAAGCAAATAAACTTCCATACATATCAACTTAAGCAGGAGCGTGCGTATAGAATTGTTCTAAAAAATTTACACTACTCTACTCCAGTAGATGAAATAAAAAAAGAAATAGAAGCATTGGGTTTTCAGGTAAGAAATGTGAGTAATATACGAAGCAGATTCACAAACATGCCTTTATGTATGCATTTTGTTGATCTAGAACCAAACAATAACAATAAAAATATATTTGAATTAAAATATCTCGGTAATGCTATTGTAAAGGTTGACCCGCCAAAGAGGGTTACTGATATTGTACAATGTCATCGGTGCCAAGAGTTTGGTCACACCAAATCGTATTGCACAAAACCGTATAGATGTGTTAAATGTGGTCTAGATCACGCAACAGTAGAATGTGTGAAAAGCCAAGATACACCAGCCAAATGTATTAACTGCTTGCAAAACCACCCAGCGAACTATAAGGGATGCAAAGTGTATCAGAGCCTTGCTAAAAAACCAAGTTTTTCAGATAAAAGACAGAATGTTTCAACTTATTCTCATGCAGGTCAACATTTCCCTCAATTGCATAGTTCTACACCAAGAGAAAATGTAAATACCAACCCAAATATGTCTTATGCACAATGTGTCCAAAATAATTCCAATCAAAATAATAATCTTCTTGAAAAGATTGAAAATTTGCTTTCCAAACAACTTGAAATGACTCAAAGTTTATTTAAAATGATGTCCCTTTTGTTGGAAAAACTATGCAATGGCTTGAACAGCCATGTTGATGAAATAAAAATGTTCCTCAATTCAAACAATATTGATATTTTCTTAGTGTCCGAAACTCATTTCAATAGTAAATCCTATTTTAAAGCTATGGGTTACAACCTTATTTGCGCAAATCATCCCTACGACAGAGCTCACGGAGGCTCTGCTGTCCTAATCAGATCTACCATCAAATACGAAATTTTGAAAGAAGTGAGAGAAGAATATTTACAAGCGGCCGGCGTTAAAATTAAATGTGACTCTCACGATTTAGCCATATACTCAGTATACTTTCCACCACGATTCAGTATAAAAACTGATCAGTATGATGACATTTTTAAAAACTTTGGCTCCAAATTTTTTGTAGGTGGGGACTTTAATGCAAAGCACCCGTGGTGGGGATCTAGGCTCGTTAACCCTAAAGGCAGAGAACTTCAAAGATGCATCACTAAAAGAAATTATGACATTTTGTCAACAGGCACGCCAACATACTGGCCAAGTGATCCCAGAAAAGTCCCGGATCTTCTGGATTTTGTGGTATACACTGGCATACCCATTAGCAAACTAAGCATACAGAGCAGTAATGATCTTAGTTCTGATCATTCTCCCTTAATTGTAATATACAACGGCAATGTTCATAAAATTTCTAAAAAATATAAGATCATTACCCCAAAAACTAACATCGAATCCTTCCAACAATGGATTGCTGAACATATTGACTTAAAAGTATCGATGCAAACAGGCGTTGACCTGGACGCAGCAATAGAATCTTTTACAAATCTTATCCATGAGGCCGCACATCTATCAAGCCCTAAGGAGCAACCTAGCCCTAATGTTAATTTTCAACTACCAGCTGAAATATTGCAGCTTATTGCTTCCAAGAGAAGATTAAGAAAAGCCTGGCAGGAAAATAGATATCCTGCAGAAAAGAGAGCTCTTAATAGAGCGACGAAGCAACTAAAGTTAAAGCTATCTGATTTTAAAAATAAGTATTTCAGTTCGTTCATTAAAAACCTCGAACCTACTAAAAATGATGAGCACTGTCTCTGGAGAGCTACAAAGTACCTAAAACGACCAACCAAGCGTAACGCCGCCATAAGGGATACAGATGGAATATGGTGTAGGAGTGATGAATCCAAAGTAGAGGCATTTGCTAAACATCTTTATCAAACATTCCAGCCAAATTCTTTAAATAGCAACAGCGACGATACAGAGGTACTAAGTTTCCTGGAATGTCCATGTCAAATTGACATGCCTATCAGTAAGATATTAAATAGTGAAGTCTCAGCAGAAGTGTTTAAATTAAGTAATAGCAAAACACCTGGATACGACCATATTGATAGCAAAGTTGTTAAGGCTCTTCCTGAGAAAGCCATCGAATTTTTAACTATTATTTACAATGCTATTCTTAATACAAACCACTACCCAACTCAGTGGAAATGTGCTGCTGTTATCATGGTACCTAAACCGAATAAACCTGAAAACTGTGTCAAGTCTTACCGTCCTATTAGTCTGCTGGCAACATTTTCGAAAATATTCGAAAGAATATTTTTGCAAAGAATGTTGCCAGTAATTGAGGATCACAACATCATACCTGAACATCAGTTTGGGTTTAGAGTGAAGCATGGTACGCCGGAGCAATGCCATAGGATTACAAATGTTATTACAGATGCACTTGAGGGGAAAAAATACTGTTCTGCAGCTTTTCTAGATATTCAACAAGCCTTTGACAAAGTATGGCATCCGGGACTTCTTTTTAAAATTAAAAAGCTTTTGCCAGCACATTTCTTCTTAGTACTGAAGTCCTATTTAAGTTACAGACACTATTACGTAAGGCACCAGGATGCGACATCAGAAATTTATGGAATTAATGCTGGTGTACCTCAGGGTAGTGTTCTAGGTCCCGTCCTGTATACTATATTTAAATCGGATATGCCAACATCAGAAAAAGTAGAAGTGGCGACTTTTGCTGATGATACCGCTTTTATAGCTTGTAGCGAGTCCCCTGTTGAAGCTTCTTCTATTCTTCAAAATCAACTTCGCCTTTTAGAGTCTTGGCTTATTATATGGAAAATTAAAGTTAACGCAGAAAAGTGCACACATGTCACTTTTACATTAAGGAGAGATCAATGCCCTGCTGTATTTCTCAACAATCATCAGATTCCTACTAGTGATAAGGTCAAATACTTAGGAATGCACCTTGATCGACGCCTTACTTGGAAACCCCATATTAAGGCTAAGCAACAGCAGCTCAAAATAAAAACAAAACGGATGTACTGGCTGTTAGGTCGCAAATCTCAACTAAGTCTAGAAAACAAAGTACGGCTCTACAAAGCTATACTTAAACCTATATGGACATACGGCATACATCTTTGGGGTACTGCTAGTAAATCCAATGTGGAGATCCTGCAACGGTATCAATCTAAAACATTACGATCAATGGTTAATGCGCCTTGGTTTGTCACTAATGAAGCTATTCACAAGGACCTAGGTATTCCTTTTATAAAGTGTGAAATACCAAAATACAGTGCTAGATATCTTACACGCCTATCTAACCACATAAACCCAACTGCTATTTGCTTATTAGACACCACTAACGAAACTATACGGCTAAAGCGCCGCCATATCTTAGACTTGCCATTCCTATAAATTTGTAATATCTCCACATATATATATATATCTATATATACATATGTATGTATAAATAAAAAAAAAAAAAAAAAAAATTTAATTTTAATAATATAATAAAAAGCTAGAAAACTTAACTAAGTTAAATTTAAGTAAAAAATTATAATGAACTCTACAATGAAACTAAGCAACTTTGAAGTAATTTTGAAATCTATACAACTTAAGAATGTATGAAAATATATCAAATTTTAAACATATTTATCTATGTAGATCTGTGTAAGGCAAATCTACCGCTGTCATTATCTTATAATATCTAATTTGCTGAATGTCTCATGTAAGATAGATTGCAAATAAAATATAAGTTAAATAAAAAAAAAAAACAAAAAAGTTTCCACCCAGTTAATATAGACTGACTTTTATTTCGACATTCTGAATGAATCTATTGTTCAAACTCTGGGCCAAACCCGTACCAATGCACATTTGTTGAATGTTTGACAAGGAAGCTTTTGTGTTTATTGTAGATACTTCAGTGCAGGTGCACGGATTAGCAAATCAGCTAAATTACTGAATAGTCTGTCGGTTATTGATGCTAACCAGCTGAAATTGAGAAATGAAAATATGCAAAATGCACTTTTTTTTTAGCCATACAGATGAATGGAATTGCAATTACTGCCTTAGAGTGTCCGCTTTTCCTAAAGGTGGCGAAAAAAAAGTCTATTGTTCGTACTTATTTGTGTACAATAAAGCAAATCGAGAGCACATCGGAAGTGTCAAAAAATATACACTTCAAAAATATCTAACATTAGCAATGATAATGGCAGCAGATTGTTGACACTTGCGCCAATATGTGTTAAAAATTAGTAGAAATAGGTGTTTAGCTGACGAACAAACCATTGTTCTGCTAGCCTAATGGTTAACAGAACGTGGGAAAATATCTCAAATCAGGAAAACCAGCAGCTTACGAATTTCTTCTTTTTTATTCAAATAAAAACTTTGAATAGCTAGAAAAATAAAAAAAAATTATAAAAATCATAAAAATGAACATAATAATATAATAAAAATTTTTATTATTGGCCTTGAGATAATTTATGGTCATAAACATTTCAAAAATATACAGACCGAAAAAAAATTCAATTGTTGGTACAAATTTATTAAAAAAAATATTATATAATGTTGCATTGTGTTATATGTAAATATTATAAGAACAATTTATCTAGATATTAAAATTCAACCTTATTGAAACGTAATTGGAAGCCCGACTCCAATCTGAGGTGGATTTAATCAACATAGACGTACTTTTAAAAATTCTTAAAACTGCCTAAAGAAAATGTGACCAATGATTTTTCGAAATAAATTGGCAAATCCTGGTGATACTTTATATACATAACAATCCTTTCCTGAAAAAACTCAGACTGGAGGAACAAACATTTTTAATTAAATTGCTACCTGTTGTCGTTAACAGTGATTCGCCCTGCCTAATTGTTACGATCGTTTTGAAAATCGTCATCAAATTCTTCCAATCAAGTTCAAGGAAAGCTCTCTTCTTCAGCTATTTCAGGTGGTTGCGGATTAATAGCAGGCCAAGACCTGACAAGGCCATCTACCGACTCGGCGTGGAGGTCTTTTAGAGCCCGTGAATTGTTCCGCGGATTAACGGCTGAATAATATGATGTTGGATCTCATCATATGTATCATTTGTTAATAAGGAACAGCTTAATGCTATATAAGTACAGACATAAAAACATATACACCTTTCATCAAGTCGTAAAACTGCTATTCTCAATTTATTCATATTTTCCAGTATAGCACGCGCCAATTGTTCGAATGCATTATTTTCGCCTTTTCAAAGTCTTATCTGACGACTTAACCAATCTCCTACATTTTGCTCACCTTCTGATGATCATTTGCAATTCAACCACATGAAGCTAATAAACAACGACACAGAGACACAATTCTAGCGCTGCATTTCAAAGTGGGACAAAACCATTTACAAGCGTACATACTACTTAAAAGTATGTGTGTGCATACTGATTGTAAAATGAAAATAGAATAAAGCTAAAAATAACAGCGATAAAATATATATATATATATATATATATAATATATAATATATAACGAATTATATCATATAACCAGTTGTGGAAACTTTTTTTTTTTGTCTGTCTGTCTATATTTTTTGGCGCATATCACTCAAAAACTGCAAAATAGAATTATTAGTACTTTCACCGTTGCATTGCCAGACGTCTTACTTAAAGTTTAAGAGATCCGCTAATTCGATAACTCGATCGGTTCCGGAGTTTTCGACCAATATGTGGTATTGGGTGACCCAAAATGTCTTAGTACAATATGGGTATCAAACGAAAGCTGATAATAAGTGCTGCAATAAGTGATGTGATTAAGTTCCATATGTCAACTGATTTCGGAGATGTAATGATTAACAACGGACTCAGTTTATAATAAGTTCTGAAACGCAGACAAGCGTGGCCGACAAGTGGCTGGAGTGTGTATAATATAAGATATATAAGGATATATATATGCAGGGACTCTTCTACATTCTGTTCTACTTTTAAAATTTTCATTGCGGAATGGCTTGGTGACCACTTCCTAGTGCCGGCCAAGTTTTTATTTTTCTGAAGTGTGACATAAACCTAAGACCTTCGGTGTGATAGAAAAGCACTCCACACACTGTAGCACACCAACAGCCTGACGTCTATATAATAATAATAATAATTTATAATAAATATTTATACTATATACCTCCTAGAAGGATTATAATAATCCTACTCCGAAAGCTTCTTCCAAGGCAAATCAATTAAGAACATCTTAGAAGTATTCTCGGATGGTTACCGAACTTGAATTGACCTGGGCCCTTCTGCAGGGTAGGCGAGAAGACTATACACAATAGGTCAATCTATACTCGATATAAAAATGTCGGACTAGCATACAGTACCCCACCATATCAACTGATAATATATTGGATCTCCATATAAGGGGTTTTTTCAAATGTTTGCTGAGATATGTGGTTTTATCTAAAAAACAAAGCATTGACACTGAGAATACTTCATAAAACTTCTAAAATAGCAACCATTTTCGAGCCCCTTAGCCAAAATAGGGCGGTGATCTTCCACACAGTCGACGATATATACGCTGCCCACCATTCTTCTCCTCCCGCATTCCGCACCAACTAACTCTCAATGCGCGCAGTCATGCATAGGGTCATTATTATTCAACGTCAACATTCATACATAAAGGAGTAATGTGCAGCACAGTTGTCATAGATTTGAGCTTTAGTGACTGTGAGGTCAATTGTCTGCAGCAATGACAACAAACCGTACATCCATCCACCAGCTAGTTCGCAAGCCATTGTTTGGCTCATACAATTTCTGTATCGCTTAAAAAAGTGACAAACAAAAACCTGAACAAAAAAAATGTATTTATTAACCGTGCCACCCAACTCAAACATTTTTCGAGTAACAAAGCATGCAAATCCATTTAGAATTCGTTTATGTAACGCGAGACTGATTGTGGCATTTGTATCGTTTTTAGTTGTGGTTTGCATTTACAAGTATTACAAGCACCACTACAAGTGCAACTACTGTAAATGCGGTCTCTATTTTATAATTCTTTTTATTATATTTATGCTAAATGCAACCGCAGTAATAATAGTTGACTGCTGTTTGAGATAAAGTTGCCGTCGTTGCCGGTGATCAGCAACAGTTGATTTCAAAATAAAACAAATTTAAATAATAAAACTAAATTGTCATTTGCATTACGATTAGAAATTATTCAACTCAGTAACAGTTCTCACATGTCAGTGTCTGATCGAATCTAAAATTTTGACGGAAGACGCATATTTAGTATTAATATTAGCTGTGTTCGGTCACAGAATTTGCAAAGAGGTGTCCGTAAAGTGAGAATGACGTAAAACTCTCTCGAAACGCCAAAAGTAGAAAAAGTTCGCCGAACAGGAGCCAGTCAAAACTTGCAAGCAAAACAGCTGTTGATTTTTTGATTGGTCAATAGCTCAAATTTTAAAATTTTTGTTGTTGCTTTCCTATGTTACAATCAGCTGTTTTTCAATTGCAAGTTTCACTGAGTGAAATTCCCCCAGCAGTCTCTCGCAATGAAATGTCAAAATACGCTTTCTCGCTGCAAATGTTTTGTGTCACCGAACACATTCTAGCAAAATTTAATAAAATTTTAAAAAATTGTATCCTCAGGGAACACAACTATTGTAACATTTGTGGTGTTTCGAATTTATTCGGTTTAAGTGTCACAATGAGAGAGTGCAAATTATCTTTCGTCAATGACCCTTTTAAATAAATTCGCTTCATTATTAACCACATACTCACTATCGAGGAAGGAATAACAGGAGAGCTTATCAGGAGTAGTGGACTAGTGATCTGATACAAGTTTAAGTGTAAAATCTTCATAAAATCTCGAAAATCTTTAATATATATTCATAAAATATCGATTTTAATTTCAGAATGATCATGATAGATCAAGGAAATAAGGAAATAATCCTCATAAGATCAAGAAAATAGTCCCGAAATTATTTTGACTAATTTCCGAGAGTACAAAGTGTAAACTCTTGCTATAATCCTTAAAATCTCTAAATTACCTTGATTAAACAACGTCTTGAATTTAGATAAGCCCGAAAAGATCATGATATTGATTCAAAAAATAGTGAAATAATCTCCATAAAATCAAGAAAATAATTTCAAAAATAACTTATTTTAATAAAATTCTGCAAATACCGCAGCAATCCTTATAACTTTTCGTAAATTTCGTAATAACCCAGAAAAATAGCTAATTTAATCCCGAAATGCTTATTCAAATGTCAAGAAAAAATCTCGAAAATAATCTTGATGCAATCCCGAAAATATTACGTGAATAAGTCTGACAATAAAAATCCTTAATTATGACAAAATCTGTGATAAAGTCTTTTTTTTATCCTGAAAATCGCGAAGTAATCATTATAAAACCCCCAAAACAGCTCTAAACACTAAAATAGTCCGTTATATATGTAAAGAAGACCGGTCAGAAATACTTTTTCAAAGACAAAGAGGAGGAAGTCCAGTTTTAGTATTCTTTAAACTTTGAAAGTTTAACAATAAGTAACCTATATCGGAGCTATATTTTTACTACATAACATTTCGATAAGAAATCGTGAGCCGGTGTAACAGATAAAAATTATGCAAGACAAGTATGGCTTTCAAACTTTTACAAAAGTTTTTTAGTTAAATAGTTACAGTATAGTGCTTTTTGAAATCGAAATTGGATTCGGTTTCGCTTTGGAAGAATTGAACTGTGTTGGGTTGGTTTGGTAAAATGAAACAAAAAAATACCAAAAATGAAATAAAAAATTCGACTTGAAAGTTCGACTGCCAGATACTAAAACAGATAATTAGAGATCAACCGAACATCGAAACCAAGTCGAAATTTCGTTTGTACCCTAATATGTTCTTATGTCTGTATGCTTTTATCTAGTTATATAGGCTACCAACAGTTGATCTCATTGTTTTTGAGTAGGCGGCGATGGACTCTGAATCATTCGACTTTACCCTGCTTGACTGATTTCAATTCGAATAAAACTTTTTCATTGCGATTTTTTGCTTCTGTATATACTATGTATCTTTATTAGTTCAAAAGCCATATATTGATCAAACATTGGGTAATTGAGTTGTAGTTAACAATAAAAATACATAATTGCATAAAATATGATAAGTAACTTAATCAGCTGATTAGGTACATTTATCTTATTGCTATTTGATGTAACTTCTGTTGATAACCTCAAGCACTAAGACAATACATTGCTACTAAGTGAAATATACCAATACAGTTCTTTTCTTGAGACCCTAAAAGGCTAGCACCTGCTTGGGATGTGACCTTGAGCCGAAAAACTCGATAAATCAATAGTCGATTTTTTGTTTGTTTAGAGATCAAACGATTTGTAGAAATTGATTTTATTAGAAGATAATAGATTTTTGTTCATAAATCAATTTTTTTATACGAAAAATACATATTCGAAGTATTATTAAAAATATATTTTTATTTGACTAGAATCAGAACGATTATTTGAATTGTTTTCAAAAATCCACAACTAAGAGTTGCTTGCCATTGGAAAACAATTTAAAAAAAATAAAACTACTTTTTATTAATGTTCAATTAAAAATAACTTAAAAATCAGTTAATAATTTTAAAATTTTCATCTATTATTCGTATAATTATTATTTTAAATATAACTTAAAACATAAATGTAATGACATTTATAAATAAATAACTAAATTTAATAAACTATTATAATTATAATTATTATTTTTTAAAAATTATATTTGTCCATTAAAAACAAAATATCTGCTACAATTAAAAATTTGATAGATTATGTTTTATAAATTAAACCCTAATTAAATTTATAAAAAAGTTATTTATTAAATTTAAAATAATAAATTAATGGTCAATTATTAATAATTTGAAAAATAGTTTATTATTTTTAAGTTTTAATCTATTATTTATATAGTTAATATTTTAAATATGATTTAAAACATGAATATAATGACACTTATAAATTAATAGCTAAATTTAATAAATGATTTATAATATAAAATTTAAAATTTAATAACTATTATTATAATTTTAGGAAAATAACATTTTTTTAAAACAAAATATCGGCTACAATTCAAAAGTTCAATAAACTATATTTTATAAATTACCCCTAATTAAATAAAATATTTTTTTTTTTATTTTATTTAATTATTTCTTGATTTTTGATTGCTTTGCTGTTTGTTCTAATATTTGTCTTCAAACAATACGAAAAAACAATTATAAATAAAAAAAAAAATTGTTTTGATGTTCATAATAAATCAGGAATCTTTTTTGATTGTTTTTTAAATTAATCATTAAAATAGTTATTAAACATACAAAACAATGAGTAAGCAATCATTAGTAGGCTTTTCCAAAAAATAATCAAACAAACCGTTAATCATTACGATTAGTAATCATTACTCAACAGGGCTGGTGTATACTTATTTTTCAAAAAGTTTTTATTTGTCTCACAAAAATCTATTTAAAAAGTGTAATTCTTATAATCGATTTATTTGAAATCGACCCAACAAAATCGATAGTTAAAAAATAAGCGATTATTTATTTACGGCCCATACTTGTTAGCGACCCTAACTACCGATCATGAAGGCTTTAGGGAAACAAACTAGATCGCATTCACGAGAATTGAAAATTGTAACTATTTAGTAAATAGTCCTTAGCGTCATTAGTTGTTTCCTGGACTCGTTTATAAATCCATTCAGAATCGCGCATGCGCAGAAGACTCCAAATTTTTTGTTTAAAGCTGTTTTGATATATACTAAGATGAATTTGAAAATTTGTAGCATATATGTACATATATTCATGTTACATACAATTATTTTATTCAGCTGAATTTTGTTCATAACATTGACCTAAAATTGTAATTTTCATGGTAGTGGCAACATACTCTGATAATGTCCAACCTGTTTTGTTGCCACGGATCAGTTTGCCCGGTGCGCTAATTTGCTCATTGAACAAAAACCAGTAATGCCAAAAATGACTATGAAAAAAGGAACAAGTTTAGCAAAGTACTTGAAGTTCTGCAGTTCGTTGGGCAATAAGACAAAAACAAAAACTTGATTGTCAGTAATTTTTTGCAAAATTTTAACTAACGAATTTCGGGGCTGTTAAATTTCGCAGGCAGATCGTTAAGTTGCGAATTGTGTGTCTATGTGTTTATTTAATGATGGTTCATAAGGCGTAAAGAAAATTGGAAGCTACCCTGCAAGAAACGCGATTAGTCTAGGATGCATCCGGGATGGGTAGCAAAGGAGCATGCGACTAATGCCAGTTGTGATCACTTTGTATGCGTTGAACTGTTCATATTTCTTTGAGCATGTCCTATGGAGATACCAATTGTACCCATTTTTACCCGAGCGGGTACTAACGGATTAATCCACTTTCTACCCAAACGGGTCGATTTAACTCCTATGAGTATGCTACAACAGCTAAAATTAACTTACACCCTTATAAGCATGCTACACAAATACAAATTTACTTATGTATATTGAATTACAGCCAACTGTAGACTAAAGGAACTAATCGCGGAACACTTCTTCAGAGATTAGTCACACAATTTTTTGCAGGGCTAACGTCGGCATTAGAGTGAGTAGATATATTTTTTATTGGAACACATATGTCTGTACATATATATGGCTAAGCAAATTCGTAGCGGAGTATGCTTTCAAATATATTGCTACAATTCATGTCATCTTAGAAATGCTTGCAGCAATTTACTTAAATAAGTTTAACGCTTATTTGTTGTCAGATTCTAAGAATCTTATGGAACAGCACAAAAATCTACACCATACAGTAAATTGAACTACAAGAATACCAGCGAAAACTAAAAGTGCTCTACAAAGCTTGTACGGCTATGCCAAATAACTTTGAGAAATAGCGACAACTCCCTCATCATTTTGAAGGGAGTCGTCGTTCGAGCAGCAGAACTCAAGCACACAGGCACTATCTTTTACAAGATCGTGCAATTGCTGGAGTGTGCTGACCATCTCGATACCATGGCCTTGCCGTATGCGTAAAAGTGGGTCTTTATGTGAGCGAGGGCAAGGTGGAGTATTTCCTTCCTACTTTAAATGGCGCTTAAATGTCTAAATGCTTTGGCAAAGCATTTACTGTCATCAAATAAAATAAAATCTGAAGCTTTTAGGGAACTCGGTAGCGGATCTCTCTGTCTAGAAACAAATATCAAGCTCTAAAAATCTCACGCTTTGCCTACTCTGCTTTATGCCTTAGAATCATAAAGGGTGTCGAAAGAAGATGGAATGGCCATTGTAGTATTCGAAAGGACTGATTGACCCTCCCGTGCTGCCTAAAACCTGAATAAGCTTTACGAGCTTTACACAGATATGAGCATACTACAGTGAATTAAAGCCCATCGACTACCAAATTTGACAACAAGAGTAAAGCTGAAAAAAACAACAGTTGGATCATGATTTGTACACCCGTAATATGTCCAACTGAGGTTATTTATCACTGGACATATCGACTAGGTGTTCTCCCTATACTGTTAAGCAACACCGCCTCCACAACTTTATAGTGGAAGTATCTTTATGACAAGTAAACATCGACTTCAAATCGTGGCGCATTCTCTAAGGACAGGCCATCGCCTCAAGGCACGTAATCAAAAATCTCAATGAGCAAGGTGTTGGGACTAGATAATTCATAAAAAACAGGTAGTAAGCTACGTCTAACGAGAGGCAGTCAGTTCTTCTATACTATCTATGTCTGGCATGCGGAAAGCCATCATACGATGCTGAGCTAAGCCCCTAAAACAAAGTCACCTAACACCACTTTCGTTAGTTTTTATACCTTTCATAAACATGAAATGGTATTATAACTTAAGTGCGATGTTTGTAAGTATGAGAAAAAGAAGAGATAGGCCCACCAATAAGTATACCGAAATGATCAGGGCGATGAGCTAAGTTGATTTAGCCATGTCCGATTGTCTGTTTGAACGCAAACTAGTCCCTCAGTTTTAGAGATATCTCGATGAAATTTGGTAAGAGGCAGCCAATTTGTAAAGCATTAATCATTTGTCGAAACCAGTATGATCGGACCAATACAACGCATATCTCCCATACAATCGATTGTTCCGATAAACGGGTTTTGTCCTATAACTATTGCAATTAAAAAGCTAGGAACGCAATATTTTGCAGGTTTGGTACATATCATGTATGTAATGTGTAGTGAAAATCACTCATATCGGACCAGCATAACATATAGCTGTCAAACAATCGATTTTTCCGATAAATGGGTTTTGGGCTATAAATTTTGCAATTAAAAAGCTAGGAACGGAAAGTTTTGCAGGTTTGGTACATGTTATATATGTAATGTGTGTAGTGAAAATCACCCAGGTCGGACCAACATAACATATAGCTGCCATACAATCGATTTTTCCGATTAATGGGGTTTGGGCTATGTATCTTTAAATTAACAGTTGCTAAAGTCTTCGGCCCAGTCGAAGACAGCCCTTTCCTTACTTGTTTTCTCTAAGCACGTTGTAGCTAGTCGTGGAGATTTTCTTTATAGGTAAAGATAAACCTGGTTGATACGTAATTTTTTCGGACTAGTTTGATTTTAGTCAGAAAGTTATAGTTCCAGATTAGTATACTTTTGGACCAGTTTGGGTCTCTTTTTAGAGCATATAAGCTTTGCATGCATAGTAAGTCTATAGGTATCAAACACACGCTTTGCCACATACATATATCTTCGGTGCTTTATTATGGAGATTTCAAACTCCGGTTTTTGAAGCTCTTGCTTCCGCCTAACGAACATGTTGTTCTCAATTTGTGGTATTTTTTTTTTTTTGCAAAAATTTAAAATCGTATGATTTTTGGATTACTCATAAACAGACCTAGAAAGAGTTTTTATGCAGAGCTTTTTGTTGTTTTTTTCTTCATTCGAGTATTTCGAATGAGCCCACTCGTACATATGTTAATTCCAATGCCGTTAAAACTGGTTGTAGATACATTGCCGCTTATATGTACATACAGATATGCTACGTGATTACCTAGTCAGCAAAGTCAAGAAAATAATCGAGATTTCTACACACTTCATTTAAAATAAGTTTTTTCTGCTATTCAGCCGTTGAGTTTAAGGTTAACATTCAGAGTTCACTTTCAGCTTTTGACATGAAAGATTTGGCGAAAATGTTTGCGAATTTCATTCATGAGACTGACTTCATAGGGCAACAATGCATACATTCATACCTGCCATGATAGCGTATTCGAATTAAGACAAGCGATTCAATGAAAGTAGAAATGAGTTCTTTAATAGGTTAATAGATACAAACAGCTGTGTTCAATATAAAAGTAGTGAAATTAAAATGGAGAAGCAGTGTTTTTAAAAGTTTTCATTTAAAATAAAGCGAATTCCATAACAGAAACCATATAAAAAGAAATTTTAAAGTTTACACAAAGTTCAGGAAATTTAATTAAACTTGAAAAAATTGCTATCAAAATCTTTAAATTTTTTAGCAAAATTTCTTGAAAATTTTTGGGTACGCAGTTTTGTAGACGAATTAGTTTTAGTATAACATTGTGGAATCTAAAATTTGCTCAAAAATGTCCCTGAGTTTTCTAAATTTTTTTAGTCAAGGGTGTTGAGCATTTTCTTCCATAGAACGCATGAAGAAAAATTGTTTTTGTATGGAAAAAATACCCAACATCCTCAACAAAAAAATTCTAATAATTCAGGGGAAATTTTGAGGTACTTCTAACTTGCACATGGAATGAGTTATAAAACTGCGTACTCAAAAATTTTCAAACAACTCTGCTCAGAAAGTACTCAAATGTAAATTTTTAAAAGTTTATTTAACTTTCCTGAACTTTGTGTAAGCTTTGAATTTTTTTATGTGGCTACTGTTATGGAATTCGCTACATTTTAAATGAAAATTATTAAATTCACAGCTTCTTGTTATTCGTCAAATGATATCCATTTTAATTTCACTACTATTTTATGGAACACAGCTGTACATGCGTACCTGCCCTAATAGGGTATTCGAATAAGGACCAGCAATTTAATGAAAGTAGAAATGACTTCATTAATAGCGAAATAGATACATATATAATCAAATTGAAATGAACTTAACTTAATTATATGAATGTCACGCCACTTGGAACAATTTATACACTGCCATATCTGAAAAACTGATATCGCTGAAATATACAGTGGCTCATAGTGAAAGTGACACAGTTGGTGTTGTATTTAATATATTACGAAGACTTCGAAAAAATATATACTGTTCTTTCATAGGAATTTTTTAATCAATGTTTACAAGCTTTTGCAAATTTTACGAAAACTTCTTTAAATTTCAAAAACTGTCGTGAGAATTTGAAATTTTTTTCAAGAATTTCACAATGATTTCCTGAGTATGCAGTTTTAAAGCCTATCACATTTTAGTCTAACAAAATACAAGTCTTCAGACTCTTCAAAAATTTTCAAAATTTTTTTTAAAGTGGAAGAAAATACCATTCATCATGCAGAAAAAAATGTGATAAAATCAATCATAAGCTAGGAATCACTGATTCACATTTTTATATGAAACCATGCTTCGATGCGTCTCAGAACTTATAATAGTCGAATATAGGATAAGAATTCGATTTGAATCATTATATCTCGGAAACCAGTTGAGATTTGGAACTTAATCATATACATTTTGGGTCAACAAGGTTCACATATTGGTCGATAACTACGAAACCGGTCGAGTTATCGTAATAAGAGATAGCTTTAATTTTGAGTTAGACATCTAGTAATGCAACGGTGAAATTTTTATTCATTATTATTCATCAGTTTTTGAGTGATGCGCGACCAAACATACAAACAGATAGACCAAAAGAATTTAACTATTTTGCACGAAATATTTGAACGATCAATATTTTCCTTCTGATATTGCAAACTGCCCACAATAATTTAAATTTGTTTATTTGTGTTAATGCGACGCACTAGAGCTAGATCAAATAATAAATGTAGTGTTAATTTCCGTAACAAAAATAGCTACAATAATAACAACAGCAGCGAAACTAAAAGTGCATGGCAGGTGTTAATGACATTTAATGAGCACGCCGCCAGTTCATTTACAACAATGTAATTGTAGATATGTTCACCGCAAGTAATAAGTCGCAGCAGTTAGTGGGCTACTTAAATAGATAAATGTCGGCGCGATGACAATTCGTGATACATGACAATTGTCAAAATGTTTTTGTTTTTTCAACCAAATGATTTAATAAGTAGGTGTCTGCTGCCAGGTGGGTGTGGGTAGAGGCGCAGGCGACTATATTTGTTGTACTTGAGGTAACGCTGGCCGTTGTTATATTGCTTCTGCATGAAAATATAGAAAATTTAAAGATCTATGAGATTCAGCAAGAAATTCGGATAGCACTTTTAACCGAACTTCATTAATCCGCTTCGAGTATATAGAGTAAGTTAGAGTATCTTGATATAGGCATACCTTTTTGGGCTGCTACTCAACATTTTATTAAGTAGACAGGAGGAAAATAATAAAATTCGATATATTTCAGTATTGTGAAGCACATTCCAAGACGATATCGATTTATATTAAGTATTCCGGAAAATATTTATTAAAACTCATAAAAAGTCAAAAAATCCGTTTGGTCAAAATGGTTTGGGTTAATGTGATATACTAAACCACATACTGGGCCCTTCTATGAAAGATGTGTTAAACACATGAAATAATTAAGCCACATTGTAAATATGATAATTTGCGTTCATTCAGTTATATGACAAGCTGATGCGGAACCAGGAAGAGCATATTCCATCAAAAGTAGAGAAGGATTTCCTTTTTCTGCTGATCTTTTGCACCCAATTTGCTTTTATGTTGTAGCTAACATTTTTGGATGCTTGGCGTGATAGACACTCCTCTGTCATCAACGTTCCAAATCCTAGTTTGGAGGAAAGTTCTACTTTTCATACTCCTGTTCCACATTGAACTACTTTTACCATATCACATTACCCAAACTAGAGCTTTTAAGGAAAGAACAATTTTTTCACCAAAATTTATTTAAAAATATTGAGTAATAACCTGAAATATTGGTGCCTATATTTACCAAAAACGAAAATAAAATATAAGAAGTTGACGATTTAAGAACATTTCGGAATTATCCTTGTTTAAAGAGTGCTCGAAATTATTGACGACCGCACGATGGAAATGGTTTTTTCACACTGATAGCAACCTAGTTGACCAATGCCAGCCGTTTTTTGCCATTACCATTTTAGTAAAGAAAATATTCTTGCTCAGACATGAATAATTTAGGAAACACGCAGGTATATCACTTTACCAACCCATATCACAATACCCTAACTTACTCTATTTCATCTCATATGACACACTCAGTTGGCTGATTCATTAACTGAATATGCACACGTACTATGTATCAAATTTAGAAACTTTACTGCACCAAAAAAAAAACAATTTATATATATATATATCATAGGATTTTCTAGCCACTTGAAAAATGTATGATATTCAATACATGACAAAGCAAATGACACATGGTTGCATGCTTCAAGTATTTGCCATGTCCATTTGATGCTCGAAACAGATTTGATGGTGTGACTACTCAGCTAACCAAAGCCGGAGCGCTCCGAAATGATGATCCAAAAGAAATACATTTAAAACTGAAAAAAAAAAATAATATAGTTTTTGATTGTATGAAGTGAGTTGTTAATTCCAAATGCAACATTTATACTCTTAGTTGTACTTACATACTTATACAAATATTTTTACATAAAAGTTGTTTTCAATAAAGAACTAATAGCATACTACTTTTAAAATTATGCATATAAAACTGTATAAACCATCAAACAGAGTACTTTCTTCTGCCTAATAAGACACAGTCATGACTTTTAAAAAATTATGTAAAATATAAAAAGGATCCAAAAATTATGAGATGTAAGAAAAAATTTGCCTAAAAGAGTCAATAAAAGTCTCCAATATGACTGCAAAAAAGATCAAAACCATCAAAATAGAGAAAAAAATGTGCCTAAACTCAAGGTTCAGAAAAGTAGCAATAAAAGGCTCCAATATGGGTCTAAAAAGACTAAGAAGTTCCTTTAAAAAGAGTCATAAAGCACTGCCAATTTATCGAATTCGAAGACATTATGGATTCTTTTTTATACCTTACATAAACATGAAATGGTATTATAACTTTGGTCCGATGTTTGTAAGTATGAGAAGAAGAAGAGATAGACCCGCGAATAAGTATACCGAAGTTATCAGGGCGATGAGCTGACTTGATTCAGCCATGTCCGTCTGCCCGTCTGTCCGATCGTCCGATCGAAGCTAGGAACGTTAAATTTTTCAGTTTTGGAACATATTATAAATGAAATCTGTGTAGTGAAAATCACCCAGATCGGACCAACATAACATATAGCTCCCATACAATCGATTTTTCCGATAAATGGGGTTTGGGCTTTAAATTAACAGTTTTGCAGAGTTTGTACTAATTGTGAGTAAGGATAGGACACTTGAAACCGTGATGCGTATTTATGAAAGGTATAAAGTCTTCGGCACAGTCGAAGACAGCCCTTTCCTTACTTGTTTTCTTTTTGTTTCTAAGGGAAATGCTGTGAGAAATATGCGTATTATGACTTGGTATGGAGTCTTTGTCCCCCAGGTTGGTTAGTTGGATATACAAATCACTACATTATGAGTACAAACATATCAGAGGTGCGCTGTTTATAGTATTTAATGAACCGAATCTCTAGAGTCTTAGTTTTTAGAGATCTATCATTACTCGGTAAGATTTTTTATGACTGATCTCATTTTTGCTTTAAAACTCCCAAACATAGGATAGACGTCATAAGCTTTGGGAAACCTTATATCACCTTCTGGTAAGATTTGGAAAGATCGGTTCTCTGAGCCCGGTGACTTGCTTCTGTGTATTACTAAAACACAATTTGACGAACACACACGCATTCATGTGCACATTTTGAGGGTACAAAAGTTGTTCATGAACTATTTTTAAACACTTATTCGTTTGTTAAAACTTCACACTTACAACATGGCTCTAATGACTGACAGCATTGTGACAGATGTGGCTATTAAGCAAAACGCTCTTAACAACAACAAGTTGTCTCTAGATGAAAACCAGATTGGAGAAAGACCGTTCAATTTGTTCGACACGAAATCGCTGACAAATTGTTGTTATTGTTGTCTCTCAGCATTCGGACAGTTGCGTGCTTATCTTATTATAATTGTTGATTTCATTTTCAAGTTAATTATAGAACACCATTTGATTTATAATCTTTTGACATTGAAATAAAATTAGATTTTCTCTGAGTGTCCCGTACGCGGAAGAAGATTTACAACCATGCACATCTATGTTGCTAGAATTCTGGGTATTGAGTTATCAACAACTTTCTTCTCTTCATATAATACACTAGCAGACCGGGCAATATAGTGAGGTCACAGAACACCCGTGCAGAGGAACTTCTCAGAATTTGCAACATTCTGATTGTGCAAATACTTAGGCGCCCCTTTGACATATAACTTGAATTCTATGTTTAATATAGAGCATAGGGTCAAGCGGGCATATGGGGCATTATGCGCATGTAAAAGAATGTAAGGTGGACAGTTTGGTCTGAGCCCAGAATTCACAGGATGGATGAAAAGCAATTTTTCGAACGATCTTAGCCAATGGGGAAATAGTGTGGTGTTCGCCGTGAGCAAAATGCTAGACAAAATTAAGCGAGCTGCCTGTGATGCAATCACCGGGGTGATTAGGTCATGCTCCACAGAGGCCCTTGATGTGATATGCAACATGCCACCGATCGAGATCTTTATCAAGTAAATATCATCCAAGAGGGCACTGAGGCTTCGGGAGTTGGGACTCTGAAAAGAGCGCAAGTACGGCTACAGCCGGATGTCGCTATCCATGCGTCTTCTAGACACAGCGAGTGTATTTCAATCCGAAACCTACGCTATCCAGAAGGCTTGAAGGGTACTACCATGTGCGGACATCACTGGCTTTAGGATAGCAATTTTCTCTGGCTACGGCTGTAACATTCCGGGATATAGTGCGGGAGAAGTTGCACTCAAATGCACTGAATTGTATCGAATACTCGTATATGTATTTATATGTACGTTAGCCTGGGCCAAAAAATTTGATTTTTTTATTTTTTATAATCTTTCTAAATGGGGTAAAATCCTCTAAAATTTTCAGACATTAATATTAACATTTAAAGGTCTATCATTTCTATTTTATCTACTTTTGGACTGATCTTATTTTTGCTTTCAAACTGCCATATAATTGAACTCAAAGAAGTTTAATAGCTTCTATTTTTAGAGCATCCAATTCCCTCTAAGGATCTGTATGGGTTTTCTGCACTTAATCACCCGTTTTAAAAAATTTCTGAAGTAAAAACGTGAAATCAGTTTACTATACTAATGCTTCATTTGAACTTGATCATTTGGAAATAATTGGAAATATTAAATCAGTCCTTTTTTGTGAGGATTTTAATTTTCTACAAAGCTTATGCAGATAAATTTTTTTTTAACGCAATGGATTACATACTCCTAGCCAAAAATTCAATCAGTGTTAAAAAGTGCAAAAGTGCAATTGTCCTTGAGATCCTGCCAGTTTTCTGATATAGTTTCCATTGATTGATTCACTCAACCATAAATAAATACGCAACCTCTCCACTCTCAGAGACTGCTGTCACAATGCACACTTTTATTACATTTGCCCTTGTAACCACTTCGTGAAAAATTATTTCTAACATAAATTTTGGGGATTTTGAAGGTTTCTTATATAACTCGAAGCATATAGGGTTACAAAATTTGTCTTGCACCATATTTTTTAAAAATATGAGAAGTAGCGGCCGCCGTGGTGTGAAGGTAGTGTTGCCGGCCTACCACACCGAAGGTCCATGGTTCGAGCCCTGGTGCAGGTAACATCAAAAGTGATTTGAAAAAAGTTTTTCAAAACGGGGTCGCCCCTCGGCAGTGGTTTGGCAAACTCTCCGAGTGTATTTCTGCCATGACAGGCTTTTCAGCAAAAATTCGTCTCCTTTGTAGATGCCGTTCGGAGTCGGCAAAAAACTGTAGGTCCCACCAATTTGTAGGGAAAATTCAAATCGGCACACCACAAATTGGAAGAGAAGCTTGGCGCAAAAATCTCTTAGGAGGTTTATGATGATATACCTGTTGTATATCGCGCCATAGAGATAGAGAGATGAGAAGTAACAGGACATACATAGAAGCATAAATAAAGAAAACTACATGTATAAATTGAGTTTAAAAGTAATTTGCGATACAGTCAGATACAGATAAGAGACACCAAACCGCGTTTTTTGATACCCCTCTCAAAATTTTTTAAAAGCTACTAGCAACCGAGGGCAAAACGAAGTACCTTCTGTCATCATGCAAAGAGTCAGCGCATTCGCGGCTTGGCAACCAAGCCACTGTTGGCAGCAATAATTTCGAAATAGTAAAGGACTTCGTTTACCTGGGAACCAGCATTAACACCAACAATAATGTTAGCCTAGAAATCCGACGAAGAATTACTCTTGCAAATAAATGCTACTTCGGACTGAGTAGGCAATTGAAAAGTAAAGTCCTCTCTCGACGAACGAAAATAACACTCTACAAGTCACTCATCGCACCCGTGTTGCTATATGGTGCAGAAGCGTGGACACTAACAACAGCTGATGAGGCGGCTCTAGGAGTATTCGAGAGAAAGGTTCTTCGAAAGATTTGTAGACCTCTACGCGTTGGCGACGGCGAGTACCGAAGAAGATTTAATGATGAGCTGTATGAACTTCACGCAGACGCCGACATAGTTCAGCGAATTAAAACACAGCGGCTTCGCTGGCTAGGCCACGTAGTGCGAATAAGCGAAGATGCTCCAGCCCAGAAGGTATTCTTATCGGCACCCGCCGGTGGAAGCAGAGGAAGAGGGAGACCACCACTCCGATGGAAGGACCAAGTGGAGACCGATTGGCGATCCCGCGGTGTTTCCAATTGGCGCCAGTTGGCACAACGAAGAAACGACTGGCGAGCTATGTTGGACGGTCAAAATCGCCCAGGCGGTTAGATGACCATTTAAAGAAGAAGACTAGCAACCGCCCCGTAAACTACAGTAGTATTTGTGGTACTGCGGCCAGCTGTCAAGCGGGATTTGTATAAAGTCATATTTGCCAAACGGTTAAGTCACGGTTTAGCATGTATTTTTTTACTGCTTTACCCTATTTTATTTAATTTGTTAACTTTTTAAAATTTTTAAAACTAAAATTCACTTTTACTTTCTCTAACTACAGACAAATCATTACTTCTCGAAATCGTATGCCTTCCCACCAAATTAATATCGGTATGTTTGTCCGCCGAAACATATGTATTTCTGCAAAGCGCACATTTACTTACTTTGTGGCCATTTATCATGAATTGTCAAATTGGGTGCACATGCAATTTGTTACTTCATATGAAAATTTTCAGTAAACGAAGAGAGAGATAGTTTACCTTAACCATATGAGCCCAAAAAAATGGAAAAGGTGTGAATTTTCGATTTCCTGTATATTCGCCGACTTGTTTTTGCAAACTTAAACAAATTCTGTATCTCAATTAATTTAGTGATAATTGAATTATACTTTTCTCAATGTTTATCGCACGTTTCGTGTAAACATTCGTATGTGTCTTAACCAAAATTTTGTTATTCCATTTCAATACCGGGTATAAGCTTAAGTCTGTAGGAAAGTGCCCAAAGATAATACTCGCAGTTTAATATTCCACTTGGCAGAATTTTTACTACTCGCTACGGCATTTTAACATATTTTTGAAGAACCCCTTTTCACCTAAGTATATTGAAAAATTTCTAATATTAGAATTTAGTCAAATAACGACTTGTCTCAGAATTTGTTTCAACAACGCCCTAACTCAGATGAAAAAGTATTGAATTTACATTGAAACAGACCAGTTAAATAATGATTCCTGATTGTAATGATTACCGGTTTGATTAATTATTGTGTTGAGAATCCATTTAATGATTGACTACCTATTACTTTCAATTTTTAATGATTATTTTCCAATTATTAAAAAAAATTATCAAAAAAAATCATGATTTTTTTTACGATTATTGAAAAATAATTAAAAAAGTTGTTTTGATTACATTTGAAAATTTTTGTTTTTTTTTCAGTATTGTAGAAGCACATAAATACTCACATCAACAATACTAAAAATATTTAAAAAAATCAAAAAATAATAAAAAGTAATTTTGATAATTTTTTATTTTTTAATTTTTTTTTTATTTTTTTTAATCATAATTAATAAATAATTGCATTTTCTTGTAAAACAATTAAAATAATCATAACAAATTAAAAAAGCAGTCTAATTAATTGATTACTTATTACTTATCAAATTTAAGAGGTCTGCATTGAGATAGCAGGTTTTTGAAAAAAAATTCGTCTTTGAAGTAACCATTCTGACATATCGAGTTTTTCTATCGTTCGCTGAGAATCCATGTTCTTCTTCGCTAAAGACTTTAACAATTTATACATCTTAAAAAACTTACAAAATAATCTAACCAATTTTTTTCTCTTTATTTGCAGACATTTATATCGAAGGTATGTTAAAATTTAATTAAATTGTAATCTAAAATTGATTTAAGCTGAGGTAGTGATGAGATGTTTTGTGTCTAACCGCATAAACGAACAAAAATAAATATTTTCATATATTTCATACAAATATCTACATTTTTTCGGCATTTGTGTTGTTATCAACATTTATAAAATCTTTAATCAAATATTTGCTAGATAACTTTACAAAATATAAACATACAAATATTTGTTCAGCGCGCAAAATCAAAGTTTTCAGTTATCTTTAAGTGCCACTCATCCGACCGCGGTGTAAAAAAAAATTATGGAAATTTTTCAAAGCCATTTTTAAATTACATTCGTATTTACATATATATTGGCGATGTCATCGATTTATAAAACTAATTTATCAGAATTATACAATTTAGGGAGAACGAATTAGGTGAAACTGAATTGAACATTTAAAGTCTCGGTATGGCTAATTCAGCATACTCGCTAGTCTAATCTTCACATAATCGTTATATAGATTCAGTCTTTGTAGATTCAGATTCAGTCTTGTAGACAGTATAGATAGGGACTACCATCTTGTCGTTGCCAAGATACTCCATCGCCTCTGTGTTCCTGAAAAGACGCCCCGTCATCGGAGTCATCGGACCAGCTACCTTTGATATAGATAAAAATCTCGCTACAAAAGAGTACTTCCCAAACTATATTTATATATATAATTTTTGTATTATAATAAAGAGTTTCCAAACACCCGAGGATTGCAAAAATAACTCGATTTGATGTTGGATCACCAGTAATTAGCAATACATTACATACATCTACATTAAACTAGCCCAAAAAAAGTGTATTTTCTAAATTGTATTTTCAGATTGGAAAAAAATACTGTAAAAGTTTCAGACCTTAATATTAATTTTTAGAGCTCTGTCATTGCAAAAACAATTTGCTCTGTAGTTGCTGCAATAGTTCGCAAGTTTTAAGGCAAAAGTGAGCTCAGTCCTAAAAAATCTAAACTGGCAATTAAAGATCTCTAAAAGTTAATATTGAGGTCCTGAAATACTACAGTACTTTCCGCCATTCTGAAAAATAATAACAATGGAATTAACACAAATACATTTTCCCAACCCAGTCTATTGTTTATACATATGTTCTTACCTTATTTGATGTCCAGATGTTAGTCCCCCGACTGCATTAACTTGCAGTTAAATTTGATTGATACACGTTTTTACGTCAAGCGTTAAATAGCTCCATTTGCTTGATTGCATAGATAATTATACTGAGTACCTGTTACAAACTCATGTACAGTTGTGTTCAATATAATAGTAGTGAAGTTAAACTTTATATCGTTCGACGAAATAAACAAAAGCTGTGTTTTTAATAATTTTCATTTAAAATATTGCGAATTCCATAACAGAACACAAAAAAAGAAATTTCAAAGTTTACATAAAGTGTAGGAAAGTTAATTAAACTTTAAAAATATACATAAAAATTACAATATTTTTGGGCAGAAATTTAGAAAATTTCTGAGTAAGCAGTTTTATAGCTCATTAAGTTCAAGTTAGAAGTACCTCAAAATTTCCTCTGAATTTTTAGAATTTTTTTTTGTCAAGGATGTTGGGTTTTTTTTTCCATACAAAATTAAGTTTTCTTCATGCGTTGTATGGAAGAAATCATGCAACACCCTTGACGAAAATAATGCTGAAACTTCAGGAACATTTTTGAGCGTATTCTAACTTGAACCATGTTATACTAAAATTGATTAGCCTTAAAAACTGCGTACTCAAAAATTTTCTAGAATATTTGCAAACAAATTTTTAGATTTTGATGTCCATTTTTTAAAGTTTGACCACCTTTCCTGAACTTTGTGTAAACTTTGAAATTTTTTTTTTATGTAGTTTCTGTCATGGAATTCGCCATATTTTAAATGAAAATTATTAAAATCACACTTTCTTATTTCGTTACACGATATCCATTTTAATTTCAATACTATGATATTGAACACGGCTTTACATATCTACAAATATTCAAACGAAGTTGTTGTAAACTACTTCAGAACTAGTATGAACGCAAGGACCACGCAGTCCGACAACTATCTTTTTTCCAAGTGCTGGGTCCATATGGAAGAGATAAACTCAAAAATTAAGTTCTACTAAATTTTTTCAGCGTAGTTTGAGGTGAGTTAGCATATTTCAGTTTTAAACTAGCATTTTTTTTTTTGACTAGTTAGTAAAATACCTTATAAATATTAAAATTTGTTTTTCTCGAAACAATTGAATCCATTCACCGTAGTTTGGTATTTATATTTGATAGGGTCTAATGCAAAAAATTTTGTAAATGTATGTCTAAGAGGCTTGGAAGTTGATTAACTCTAAATTAAGTGTAAACACAAGCGCTAATATGATCTTAAGATATCAACAATTTGTCAACTCTAAATTCTGACAAATTTAATTAGCGCTAAACAGATTCTAAAGATAAAGTCTATAATGTTGGCATCAAGCTTTTTGCGTCAGAAAAAAAAAACTACTTTGCTTTGTCGCGGAATTCAATTAACTTGATAAACATATTTTTGTCTTGACTATTTATCAATATAGACAGTTTGTCAAGGACACAGAATCGATGTGCTAGGGTTTATAGTACTTTTAATACGACGAAAACCACCTCGCGTATGAGCAACTTAATATGATTGTTTTCGAAATATCCCCTATAAAGTCAGACCTGAACGTAAGAAGGACATCAAACACTATAGGTCTCTCATTATATCTGTCCTGATATGCTATGTCTCTTAACTTCTGAAATCACTTTCTCAGTTAAGCGGGAATGAAGGATGAAATAAGAGTCTATGGTCGAGTGAAACCCTATTCAATCCGGTTACATATATCGGTTGTGGTTAAGGTTTTGCCTTTATAAGTAATAATTTTTTCGGTATTCAAATATTTGCTAAAAATTAAAAAGTTTTAAAAATCACAAATCTTACCATTATGTCCTGTTGCTAATTTTTTAGGCATCACTGTAGGTATATTTTTCAAAAACACAGGAAACTATTTGTGAAAATACATATATGAGCAAACTATTGCTTTGCATTGAACTTGAACTTAACCTCGTACTTTCCGCTCTCGTTTGCCCAGTAGTCGCGCTACGTGAGCAACAAGTGTCAGCGGTTTATGATTGAACAAGGCTGCTGAATTTTGTAGAGCTTACTATCAGCTAGGAGTATATGGAAACCTTCAAATATATATACTTATAGGTACTATCTATAACACACTTAACACATATTTGTATACAATTAAATATATATGTTCATTAGACTGGACCAAATAAAAAATTATTATTCTTGGCCTTGAGCTCGTTCCATGAATACTTTAAATTATATTGATATTATTTTTTAGAATGGCGAAAAAAACACTGTAAAAGATCTAAATAAAAATTTCTAGAGGTTTGTCATTGCTGGTCTAGATTTTTTGGGACTGATCTCTGTTTTGCTTTAAAACTGCGAGGCTAGCTGCATTTAGTTTTGCTGAGAATTGAATCCCCCACAATACGGCCTGAACTAGGCTGCCTAGTATGGTTTTCGAAACACTTATTCTGAAAGGAATGATCTAAAAATAGATGTAAAAGAAATTTTTTTTTGAAGTTCTTTACTATGGATTAAAAAAAAATTTTTTGTTATTGTTGAACCAATTTTTGTATAATCAGTGGAATGAATTTATATCGTTTGTTATCTAGAAACATTATTTGATCAAAGTTATATAGGAATCTCATAGTGCATTCAAGCCTATTCTGCTGTTTACCGTGTGAAGGCGTAGTTTCAACGTCTTATAATAGCACAGGCATACAAAAGGTGGCGGATGTGATAACTCGATACAAGTATTTTCACGCCCTAAATCCAACTCCCTCAACAAAAATTGCATAACGGGTCGCGGTTCGACCCTAACCTCAAAAAACGAAAACAAAGACCTAGCTTCTTTGTGGGGATGTCAGATTTCGATTCATGATTCAATTCTGTATATTTTTTTATGTATTTATGGTTTTCCCAATTTTCCTAGTAAAAACATTGAATCATTAAACCATACCAATGTTCGAAACTTGATTGCTTTGAAACGGCCCATCTAACGAAAATTTTGATCCAAAACAAAAAAACAATATAAAGCAACATTTTTTTTACTTCAATAGTTTGGCAGTTTTACACCATTTAATGATATCAGTTCTACAAAATCTAGACTATCTAAGTAAATATTATTAGCTACATATCATTGTCGAAAACCAAAAGCAATAAAAAAAAATTCAATAAAAATATTACTTGAAAAACACAGCACTTATTGAAATTCTCAATCAGAAAGCAAAATAACACAGCTACAAAAAGAAATTCGTTCTCTCGGATCTATGTGTTCTGTATTTCTTTGTAGATAATTTATGAGCACTAGGGTATTTGAGGAATGAATGACGAATGCGGACACTAAACGTGTACTATTTATATTTATTTTAAAAAGAATTGTATTTTGTCAATAGTAATTTACAAAGAAATGAAATGAGCAAGAAAATTTAATGAGCAAGCACATTCCCTCACTTGCTAGAGTGTTGAAACAAACAATTTTGTATGGCTCTTTGCCAAACAAACAAAATTTACCTAAAATTTTAACAGTTTCACTTTTCTTTCTTTTTTCAATAAAAGTGTGTAAATTTTTGCAATTATAAGTACATAAAATAATCAAAGTCGTATAATAAATACTAAGTTTACAAAATTCTGATTTTTGGCTCATAGAAAGTTTAAAAAATAAACGTTTTATAATTAAAACGAGAAGTTGAAAAAAGCTTATTATTATTATTATTAATGTAAGCCCATAAAAAAATTTCAAAGAAAGCTTTTATAAGCGTTTTCTCTGAAACTTTATTCAACCCATATTTTTCATATCATTAAAATAAATAAATAAGCTGTAATCATACATTGGATGCTGAAACTTAAACCAATTATTAGAAGATTGCAGAATTGGTTAAGATGCAGCCATGATTTTTTCTTTTTCGTCGCCATTCTCATATAAAATCTTTCATGAAAAACATTTTTAATATTTTTGTAAGTTTAACGAGTTGATAATAATTCTTAGTTAATTATTATTAGCAAAACTGTACGAATTAGTCTGACGAGAAATCGTGGCTGTTTTCGAAATAGTACAATAACTATAGCCTGTAGTATGTTTGTTGCTTTCAATTTTTCATCTAACCAAAAATAATAATAATTTACTAATAAGCCGTTCTTGAAGTTTATAAAAAGTTGGCTTTAAATTTCCAAATAAATTAAAACCAAAAAAGCTCACATATCGCTTATTGCAACAAGTTTACTTTAAATAATTTTTTAAAAACATTTACAGACATGCTTGTTGGGATATATCTGTATATACTTGATATTTTTTTCTCCGAATAATGATTTTCAATTTGATATTTTTTTGAAAGGCACAACACTCAGAAAAAAGCGGAAGTCATACCTCCAATGTAAATACAATTTAAAATCGAAAAAATTCATTAGGGATACCCCGGATATTAACATCAAGGGCTCATATCGATTGTTGAGCAGAAGATCCCCTTATCTAGGGTGGCGGTTAAAAACCGTCCTATCGCAGCAAATGTTTACGTTTTTTAAATCTAAGAATTTGAGTCAAGAAAGCTCAAATTTAGAATTTGTTTCAAAACTTCTCTATCGCAAAATAAGCTTAATTACTGCGATAGGTTACTTTTGTACGATAAAACTTTCCTAACCTTAAGTACTTAAATGGTCTTCATTGCCATTCTAAGCTGAGGTGCGTTTGAGAATTCTGAAATATGTTCATATGTTTTGCGGAGCACCTTCAGACAAAGCATACCAGTTTCATCTCTAGCAATCGAATCTCAAAATCTCTTTAATACAACAGCAGACGATGTTTGAGTATGTTTGTAGGCTTCGCAGGTACTAGCGATCATGTTGCTTGTCCAAGAGGTGACTCACATTCAAGGTTAGACATGGTCGAACAAATCGCTCTCTGCAAAGCACTCTCAATATCAGTAACACGCTTCTTAACCCTTTTGGGAGCATATTTGACTCAAACAACAATAACAGGCAGAGTGCAAACTTATTCAAACCTCGGCTAAGAAGTCTTGAAACGTTGTGAAAACAGCAAAACCAAATCGCGCTTCTTACTGCTTACACGCTAAACAGATGCCCTCGAAATCGCAATAATCTTGAACTCAGATGGGTAAGTGAGATCAAAAAAACCATCTGTCCACAATTTAATTTTACTTCTTCTTGTTCTTTAAATGGCGCTTAATTGTCGCTTCTTATTTCTGTCAACTGGCGCCAATTGGAAACACCACGGGACGGTCTCTAAATTGTCCTCCATCGGAGTGGTGGTCTTCTTTTCCTGTGCTACCAGCGGAAAATGCCTATAAGAAGACCTTCTGGGTCGGAGCATCTTTATTCATTCCCACAGCATCGCCTAGCCAACACAGCCGCTGGGTTTTAATTCGTTTAAGTAAGTCGTTGTCTGCATACAGCTCGTCATTAAATCTTTTTCGTGACCCACCGAAGAGTCCATAAATCATTCAATCAACCTTCTTCTCGAATACTCTCAGCACCGCCACAACAGATATGGTCAGTATCCAAGCTTCTGCACCATAAAGCAGAACGGGTACAATAAGTGACTTATAAGTGTGTCATTCTTCGAGAGAGGACTATTCTTCTCAATTACCTACTCAGTCCGAAGCAGCACGTCTTTGCAAACGTGATTATTCCTCTGATTTCTAGGCTGATATTAATGGTGTTAATGCTGGGTCCCAGGTAAACGAAGTCCTTTACTATTTTGCTTAACTTACGATTCATAAATATGTATGGGATATGTGCTGGTGGAGCCCAAGTATCATTCCTGCCTACTGGAATCCTCCCAGTTCATCAATTTAGTGTTAGAAACCTGGTCATTGACGTCAAAGTCGATTTGAACCCATATATCGACTAGATACGAGCGTTCTGCGATTATTAGTTGCTCCATACTTGCGTGGGCGCAAGCAGAATTGAGTATAAAATCTATAAATCCCGAAATGCCTTTGGCGGTGGCAATTATTTCATTGCAAAAACGAGTATATAATTGAAAAAAAAAACAGAAATCACGAAAAAGGAAAGCTTAAACTTCGCCGATATGCGCCCAAGTGTACATGCTAATATTTTCAGGTAAGCAAAAGTCCGGACACACTTAAAGTGGGCTGCGCTGACATAAATGTAAGAAAGAAGTACAATTGCAGAAAACTGCGGGACAATGTTGCAAAGCTTTTGCACTTTAAATGTGCCGCTTTTCCATTTTCTAGTTACGTATGAATGTATGTATGTAAGTCTTCATGGGCGGTTAGCGTCCATTCACACGCTTTCAATGTAATATTCGCTTCGGACCAAATATACGAGTATTAGCCATTTCAATTGGTTACCAACCCTAACGTTACCGCCAGCCATCTGTTGGTTGATCACTGCTAGTCACTGCTTAGCTGATTTATAGAAAGACCGACGATTTGCAACACTGCGTAGGTGTTATTGCATGCCATATCAGTGGCAATAGAAGACATTTGGTTAACTCTGATTTGATTTATATTAACCCGTTAAGTGACACAAACACAAACACAAACACACAAAATCGAATGGCGAAAGCGTCAAAGAGCAAAGCACTTAAGCGCCCGCATATGCAACAACAATAACAACAAATGCACTTTGTCGTCTTATGTCTCGCTTTCATGCAAATCTATGTATGTTGCATGTGTAGACGAAAGTTTATACAAGGTGGCGCAAAAGTAATCCTCCTATCAGAAAATGCTATAAATTTTGCGATTGGCCCCTAAAGTCAGTTCTGTTTTGACATTTGTGTAGTAAACACATGCGAAATACACGTTAATAAACAATGTTACGCTACACTGCTCCAGAACGCGGAATATTGCTGACTATTTATTTGACCAATAATCGGTCGGGGCCAAACGGTTACTGTGAATGGTGAGCGCTACAGAGCAATGATCAACGAGTTCTTTTTGCCGCAACTTGATAAATTGGGATTGGAAAACATGTGGTTCCAACAAGACGGTGCAACAGCACACACTGCACGTGCCACAACCGATATGCTGAACATCGGAAGCTTACTTTTGCGCCACCTTGTATATCCCGCAGTTAACAGCTTGACATAAATGTTTTCAACAAAATGCAACACCAACAGAAACAGTTGGCATGTAGTCGACAAAATAAATTAATAACAAATAATAAAACTGTCAAATGTCTATTGGCCTAAGGACGTTTGGAGGCTAAATCGGAAAGTCATAAAAAAAGGTAATTTTTGTATACTAAAGTAAGAGGCCGGAATGGTAGACTTGAGCTCCTTTAGTGGCGGCTAACGGTCAACAATACAGAGCCAATTGAAACTTTCACCCGAAAAATGAATGTGTTTTACATATATCTTTAGTGTTTTAATGATTTATCATACACAGCTAGGCATAGCTCACAAAGTATATTAATCTTATGCTACTCACTAGAGGACGTAACGCCATAAACGAATTGATATAGATATAGACTTATATTTATCAAAGTGTTGAGAAGGAAAAAAGAACTTGCTAAGCCAAGTCGGTCCGTACGTCTGCGAACATGGTAGATGTAGCACCACATCTTTATTTGGGGAAGACCGCAACCTGATGTTTGCCACGCCCTGTTCTTGTATACCGAATAATGTCTGAGGATCAAATTTGCTGTGCAGCCTGAAATTTTCTCATCCAATAAATTTCTTGTCTACATTTTTTTGCAATGAGTGTTGCATCTCCACTTTGCTGCAAGTAAGCTTTAAGAAACATTATTAATCATGCGGGTCGATCCATTTCAAATCACCCAGGCAATTTATGTCGACATTTAATTTTTCGACGAAACTTTGAGAAATTGTTTTTGAAACTATTTTTAATTATGCGTTTTTTTGATTTTTCCCTTAAAGACGCCGTTTCCGCGAAATCAATTTTTTTCCCGGAGTGGATAAAGGTGGATTTCTCATATTCTCACGAAGAACTTTTACGCGAATACTCACAACTTCCTTAAAAATGTATGGATTTTGGTGATTTTTTTTTAATTTGCAGGTAATCGATCAGTCCCTTGAACCGATTACAGGAACGCTTGTAGTGTTTTAAAAATTGCTGATTAAGTAAAAACATTAAAACAGTTTTTTCTTTTGTAATTTATATGATATCGTCGGCTGAGGGGAAGATCACCCCATTTCAAAATATTTTTCTAATACGCCCTCTCTCAGAATTGGTTTCAATAACGCTCTATTTCAGAATTTCAGTTTCAACAACGCCCTATCTAAGAATGTTTTCCAAAAACGCACTGAATATATATTGAATTTTCATTGGGTCGTTTTTAAACCAAATTTTGAAATAGGGCGGTGTCGAAACAAATTCTGAGATAGGGCATTTTTGAAAAATATTTCGAAATAGGGTGATCTTCCACTCAGCCGACGAAATGTGATGTATGAAGAACAACATATAATCAAACAAAACAAAAAAGCACCTAGGTGTGAATGAGCTTTTGAGCAAATATGTGGCAAGTGCCTTTTGAAGTTGAACAAGAACATGTAGTTCCCGCAAATTTCAAGGAAAAAACTAGAAATGCACCACAAATTGGAAGAGACGATTTGCCTTAATCTTCTGCCAAAGCATATCCGATATTAACAAAAAAAATGACTTCAACTTTATTGCTAAGCCTAACAGCTATGTATATAACGCTCGGTTACACGTGAACTTAGACTACCTTATTTATTAATCTTTTCTTTATGTCCTGTAGAGTAAGTTTGTAACGTTTTATAGCTGTACAAACGGTCTCAGTTGAGCAGTCGTGGTCAATGGCAACGGTTACGTCCTCGTTCCTTTACTATGGACAAAGAACGTGAGAAATTAAGATGTAGGAAGCGCGTTAACTAGGGCCAGCAACGAAAGAAATGTGACTTTTACGTAAAACTCGGCTTAAAAGCTCACTGATTGCAAGGGCTTGATTGAAGGGCTATATTTAATACTTTCACTATAAAAGAACAAGGTCACAAACCGTTTTTCAATAAAAGCATATACTTTAACGGTCGCAGCGCTCAACGGATAGAAAGGACTAAGTATATTGCTAGGTATTAAAGAAACCTTAGTTTCTTTAAATCCATAAAATTAAAGCTTTTTTCTGGTTAACATACACAATTAATTTTTATTTACTTATTTTTTGGTTTTGTTTTAAACAATACCTTAACTTAAATATTTCATTAACTGAATTTATTTTACATTAAATTATTATTGCTTTTTTATACTAACAATTTTTGTTGATTTACGGCCTGTACATTTTCAAGTATTCATGAAACGAGCTCAAGGCCAAGAATATGAATTTTTCACTTTTTGAATTTTTATGAAAATTATTATTGTTAAACCTAGTAGCGCTACGTACACAAGGTATATAAACTTTAGTCGCCTAACGGCAGTACGTAATATATATTTATTAATGTATATCAAAACGTTCAGGATGAAAAGTAAAATATCCAGGCAAGTAGTTAATACCCACTGCAAAAGCGAAGTTGTATCTCTTTGTTTGGTTTTCATACCTTTCCTAAACATGAAATGTTTGTACGTATGAGAAGAAAAAGAGATGGTCCCATCAAAAAGTATACTGAAATGATCAGGAGGATGAGCTGAGTCGATGTAGGCGTGCCCGTCTCTCGATACGTCTATCTGTCTGTCCGTCTGTCTATTGGAACGCAAATACGAACTGAAAGTATTAAAATAGACCTGTGTAAATTGCCATAATAGATCACTACTAGGTATATAATGTTCGGTTCCACCCAAACATAAACTTCCTTACTTGTTTTTATTTATTAATAATCATTTTTAATTAATTATTAAAATTTTTTTTTTTTGATTGAATAGAGTAGGAAAAATGTTATGAGACAACTGCCTTAGCTTTTCTTATAGATCCATTTCGGAAGCTGCTAGACTTCACTTATCAGAGAAATTTCGGCACGCACTGCTAACCATTAAGCTAACAATACGCTGGTTCTATCACATTTCTACTGGTCATGCATTTTTATTTCATATCGACAAATTCAGAAAGTTTCAAGTGCAAATTTGATTATACTCGTAATCACACATTTTGTAAACTTGTACATATTTATTTGTAGACGTGTAGCATTTAAATTAAAATTGATCGCCATGAAGTTGCCATATCAACAATCAGTGCATTCAGATAACTATCAGTACAAGTTATTTATGCATGTATGTATGTTAATGTGGACGATGAAATTACCCAGCAAACATAATTTCTAAGGAATCTAGAAGGATGTTAGAGAAATGTATAAGCAGTCGCATCGAAATTATGAACATCTTACAATTCCAATAAACAAAATTGTTATTGAGAAGAGCACCGACCAGCACTAAGTAAGGGTCAGATTCTGATCAGAGCTAATTAACAGTCACCGCCTGCCTCTGGTTATCGGGCTTAGAATATATCCGCGATAGGGTATAACTACTAAACTTAATGACCCAAAGGTGCGACTAGATCAAAAAATCGCTCCTACAGGAGTACAAGAAAGCAAAAAAGGAAATTCGTTCCAATATAAATACTGTTAAAGACCTTAATGTTAACTATCTAGCTTTACTAGTTTACATATTTTTGGACTGATCTCATTTTTGCTTTAAAACTGTTAAACTATTAAAGTAAAAAATAAGCTGATTATAGTTTCATACGAAACTTAATTCGATGCAAATGAAATTTTGCGTTGCCATTCCAGAGTTATCAAGTTTTAAACATAGGAATGGTTCTCTGATTTACCGTTTTTGCTTTGGAAATTTGTAAAAAAGCAAGCATTTATATAGATTCTCAATAGTTTCTCTCTAAGAATATCTTAGATTCTCTAATTGGTGTTTTTCTCAACAATACTTCGACCTTATTATGGAATAAATTCGATATTCGACTATTTTTGAAAGAGCTTTTCGAGTTTCATTTGGTATTATGAAACTCACTCGAAAAAAAAACACAAAATACTTTACATTAAGAATAAGCTAAAACAAGCCAAAGCCAAAACTCGCCCATGCGGGTTAGAGGTTTAGAATATGCCCGAGGTAGGCATACCGGTCGTAAGAGGGGACTAATATGCACAAAGGTAATGACGTGCAACTCTATGGTTGATCTACGGATATGATGCCTCTCACCTCTCATTACCCATCTTATCCTGCCTTATGGAAGGAGGGTTGACATGACCTAGAAGGTTTCACTGGTCATAAATCGCTACCACGACAGTCGGGCAGTACCGCAAGGGAGTACCGGAGCGTACCGGGTTCAAATCCGGCCAAGGACTGTTAATTCGACAACACTCCCTAAAACCTTCGGGGAGTGTTGTTGTCGGCGAGCTATGTTGGACGGTCAAAATCGCCCGGGCGGTTAGATGACCATTTAAAGAAGAAGAAGTGTTGTTGTCATTACCACAACAACAACAACAACAACGCCAAAAACATAGCGAGAGGTGAAATGATGTTATTAATTATTTAAAATAACTTGGAAGGAAAAATTCTGATAGACAACAAAAACTTTTGCTCAACGAAAATTTGACAGCAACACACAACTCATAATATGAATTTTACATTCGCTTTTCGATGTTCGATAACCAGCGAAGATCGAACATGGAATCATTTAATAGTGGGGGCCTTATCGTTTACTGGGTGTTGCTGGGGCTCACCAGATTGTGTGGGGCTTATGAAAATTTCGCTAAGTTGGAAAGGTGGGCAACACACGCACTTACATGGTCTATTACGCCCAACAAGTTGGCTAAATCGTAATTTTTGTAACGTAAATGTGTTGAAATTGCTGCGATAAATGCGCGCATCTAAATAATTTTGAAGATAAAGCAAGTTGTATACGAAAGACAGGTGTGAGTTGTAAGGAGAAAAGAGACGACTTTATAAGAAACAGAAAAAAAGGAAACATAACGTTTCAGACTAACGATTGGCGTTGAAATCGCATACTAAATATGAGAATATTAGATGAGGCCTCCAAGAAATTAAGTCTACCGAAATAAGCCAGCTTAGTTCGAATTTAAGGTTGTTCTAATCGCATAGGCAAAGTCAATGATCTGATTGGCACACATAAGCAAAACAGCATTACTTTCGGGTGAGTATTGAAATATTCGATCGCTCTTCTACGAGTATTTGATCGCCCAAATCAATGTATGGAGAAAGGTTGCTAAACATTTCTTTTGACAATCTGTTTATAGTCAGAATATTGTTATTCCTACACAAAGTTTTTTATACAAAAGAACATCACTACTTATATTTAAGGCTTCAGTTTTTCAAATCTTCAATATCAGGGCGTTAAAACGGTCACCCAAAGGGTGGGCCACGAATGAACGCTCCTTTTCAACGTTACGTCGTATCTTCGATCAACTATGACTGAAGATCGGCTGAACGATTTAGCTTATCTGAATATACATCGAAATGTCAAGATTGATGTTTAAGAGGTTTTGGATGAATTTTTTTCGGTGTCTCGAAGAGTCCGCTTGTTGGCTGATAGCCATTATTTGCTGTCCGTTTCTATTTTAATTTTTATTGGCGAATGCCAACAATTCCATTCACAAAGCAAAACTTGTCGATAACGAATGCTTTTTACAATCAATGTTTATTAGTGTCAATTTTGCATACACCATTTCAAAAGAATTCGTTATCAAAAATCATAATATTCTCTGATCAGCAAAAAGTTCAAACCCCCCCCCCCACCTGCGAAGACAGTCCACTGCGCACGAGCCTGGCTTCTTTGTATTCTCTTTTTTCCTTGTTTAATTATAAGAAAATTTAAATGTATCTTAAGTGATTTGTACTAGAAAATAATTTTTTTAAATTGTTGTGCCAGGATTCATATTTGTAATACATACTAAATACTAACAAACAAAGTAACTCTCCCACCATACATATATCCTACACGGCATCTCCGAGTATTGGCTCTGCTTCATTCTTCTTATCTTTATCGAAAACTCTCTTTGTTGACCGTAACTTTATTGAGTGCCAACCAAGCGGTACTTTGTGCTCTATACAAATTTTATATCTGCAAATATTCAAAAGTTTATTTGACTAAAGTCTCAAGTTAGTCATGACAATCACACTCATAGGTCTGAATAGAATTTGAGATAAGAAGCGAATGCTACGTACTTTTATAGCCAACCATTTCAGCACATGATATTCTCGTAAGCAATAGATAACTTATCAAATAAAGAGACTCAGGTGCTTTGGATACAATTTGGCAGTGGGCAATTGTAAGTTTGAATTCGTGGAAATGTGCTCAGTACTGATTAAGCGACAAAAGTTTTAACATCAAAGGCAATATAAGGCTGATTGAATAAACAAAATATCGGCGGAAGTAAGTCATATATATAGTTTTGGCATAGTTGAAAGCAAAATTGTTTTATTAATGTATCTACTTCTACGAAAATTAAGAGAGAACAAATCAGGACGGAAAGATATTTAGTCGTTTAGAAAGACGTATATCAACGGAAGCCTGTTTTGTTACATTTTCCGAGAGAAACAATTTGTTTGTGTTATATTGACTGCTAGTCTCAGATGGCACTTTTATATCTGATTTGAGCTGGGTTGCTCAATGAACGCTTTTCAAAATAAAAAAAATTATCCGGCTTTGGTTATTTCGGTTTTGAAAATTGCTCCGCTTGTGGATAAGAAGCCATGATAATCCAAAATATTTAAATGCAGTTTTTTTATTGCTCGAATTTTTTGGCTAAGCATCTATGGACAATATTATGCTGCAGGAAGCTGTCGCACAACTTGTGCGTTTGTATGCTCATTGGCTAGTTTGGCGCCGAATATTTTATTCATAGGGTTGTGCATTAATAATTGATTTTTACTTTAATCTATTTTTTTTATTATCGAAATTTTTAATGGTAAACATCGCTTTTTAATAAATCGAATATTAGAATTACACGTTTTAAATCGTTTTTTGTAATTAGTTCCATCTGTGCAAGTGTTGAGAAAATGGGTAAAACTATGTACACACTACAGCTGAAAACACATCGTTTCGTAGATATAGCTTTAAGCCAATCTCGATCCTAGTTAAATTTTAAATAAGACTAAACTTTTTTGGAAATCATTTATTCTAGGTTTATTCTTTAAACTCAAAGTTTAAGAAAAAAGTTATTGTATTTTTGAGGTTTAAAACCACACGATTTATGTTTTATTTATTTTAATATTTATAAGTTAGTTTTATTTTTAATTTAGCCAAATGTTAAGAATCATTCGTTATGATAACAATTCAAAATCATTTTTATTGACTAAACATAAATTGTAGACAAGGATCTTTTGTTATATTAGTTTTGAGCTTGAAAATTCTTTGAGCTTTTTTTTTTCTTTTATTTTAACTGTAATAAAATATCTAAGGGTATTGAAACATGGTATGAGAATAATACGAATCTAAATTAATAAAACCAGAAAATTTGGTTACCTATTTTTATTTTGTATACCATCAATTGAATTGTGGTTTTTACGGCCTGTATATTTGTAAACTACTATGAATATAAACAAGCTCAAGGCCAAGAATAATAATTATTCTTTTTATTTATGAAAATTATTATTGCTTTTATTTTATTTTTTTAATAATTTTTTTTAATTAGTTATTAAACGTTTTTATTAGAATAGAATAGAAAAATTTTTAGAGACAACCGCCAGGCGCTCTTTTAGCTTAATGGTTACAGCGTGCCGAAATTTCTCTGATGAAGAAGTCTAGCAACTTCCGAAATGGCTCAATAAGAAAATCTATGGCGGTTGTCTTTACAATTTCCCTATTCTATTTTTATAAAAACTTTTAATAATTAATTAAAAAACTTTTAATTATTAATTAAAATTAATTATTACAAAAATAAAATAAAAACAATAATAATTTTTATTAATGAAAAGAAAAATTTTTATTCTCTTTTATAGTCATGGTACGTTACCTATTTTCTCGAAGGATTTCAACTTGATTTAATTATTCAGATTCAGAAATTTTCTGACTTAATTTAACCGGCATATTTACATTGGCTTAAACACACAAAATCACTCAAAATTGATTTTGCAGAACATGCCTGAATAGAATTTTACTGATAAATCGAAAAGGTATTTTTCGTATAGATAAACTATTTATGAACAAAAAACCATTCTTTTCTTTATAAATCGGCCTTTGACAAGCCCGGTATTTTCGAATTTGGAAATATGTTACTAAAAAGTGTATACGTGTGATTTATTTATGAAAGTTATCTTAATTTTGTTATTGATATGCAATATTTATAAATATTTAATTTTGATTTTTAACCCGAAACTTTCTAGCAGCCAGCAAGAGACCCTGTCAGGATCAAAAATTTTGCAACTTATTTATTCAAAATTCGATTTTTTTATTTAAATGTAACGTCTTCTATCACAAAAACCAAGTGAACAATTTTAGATTTGTCGGCCTGATGAAAACAATTTTTCTTTCGCCAAAACGTAAACACAATTAAAGTTAATCAAGATGATCCATTTTAAAAATGGCATAAAAAATCCTTTAAACTCTTCAAAAATTCAAAAAACAGAAAAAAGATTTTTGGTTGCCTATATCCTTTTTCTTTGCTATGAGTATTAGTGAAATAACTTTCGATTTAAATTGAAAATCGTATTACAAATCCAAGTATTTGTTATTTATTTGAAAGTTAAATGGGTTCTCAAACAGTTCCTTCATATTTTGTCAAACTAGAATTAATGTGACGAGTAAAATCGTGGCTGTTTTCAAAATAGTACTATAACTATAGCTTGTATATGTTTGTTGGTTTCAATTTTTCCTCTAATCAAAAATAATAATAATTAACTAAGAATTATTATCAACTGGTCTTGAGCTCGTTAAACTTACAAAAATAACTAAACTGTTGAGTAATAGCGAATAACCAACAAAGTAACAGTAAAATTATATCTCGAAAATCCCGTAATAATTAATATCAAAAAATTTGCCATCACTATAATACATGACCGAAGATAAATCGTGCTCCCAGGAAAGTGAATGCCCACACGTTGCGAGTCTTAGAGTTCTCGGAACCTGACTTCTTATTGCTCATATAAATATGTAAAAAGTTTACTAGTATTATTTATTATTCAAGTTATTTTTTTACTAATTCGCTTGTTGTTTTCATTTTCTTTGCAGCTCATTTCGTCATCGGTTGTTGAAACATCGGAGCTGTTTCTGTAAACCACAGTTCGAAGATCAATCGATTTTGCTACTTTTCCCAATAACCGATTTACCTAGTCACTAGTAATCACATCACCTCTTCCCTACAATATCGCAAAGACAACCAGCTCATATAAAATGACAGAGTCAAGCACATATCACCGGGTGATACAGCAACCCTCCACCCTCTGTGCTTACCTGTTGCTGCTTAGCGCATTTCTGGTACAAGCATCACCCACAACCAAGCCAAATGCGCCTAGTACGCTGAACGCTACAATACCAGCTAGCAACAACTACAATTGTCCTGCTGACTGTCAATGTCTCTTGGCGAAAAACACACATACGCCGCTCCTACATGCCAAGTGTTCAAGCTTGGAGGGCTTACGTTCATACGTACACATAGAGAATTCACTGCCTATACATTCACTGGATCTGTCATATTTGAGTTTGAAACGCCTATCACATCCACTGGAGAAACTGCCTGATGTTACCTCGATTGATCTCTCACACAATGAGCTACACGAAATTGGTCATTTGGGACGTCGCATAAAGAAATTGAACCTCAAACACAATCGCATTACGTCCAGTAAGCTCAACAAGTTGCCAACGCATTTGCAGGTCCTAAATCTACAACATAACGATATCACATATTTACCATTGGATTTGACTAGATTAAACAATCTGGTGACTCTCGAATTGAGTCATAATCAAATCAATTGTTCGTGTGAGACTTTAGATGTGCGCAACTGGCTGCAGGAGCGTCATGTGTTTATGGAACATGCCGTCACTTGCGAATACCCGATCGCAGTCAAAGGTAAACCTTGGTTGCAGGTGAAACAATCAGACATTTGTGACCATGAAAAAAATGGTCAGCTCAATGTAGATGATAATGAGCTAATGATGGGTGATCAACCGGTTGAGGGTTCGGGTGATCAGGATGATGAGGATGAATTGGGTAAAGCATACTTGCCCATAGACAAAGCTAGCGCAGGCAAGACAAATTCGGATCATTTGAATGAAGTTGAAGGATCGGGTGATTTGAGTGAAATGAATGCGCCAATCAATTTGGCTATGACCACTGTAGCACCAGCTGTGGAAAATTCGCAGGAACATATCACAACTTTAAATCCGCAGTTATTTGACGCAAAAGAGGATGAAGATGATGATGGTTCAGGAAGTGGTGCTGGACCCCTTATCATACCTGCAATTGCACGCGGCCCACTCATTACCGATGATTTCGAAGCACCCGATGAAGATGACAAAGATGATGCATTTGACAGGAAGCCTTTAGAGCAGCCAGCAGCTGAGGAGGATGTGGTAGGGAAGGCGGAAGAGGAAGAGGTGGAAGAGGAAGAACCTAAGAGCATAGCTGATATTTTTAGTGCTGGCATGGGTATCTTCGACGCTGATCAGTATGGCGCAGAAGAAACTGAAGGACCAACCGCTGAACCAGTGACAGAAGACGCAATCGTACCAATCAATCAACATAATCTTGAGTCGGAGGATGTGAACGATGTGAGTACCGAAGGCGCTGCAAGTGGTGAGCCGAGCGCCATTCTAACAGCAAACGTGAGCAACGACACGAAGGACAATAGCAATGCAACATATTTCTTATTGGCTGTGTTTGGTCTTGTTGTTGTCGGTTTGATACTCTTTGTGGGCATCAAACGCTGCAAACACAATTCTCAAGCTGCACATGATGCCGAAAATCCACGCCAAACCGAATTGCTCGATATGGACAAAAAGAATTTGGGTAAACCACTGCGTAATGGCAATGAACATTCACCGCTTATTGGTGATAAAACTAAATCCGATCTCGCGAAACCGATTAATGGCGCTAATGTTGCTAAGAAGCCATACGACTCGAACGATGTGAAAGACGGTGCTGGCCAACAACAACCACTGCTTAATGGTAGCAATGGCAGCGCACCCAATGAACATGTGGAAAAAGAAAATGCACCAGCAGCCACAGAAGCGGCGCCACAACACGAATATCATCCCATCACACCGCGTTACCCCACACCGAAGTCGCCACGCGCCTCCAAGTATGCACAATACCCACAATTGGGTACCGAGCACAACAACAACAACAACGATGATAGTTATTTGCCATCGTCGCCGAAATCAGGACGTTACTCACCAGTGTATTCCCCGGAAACGGGACGTGTCAAAATCAAGTTGACCGAAACACCACGCCCTAAGACGCCAATGTTGGTAACGCGTAGCAAATCGAATGCGGGTGATATCGTTACGACGCCTGTGGTACCAGTGGCGTCGGCGGCGAATGCCATTGATAACACTCTGACTGTGCCTGGCGTGCATGCAACCACAGCGACGTTGGTGAATGGTCACTAGGCGGTGTGGCGTAGCGCAGTGCGGTGTAGGGGTGTTTAAATGGGTTGGAACGGAATCGTAACTGAGCTGTGTATGAGTGCTAAATACATACTGTGCGCGTCTAGCTGGTGCTAATGCAAAATATACACCTAATTTTAAAGAAATGAAATTTTTGAAAAAACTATGCAACACTGGAAGATATTCGTGGTTGTTATGGAAACTTTACTTTTCTTTACTTGATAAAACTGGGATTAAGACCTGTGAATTAAAGGTGTTGTGGGATTAGATATATAACAGAAGTGAAATTGAAAGCATTAAAAATTTGCAAAAATAAGTCCAAACAAGCCAAGAGTTCGAACATCAATAGCAGTTCATTGCCACTCGGTATCTATGTACTCTAGTCCATATTTCTATTGAGATACCTCTAAGTAATCAGTTACGAATCTAGTTGAAAGAATTGTACTTTAGGATAACTCAATATTTCTCTTTTTTGGCCTCCGCGAGAAAGCTGGCCAGGACAGCGTGATCGGACAATGTCCTCAGAAAATTTCAAGAATACACTGTTAACGCACTGAAGAAATTTTGTTGAGCTCGACGTCGCCATGTTTGGTTAGAAAAAAAGAGGTGTATCTGTTAAGTCTAAGCAAATCTGTCGTAACAGTGCTTACGGGTATCATCACTGGAGAAAGTGCTATAGTCTGAAATCCCTTCTGCAGCATAAGGAAGAAACTGCGATTTATCACTTCTTTTGTCGGTGTTTAGACTGCAGATGAGGCGAAACAAATTCAAGTTCATTTCTTTTTCTTTAAATGGCGCTTTCACCTTAACCTTAAGTTCAATTAGGACAGTAAAGTTCCAGAGACATGTACTGTCCAAACTACTGTGGTCCAAACTACTCAAAATTAAAACCTAAGATACTTGACGTCATGCAGTTTGAATCGACACACTTCTTTTATTTCAAAAAGCCTCGTAACAAGCGTTCCTAATCTTTCCCTCTATAATTCTAATTTTTCCACTGCCAAAAATTTAGCGATTACTAGAACGCATCGATGTAGGTGGACCAAACCGATATGAGCAGGAGAGCTGTTCTAAACAGTCAGGGTAGTGCAGTAATAAATGTTTATAGCCACGGCTGATATGCTCACCTCAAGATATAATTGATATCTTTCTTCCAGCAAATGCAATGTGCTCTACGCGCTTATCTGGCTGCCTATAGGTTTACATGACATTTAATAGAATTCAGTCAGGTCATTTTGAGTGGCAATCCTTCTTGTTGTTTGTTTTTTGTAACGATCCTTTTTCTTTGATATGCTTTGCTTGTGATATCCTGTTCCTACCCATGACAAAATTATTTATAGGCTTCAATTTTGAATGCGACTTCGCCACCGCCCCAAACATTTCGTTCATAGGTACTGCAGTTCTTGATTGGCTGTCTACATCAATTATTTGCTTCTTTCTACAATTCTGAGCATAACATTCGTTTTAGAACTCTAGAATTCATTGTCTAAACAATTTTTGGCTTCGATACTGATTCTTACATTAATCGAATTCCATAACAACCACGATACTAACCAATATGATTAACATGCATATCTAAACCAGTTATATATAACCAGGGTTCATCAGCTATGCTCACCATCATTATAGAAGCAAAAACCTCGTTACTAGCTATATCCTTAATGTTTCGAGACTTTTGCCGCTATAAAGGTTGAGGTTAGAGATCGATGGATTTGCTCTAGTGTTTGATAATATAACACATTAACATTTATAAATTGAGACAAATATTAGAAATGTGCCAGAAAAATGTGCCTTTACGGATAAGCCCAGAGTGTATTGTATACAAACCTGGAAGCTTAGTTCCTGTTAGGTCTTTAAGAAAAAAGTAATTGTTCCTGAATTGCACAATCTTTTATAGAACAAAATGAACTTGAAACTATGTGAGCATTTAGCTAAGCAGATAGAAAAAAGTAAGCACAATTATGCTAGTGTCAAATGAGCAAACGTATGAGAAAAGGTTGCAGTGATAATTTTCATATTAGAGTATTGTTAGAGTGAAAGAAACGTCAATTCCTTCATCTTCTTAGGAGCAGGACCAGTTATATACGCTTTGTCACCACATATCACAATTCAAAGTAGTCTACACAGATCTCGGGAAATCTCTTCATATTATAAAATTGTAACCGGTCGATGTCTGTACATTGTAGATATTCAAAAAAAAATCGCTAGGAGGGATAATTTTTGAGCCAATAGAAACCAAAGCAACAGTTTTTTTTAGAATTTTTGTCTATTTATCTCTATGTTTGGGAGCGCATCACTCAAAAACTGCTAAATCAAATAGAATGCAACTTTCGCCGTTGCATCATAAGATGTTTAACTTAAAATTAAACATATTTCTTACTACGATGAATCGATTGTTTTAGGAGTTATCGATCAATATGTGGACCAGAATATGTTAGTACAATACGAGTATCAAATGAAAGGTGCTAATGAGTGCTGCAATAAACGATGTGATTACACGAACAATATACATTTAAAATTTTCGATTCAATACAGTGCTTGTACACTTTTATGTTGAATGAGAGCTGACAAATACACCACATATCCTAATCTATATAATGTGTAACATTTTTCCCAAACATTACTGATCGCATGAAATTATCGCCATAATAACCTTTTCTCATAATTTTACTTCTACACCGAGCTAGAAACATTGACAATCACGGGGTTTCCAACCCCACCTTAGGTGCTTCACTGCGCGTGAAAAAACGGCCAAATTTTAAAGAAAAAATCTTCTAATGAGTTAGAAAAGCAACAATGAATTGTGATAGGCTAATTATTTACATAAATTATTTAAATAATAAATCTTTTCTTCTTTGTTTTGTTTGTTTACTGTAAAAGCAGCGTCAAGTTAAAAAAAAAAAATGTTTACATAAAGAGAGAAAAATCATCGTTTTGAAGATTTTAGATTTAATTTAAACTAATATTAATAATAATAACAATGTATTTACAAAAAAAAAAAAAAAAAACTTCATACATACATACGTAATTATGTATTATATATATACAGTGGTGCACTCAAGAGCTTCGTGGTGCTTCGTAAAACTACTCGACTTTAACACTGCGCATCACTGAACGAGTAATAAACTATACATATACACTTTTGTAGCAAAATAATTCAGAATAGCCTTAATAGATGTTAAGATCCTGATAAGGTGTACATTTTGTAATCATGAAAAGACGAATATTTTTAAATTCTGCTGCCGAAACAGTAAGCCAATTACTGCGTAGCGACTAGTCCTACGACTTTTCTAGACGGAAACATACACTTAAATATCCAAAAGGAAAATCTTTAACTTTGTAATTAACATAAATAAATCAATTAAAGCTATGTTGTATGCTAAGAGCCAGGGATCATACATAGATTTCTATACGAACACTTATGTATTCATTAGGGTGGAGTAAAGTAAAAGAAAACATTTTTTTTTAACTTGGCAGTGAGATTTGTAGCTTCAAAAGTTACCAATTTTAGGACAAAAGAAAAATATATACATGTATTGAGATGACATCTGTAGTAATGATAAGAACACAAAAAATATTCGTGAACCCGTACGATTCGGAATCAGTCGTAAGTTATAGTACACTCCAAGGCCCTTACTCTGTAATTCTATTCGAAAGAAAATTTGTTCGTTTTCGAGTGATTCGTCCTCTGTAAGAAATTTTCGAGTAGAACGCATGCGTTATTCGAGTTCCATTTTGTTCCCTTCGGATATGATTTAGCCCTCTTTCGATTGTAGAAAATTTGTTACTCACTATTTCGAAAAAATATGCCAAAATGGTCGAAAGTTAGACAATTCTATTCGACAACGATTTAGTAAACGGAAATCCACAAAAATGTATTTTCTTATAATTATAATAAAACAATTAGTCTATTTTTTATAGAGAAATCATTTTAATCGCAGAAAGAGTTAACCAATCGCTGTTGACAGAAAATAATTGAAGAACTTTAGGTAAAAAATAGGAAAAACTTAACATAAGAAAACATTTTAGATTAGAAGTATTTATATATTTAGAAAAATACAAACTACTTGTGCAAGCACTTACGTTCGAACCAGCGACCACACGCGTGGTAGTAGAGATTTTTATTACCTACGCCACTGCGTTAACTAGAAATCAATCCCGTACTTTTTAGTGTTACCCTCTTGCTCTAAGCGAATTTTTAGCTTTTGAAATTTTTACTAGGCACAGTCAGAAGAGTCAGGGGTTTGAACCTAATTATTGGTTTCAAGAACAACCTTCTTCTTTTGAAGAAACAGTCCTTTAAAGGTGTAATTCTTCGTTGCACGGTTAAAACTTAATTTGTGTTTTTTTTACAACAGTATGACCATACCAAGTTTTGTTTAAAATTTAAACAACAACAAAACTTTGGATGACGAAGGTTGCAATGACTTTTCTTCTCTGAACTGGAATGCGAACCAGAGTACCTGCGAGAGTTCAGTGATGCCGTTCTCTCCCATTTTCTGGTTCATATATGGTTCTTTCCATGTCAAATCGTCACATAGTTGGTATCGACCCCTTCCGATTTGAGCGAAATTTGGTAAAGTTTCCTTTTATCATAAAACAAAGTTCTGCCAAAGGAAAAAAAAATTTGAAAATTTTTTATTAGAAATTTATGCAAATTCGAAATTTAACTATTTTTCCTGTTTTTTTAAATTTTTTTTTCCATATTTCGGAAACTACTTTAGTTGAAAAAATAAACTTTGGCACTCTCAAATAGGGTACTTTGAGGTTTAAAAAAATATTTAGAAAAAAAAAAATTTCTTAATTTCTAATTTTAAAAAATGTTCAATTTTTTAAACGAAACAATTTAAGTTCGTGATTAAATTTAGACTCAAGTGCTTTTCTATTATACCTGAGATATCTAAAGATATCCTAAAATATTCAGAATTTGCATAGCTTTTAAAATAAAATTAAAACATTTTTTCTTTGGAGGAACTTTGTTTTTTGTAAAAAGTAAACTCTTCACCAAATTTTATTCAAATCGGAAGGAGTCGATTCCAACTAGGTGACGATTTGACATGGAAAGACCGATATATGAGATGAAAATATGTAGTGTCCGAACAAACTGATGAGAAACGTTGGGAAATTTTGAAAAATGCCTAAGGTTTATTTATTCTTCTCCAATATCAATAATAAACGATTTTATATATACTCGTATAGAGGGAACGACATTAATTGGCATAGATATTAAATAACTTAAGTTTTCTAAAAAAGGGGGTTGATGAAGAAGTGAAATCACTGGATAGTGGACGCAGATGTATTAATAACAAGGACAAAATGGCTAAGGTTGTAGAAAACAAAAAAAAAATATCATGATCAAAATTTTTTCTTGATAAACTAATAATTCAATTCACAGGCAATTAGTTTGCTCCACCCTAACATATAGGTATTTACATAAGGACGAAAAATTATATTTATATTTTTGAAAAGTGTTTTTGTAGCTGGAACAGTTTTTAAGATTTTGTCATAGTCGTAAAAAATGTGAAAGTAAATATATTTTGGAATAAAAATAAGAGAAAGTGTACGAAATATTTTAGCTTTAAAATCGACAAAAAATAAAACAGAAAAAATTTTAAAATTGTTTGTAAATTATTGCAGTTAATGCATGAAATTTATTTAATTAAACGCATGCAGTTATAAATAATAATTATAAGTTATAAATAACGGCGCAAAAACAAAAATGAACTAGGTAAATTTGTAGACGAAGTTTTGGAACCAATTTCAAATTGGTCTAACTCGGGCATATCTTAAAATTTCATAAAAATATCTCTCCAGAAGTATAAGAAGTAGGTATGCAGTAATGGATAGTTTACATGTTATCAAAGAACGTAAAAAGCAAAGAAGGTTTAACGCGACGAATAGTGGGAAACACTACACGATCAATTCGCGGGTAGGTAATTCACCACTGGGAAAATTTGAGTTTAAATCCCGAGTTTTAAGACTATTAGCACTTTTATTTTTATTCAATATTCACAATCAAACGTTTTTGTAACTCAAACTATATTTTTTTGTGTAATTATTGCGCTAAAAAACAGTGAATTCAAGAATTTTACACGCAGGAACAGTTGTGAATTACCGACCACCGATTTGACAGCGGCCACTTGCATTCGCTGTTGGACCTTCTTATTGTTTTACGTTCATTGTTATTATTTTGTTTTTCATATTGTAATTTCAATTTTCTTTAACATGCTTTTAGTTTTTATTATTAATATTATTTAAAGCTCAATGCAATTTTGTTTGTTTGTATGTAATTTAAAATAAATATAATTTAGCATAATACCAAAGTTATATTTTATCACCATGAGTTTAACAGAAATATTCTTCTCATAGAAATTATTTACCAAGGACAGTCGTGAAAATTGTAATGTCTCTAACAATAACTTTATTAAAAAAAACAATATCCCGTAAAAAAAAAAAAAAAAAAATTACCCAAGCTGCCCCTTTTCATCTTAAGAAAGAAAACCCCAATGTTTGTTTATATTTTGTATATAAACTATTGATAAATTTTAATTTAGAAAACATGAGGTTTTATCGCAAAATATAGAATTGTACCATACATGTAAAATTATTTTAGTTTTTAATCAATTAAACTTCTGAGATCCTATAAATTTATTACATTTATTCTTAAATTAAAATTAGCTACTGAGTACGATTTAAATTATTAAAAAAGTGTATTTTATTTAAAAAATTAAAAAAAGTTAAGAAAATAAAAACGAAATACATAAATTCTGTGCTTTATTATTTTTTGAAAATACTTCTATAAAAAATAGGAAAACGCGATCATTTAATTTATATAAGAAATCCGGATTAAATAAACATTACTTACTGTATTCCATTCTACGTCAGAAGTAGATAGACTTAAATAAAAAGTGCTATAAAGCTTATATCTCTAAAACCAAAAGAGACATTATTCCCAATCCAAAGTCATTTTATGGTTTCGTAAATTCTAAACGTAAAGTATCAGGGTTTCCCTCAGCCATGAAATATCAAGACATTATATCTAGCGATAATCAATGTATCGCAAATTTCTTTGCTCAATTTTTCACTTCTAAATATTCTGCTGTCACCAATTCAAACTTTCAAAATTATCTCTATAAGCTACACGGGACAAATTCAGTTAATTCACCAATTATATGCGCCAAAGATGTTCTAATTTACCTTAAAACCTTAAAAGAATCTTTTAAATATGGTCCTGATAGGATTCCTACATGTTTCTTGAAAAAGAGTGCGAACCATATTTACCAACCCCTTACCAATTTGTTCAATCTATCACTAAAGTGTGGTGGTTTTCCAACTGCGTGGAAAGAATCGTTTCTTTTACCGCTGCATAAAAGCGGGAGTAGGTCTTCTATAGAGAACTATCGTGGCATCGCAAAGCTTTCTGCCATCCCAAAATTGTTTGAAGCTATTGTTACAAATCAACTTACGGGTCCGATCTCTACTTTGATAGCTGACTGCCAACACGGGTTCAGTAAGGGAAAGTCAACAGTTACGAATTTACTTGTCTCGATTGGCTTTAGAAAAAATCTGCACACCGACGTTATTTATACGGATTTCAACAAAGCTTTTGACAAAGTATGTCACTCATTACTTATTCATAAACTCGATCAGTTGGGCTTCCAGCTGGGTCTCAATCGCTGGATCTCTTCTTACCTTAGTGACAGGACACAAAGAGAAATGTTTAAAAATTTAGTATCCGATGTCATTTACGCCTCTTCTGGGGTTCCTCAAGGAAGCCATCTTGGCCCGATTCTGTTCTTGTTGTTTATAAATGATATTTCTACAATAATAAAACTTTCAAAAATGTGAATGTATGCTGACGACGTAAAGCTTTTAATGTCATTCGCGTCATTTGAAGATAGAAATAAGCTACAATCAGATCTAGATACACTAGTTACTTGGTGCGATTCAAATTATATGCCACTTAACCTTAAAAAATGTAAACACATGGGTTTTTCGCGTGGAATTTCTCAGCCGGCTTCCTATATAATTAAAAATTATAGTCTTGAGCAAGTGTATGATTTTGTTGACCTGGGGGTTACTATGGACTATAAACTCAGTTTCAACCGCCATATGAACACAACAGTCAATAAGGCTAGAGATGTCCTAGCATTCGTTAAACGATGGTCTAAAGAATTTAGCGACCCTTATGTAACTAAAGCCTCTTCACTACATTAGTCAGACCGATACTTGAATACGGTTCTATAATTTGGAACCCGCGTTACCAGGTTCATGTAGATCGCCTTGAATCAGTTCAAAAACAATTTTTACTATTTGCCTTAAGAGATTTTCATTGGGATCCCTTGTACAATCTGCCACCCTATACGAATCGTTTAAAACTCATTAATCTGCACACACTTTCTAGTCGGAGGGAAATGCTTGGAATTATTTTTATGATTAAATTGCTAAATGGTTCACTATCCAGCCCATTTCTTCTAAGTGAAGTGAACTTCAATGTACCGTCTCGTCCTTCAAGGCATTTTAAACCACTAGTCTTAAAACAGTGCCGAACCAATTTTCAGTTAAATGAGCCTTTTCGCTGTTTGTGTCAAGATTATAACTCTCTTTCTGGTAGATTTGATATTTCAGACTCGCTTTTCAGCATAAAAAATCAATTCTTTCTATCCTAAATTCATAGCTACTAATTGTTTTTTATTCTTTGACTTCTATTTTAACTTTTAACAATAATTTTATTCTGCTAACTAGTTATTTCTTAATGTATAATCTATCCTATATCTACTTTACTTAGCTGGTGAGGTTTTCTCTGTAGCTGTGCAGTTTTAGATCTCGACGATTAACAAACCAAAGCCTTTCAACGACTCGGCACGAACGAATAATCCGCGCGTTATGCTGATGCGCCCCTCGCGCCGGTCGGGCGGGATGTGGTGGGTAATCCGTTGGGAATTATTATTTAAAAAAAAAAAAAAAAAAGTTGTAACTTTGAAGTGGCCATCTATTTGTCAATCTAACTCGAGGCCTGCCCTTTTAGTTTGCTGCCTAATTTGATTGTAGATGGAAAATACTTTTGCGCCGGAGCTTTTGTTAATTCATAAGATGATGCTTATCTACATCTGCGTAAAGCTCATGGTTGAATTTCCTTGTTGTTGTGGGTTTATGTTGTTATTAACAGTGCTTCGCCTGGTCTTATGGGCACGATTACTCTGAGAATCATCATAAAGCTCTTCTAACGGGAGTCCCAGGAAACGCTAAATTTCCATATGGTTGGACCATAGTAATATTGGTGTTAGAAGAGAAGGTTCAATTGCAGGGCACGTATTTGGTATGGTGGGGATCAGTCTGGATAAGTAAGAATTTAAGTTGTAACCTTGTCTAATCTGTTGAATTTCCTTCGATACTTGCAGTTGGCATTGCAATAAAGACCATAAAAACTTGTCGTGTCATGGTCTTCTCGATTTAATGGATATAGAAGATTTGATTGGTAGTATACTTTCCAAGCCTGCGGCAGCCCTGACAAGATAAAATCGGCTGATCGACGAATTGCTTGAGTCTTTGGCACAATACGTTAGATACAACCTCATATGGAATATTAGGGATACTGATTCCGAAGTAAAGGGTGTTTTTTTAGGGGTATAGAACTTTGAATTGAAATAAAACACAAGAAAATCGTTTTAAGGTCCATCAATTTGGCTTTATTGGAAGGATAATTTTATGCCATTAATGTTTAAATATGATTTCGGGCATGTGGCCGCCGCGGCTGGCTCGAATAAAGCCAATTCTACAGGTCCAATTTTCAACCACTTTTTCGAGCATATGGGGCCGTATGTCGGCAATAACGCCACGAATGTTGGCTTCCAATTCCCCTAACGTTTCTGGTTTGTTGGTGTAGACGAGCGACTTCACATATCCCCAAAGAAAATAATCCAATGGTGTCAAATCACACGACCTTGGTGGCCAATTGACAGGTCCATTCCGCGAAATTATGCGCTCATCGAATGTTTCCTTCAATAAATCGATTGTGACGTGCGCTGTGTGGCATGTAGCGCCGTCTTGTTGGAACCACAACTCATCCACATTCATGCCATCCAATTCGGGAACAAAATAGTCGGTTATCATGGCTCTATACCGGTCTCCATTAACGATAGCTGCCTCTCCAGCATTATTGCGGAAGAAGTATGGCCCAATGACTCCACCAGCCCATAGAGCACACCAAACAGTCAGTTTTTGTGGATGTTATGGCGTTTCAAGGGTCTCATGTGGATTCTCTTCACTCCAAATGCGGCAATTTTGCTTGTTGACGTAGCCATTCAACCAAAAATGAGCCTCATCACTGAACAAAATTTTGCGATGAAAATCAGCATCGAAATCAATCTCATTTTCGGCCCATACACCAAAATCACGACGCATTGCATGGTCTCGCGGCTTTAATTCTTGCACAAGCTGGATCTTGTAAGGTCGCAAGCCAAGATCTTTGCGCAAAATCTTCCATAAAGTTGATGGACAAAGCTCCAATTGCTGTGCACGGTGGCGAATCGATTCATTCGGGTCCTCTTCAACACTTTGCTCTACAGCGGCAATTGTTTCTTCGGTGCGCACTGTTCGACGTCTCTGCGGATGCGTATTATCACATAGAGTAAACGTAGTGCGAAAACGATCCATGGTTAACCGAATTAATTGCTCTGATGGACGATTATGTCGACCATAAAATGGACGGAGCTCACGGTAAACTTCGCGAACTGAACCATTATTTTCGAAATAAATTTGCACGATTTGCAAGCGTTGTTCTTTTGTCAACCTGTTCATGATGAAATGGCAAACCAAACTGAACATAAATGACATTAGAGTTGCCAGATTTGACCACAAAATGCCAGTTTTATCTCTATTCGAAAAACAAACCTGTAAAAAAAACACCCTGTAGAATTTCTTCTGGATGTGACAGAGCACGCTTAAGTCGCAATCTGAGGGCATTCGCTCCCCCGACCACTTTGTAGGACTTCAGAGTCGGAATATTGCACTGCTTAAAGACACAAAAATAATTTAAGTTTTGGCTCTAATAATTTTTCTGTATTAGGCGACCGTTTTATGTAGCACGAAGTTATATTCACCGCGGTAATAACTCACCAAAGTAAGTTTACACCACAGCCATCCCGCGCGCCATCTCTTAGCCGAGGGTCAAGTTTATAGTCTTATAGCACAAACGCAAACCAGTCTGTCTTTACTTTGGTGGCACAGAGTGACAGAGCACATTAAAATTAAAAAGTCAAAGAAAAAACATCAAGTTAGCTTATTTGATTTTGATAGTACAAGGTGGCGCAAAAGTAAGCTTCCGATGTTCAGCATATCGGTTGTGGCACGTGCAGTGTGTGCTGTTGCACCGTCTTGCTGGAACCACATGTTTTCCAATCCCAATTCATCAAGTTGCGGCAAAAAGAACTCGTTGATCATTGCTCTGTAGCGCTCACCATTCACAGTAACCGTTTGGCCCCGACCGATTATTGGTCAAATAAATAGTCAGCAATATTCCGCGTTCTGGAGCAGTGTAGCGTAACATTGTTTATTAACGTGTATTTCGCATGTGTTTACTACACAAATGTCAAAACAGAACTGACTTTAGGGGCCAATCGCAAAATTTATAGCATTTTCTGATAGGAGGATTACTTTTGCGCCACCTTGTACATACCTACATTCTCTGATACCTGTTGTTGTTTGGTAGAACGACAATCAAAACTCGTGGTGAATTGAGGCATTGGTTCCACAAGAGAGTAACTCAACATAATTTGATGAACCAGGGTCGCAACAACATACAAGGTTTTCAAACCTATTAGCCCAGCGCGCCTTTTGTTATAATACCCGTAAACTAGATTAGCGCAGCAAAAAAAAGCAGTGTAATAAAACTGTTCTCACCTTGTTAGTACTCGTACAGGGTGTGAAAATATTTTGAATTTTCATATCAGAAGTCAGTGCCAATAGGCAGTAACCGCCAAAGTAACTTTTTAGAACTTTTGGAAAGTTCGTTTCTAATTCCAATTTGGTTTATTATTTAATTTCACAATTTACTTTAGGTTTTATATTTTTATATAAGAATATAAAAGGATCAAATCAGAAAGCAGATTTACTTTGGTTATGTTTTTGCTTCACATTTCGAATACGGACAATTGCTCAAAAGACTTTAATATTGTACTAACTTGACTTTGGCTGTTATGGCTTCTTCGCACGAATCATATTTTTTTAACAAGTTGTTTTCAAATTAATTTAATTTAAAATTACACTGTTTGAGAATTATCTTATAGGCTGACAAAAAGTAGTATGACTTTCTGCTAATGACTTATGGACTTATTTAATATGGCTAACTAAGTTTACATATCTACTATGCATCGAATACCCTAAGTTTAGATAGGGCTGACTATTTATTTTAGGGTTAATATACAGTTATATCAATTAAATACTCTTTGCAGATCACAAGCTTGACGGCATAGTTCAATGAACGCATCAGAATAGAGTTTCACGCATTGGCTTATGCACGACCACAATCGGTTCTCTATCCGACCCCGACGAAGAACTGTCGCCCAACGCTGCAGCAGTGAAATTACCACTCGCCCGTCTGCTTGTTGAATTAAGACGTTTTTTACGTCTACTATGTTCCAAGTTTGTTGACGAGTCACCGCCGCCTCCACTTTCACCGCTTGACGTATCACGTAGTTCGGCTATGGAAGATACCTCTGGCTCATTGACCATTTGAAAATCACTATCGTCCAAAGAAGAGCCACGCGATTTGTGCACGCTACCAAAATAATCCTCAATAGCTGGCGCCAATGGACGATAGGACGCCGCAGCAGGCATTGTGGGTGTAGTAGGCGTCTTTGGCTTGCGACGCGCAAATGGACTACCCGGTTTACTTTGATCCTCATACTCGGGGTCGGTGAGAAACTCAACGCTATCAGGACGTACTGTGGCACGCTTAAATGGCGGTATATCAGCCATTTTGGGTCGCCGTTTAGTGTACGGACTGTGTTCGTAACTTTGAAAGTTTCCAATTTTTTCGGCGCTCTGCAAATTTTGTGATTTGAAGTGAGCGGCTGGAAAGCGTGCATCTTCAACACTCAAACGTCGACTACGCGATTTGTTATATTCAACATAGCCGGTGCGTGCAAATGGCATAATCAGCGCTGTACGCTCTTTAGCGCGATTGGATAACATTTCTTCGCTGCGGAAACGTTGACGATCGTCCAATAATAGGTCAGCATCGTCAATATCACCCTCGGGGTAGGTTTGTGTGCGACGCAATTTGGCGCGTCGTGCTTGTACGTTTTCCGTGAGATCCACCATTGATTTAACGGGACGTACTACTTTTTGCATACGCAGAGCATCTTCGTAGGATGGCAAATTATTTTGGTAGGGACTCGGTGCATTTGGCGTGCCGGCTTCCTCAAGCATGCGTTCATTTTGTGCGCGGCTAAAACGATATAGAAAGTGTGTTATTAGAGGGGGGGTATGTTTTTGAATTTTATCTTAGCTCACATTTCCACCATTTCGTCCCGATTTTGTTGATACTCGCGACGATCTCGTCGTCGCTTGCGTCCTTTCAAATACTTCTGTACACATGATAAAGCAAAGGCTCCTACACCGACTATCAATATGAGCAACATAATTGTTGTCCAAGCTTTCTCCGCAGTAGACGAACGTCCTCTAGGTGCCCAGTAATTGCCACAAGCACTTTCCCATGTCTTACCATAGAAATTGGCGGGTGAAGCGCAACGCACATTGGCGTGATCCTTTAACTGGAAATATGAAGATAAATACACTTTAGAGGGGTGAAAGAATAAAGATAGTAAGGTTTTGAATATAATTTCTAAGCCCTGTACACCGCCGTAAGATAGTATGATATCAATTTAGCCTAACTTAACCCGCCCAACTGTATCCTTCGTCTAGAAAAAAAGCTCAGCTTTATTATATGCCATTTCGCAGAAGCAAAATATGGCTGGATACCCCGCCGAGCTTGTGATTCTATCAGTTTTTTTTATACCCGTCCTATTTCATTAATGTCCAAAGTTTATTGTCGATCTCTGTGAAACTTTCCCGATAGATTGAGGAGTTAGCTGGGTGCCATACAGGCTACATATATTTTTTGGAAAGTGGGCGATGCCACGCCCCATGCTATATAAAATTTCAATTCGTCATATCTCTGAACGTTTTTCTTCATGACATTAGGATATGTGTGTAATTCCTTATGGTAAGAGTTCAGTGCAGTGTGTTAGCGGTCAAAAGGTCAACCCGGTCAGACTGTAGAGAAAGCTTTTCTTTTGTTCCAGGAAATTTTGATAGATCCGACGATAAACTGGGCGATAATGACTGGAAGGCAATGGTCTTTATGTATTTTCCCAGAATTAAAATAAGTCTTGTAAGCTTGCGTTTAGGCCAACCATTGGACAATTTAGGTGGATATCGCTAGAAGAGTCAGAGACTGATGACGAGTTTGAAAGGGTAACATCGAAACAACAGACTTTGGAATGCGGATAGTTTTCCTTGCTCGCCCTAAGACGGTTCCGCACTATGCGATTTTGTTTCCTCTCGCAACATATTCGACTCTATTTCAAATCTATGAAATCGGATGTGGCTATAATCCACTCTTTATATATCCAAATTAGAAAAGTTTATTAGTTACTACATAATATATCCATAAAGACCAGACCTATTAAACATTGATTACTAATCGTAATGGTTACCGGTTTGATCAACTCTTATCTGAGAACCTATTTAGTGATTAATTACCATTACTTTACATTTCAAAGTATTATTCTCCAATTAATAAAAAAAACTAAAAAAAAATTGATTTTTTACGAGTATTAAAAATAGTCAAAAAAAATTTGTTTTGGTTACTTTTGATTATTTTTGATTTTTTACTATTTTTGATAATTTAGTAGAAGCACATAAAAAAATCAAAAGTAATCAAAACAATTTTTTTTGATTTTGATTTTTTCTGATTAAAAAAGTCATCTAATTAATTGATTACTAATCAAATTTAACAGGTCTGATAAAGGATGTTTGGTGTGTACATTATTATTAGCGTAGCCAAAATTTTTTTTCTTTTGATTAATCTAATTTTACAAATTATAAATCATAAATCAAAAACCGTTGAAGATATAACAAATCTTGGCGCACTTACTCTTATCACAAGGAAAGTTACGGTGAAAAATGGACACAATCGGCTAAGCACCTGTCCCATTTTTATATAACAATAGCCGTTTTTTTTCATCCGCATCTGCGGTTGCGCTTAATATTTGTATGGACTGCTAATCGCGCGCACAACTTTATCTGCAACTATGAAATAGTACAAATATTAACCGCAACCGTAGATGCGAATAAAACAAAACACGGCTAATTTTAAAAAGCAACATAGACGAATAAAATGGCAATATTTCTGTTAAAAAATGACTTAATGTGGATCTATTTCACTTCCAAAATGACCGTGTACGAAGAAATGCGAAAAATACAAGTTTTCGAAAGTAGGCGTGGCTCTGAAATTTTATAGTGGATTATTTCAATGCGCTAATTGAATTAAAATATTGATTTTATTGTGCAAAATTTATGAAAATAAAATATTAATCCTGCGTAAACTGGGATGCAATAGATCACTACTAGGTATTTAATATTCGGTTGCTCCCTAACTTAGATTCCACACTTGTTTTAATAATCTCAAAAAAGAAAGTAAATTAAATTTTATGAAATGTTTTCCTTTAGTCGCTTTGGTGATATCTGTTCGCGGATTTTTGCATTCGAGTTTAAAGCAACTTCCCGTTGAGCTAGGGTCTTGAAGTTTTCACCATCGTTCAGGTAGCGGCATTCAAGGTCCGATTTGGCTGATAGTCGGAAATATTTTTATTGAGTTAAGTTGCTATTGCAAAATTAAGAGAGCCAACAACCGACATTGGTTCTTTGGTTTTCGGCTTATTGAATCTTCATTTTGGAGCTAGATCCATAAAAATTTGTGTGATTACAGATCTTAGAATTAATGGTGGTAGTACCTCAATTTTGACTAAATTTTACTTTGACTCTTCTCACTTATTGCCACAGAATTATCTGTCAAAGCGGTCCATAAATATGATGAGAAATTTTCAGGTTAAAAGAACATCAAATGGGGATTCTCTTTCGATTGGATTTGAAAAATATATTATTTCTGTCAAAGAAACATTTTCTCGCTAGGTGGTTCTAGTGTAGAGATGTTGAGAAAACACTTTTTACCCACCGATTTCGCTAATATTTATAATATAATATTTACTAACATAAATAAGAAATTAAGTAAAAAAAATTTCATTTAAACTGTTTTTAAAACGGACTAAACTATGAAATAATTACTCCAATGCCTACATAGGTTCTTAGCTACATAGGGGTTGTACTGAAAATTTGGGATTGTGTATTTTTAATAGCTCTTGAGGACGTGAAATATGTATTTTTAGGAAATCTTATATTGGCGGCTCTACTGTTTTTCGATTCTAAACTTACAAGTACTAATTTTTTCTACCTATTAAGAATTCAAAATCACTAATTTTCAAGACATTATGTCGGCCAAAGAGAAATTATTTTATTGTTTTCATTCCGTTTTAAAAATATTTTAAATCAAAGAAATTTTTTTTATTCAATTCCTTATCGAATTTTCACTTAAATTACAGTCCCTGGGTGACCGAGCCTTGCTAGGTATTTTTCGAATTTGTCGCATAATCTTACTTACCAAGGCATAAATTTCCAAAATAGATTTCCAAAATATCGAACACTAACCACAAAAAGTCACTTAAGCCTGTTCGGTTAAACCGTTCCCGAGATAGTGGTCGATATAAGAAGGAATAATTAAAATGCAGTCAGGTGGCAACCCTAGGTGGCAATCCCTACTTAAAAATATTCTGGTTGGTATACGGCCTCAAATACCTTCCGTTTGATACCCATATTGCCATATATTGCTTAATATTTTAAAAAAATTGGAAAGGTGGCAACCCTCTAAGCTTCCTTTAGTAGCAACATCCAAGTAGAAAATCTTAAAAGGAAGCATACTATCCATCTACCACATTTCATCGAAATCGGTTTAGCCGTTCCCGAGATAGTGGTCGATATCTGAAGGAATAAATAAAATGCTGTCAGGTGGCAACCCTACTCGAAAATATTTTGGTTGGTATACGGCCTAAAATACCTTTCATTTGATACCCATATTCCCATATATTGCTTAATATTTAAAAAAAATTGATATAGGTGACAACCCTGTGAACCACCCCAAGTGGCAACAGCGAAGTAGAAAACCTTAAAACAAAAGATACTACCCATATACCAAATTTCATCCAAATCGGTTAAGTCGTTCCTGAGATAGTAGTGGATATACAAATATACAAATATACAAGAATAACTCGTTTAAAGTTGTAAGATAAAAAGACGAAATGGATTTATTCAAGCTCTAAGTTTACATTGGCTTTCGAGGGCTATCTTACAATTATTTATTTTAAAATCGAGTTTGTTTTTTGAACTTTTTTTTTTAACTTTATAAGCACAAACTCTACCCCATGACAAGATACATTTTATTTTCAACCCACCCTAATGAAGGTGCTCAAGTGATAACAATGTCGGAGTAGAAAAGTTTTTTTGAAAACACAGTCGCTGGTTGGGTAAAATTCTAGTCAAAGGAGTGCAGAAATCCAGCTGTCTTTGGATATGCTTTTCGGAAAAGGTTTCTGTGACCTCTAAGTGGCCGCTAAGTGATGGATTGGAAATTTACTTAGACAATTGAACTCAGAGCAATAGATGTCCTAGAAAATTACATACACACACCTCGCTATTAAAAAAACCAACACTCTTTACGAAATCCTTCATGGACTAAATATCTAGCTTTGATAATAAACCCGTGTATTAAAGCTAATTAGAGTAAATTGCGACGCGTCACACCCAATAATTAATACATGTCTATTACCTTTTGTGGCGCTGCAGTCAAATAATCATAAAAGTCCATAAATGTCAAGTCGTGACAGTTGCAAATCCATGGATTATCGCTTATCCAGACAGCATCAAGATATTGGTTCGAACGAAAATAATCAGCTGGAATGGGATTCGTGAAACGGTTGCCATTTAAGTACAACCACGCCAACTCTGGAAATCCTGAAAAAGTCGTGTTGCGTATTGCTGATAATCTAGAAACAAAAGGATTGAAATTAAATTTCGAATATCTGCCACGAACGCTAAACTAAAACTCTTTACTCACTTGCAATTACTCAAATTCAATTTCTGTAGCGTTTCGGAGCGCATATACGACGGGAATTCCTTGATGAGTGTATGGGAGAGGTCGATGCATTGAATTGCTGATAAGCTCGTTAGAGCATTAGAATCGATCATTATTATTTCACAACCGCTAAAGTTTATTTCGCGTATGGAATTTGATATGAGTTTCGTAAATTTCTCAATGGCATTGCGACTCAAATTTATCGAAACGAGCGCATCATTAGCGCGAAACAAATTCTTATCGAGACGCGCAATTTCATTATCCGACAAATCAATCGTAGTTAAATGCTTCAATTTGGTGAAGGCATCGGCCTGTATATGACGCAACGAATTACGTGCCAAATCCACAATCTCCAAGCGATTATTATTAACAAAGGTATTGTGATCTAGCTGGCGTAGCATATTTCCACGCAGCAGCGCGTGCGCCAAACTTGGAAAACCATTCAAGTTGATTGTGTCCAAATTGCAAAAGGAAACATCCAACGTCAAAAGGGATTCCGATATCAGCGGTTCTTTCAATGCCAAAGCAAAGTTCCATGAAATATTTAATATTTGTAAAGTTGGCAAACTTTCAATCAGCGTTGGCGGAATGTGTTGTAAGCTGCAGTTGCTGAGTTCCAATGTGCGCAGTGTGGTTGAGGGAATGCTTGTGAGTGTGGTAAGCGCATTTCCTGACAACGTAAGCCGGTCAAGTGAGGGTAAACCATTTATAAGATGATCACCGCCAACGGTGGTTATGCCGCAATCTTTAAGCTCCAACTCATTTAGCGTTTCGCTGATCAATGTGTGTTCAGCGGCATCACCGGTAAAGGTTTCCAAACTATTGCCGTTTAGACTAAGATATTTCAAACTAATAGCGCTGCGAAAGGCTATGCTGGGATTCAAGTCCAACCAACTGCTGAAATGATTGTGTGCTAACAGTAAAACGCGTAGCGCTTCGAATCCTACCAGCGCATGTGCCTCTAAGTTACTTATTTCATTGTTTGAGAGATCTAAGAAAACAAGCGTTTCTATATCAGCTAATTGGTTTGGGAATTTGTTCAAATTATTGTGCGACAAATCCAAATGGTCGATGGGTAAATCTGAAAAGTCTGGGTTTTCTGTTAGTGCTTTGTGTGCGCAGTTGACTACAAGACTGTCGAGTACCCAAGCACATTTGCAGTTGTGCGGGCAGTTGACCGCGGAGGTTATTGTTGTCAAACAGAGAACCAGTGACGTGTTGAATAGTTGGCGTAGTTTTGACATTTTTTATGCGATGAAGAGCGCGGATTTTGAGTAGTATCACATGCCATGAGCAGGTGCTGGAAAAGAAGGACAGAAATATGTTATTATAGCAATTCAAAATGCAAGATTTTAATTATAAGAGAGTGCGCTAAGTTAACTTAACGCACCCTGTATATCACTAAAGATACAAAATATCTCTTCGCACGGAAGACCTGGAAACGAAATGTGATTATCTGCAACGGCAAATTCGGGGGGAGGAACAATTTCACTGAAACAAAAACACCCAAAAGTAATCTCAAAAATGATAAAATAATTTTTAGAATTTTATTAAAAGTTATTTTAAAGTATTGTTATACCGTCTACTCTTTTGTTTCAAAATCATTCATCACTTGCTCGATATCGAGTTCGAAGCTCCTTTAAGCACTCATGAGGGCTAAACAATTCTGTTTTTCTTCGCTTTTCGAGTACAGAGAAATGGTTTTAAAAATCCAAAAAGTTGACAAGGCAATGTTGCATACATTTCTAGTAAATCGGAAATATTTAGGAAGAGTTGACTTTGACACCAATTTCAAACTTACAATGCAGTTGTTAGGCGACATTCGGTACCCAAGTGGCTACATTACCTTTTCTAAAAATTAAAAGATTTAGGAATACCTTCTTTTCAAGGTTTCGTTGGGGGTCCCACCACCCCTAACTATGACCCTTTTGTAGAAGCCGCACATATTAAATGTTACTCATACGCCCTGCTGTAACTGTTGAACTTACATGAGTCGGCTTTCTAGTCGATATTTAACCCAGACTGATTTGTAAGAAAACCAAAACCAATAAATGCTATTATTCCCGTTGTACTTGAACTTTGATAAATACTTTAAGAAGAGATTCTACTGCTTAAGCCATTGGAGAGAGGACAAAGTATGTAAGTAGGTAGGTGGACTCAAAACGCACAGGTTTTGCAGCAAATAACTAAAAGTCAACCTTCCCAACTCAGCTAAGTCAAGCAGATTTACAAGATATCGAGAGGTTCTGTGAGTTCTTATTAAAAAACTTTCAAAGAGGAAGTGAGACCGACTATAAGACATTACGGAGACAAATAATATGCATCATCCACTTCCCGCAAAGTGTCTTACACACAAGATTCCAAGCGCTCCTGTTTCCAAGTGGTATCCAGATCTATAGTATCAGCAAAACAGCCGGGGCCAGGTACTACAAAAGGAAAGAGGACACAAGCTGGTATATCGACCAAGAACGAAAGCTATAAAGTAATGGTTTAAAGATTGTTTCGCCATGAGCGCCTATTGCAGATCCGAACTCTAGTTGACATAACATTTTCCAAACTGATAAAAGGTAACAAATATTTGTAGATTTTTAATATCCAAAAAGTTTGATGTTATCAAGATGATTGAGTTTGAAGTAACTCAATGTCAAAGCTTACTTGATGTTGTTTATGTACATAGATTGCACATATATACTTTCCTTTGTTTAAACACAATGTTATCGGTCATTTATGACGTCTTATTTTTAATTGCGACCATATCGAAATGACAAAAGTGTGCAAAACACTCTCATACGAAGTGATTTTCTATGGAGAAAAAAAAATTATTACTTTTGTTCATATCCCGTCGCTGTCTTAGCCTTTTTATTTTTGTCATAGCTTTTAATTGTATACTTAAGTCCAGAGCCAGAAATATTATACTCGGGGTAGATCTTGTTGGAAATAATATACTAATGCTATATTATCCTATTTCCCTACATATGTGCCCTACATTCTCCTGACTGTCAACAGCATATTTACTCCATTTTTTTCCCCCTCTTCTTTTTCCGGTTCGAACACTACTTTCGTAAAAAAAATTTAATTTAGTCAAATACTAAATTCACTCAACATCTACCCAGAGATGATTAGAAGGAACTTCTGCAATTCCAAAGCAGCTCAAACTAGATATGTCTATACCCGGTTTCCATACCTATTCAGATGCCGCAAATTTCGGTATGTCTTTGCCACAATCCTGGGATTTTCGGGATTTGAAAATGTTACTAAATACTAAATATGTGTGATTTATTTATAAAAATTATGTTTATTGATGTCTAATATTTTTGTGTTTATCAAGATGATCTCTTTCAAAAATTGCATAAACAACACCACTTAGGCAATTTGAAAAATTGGATTAACAAGTTCAACACTTGAAAAAAAAAAGAAATAGGAAACTACATATTTGAGTTTGCTTTGTTATTAATTAAAAAACTTAGGTTTTAGTTATAAATAAAAATAAATTAATTAATTAATTAAAAAATTAAAAAACAATAATAACTTTCATAAATAAAAAGAAAAAGTATTATATTGGCCTTGAGCTCGTTTATAAAATAAAAGTTCACATTACAAATCCAGTTATAACGTTGTATAAAAGTTTCTCAAAAGATTTCTTCACCCTTTTAATGTAAATTGTTGAAGAATAATACATCCCAGACTATTCCCTCAATATTCCGTGATTGTAAAAGACAAAACCAAGAAGTTCGGGATTGGAAAAAGTAAAATAAACATTAACAACAACAAGCACCCTAATGTGTGCATACTTGTTTGTATATACCTAAGTTTCAAGTGCCTAACTTTAGAAGCGATTAACTGTTCTCTAATGTCCATTAAAAAACGCAATAAATTAAAAGTTTATAGAGAGAGCAAAAGATAAGAAATGCTCGCTTGAGTGTGTGAATAGAGTATTTGCATATATATATTGTTTTGATTAGACCTGTTAAATAATGATTACTAATCGTAATGATTACCGGGTTGATTAACTATTTTTTTGAGAATCCATTCAATGATTGACTACCATTACTTTCGATTTTTAATGGTTACTTTCCAATTAATAATGATTTTTTACGATTATTAAAAAAAAATAAATAAAACAAAAAAATATTCAAATATTCAAATAAAAATTTGTTTTGATTACTTTTGATTATTTTTGATTTTTTTCAGTATTGTTGTAGAAGCATATATTTATAGCTTTGAAGGCTATTCGTTTTTTAACTTAATATAATAATAATAATACAGTGAATAATAATACTGAAAAAATCCAAAACAATCACAAATAATAAAAAAAATATGTAAAAAGACCAAAACAAATAATAAAAAAAAAAATAATTGAATGTAATCAAAACAACTTTTTTCTGATTATTTTTGAATTTTTCTAATCGTAGTCAATCAATAACTTGAAAATCTTGAAAAACAATTAAAATAATCATTACTAATTAAAAAAGCGGTCTAATTAATTGATTACGTTTTACTAATCAAATTTAACAGGTCTGATTTTGGTACTGATTTATTATCAAACAAAAAATTACGCAGGTCTACAAATTACAGCCGGTTGTTATGAAACTTTTCTCTTCCACGTTATATTTGTTCGAGTTAGAAAGACGAAGCGACCTAATTAAACAAAGTTTTCATAGAATGATGTTATTAAAATTCGCTAAAAAATATTTTGATTCAATAATATCAATCTATGATGCCACCCGAAGATTAAAAATTCACTCAAATTATTTGAAAATGTTACGCTAGAAATTTTTAGAAAGCAGTCAATTAAAAAAGTCTTCCTTTACTATATCGGTCAACTCAAATGCTTAGGGCGGTTATATAGGCTGGTTAATGATTATTAAAATTTAATCGGCTCTGGCTAAAATTCGTTTTCACAATGACTGGTTAGCGCAAGTAAGCCGATTAACTTAACCGCCAATGGACGACCAATTAGCTGCTAACCGGGCAAAAATTGACAGCAGTGGATTCGTCAATGTACTTCAGAAAAAAAGCTTTTCTTATTCCTGAAATAAGTAACTAAGAAAGGCTTTTTGAAAAATTATGTTTATTTGAACAATCAAAACTGTTACTTATTTTCATTAATTATAACTTGTAAGTAAGAGACTTGCAATGCTGCACATATCGCATTGACAAACACGCCCTGTTTTGCCTACTCACAATGCAATTTTTTCTTAATTAATTCACAATGATCGATATAATAGGCGATAACCTAATCCAGCTTTGTGAAAACAAAACTGCCAATTCAGGTACTAAGGAGTTAAGCAATCGCCGGTTAGAGAGGATTTAAATAACCTTTATGAAAGCGGTCCCTAAAGCCCCAAAGTTCAGAGTAAGGGATTCCTATTTGCTGACTGGGTGAAATGAATCAAGCATACTACGTATTTATTTACTATTTCTTATCGGCCTTATCAGTTTTTATCAATGAAAGAGGTCGCAGAAGCGAAACAAGTAAGCAACCCATTGTAGCAACGACGTTTATAACATACAAGCAGACCCGGCAGACGTTGTTCTGCCTAAAATTTTACTTGACTACATTTATTAAATTGCACGCTTCTCGCTCCCCACTTGGCGCTTCTTCTATAGGTATCCTTATATCTTCCTGTTTCTCTCTACTTTTGCTTTTCCCCAACTCCATATACCGTTACTCCTCTTTACCCTCTTAATTTTCCTCTGACTAAAGGACACATACATATATCCAAATATCATTGATTTAGACCAAATAAGAGAGAGTATTTGTTTATAAACTTACATATAACTTTTCTCGACCTCTAATATTTGTAAGCACGCTTGTTCTCTATTCTTACTAAATTTGGAGATTTAAAAACTGATTTGGGGAGCAGATTAAGCAAGTGTTGAATGACGATGTGTTAATCAATTATGTACATATTTGAAATAAATTTGAAAGTGGTAGGTTTTAGGAATTTGTTTCAACAAAAAATTAATTGCATTACAAATTTTTATTTAAACTAAATTTATTGACCGCATTTTCACCGCTTCGAAAAGCATTCCAAAATTGTTATCACCCCAAAGTATATACAATTTTAATCCCAGAATTATCTAGTCATTTTATTAGTCATGCCTTTATCTATTTATGTATGCTTTTTTTATATATAACAGTGCCCCACGAAAATATTCGCCTTGCACCTCCTTTATAAAATTTTCTACACTGTTACAAGTTGTATTCGTTATCTGTAACATTTTTGATACTAAATAATATATATTATACAGTTGAAAATATTTCCTTAATAAAACAACAAGAAAAAAAGTATTAAAATTAATGTTTTGTGAGAAGTTTACAAAATTAAACGAACCAATGATTGCTGTCAAAAATAAACTCAAACTTTCAAATGTGTTGCTTCCAGAGTTTTGTCGAAATATTATGAAGAAACAGAGATTTACAAGATCTGGGCCGTCTAAAAATATTGAAATTTTTTGCCTGATAGTTTTGAGAACAGTCAAAAATTCATATAGCACAGAAACAGGATGCCAATCCCGGGATGCCGTGCTTTTGAAGTCTCAGTACATTTTTCTTACAATAACAGGATTCTCAGGATTGAAAATCTTAATATATATAAATCTTCTGTTCGTCCATTGTCACTGCACTCCTTCTAAACGCCTGGACCGATATTCAAGAAATTTTTTTGTGTACTCAAGTGGGATCGAGGATGCTTTAGATTTATAATCCGGACTACTGGATTATGTGGGCGTGGCACCTTCCATACAAATGAGATTTTCCGTACTGCATATCTCCAGAAGTATTCATGGTAGAATATTGAAAATTGGTAGGAAGTTAAAGGACACCAAACTCTAACACCTTAAGTAAAAAAGAGAGGAAGGGAGCAGTGGGCGTGGCATCTCCCATACAAATTGAAAATCTTCATACTGCATTTCTTAGCAAATATTCATGGTAGAATGTTGAAATTTGGCTCAGTGTAATATGAGGTCAATATCTATCACCTTAAGAAAAAAGGTCGGTAGGGGAGAAGGAGGCGTGACACCTTTTGGTATAATCCAAATTTATATTACTTCGCAACTATTTCTACGAACATTGTAATATTTGCTATAGAGATCTTTTATATGAAGGAGAAGGGCGGGATAGCAATAGAGTAGCGAAAGTGGTAAGGATAGTGATAGGGATAGGATTAGGCAATATTTCTAAATCCATGCAGGTCAATTTCTGGGCAGGACAAAGTCTGCCGGTTCCTCTTGTATAATACTAAAAACGAAATATGTGTACTTCGATGTGCAAGATTTTTGTTTTCTTTGTTGATGAAATCTTTCAACAGTTCGAAAAGTATGCTTCGAAAATTCAAATTTTGAAAAAAATAAAAAATTGGTACTCATTTCATTTTTAATTTGTTACTAAGTTTTGAAATCTAATTAGTTGTTTAATTTTTTAGGTCATATAGATTCTCAAACGATTTCTTCACTTTTTTGATCCCAAACTGTTGGAGAATAGTGATTGAACAAATATTGGCACTAGTAATTGGATCCTGGGATTTTAAAATCAGATCCCGAATATTCCAATATTGTTAAAGTCAAAAAAAGTGGTAATCCCTAGTACATACATATAGTACAATTTCCCAAGTATATTACTGATTTTTTTCAATATCTGAACCCTTTAGATCTTCTATGACAATGTAAAGTTTACCCGTTTACTTATACTAATAAAATCGCGTTTTGAAAAAGCTATACAGTAAACGATTTGTATTCCTAGCATATATATATAATAAAAACTGTAAATATATTTAATAACTATTGTATTACCTACCTTAATGGAAACGAATCTTCTCTGAATTTTTCGTACGTTCCAGTTATACTTTGTACAATGAAGTAAAAAATATATAAATAATTAATGAACAACAAATAATAAAATACTGCGTATATACTCAAAGTACTCGTAGTAATTTTTACGTTTGTTTTATGTTTTGGTTGATTATAATGCACTTGCGCAATACTCGTAACTTTTGTTTACATTGTTCGGAATTCACTTTTTTTTTGTTTTCGAACTTTATCACATTTTTCAGCTGTCTTTTACTGCAACGCGTTTGTTGTGCGGATCGTTAGAGCGACTCAATCAGAACTCACTTGTGAACTGGTTGCATACACCTGTTGCGGCGTTTTACGGATTGTAGCCGTCTTATCAGCTGAAGACTCGCAACGCCGTAGCGAACCCTCTCGCCTAATTTCCACTAAATATTACCTCTCGCCGGTATGCCTATCTGCTTGATAAGATAAGCATGCATGTGTATATTGATAATCATGTACGGATTTGTCTAAAACTTGCTGTATAGGTATGTATGTATGGATATTAGGGTGCCTTACACATAAATTTATGGTATTTCAAGAACTGCGAGAAATTATATACATTTTACGATTTACGAGAGTTGGAGATTTTTGAAAAAATCTTCAGTTTATCTTTTTTCTATATAAAAGTTGCTTTTGAAAATGTGAAGTGAGGTTTAAAAATAATAAATTTCATTAACTAATTTTTGAAGGCATTTTTAAACCGGTTCAGCAGTGAATCTTCACATTTCTTCTGATGTTGACAGTAACTTAAAAATTAACAAACTATATAATTCCGGTGGAAGAGTTCAAAACTTTTTGGTATATCACCCTAATGTAGTATACATAACCCATTTTCAAAATTATAAGCACTGCATATGTAGAAAAGACTTTGTGTAGTAAAATGTGTTATAAACAGTATTACTTATGAAACATATAATATTGTACAATTTTTTATAAATGTGTATAAAGCGTAAGAATAATGTCAGTAGGGCGTCCCTGAATTTGAAATAATTTTAATTCAAAAATCCGATGAAGGTTACTTCAATAACAATGCAGACCTTTCGAAGTGTTCACTAGGGAACGAATCATTTATCTACTAGGGAAGCAGAATTTTTGGATCGGGATCCCGCGATTAGTCTAGGGATTCGAAAATTTGCTATTCTTTAGCAGTTTGGGTTAAACAAAAAGTTGGATTTTTAATGCTCAAAGATATTTCATTTATAAAAAGCTAGATCAATAAGGACCAAATTTTGTTTTGAAAAGCCTTGAGTTTTTTAAAGAAAGTTTTTTGAATTGTTAAGGCATTTTTCATTACAATTATTTTTGTTTTTATAAAAAAATTGTGTTTATAAGGCTGATGATAAATTTAAAATTGATATGAGCTAACGTCACTTTCGTTAAGTTTGAAATCCGTGCTATCTCAGTTTTTTAATTGAATATGTTATATTTGAATTAAAAACTCGAATAAATAAATGTGAAATAGCGGTAGTGGTTGCGGTGGGTCTACAGTTTATTGTTAAGAAGGTTGCCACCTGTATAAAATTTATGGAAAATATATATTCACAATAATAAAAATGTCTTACCCTACTTGATATTTCACAATGACTGACTTTCTCTGTATTTTCTCAATTTATTGATAAACACTAACGGTATTGTGGTATAGGTTCAAGTACCGGAATAGCTGCCTTGCCAGATGTCGTACAGACTCAGTATAAGCCATGCAGTTCCCTCCAATTTGTGGGGAGGATAATAACGAGTTCCACTACGGTTAGGAATCACTCAAGATTGACCTCGAACTGTTTTAAAATAAAACTGCACTTGTTTCTGGGACAGAGCAACTTTTCGGGTAACTATGACGTCGATCTCTTCTCATTTAGCATTCTGTATAGGATTCGTGGTTCTGATTTTGCATCATTCTGTTAATGAAGGTTCATTCCTGGCAGACTGATTTGGTTCAAAGACGTGACAGATTCAGCAAAAATTTGTCTGATGAGCTCTAAAATATTTATGCTGATACGAAGTTATTGTAGCCAGGAAAATCCGAAGACTGGCGCCGGTAAGGCTCTATTACACGAATTGATGAAAACAATCGATCCCAAAATGTATTAGTATCAAACAGGTGTTAGAAGAACAAAATAGAAGGCGCAACAGTTTTAATAAAAAACGGCTGGGAAAATTCCGTTACCAATTACCGTAAGATATCGCAATAAAGAGATGGCTAGAGTGCTTTTATGGAAAATAGCCTAATTCGACTAGATGGATAGTGAAAGGAATGGGTGAAACTATATTGGTAAGGGTTTCCATACGCTATCAGAATTCCTTCAAGTTGTGGTATCTTTTCTTTTGATAATTGGGTAAATAACTTTCCATGCGTTAGGATTGCGATATTCGACAACTATTTTTTTAAAAAACACATTTTCGATATGCATTTAAAAATCCAATCGACTCCTTTTGCTTATTTTTTTCTATTCATAAGTTTTCACCATTAGTTTAATCACCACTAGTTTCGCAACAGCTGCATTTGTAAAAGCAGTTGCAGTTAGCGCTCTGTTCGCTTGTCTACTTTTACGGAACACTTGATTTGTGGCATTACGTAAGGGAGATTCACGTACACTCTTACATGTAAAATATCTATAAAGTGATAGTAAGGGCCTTGTCACAGATTTATACAGAACTAAAACCCTATTTGATTGAACTTTTCGTTGCTTTTGGATAGTTTGTGACAAATCACTATCCGCTTGGGGTCTATCTTTCCATCGTATTAAGCCGCATATTAGGCACAAAGAAGAAAACTGAAGATGGCACAAAGCCGAATTCGGGGTTTGTCTGAACAAAAACTTACAAGGGATGGGGGGGGGGGGGAAATTATTTTTTCTTTCATTGAAGCAGCGTCAGAGCAACTTAGTCCCATAACAAAATAATACAACTTGTATCTAAAGGTCTTACAGTGCAAAGTGAATCCCCACATTCATTTAGTATCACACACTCATCCATGCTGCAGCAACTGAGTCACTTACTGCGCTAAGATTTTCGTACACTAAACAAACCTTCGATCGCACCTCTCTTGTACTTTATCTTGCTGCTGTAACCTTTTAACCATATTTCTGCTGCAGTTCTGATACAGTGGATGCAGTACTAAAAGAAGGAAGAGTAAACGTCTTAAATACATTTTGTCAACAATAATTCGCGTTGCCAAATGAAGCTGACATTCAGCATACCGACTATTAAGTACCTATGTCTGTACACAAACAAACATACAATATATGCAAGATATTTCCTTTTATTTTTGGCAATAGCTGTTTGGAGAAGAAAGTTTACTTTTAAACTTACAAATATATGTAACTGGGTACATAAGATTGAGTTAGTTGTCTCACTGTTTTTCCGTTACCATTTACGATTATTTATATGGTTGATTGCTAAAAGGATCATGAACAGTGTAGGCGTAGATATTTATTTTCTGAGGGGCGTATGATAATGAAATCCAACCAGCCCGTAATAGCCAGATCTCGCACAGTGCCTAAAATTGGAACACCGCAAAGGTCACCGTACGATCTAGAATTAAGCGAGGAAAGGTTCATACCTTGTCGTGAGGGACGACTTACATAAATCCATGGCGCGTAGGTACGACGGCGTCAAACAAGTCCGTCCCGGTGGAGTAACTACCAAAGCATACTGTATCCATATTCCGCAAGGGCTGGCCACTTCGGTAAGACTCTCTTAAACTAGGCAGAGTATTTTGCCATTACACAAACGTCGCGTTTCGTTTCTGTTTAGTTTCTTATTTCCAGTTCCAGAACTTTAGTTAAGATCGAGTTATATTATCATCATAACAGGCTGGTAACCGGTCACGATTTTGATTCTTGCAAGAACAACCAATATTTGGAACACTTTTGCCTACCAAGTCTGGTCCGATTGAAGCAAAAACACCTCATTGAGAAGTTCACGTTATTGGAGGTGTATATAGCGAATATCGGGGAGATGCCTATAGGGGAGAGAGGCCTTTTTCCAGATCTCTGTACAAGCAGCCGAACTTAGAAGTAAGTTGTAAGCTTTTTAAAATTGGGACAATATTCGATCAAATTATGCGCTCAACTGTTGCCTAGAAGCAAAGGAAAAAATGCCTCATACTCGAGCTTAAACATAAGCTACGGGATTTGGCAAAATATATTACTCCCAAAACCCTCCAGTTAACGAAAGTCAGAAATTCTGTTGTAAAGAACCCTGAAACAATGCCGAGCTCCAGCGGTTGAATAAAAACTATCGGAACATCTTACCAAAAATAATAATTCCAACCTTTTAGTTGTTGTTGCTTATGACGGCAAAACACTCTCTAGTCCGTTGTCGGATATGGTTTCTATATGCTTCAACCTTATTTTATTCTGTTATTAGCCCGACTGCAGCGATAGAAGTTTTTTTTGACCTCGTCGAATATTTGGGTCGTAAATGTCAGTTTTCGTATGACTTTCCCGCGGATATATTTTAAACCCCTTACCTGCTAAGTAAATTAAAAACCTTTGCGTTTCTCACCTATTACCCAAAGAGATGCACCCTTGGAAGAGAATTTTTCATTGTCATCGATGTTGTTGTTGGCGCTGTCAACATTTAGTTACCTAAAGAAGTGTAGAAAGCAACAAGGACAGGAACATTTCAAGACAAATTATTGTAATGAAGCGTGTAACATAATCATCAGTTTGTATGTATGTCTCCACATGGGACTCTATTAAATAGACAAACTGACGAAGTGATAAACAAACAGATAAATAAACAATAAAATGAAAACTGAAAACCAACTGCAGCTTAAAATGGCATCAACGTGAAAAAATAAAATAAAATTTGCAGGAAGAATAAAAAAATCGGAAAAGAGCACACAAGGACATGCCAGGATACAAGCGGATAACAAGCGAAAAACCAAAAAGTTCACCATTAAATAACAGACAACCAACAACCATACAACGATTCAGCGTGTTGAATGACAATGTGAAAGTTCAAAAACTTGCATTGACATTCGCTGACAGGAAATAAGTCACAATTCAGCTGCCAGTTGTGATGATAAAACGATTGACGCGGCGCGTCGCTGTCATCTTGGTTAGGTTGGTAATAATGGAATTTGAAGTCAAGTGGGTGGGTGATAAAACAGTTAAGTAGAAAAGATCAAAATATGCGCGATTTAAAATCAAACACAAGACATTGCGAACACAACCATACCAATCCCCTTTCTAACACACCTCACAACGCGCGTTCTATCAAATCCTATGTGCAGTGTTGGGACTTCTGCCACCTTTTTTCTTTAATTGCAGTAGTAGAACCCTAACTTTTTGTTAAATTATTTGAAAATTTTAGTTAATCCCTAATAATTTAGGAAGAGATGCTCAGGATATTTCCAAGCGAAGTTTATCCTCTTTCGATTATGCATTTAAGGAAATCATCTTTAAAGGAGGGATAACAATATGACTATCTTACACAATGATACATCAACGGCTGAGTGGAAAACCACCATAGTTCAAAAAAATTAAAAACTCCCTATCTCAAAATTTGTTCGAAGAATGCCCCATATTAAAAATTGTTTTGATAACCCCAGCATTTAATTTAAAACCGCCTCCTATCCCAACTGAATTTATATCGGATGCTTGTTAAGAAATTGGGCGGTAGTGAAAAAAATCTGAGCTGGGGCGTTCTTTGAACAATTTGTGAGATAGGGCTTTCCTGAAACCAATTCGAAAATATTGCGTTTTTGAAAAAAATCTGAAGTAGATGGTTTAAAAAAAAAAAAATTTAAGCAGAGCGTTTTTAAAAAATATTTTGAAATAATTTGATCTACCACTCATGCGTCGACTGACACCGATTTTTTCATGTGTTGACCTAACAGAACAGGCTCTACTTAATCTGGGTCCAGGCGCATTGCGATTTCGATGAAAACGTCAAAAATATACAAGACCAGGAATGACCGAAACTTTTGTCGTAATGCGAACTGTTACCTTGGCGACTTTTCATACCCAATCCAGTGAAAGATGGAACCTAAAACCATGGTGTGTTATCGAATATGCTCCCAAAACATCTACAAAAAGGGTAGATGTAGCTTTTATAATTAGCATACTAATATAATTTTGCGTACGTGCTCTCGAAAGAATCTAAGAAGCTGCAAACACGATGATAGTAGTAGTCGAAATAGAAAACAGATGACCGGTCTAAGGGGCATCTCACTTACCTGCTTTAATGAATTGATAGTTTAACAAAAGTTGGCAATTCTTCTGGAAAAGAGTTTACAAAATTCTTTGGCTGCTTTGAAAAGATAGAATAAAAGGTTGTGATATCACTATTGGCTGTTACGTATGTGACCTAAATGCGTTATAATCCTAGACTGGCTCTTCTAATAATTTTTTTTGTGGGAAAGGCAGTGGCTTGCTTTCATTTATCAAGAATATTTAAGTTGTGTACAAAAACCTACCTTTTTGTTCAAATCTACCACTAGTTCTTAGCAATCCTACCAGCTATTAATACTATTTCAAGTCTGAACACTGCTTATTGTTTCAGAATGACAGCAGATGCTTAACTTGATATATCTCATCGGCGCTCATCTCCCAGCTATTCTATGCATTCTACCTTTCATCACTCGTGACGCTCAATTGTCAACATTATTGTTATTGTTGTTAAGGGAAAATGATTGGAAACTATTGAAAAGTGAGCGCCGCTTGGTTACGCGCCCACAAAAGAATGAGGCCGAGGGTGGTAAAGCAAGCAAGCGCTACGTTTACGCTATATCTTACATTAACGAGTAGGGAGAAAAACGCTTAACGCTGCAAAATCGCGGTTTTACGCTTTTTGTCATTTTAATGAAGCGATCCAACAACGACTTTTGATGGGCTTCAGTAACGGTATGCGCGGCTGCTGCTCATTGGATAATTAGCCACATTTTGAATGCTGAGACGCATACACTCAGCAATGTGACAGCAAACTGAACTACTCTCAAATATGCAGCGTGTTGGATGGGCAGCACGAATCGGCTATGTGAAATCGCACAGTTGAAATCACAAGCTAATTCCCTTGTCAAGTCACTCGCCTTGTATCTTTTTCACGTCTGCGTCTGCTCCATCCACCACTACACCGCTAGCATTTTGTTTTCAATGAATTTACTTTGTTATCTGCGCTTTGTTAATGGATTGATTTTAAAAATTTCTAATCCTCCATTTCTATTCACGCGTATATTGGGGACTTTTTCTTTGTATTTTAAAGAAATGAAAGAGCGTGAGGTGTGGAAAGGGCGTGGTAGGGGAGGCAAAACATAAGTCTCTAAAAATAAGTGAAAAAGTTTAGAAAAATGTTTTCTTCTATTTTTTGGTTGAATTTTTATGGTTTTGCATGACAAAATGTTTTTATATTCATTAGGGCTTTAGTTGGCTTTACGGCAGTGATTTGCTTAAGAATGCGTCGCTGCTCTTCATTTGGAAGTTATGTATGTTTTTTAATGTATGCTGGGCTTATGTTTCTAAGTAGAGTGAGTTGTGAATAGATGAACTTGTTTGTGCAAGTATTTCTTTGTAAAAGGAGGTCATAGAAGTGAAAATCTTAGGTAAGCGGCTTAAAGTAGCTACAGAAAGGACCTTAGAGGTATTAGCGGCACTCGTTGTTATGAGCGAAATATTGAGAGTTCGCTTTTAGGGGGGAAAAAATTAAAATTTTAAATATTGATTTCAAGAAAGATATAGGTAAGATATTTGGTCAAATAATCTTGGTGTATGCAGCATTAAGTTTTACTAACACTCATCGCCATTAACTGCGTTCTCAAAGTTTGTCTACCCGACATTTCTTTAGTTCCTGCATGAAATAGTCTTAAGTGCTGACTCTTGCTAGTTGATCTTTTGAAATAAGAACTTGGGTGTACTCAGACTTGGCAAAAATATGGACGCACCTAGGTTATAGCCATATATAGAAGGGTGTGTTGACCTTTATTTTGTTGGGACATAGAATTTGTTCTGTATGAAAGAAGAAAATTTTAATTTAATTAATTAATTGTTTGCTGAACACTTGGAGATGGTTCTTTCTATAAATAAATTATTGATTCCTTTTGCTTTGTTGATTTTCCGACATTGTGGAAAGTTGTTATATATTGGAACGGATTTGTTTTTGTAACAAACCTGTTTCGGCGTTTCGCCATCCTCGGTGTTTAGTTTCGTTCTAAAACAAAGATCACATTGGACATTTTTTTATATTTTTTACGATTTTGGAGCCAAAAAAAATTTCCCTTGCAACTATTATTAATTGAATGTGTTTTTGAACGATTTTCCGTCATCCCTTGGTAGATTTGGTTTTGTAACCGGTTTCAGTGTTCGGTTCTTTCTAACTAAACACTAAGGATGGCGGAACGCCGAAACAGGTTTGTTACAAAACCAAATCTACCAAGGGATGACGCAAAATATATATCAACTTTCCACCCTGTCGGAAAATCAACAAAGCAACAAAGGAATCAATAATTTATTTATAGAAAGAACCATCTAAAAGTGTTTAGCAAAAATTAAATTAAAATTTTCTTCTTTCGTACAGAACAAATTCTATACCCAAAGAATATAAAGGTCAAGCCACCCTTCTGTATATGGCTATAACCTAGTTATAAAATTTATAAAAAACAAGTAAGGAAAGGGTTGTCTTCGACTGTGCCGAAGATTTTATACCTTTCATGAATACGCGTTACTGTTTTAAGTGTCCGATCCTTACTCACAATTAGTAAAAACTCTGCAAAGCTGATAATTTAAAAACCCCGTTTATCGGAACAATCGATTGTATGGGAGCTATATGCTATGTTGACCCGATCTGGGTGATTTTCACTACGCACATTACATATATAATATGTACAAACCTGTAAAATTTTACGATCCTAGCTTTTCATTGGAATAGTTATAGCCCAAAACCCATTTATCGAAACATTCGATATCCCAAAAACTGAAGGACTAGTTTGTACAAACAGACAGACGAACAGGCGGACATGGCTAAATCGACTCAGCTCATCGCCCTGATCATTTCGGTATACTTATTGGTGGGTCTATCTCTTCTTCTTCTCATACTTACAAATATCGGACCAAAGTTATAATACCAATTAAGAACCTCCAATGTGATCTTTTTTAATTTTTGCTTCAGTAGTGCTAAAGCCCTCCCAGAAGGTTTAGTACCTTCTTGTATTAGCCCGACTGCCGCGGGATGGATTTGTTTGACCCCAATAAGCCTTTGGATCGTGGATTTTACTTGTCCAGCTTCTCTTTCATTGTAATACTTTTAACTTAAACAAAAAAATAAAACGAAACAGTTTTTTTCGACTTCCGTATTTTTCTGGGCTTTTGAGGCCCAGACGAATACCAACATCCGGCTGAATTGATATAAAAAAGGAAATTGGAAGTCGACGTTAGTAAATGCACACTGGAGGAAGTTGCTAGCCAGTCAGAACACCGAACGCATCACATAACAAGACCGTTTCATTCAAAAGCGCAACGGCGGGCCCTCAACAACATTCACACACTCTGTGAGCTCCTTTGTCAACTCTATCCAGATAAGCGACTTCATACAAGCACGGGCACTATTCCTAGGGCAACGGAAGTCCCTTTGGCTCAACTTCGGTCTTGACATTGTAATAGGTTAAAGTCTTACCTATCCAAACTAAGACCCAACATGCCAAACGTATGTGCGATATGTGGTGTGACCTAAATGCCAAAAATCATCTTTTTAACTGTTCGGCAGAGAAGACGTTTCCTAAAGCAAATTCACTATGGTCCTACCCTATTGAAAGTACCCGTTCTCTAGAACTTCTGTTCCCAATGACGACAACTTGGGTAAAGTACTGCTACACAAACAACGAATACTAAAATCGATATCACAGGCGAATTATTAGGCGAACTCTCAAACGAGCGCGAATGTGGACAAATATAAAAAAGGTAATTGTAAATGAAGTGAATATACGCAGGCTCATATGGAGACAAATTTTAGAGTATTGTTATTCTAGGCAAATTTTGGAACAATGCAAATTTCTAGCCAATATTAAAAAATTTTGGAAAATACAAAATGTCTGTAAATCGATCAATAGGAGTACTTTTGGGATTTAGTTCGCTGGAATATGTAATTTGGGAACGCCTTAAATGTTGTGGAAAAATTGTCTCTCGAATATCCAAGGGTCATCGAATTTTCTTCCGACGCTATCTATGGGCATTCGACATACCACAGGACAGGGGTATTGGTAGACTAATAGAGCGTGATTTTTGTTCTCCGAAAAGAGAGAACGCCAGAGAGAGCCCTACATGCGATACTAAGCAACGCATTGGTTGTAGCGGTTTTCAGGATAGGCTTTCCTATGGTCCGGGTAAAGCATTATTTTGCATACAAGTGCATTCATGTATTTTACCAACTCCTCCGTGTTTCAACAGCTTGGTGGGAAATCCGGAATGTAGAACGAACGTTGGCAGAACACATGAGGAAAATAATTTATCTGAAATCCTCAGTATGAATTTCCTTAAGTGGTATTTTTCCAAGTTTTTAAAGGTAAATTGCCTAAAAAGGTAGTCAGAATACATTTTTGCTCTCCATGTTCAGATTTTACTTTAACTTCTTCTTGAAAATGAAATCATTGTGCACTTAAATCAGTAACCGGCCATCCCAATTCTATACCAAAAGTATCAGGTAGAATTGGGAACATTAATATTTTAAACTGATTACTACTTCACCACTAAGAAAAGAATAACTGTCATCAAAAAAAAAATGACCAAGCTTAGCTGACAGTATAAAAAGTCGAAAGAAAAAAAAAAAACAACCAGCGTTGTCCTTATCATTTGTTCAATGTCTGCTGTTTAAATGACGAAAAGGCCGGATTTTGAATGGTTAACACAAAATATGCTGACTGCTTAAATGGTCGCAGGAAATCAAATGGCAACAACAAACTACAATCGCATACGCAATTACGATTATGATTAGGTATTTCAACTGACATTTGCACTTCCCCCTGACGTTATATTTTTTCCAAAAGAATTAAATAATATGTAAAATATTAAAAAAAAAAAATTCTACACCAAATAAAATGAAATCTCTCAGCTTTTTTATTGGTTCCCATGATGCCATAAAGATAGCAAACACAGTAAATCGACTGCTTCTCGAAATAAAGTAAAAATTAGCAAGCCTAAGGGTGTGAAGAAATCAAGTATAATCATGACATAAGCAATTGCTGTCACTCCTCCACAACGCACATTATTCTCTTTCTTTTCCTTTATTGTTTTTTTGTGGTGTTTTGATTATTTTAATGCTTTAGCGCCTGAAAGTATGTTTCGCATCTGACAAAGAGGCCACATTGTGAATAGTAAAAACGATTTTATAAAAAACAATTTGCGCTTATCTGGCAGGCGATTCGTCAAAAATGAGTACATTCGCATTTCTTATTTTATATTATGCCCATGGATTTTAAATTTGCATCGCTTTTATATGTATGTATGTATGAATGAATGTGTTGTCTGTTAAATAGGTATCTGCGCATTTAATGGAAGTTCTAAGGACTTGTTTTGATATACATACATAATATGAAGATCCATGTTGGCGGTACATATGTACCTACTTCTATATACATACATATATTCAACTAGGCAAAAAATATATATTTTGAAAGATATATTCATAAATTAATAAAAATTATAATATGTTAAATGAATAAATAAAAGTTTTACCCCTTTATATTAACTTTCAACGGTCTAACATTGCTAGTACAGATTTTTCAAGACTGATTTTATTTTCGCTTTAAAACTGTCAAAGCCGTGAAGAAAAAAATTAAGCTGCAAATATTTCTGTACGAAATTGAATGCCCCCACACAACAGCTCTGCCCGAAAATTTTTTGTTAGGTTGGCCGTTCCAGACTAATTAATCATTAAACATTGGTATGGTTCTCTGATTTATCTGGCCCCATCATGGATTTCAAAATTCCCAAAAATTTTTCAATTGTTTTGCTTTATATGTACATTTTAGGAATATTTTGTTCACATGAAATTCATGATAGGGCCCAACGTTTTTACTTTTGAAAATTCGTAAAAACTCAAAAATCATTAAAGAAAAAAACACAAGTTCTTAGAGGGAATAGTACCGGCTAAAACCGTTTTTCGATGAAGTTACTTCACAAAAATGATTTACTATTGGAACTAAAAAAACCTAAAATTTCTAATTTTTTGTTGTTGCCACAGTTTTTCTCACTCAATTGAATAAATTTATGTCTTGTATCGCCAAGTATAAATTTTTTATTAATATTGCTAGCAGACCGGGAAATGTTGTCCTGGCCAAAAATTTAAGCCTATATTTGACTCTCTTCCTCTTTTTTCTTTCACCTCCTTTTAGGAAGCCATATGATCATAATGAATTTGAATTCAAATTCCTTAAACAAATTATTACTGTATTTCTAAGGTATTCCAAAACTTTCGGCTATTATGTATTCGGCAGCTGGACGAAAGATCGCCCTATCTCAGAATTCGTTGAAAAAGCGCCTAGAAAAAAAAAATTATGAATTATTGGACGGCACCAGCAATCTTTTTAACTGCAGGTTCTTCAAGCGATTTCTGATGTACAGGAATGTTCTGATTTTCTAAGCGGCAATTTCGCTTGATGTTCTTTAGCTGTTCTCTAAATTGTTTAATTGTATTGAAATTCGAAGTGGATTTGAGATTTTAAAATTAAATTTTATTATTGATATATGAACGTTTTGATTTTCGAACTTCGTGAAGATTGTTGAACTTACTTTTTAGAGGAGGGAAGTTTAAACCTGGACCAACCTTTTAACCGTTTTTACTACTTACTCCCTTTAACTTAAGTCCCTTTCTTGTTGGTCTGCTCATTTCCATACGAACTTTCGGAATTTGCAAAGTCTTTTTAGGGAGCTTCCCGTATGTCGCCAAGAACTAGCAGCAAATTTGTCTTTAAACAGAGACATGGTATCTGTGATTTTTAGTTTTGAAATTTCAATCATCCCACTTGTAATCAGTTTATGAGATTTAAAAATATAAAGGTGGAGTCCACGGTTCCAAACTAAGGCAATTAATTATTTGAAGCCCAACTGGAAGTTAGGCAATTGACAAAACTATTAAAGTCTATTAATTTCACTCCACCTCTATATTTTCAAGTGTCATAAATTGATTACAAGTGGGATGATTGAAATTTGAAAACTAAAACTCACAGACACCAAGTCAAATTTGCTGCTACTTTTTGGCGACATAAATATAAAGGTAGTCTCAAAATTCTGTTTTCATCTTTTCATTCTTTCCCATTTTGTGTCTAGAACTTTTCTTAACTTATAATTTTTTAAATTTTAAGATTTCATATTTATTGCAAAAAATTACTTTTTCAACATACTTACATTAAACATAGTGGGATGTCAAATTCTGAATTAGGATAATTTATTTGCCTTCAAGCTAACTTTTATACTCTCTCTCTTCATTTATCTCACTTTGCCTTGTTCTGACACTCACCTACATCTATACTCACCTACATCTATACTCACCTACATCTATAACGTCCACGTTTTACTATACTATATGTATAACCTTCTTCTTCTTCTCATTATTCGTCTTTCGCACCTTCTGGCTCCTTTTCTTTGTTATCCTATTGCTCGTGATATTCCTCTTCCTTTTCCCCTTCCCTATCTCTTTTCTTACCCTTTTTCTTAAATTTTGAACCTCCTCACTGTACTACCGTTAACTACTCCTCCGGGAGGTAGTTTAAGCTCTAGTCTCAACGTTTGTTGGTCAGCGTTAGTGTAATTCCATTTCAGTTCTTAACTGAGGAACTTTTTTTAGATTTTTATTCTGATAGTCTGAAGTATTATTGAAAAAGGTCGCTCGGTTGGATGATCAGTGTTTCCAATCCACATCTATGCTACTTACGTGTGCTTCCAATCCAGCACTTAATCGTACCATGGCTTCCATTAAAATGTAATACAGTCAGCAAGGAAGTCTTATCTGATATTTATGGATCTTTGAGTAGTGAGTGGTAATGGCCAGTACCGTAACAAATTTGGCTAGTTGTACGAGATTCGCGCAGAATAAAAATTCAGCAGCTCCGAAGGCTCAGCCGTGCTATGCAAATAATTGAAAGCTGCTTTACCCAAAAACTTTTTCCATTGAAATTTGTTTCTTAGAGGAAAAAGAGTGCAACCACGAATTGATAAAATCAAATGGAATAGGACTTGGTTTCCCTAATTATATTATAATTTTAAACGTGTTATTTTTGTATATTACATTCCAAGGATTTTAAATATATGTTGCCGTTTATTAATTTTTTTTGTAATGAAATTAGATACGGCAATATGGGTATCAAACGAAAAGTTTTCTGCGCAGTATTTCAATAAAATTATTGTCAGAAAGGGGTCTACCGAAGATTGCCATATAATTTTTTTATAGGTATTTTTTGGATATAAGCTATTATTTCGAAAACGTCTCAACACATTAACCCTACAATTTAAGGCTTCTAACCTAAGTATTGCCGCTTAAGAGGTTTTTAAAGAGCTACCACCTGTCTGAAATATAAAAAAATTAAAAGAGGCGAGCTAATGCGGGTATAAAAGAAAAATATTCTACGACTACAACCTAGGGTTATGTGTATATATTTGTTTCGATATCCAGCAATATTTAGAAAATTAATTCAACGAATTAATTAATACACACGGTGGGAAAGTAAAACTATATATAAAACGATCACAATTTATTTACTGATAATTATCTACAACCAAGTTAATTGTATGGCAACCTCGAAAAAGGCATAATCGCCCAAGTACCTGTTAATTGGTGCCAATTAACAAAAAAGAGGTATAACTGGAAAGCTTTGTTGGAAGCGGCCAGAATAGATGGCAACGTTTGCGCTAAAGCATGGTAACTGCGTAAAAAGCTTTCAAAGAGTACTCTAGTTCGTATAGAAAATTGGGAAAGTAAAGTGTTTGCTTAACTTTCCAGTTTAGTCCTACAAAGAACTCATAACTTATACATTCAGCATTTTTAAAATTTAATAAATTCTCTTTCCCCTCAGTTTAAAATGTAGTTGTTTGTGTGTAACAACAATTTCTTTTACAACATTTCACATACCAATTTGTACAAACAAGAAAGTCATAATTATAATTCCTTAAAATAATTCCATAACCCCCAGTTTGCAAGCAATAAGAAATCTATGCATGCCTGGCATAACGACAGCGAATTTCTAGATATCTTAAATAGCAATAAATTTCGATTTGGCCAACTTAAATGCTTTATGAATTATAAACTCATAAGTATAATACTGTGGAATCCAGCATAGGGAAGAGTTACAGTAGGGGGAGATGTAGATGGAGTTGAGTGGGGAAGTCTTACACCCCTTGAAAAGGCACACAGTCACCAGATTTCTACTTCGCTCAAGGTTTTGGCTGTAGGTAGTGGCAGTAGGTGAAGCTTTCTGGTTAAGCATGCTGCTTGGTGCGAATAACGAGTGTAATGGGGTTAAATAGTCTTAAGAATTTTAACATACCAACGAATTATATAAAAAGTTTTGGCAAGCAACTAAATATCTTCAGATATACATATCTACTAGCTGAAAGGGACAGCCGAAAAGACAGCAGCCGACACAGCTAACACGCCAGCAGTTTTGAAATGTTGGAAAGTAGAAAAAAGTGAATGAGATTGGTACACCTGCTCGTCGGTGAAAGTGCTGGCTGCTACTGTGATTACAACCATTCAAGATAGCGCACACTCTGAACGGTTCGAAAAGACTTTGTGATTTAAAAATCTCTTGCATGCTTGGTTATTAAGACATGAATTTCATGCTGTATGGATTTTTAAGTCCTGCTGCTAACACCCGCTTACTCACCCCCCTTCCCCTCAACATTCAGAATGTCTACTAAGAAATCACCAGCAGCGAACGCCTGCTATAAGCAATAATAATAGATTTAGGGTTGAGTATGCGGGTAAACGGGCGCAATCACTGTAGTACGCTTGTCGGTTGTATGCAATGAAAACGCTTAAAGATGGTAATAAATCAATTCGTATTAGTTTTATAAAATTTATTCCACCAGCGTGAACATACGTATCTACGACTTATATTTTGTACACCCCTTCGCCTTTGGTTATGCTCATTTTCGGCAGACCAGCTAACCAAAAGCTAAACGTTTGGTTGCTGCGACTTATTTTAAGCCTTCCTCCCAACCCCTTTTGCTATATTTGGTCTATGTGACAGCAATGACTTGTAATGAGCAAATCTTTGTAACGCTTCTGAGATGGCGGCTATCGATAAAAAACCGAAGGCGGAGAACTTAGTGAAACAAAAGCAGGTGCCAAGATTTCTTTTGAGTTTAGTTTTCGCAAATATTTTATTATTTTCTTAAAAAAAAGTGTGGTTTCCATAGCCGTAGACATGATTCTTTTCGGAAGGGGTGGGTTAATTTTTTTTAAACGTGTTTTATTTAAAACAATTCTGATTAAAGCGAAATATTTCACACGAGCAAGAAGATACAGTCAGAACATTTCATCAGTTTGCTTTATATCACGTATAAGATCCTATACATCCATCGGCAAGTTGATGGGACCTGACCTCGACTAAGCCTGCCAAAAGCTCTGCCTTCCCTGAACAGGAAAAAGAAGCTAAGAGAGTGGGTATCACGGGGAAAGAGCGAAATACGAAGTATGTGTTGTCATGAAATGAAGGATCGGCATATCTAAGGCTTGACCACAGAGTTACCGATGACAAATGCGAAAGTTGACAGCGAAAATAATGTCAGTCTAAAACTGAAAAGTGAGAATCGCTTATACTTTGGACTGAGTAGGAAACTGAGAAGTAAAGCCCTCTTGATGAACAAAGTTCATGATTTATAAAACTCTCATGAGACCTCTTCTGCTATATGCCTTCGGACCATGGAAATTGTTGATGGAAGATGGGATGAGAATAATGGACAGACAATTTCTCCAGAAGTTTGAAAGTGCTTCCCTCGCCGCATATCTAGGAAATTTAACAATGCCGAGTACGATCTTAAGATCAGAGGGATGGAAGAAATAGGTGGAGAATTACTTGGCCTTCTTTGGTGTATCCAAGATCTGAAGTTGCTGGAGATTAACCTCACATAACGCTTTACCGAATTTCAGATATGTAACATGAATACTTCCAGAGATATGAAGTAAGAAAATTCTCCTTATCTGCGTTTTTCCGGAGTTATTGGGGATCAACTGCATATAACTTCTTACCGAACTTCAGTCATGTAGCATGAAAACTTCTAGAGATATGCCTTACGTGAAATTCGATTTGTATGGAAGGTACCACTCCCCATTTTTTAGTAACATCCCATTTGTTGGAGTTTTTGGGGACAAGCTTCATAAACTCCTTACGGAACATGAATACTTCCATAGATATGCCTTATGAAATATCCCATTTGTATGGGAGGTTCCAAGCCCTTTTTTTCCTATCTCCCCAAAAATATATCGTGCACAGTTTGTGCTCTAAATTTGATTGGGAAGGTCAATCCATTTAGAACGCAATTTGCGTGATACCTACATACAGTTGTGTTCAATATAATTAGTGAAATTTAATTGGATATCGTTCGGCGAAATAAAAAGAGCCTGTGTTTTTAATAATTTTCATTAAAAATATAACGGATTCCATAGCAGAAACCGCATAAAAAGAAATTTCAAAATTTACACAAAGTTCGGGAAAGTTAGTTAAACTTTAAATAATGGCCATTAAAATCTTAAAATTTCTCGGCAGAGTTTTTGGAAAATTATTGAGTACGCAGTTTTGTAGACCAATCAATCTTAGTAAAACAATGTGCAAGTTACAACTCGGTCAAAAAATTTCCCAAGTTTTATAAATTTTTTTCGTCAAGGGTGTTGAGTGATTTCTTCCCTACAAAGCATGAAGAAAAATTAATTTTGTGTGGACAAAAAAAATTCTCAAAACTCATTGGAAATTCTGATGTACCTCTAAATTGCACAATATCGTGGTAAAATTGAATGAGCTATAAAACTACATACTCTGCCCAAATATATTGTAATTTTTATGTATATTTTTAAAGTTTAATTAACTTTCCTACACTTTGTGTACACTTTGAAATTTCTTTTTATGTGGGTTCTGTTATGGAATTCGCAATATTTTAATTGAAAATTATTAAAAATACAGCTTTTGTTTATTTCGTCGAACGATATAAAGTTTAACTTCACTACTATTATATTGAACACAACTGTACATGCATACATAATTTGAGTTTTACATTTATAGATTCATACGTCAAGCAGCACTCTTAGAAAGGCCTAAAACTATGCAAGAAAAAATCCGAACGAATGATTAAACAACAAAAATGCACAGACCTCAGTATAGTGCTAAGGCGCAGTCATAATTCATAATCGTAATATTCGCTCTTTCTACCTTCCTATTTATTCCAACATTGCCCATCGGTTGGTGTTACGAGCATTTGACCAGTAAGTACCCTGCAAAAAATGCGATTACTCTCGGATGAATCTGGGATGGGTCGCAAAGGAGCATGCGACCAATGCCAGTTTTGATCTCTTTGTATGGGCTGAATAGATCTCTTTTGTTTGAGCATGTCCTATGAAGAGACTAATTGGTCCCTTTATACCCAAAAGGGTAGTGTCGGACAGATTCCCGTTGTTTCCCTACGGGTACGGTCGGACAAGTTTACTTCCAACTACAGAAATTAAAATCGACTTATCCCAACTATGCCTATTACGGAAGGGTTGGGATCAATTGTAGCCCACTGTAGATGGAACGAGTTTTTGCAGGGTATTTACCTACCGACATACATATATACGTACTTTTTCTAACAACTTGTTGGATTTACTGGCTACTTGAATGTTTTCACCATTTCTTCATCAAAAAAAAGTTTCAAAGATTTTTGTGAAATTTATCGTCTTAGTCGTTAGTTGAATGAGTTTGCAGCACACTAACACAAATTTCTGTTTGTTGTTGCATTTATGAATTATCGCTTGACAATGGGATTATCATTTTTACATTAGGCCACTCGGCATGACTTCTAGTTCGTCCGGCTGTTGGTAAGAAAAAGTTAGTAACTCTATTGAAGCTATTAAAGCGGACAGTGCCATTCATCCTGCAGCAACACACATACACACATACACACAGGTAAGAAATGCATACATACGTAGACATCAAATCTCTTGGGGGTAATTTTAGCTTTACGTAATTATTGTCGTAAATAACTTGCGCCATTAAAATCGTTTAGCACAAGGAAAACTCCAAAGAACAAGTTCATGGGGATGAGTTGAAAAGACCTAAGAAATTGTGTTTAAAAATTTCTTATTACTTCTGGGGTTTTATTAAAATGAATTGAGTTGAGCCAAAATTGAATTAAATGAATATTTTCACACTAACTTTTTATTTGAGATTTGTGGTGAAGTGTTTATTGTAGAATTTACGGGAATTTATTCAAGCATGCATATAGATATAGGACATGGATTGCGGAGTTCTTTAAATTCATAAAATAAATAGTTCGAAAGATGAGAGAATCCATGTATGAGGCGTAAGTTGTCGCACGTATTCTCACGGCTGAGTTGATATAAGCAAAGTTAGACACCAGGAACCCCAATGTTGTGGTTATGAATACTGTTCAAGGCACACACTATTAAACATCATGTTATTAAAAACAAGTAAGGAAGTCTAACTTAGGGTGGAACCGAACATTAAATACCCAGCCGTGTAAAAGTGGTCGTGGTAAATTGTTGCGCAGTTATGACCTATAGAGGATTTAAACTTTTTCTACCACCATATGGGCAATCTTATAAATAAAAATGAATGTGTGTCTGGCGTCCAAAGTACTCAACCGATCTTTATGAAACTTTCACAGTAGATTAGAGATAGGGCATGTTCCGGTTTCCTACTTCTCTTTTAGGAAACTTTGGTCAAATAGTGGGCATGGTCGTCCACCGATTTTGTTTATTTTCCGTGGGCGTACTTATATGTCCAAAGTATACTTCGTATTAAGTTTCCTAATTCTATCTTACACCGTTTTGAAGTTATTAAGAGTCGAATTTGAAATTTTGCTTAACTCATAAATGGGCGGTGCTACGCTCTCTTTCAAAAAGTTTGCAAAAATCCTATAAAAATTAATAAAATGGAGGTAACTACCAAATTATAAAGGGTGTTTTTTTAGGGGTATAGAACTTCGAATTGAAATAAAACACAAGAAAATCGTTTTAAGGTCCATCAATTTGGCTTTATTGGAAGGATAATTTTATGCCATTAATGTTTAAATATGATTTCGGGCATGTGGCCGCCGCGGCTGGCTCGAATAAAGCCAATTCTACAGGTCCAATTTTCAACCACTTTTTCGAGCATATGGGGCCGTATGTCGGCAATAACGCCACGAATGTTGGCTTCCAATTCCCCTAACGTTTCTGGTTTGTTGGTGTAGACGAGCGACTTCACATATCCCCAAAGAAAATAATCCAATGGTGTCAAATCACACGACCTTGGTGGCCAATTGACAGGTCCATTCCGCGAAATTATGCGCTCATCGAATGTTTCCTTCAATAAATCGATTGTGACGTGCGCTGTGTGGCATGTAGCGCCGTCTTGTTGGAACCACAACTCATCCACATTCATGCCATCCAATTCGGGAACAAAATAGTCGGTTATCATGGCTCTATACCGGTCTCCATTAACGGTAGCTGCCTCTCCAGCATTATTGCGGAAGAAGTATGGCCCAATGACTCCACCAGCCCATAGAGCACACCAAACAGTCAGTTTTTGTGGATGTAATGGCGTTTCAAGGGTCTCATGTGGATTCTCTTCACTCCAAATGCGGCAATTTTGCTTGTTGACGTAGCCATTCAACCAAAAATGAGCCTCATCACTGAACAAAATTTTGCGATGAAAATCAGCATCGAAATCAATCTCATTTTCGGCCCATACACCAAAATCACGACGCATTGCATGGTCTCGCGGTTTTAATTCTTGCACAAGCTGGATCTTGTAAGGTCGCAAGCCAAGATCTTTGCGCAAAATCTTCCATAAAGTTGATGGACAAAGCTCCAATTGCTGTGCACGGTGGCGAATCGATTCATTCGGGTCCTCTTCAACACTTTGCTCTACAGCGGCGATTGTTTCTTCGGTGCGCACTGTTCGACGTCTCTGCGGATGCGTATTATCACATAGAGTAAACGTAGTGCGAAAACGATCCATGGTTAACCGAATTAATTGCTCTGATGGACGATTATGTCGACCATAAAATGGACGGAGCTCACGGTAAACTTCGCGAACTGAACCATTATTTTCGAAATAAATTTGCACGATTTGCAAGCGTTGTTCTTTTGTCAACCTGTTCATGATGAAATGGCAAACCAAACTGAACATAAATGACATTAGAGTTGCCAGATTTGACCACAAAATGCCAGTTTTATCTCTATTCGAAAAACAAACCTGTAAAAAAAACACCCTGTATTATTCTACCTGTATGAGTCAATGGGCAGTTCAGTATTTCTCCTCCTTTTCAGACAACTTTTATAAAAAAGTAGGCGTGGTCGAAAAGCAATTTCACTTATTTTCTATGGGTGTAAGTACCACAATCATAGTATACCTCCTACAAAATTTTGTTATTCTAGGATAAACGGCTCTGTAGTTATTAGCAGTCGAAATTTTAAATTTGTTCACTCTTATGTGGGCGGTATCAATAGTAGGACAACCAACTTAATAAATGTATTTAATTTCATTATTGTAGCTGCTTTTATTATTGAATTATCTCTTTTTAAACGTTTTCGAAATTTTCGATATCGAAAAAAGGGCGTCGTTATTGTTCGATTTCGCCCATTTTAAATAGCAACCTACCAGAAAGCTACCTGTGTGCCAAATTTCATTTAAATATATCTGTTTTTACCCAAGCCATGGACGGACGGATATGTCTTAATGGATTCATCTGTTCATTCTAAAAACTTTGATATATGGAACTCTATATATATCTTCATTATTTTGCACCGTTACAAAACACCGTTATATCACCAAAACTATAATACGCTGGGTACTACTACAGGCTGGGCATAATAAAGTGTTTGGTGCCCTCGCCAAATGACACTAAGTATGGAAACGGTGCGAGAAACAAAAACTGCGCAATAAAAACTAAAATGAAAACGGAAACGAAACTTCGTGTAAAAAAGAGCTACTATTGGTTAGTAATTCTTGTTTACTAATCTGTGAACAACATTCTGAAATCCTATGTCAACAAAAATATTTAAAAACCAAATAAAAATTGTGAATCATAAATGCCGAAATATATCCGAGACACTGCAATAATAGAAGGCTTCGATACTGGACCAGGTCGACTCACCATGCTAAACTGTTCCAAAAGATGTTCACAGCTAACATTTCTATTTAAAAAATATACTTGTGACAAGCCAATTCACCTTAGGAACTTAAAAAATGTCCTAAAAATTCTTATTTTGTACGTTTCAATTGAAATGTGTCTTCATCCCTTATCACAAAATTAGTGAATATTTTATTTATTTTTTACAGATTTAAGGTTCCTTTGGCAATATTGCAGTGACAGTTAATACGCGAGTAAAAATTAATCTAGGAAAATCCTTACTCAACCTAGGTCCCCATAAGATTTTCCATAAAATAGATAACTCTACTTAGGGCCTATCAGAGCGCTGGCATGGAAATTGTATGTTTCCCAATTTACGGAAAATTTATTGTTTGTTCTGTAAGAGGCCTGCCTAGTTTTGCCACTACTGTTCAATTTATGTGCATTTAATTCAAGTTGTTCAATTGTCGAAAGATTTCATTGATTGTAAAAGCTCAATGGATTGAGAAGACGAAATGAAAGATTTTGAAAAGGATCATAGATATATTTAATAGGCAATAGCTTTATATCATTTCTATTTCACTTTCAAAGTGTCCGTAAACGAAGAAATTCGAAAAAAATAAATTTTCGAAAATGGGCGTGGCCCCTCCCTTTTTATAGTATATTATTCCACAAAACTTTGTATACCACAACGCCGGCAAAAATTCATTTGTTGAAACTAAATTTGGCGAAAATGTTGAATATATAAAGATAACTGTTTATTGTAAAAATGGGCGAAATCGGTTAAGGGACACTACCAGTGTTTTAACATAGTTCTAAAAAATTTACTTGTAAAATTTAAGACGCGATATTTATATACATACCTATGCAAGCTAAAGCAATAAGATTTTGAGCACGTAATAAGCTTTTTAAGCAAAACCGCAAAAAATTGTTGTGGATTTTGGAAAAGTAGGCGTGGCGCCGCCCATGAAAATTACTTAGCTGCTTCTCAATGGTATGTAGTACATTGCTGCCAAAAATTAGTAGATTCCTGCAAATCGTATAACACACAAGCAAAATCTACAGGCAAGTAGCTAATACCCCACTACATTGGGGAAGTTTTATATCTTTTTCGATTATCATACCATTAATGAACATGAAATATTTGTAAGTGTAAGAAGGAGACGAGATGGGCCCATCAATAAGTATACTGAAATGATCAGGACGATGAGCTGAGTCGATTCAGCCATGTCCGTCTGTTTATTTGAAAGCAAATTTTTCAAAAATTTAATTTTCATGTATCGGTACTTTGAAAAAATTTGGTTAGCTGTGGTTGGTAGGGAAGCTATTTATATACAAATAAATAAAAAAAAATTTCCAGAATATCGATGCGCTTCTATGAACCCTCAAACGAACTGAATGAAAATGTCGACTAGTTTTGGAATATGTGGCGGCAAATAATCAGCGCTTGTAATAGCAGGAAATTTTATTTTGATTTTATGTTGGTATCTCACAGGCCTGTTAAATAATGATTACTAATCGTAATGATTACCGGTTTGATTATGTATTTTCTTGAGAATCCATTTAATGATTGATTACCATTACTTTAAATTTTTAATGATTATTTTTCACTTAATTAAAAATTAATAAAAAACTCAAAAGTAATCAAAAAAAAAATTACTTTGATTACTTTTGATTATTTTTGAAGTATTGTTGTAGAAGCACATAAATATACACTTCAACAATACTGAAAAAATTTAAAAACCATCAAAAAAAAAAAATATAAAATATAATAATAATAGATTTTTTCTAATAGTAATCAAATAATATTTGCGTTTCTTTTTGAAAACCGATTAAAATAACAATTACGAATTCAAAAAGCCGTCTTATTAATTGATTACCAATTACTTATCAAATTTAACAGGTCTGGTGTCTCAATTCTTCTTAAATTTAGTTCGCAATTTAAAATTGAGTAAAGGTTTTAATTAAAACGAGTCTTAGGTAACGACTAGATTATGGGTCGGTTTGTCTAGAAGACCAAAAAATAAACGAGTGGAACATTTTGTTCGACCACCTAACCTACAAAATTTAATATAGCTTGAACAAAATTCTAAATTAGGACTTAAGGAGGTAAAAATAATACAAATTAAAATGTCAATTCCTTTGAGCTCAGAGTTTCATTGAATGTATCCAAAGTACCTACTTTAGTTCATATCATATCCTAAACAAATATTACATACCAAAGTTCTTCAATAAACTCGACACAATGGAGCAAGGAATGAAGGACAAGCGCAATCAAAAGGGCAACCACTGGTGATGGTTCAAAACTAGCGCTAGCTGTGGTATTAAAAGGATAAAAGCCAATTTGTTAAAAGGAATTGCAGTAGGAAATACTTTAATTTAATGAAAATAAAAACAAAGCGAAAGCGTAAACCAAATATAACACAAACAAAGAAGCACATACACAGTACTCGAGGAGTTAAACATTCAAAGGCAGTAACTGTGTAGGTATGTGAGTCTGTTTGGTCGTCAAGATGCCAGCAAGCAAAAGTTCACATTCCACTTACTTAAGCTACACGACCCCGCATACACTTTTCACGCAATCGGGCGTGCGTCCAAAGATGAAGAACATTTTCTGGCAATTAATACTGCAAATAAAAACCAAAGTTACTAACTATAAACGCCAAGTCGACTCGCTCCACTCAAGCTGAGTAGAATGTTAGGACATACAGCAGGAACTGCGTAGTATTAGTGGCTTTTGCATTTGGCTGTGAGGTATCTAAGGTGGTATCCCCCCACAACCAGTTAGTAGTTGGCGTATCACATAAATAGTTTTGTGGCTTTGACTGATATGCTTTGGCAATAAAACTAATGAGCCTGATTTTGGTCGCTGCGGTATAACATTGGCCAATACGATTCAATGATGCGACAATGAAAACTTCAAGCGACAACAGAAGGGGGACGAATATCTGTTTCATTTTGGTGAGCATGACATGTTCTAGTATTTGTATTTGTATGTATGTGTATGCCAGGTTGCACGGACGTGTCACACTTTAACGAGGGTGGGCCAACAAATACTTCATGCGCATTGTAAACCTTCCTGTCTTTAGCAAAAGGAAGTTAGACGAACGAAGGCTCATATTGGCCATCGTGTGATACCACTGGCATGAGACCACGATTTGTCTATTTCCTTAGGATCACATAAAACTGAAAGGAATAATATCCACCACAGATTAGAGCTCTGAAAAATGTAGGAAGAAATTCTAGAGTCGGCATCCCTGGCACTTCGGTCAAGGGGGGAGGATAATTTTTGTTTTTCGGCATATTCCCATCAGATAGCTTCCCCTTAATCCGCCAACCAACTCCCCGGGGTATAGACAGACTTGGATATTGGTCCTTTTATCATTGACGTTGCATTGGGTTTTTATTCACGATGGACTTTTGACAATACCTACGGCACCCAGCGGATAAGCATAGTAGGGTTTTATGTAACAGAAGAGTTGTAATAGCAACCCGCTAGGGCGAACAGCCTAGACAATAAAGTTTCCTATAATAAATGACTTGAAAGATAGGCATGTGGAGTCTACTCCTACTCGTCTTTGCAACACTGCCAGTAATTTCTATACCTATGTGGTGGGTATCAATTCGAAGTCTTCGCTATCCATAATGCATGCAAGGCATTGTAGTCTGCGAATAGTACCAGTACCCATATGTTCCGACAAATACCAGGATTTTCGGACTCTCAGGGGATTAACAGTTAACACAGAGTCTGGTAGACATATATCATGATCTTCGAAATCACAGGGGATCAACGTTAACATTGAGTCTGATGGACGAGCTAGCACGGCGTGGATAATCTCTGGGAGGCGCAGAACGTCTTAGCTTTTCCGAGTGCATGTAAAGCTTTTCCGCTGTATGGTTTGACCAGTCGCTTCTCCTTTGGTTACCGAGAGAACTCTGCTATTTATCAAAGCGTTTATTCTTCGTTTCTTTCGTAGTATATACAGTTAATCCGTTTACCAATGAACTATCACAGCGTGGATGGAAACTCATGTCGCAGGTGAGAACAAAATTTTAAGGGTTTAATTGCGGTTGTTGTTATGATCGAATGAGGTGGGTTTTGTCGAAGGCTGAGGTAAAGCTCAATCTGTCCAAGGTCAGCAGAGGTCCCACAAACCATCGTTGTACCGCCGTTAGGACAGGTTGCTGGTGGGGATGGACGCATTGAGCTTAAAGTATCATTGCTCCCCGACAATCCGCAACTCGTCCCATTGCCAGGACCAGAGCTAAGTGGAGCGCCAGTACGCCGCCGAAACAGCACGACTGTTCCACTTAGCTAGTCAGCGGAGAAATGAGCCAAAAGGCGAGTACTGCCGCTGACTCACTTAGGGCCATTTATTCAATGTCTGATTAACCGCTTAAACAGGACTTTTCGGACCGTTCACTCAATGTCTGATTATCGACGATGCGCTGATAATCTTCTAATAAAAGTTATCAAAGGATGGACCTCTGATTATGTTCTTAGCAAAACAAAAAGTGACAGCTAAAAGTAAAAACCTGATTTCGTGATAAATTGTTTTGCTAACAAACTCTGCTAGTAATAAAATTTAGAAATGTAATAATATGCATATAAAGAAATATCACAATAGAAATTTGTACACCAAAATGGTTCATTTAAAATTGTAAACTCGAGCATCTGCCACTTTTGGTGCATTCACAATGCAACTTCTGTGAAGTTTTCCCCAAAAACGTTTACAATAACTAACTTTATTATGATAACTTAATCAGACTTTTGTGTCAACGAAAATGTCATTCTGAGTCAAGCCATGATGAGGTTATCATGTGATCAAGTTTATCATAACCAGACATTGAGGAAACTGCCCTTACAGCCCAACCTAATATAACCGCACAACGTTTTTTATGTCAAATCATGTCAAAATGTCAAATCGATATGTCACGCAAAACAAAAATTGGAAATTAGGGACACGAATTTCTATTCGATACGATACCATATCGATACTTTTGCCCTTTGATACCGATATTTTGTACTCGATACTTTTGTACCGATACTTTTTGGCATCGAGTAGTTAGATCAAATCAAATATCAAATCGATATGTCACGCAAAACAAAAATTGGAAATTAGGGACACGAATTTCTATTCGATACGATACCATATCGATACTTTTGCCCTTTGATACCGATATTTTGTACTCGATACTTTTGTACCGATACTTTTTGGCATCGAGTAGTTAGATCCCGGTATCGTATCGAACTTCTACAAAAATTTGGCAATTAACAAAGGCAAAAACTATTACACCAAAGACACTGCTCTGCTGGTTGTCCCTCTCTAACTTGTGGCGGGAATCGAAGGAAAGTATCAAAGAGTTTCCGTTGATCGATGATCATGCTTATTTTGCAACATGTACTTCTTATGTTTTGAGTTTCTACAGCGAAAAAATAAAAGGGCAATGAAAGGGCAAATTTTTTACTGTACTAGAATTGAATGGGCTACAAACTGCAACACTCCAAAAAAATCTAAAAGTCCTGAAAAAAAAACCTGAAAATTCGTCGACATTTTGCGAATTCTGAAAACACTTTTATAACATAATTTACATTTTTCGTATTTAACTTCGACCTATATATTTGGAGAAAGTTATTTTAAATTATTTCACTAAAGCCAAAATTCTTGAACCAAAACTACCAGAAGCCTTTGTGTTTTTTTTTTTTGTGATACTGTCGCACCAGCCGTGTGCCCGTTGACTAAAAAACTTTCCCAAAAAGTTGGAACCGTCGCCCACACCAGGGCCATTTTCTTGTTGCTTAAGGGTTGCGTTCCAAATTTCTCATTCTTTAAGAGCCTTCTATTGTACCTGCGTCCAGTTCCCGCTGTTTTCTCTGGGCGTAGTTACTACAAAGTTGATGATTTGTTTACACACTTCCGGGCCGCCCAACACTTTTTCTTTGACTTTATCGACAGTAATTTGGCCGACACTTCGTTCGAGCAGTTGTCCATCTTGAGCATTTGAAGAATGTGTGTTCAGCATCGTCTTCGTCTGCATCTCCATACATGCTCTTCGGATCTTTGACTTTTCTCGTTCTATATAACTTTTTGAAGTACCCATGCTCAGAGAGCATCTGGGTAACGTAGTAGTTAGCCTCACTAAAGTTTCTAGTGCTCCATACCTTAACGGCAGTGATCGGTCTTGCTGTCCATCTGCCTCGGTGTTCACTTTACCAGCGCTCTTGCCAAAGTCTGAAAGTTTCCTCACTGAGTTCTTGGATGAGATTCCCATAGCCTTCTTCTTTGCAGCGCAAATAGTTCGATAGGGATAGCTCAGGTTATCACCTAAATGGCTGGTCCTGATACGGTTCGATAAGCGGAGGCTACTCTCAAAGCTGCTGTTCGCTGTACAGATGTTATGAGTTTACAGCAGTTCTTTATCTTAAGTGTGTCTGCCCATAGCTCGGAGCCATATAGTAAAGTTGACAAGGTACTATCCATCAGTAGCTTTCTTTTGCTTTCTATATGTAGTCCGATGTTTGCTATCAGCCTACTTAGTAACGATACCTCCTCAAATGTCTTCTCTGTCGCATGATATTTTCTTCGATGTTACAGCTCCGGAGAGGGTTTCGAAGTTGAACCATGTTTTGCGCCGCATGTGACGTTGATGCACCGCGGGCTTCTGATTACTTGCTGTAGGTAACATGGGATCCAAATCTCACGATGTTGAAAGCGTTTTTTACGTCTAAGGTTACGAAAAGCACAACTTGCCTAGAATATATAAGCCATTGAAACTTGAGGTACATATCAATATGTAAAACCTTATGCATTATAAATAAGCATTACATGATATAAATAATTATGTATGTATATAAAAATGCATCGTTAGAATATCTAAACTTTTGGAGTAAGCCACAAATTCCAATTTTAGCATAACATACCTACGCTAAGGTACAACTAGTGAAATTTAGAATTGATACTTTGAGTATCGAGTGTTTTTGTTTCGATACTATCGCATACCAGATACTGGTACAGCGATACTTCAAATGAGTACAGCATCGATACTTTGCATTCGATATCGTGTCCCTATTGGAAATCGAGCTAGGTTTTTACGCTATGCGGTTAGTTTAGCTTACTCTCATACAATTTGCATGTGCATGAAACATTTATATTAAGTTGGGGTGTTAAAGCGAAAAATTTTAAATTTCCAAAATCACTCCTTTATATAGAGACGGTTACAAAACGGTTGAGAATTACATCACTTGTCATGGTGTGTTATTTGCCTGGGTATGAATTTATGTTGGTTGCAGGTGATCGCCATGCTGTTGCTGCTGTTGATCAGCTTGTGTTCGTGGCGCTCTTGTTACGGTGTGTTTTTAGGCGTTAGTGGTGATACAGTGGGGGTCGTACCATTATAACGCTACGTTACAATCGTAGTAACACTACTTTGCCTTCTTCAGTCCTCATGTTTGCGGATGAAACATGTTCAAACATCTTTATAATGCATTAACAGACCTCGTTGGGTTAAACATCGAGTCATTCCGGTGTGCAGCTTGGCTTAAGTCTTCTTACTATATTTTATATTGCTTAATTCGTGGAGTCAGATGAAGTGAGCTTAACAAGCCCTGAGATTTTTTCGAGTTGTAAAATTTTATAAATTGAAGTTAGAGGTGGGTTTTTAGGAACACATTTTCCCAGATCTCTGTATATGAGATTTTTTTGAAGAGCTGCTATAAACAAAGCAGAGAGAGATATAATGCATGAAGCTTTTATGTACTTTATCAATTCAGCTACTTGTAGGGCCATCCTCGTGGTAAGGGTGCAATTTCTGTGGTTGTTAATAGTTATTTGCCTGTTATAAAATAGCCAACACTCGATAGTTGGGTATTTTTGTTTGTGCTCGTAATGTTGTTATTAGCGTGCAGTAATTTGCCAAATTGAGAGCAAATATAAGTCCTACCAAAATATAAATGAATAAAAGTCCAATTAAATGGTCATAAGTAATAATAATACCACTTTGATTTGTGATTTGTGTTGCTGGTAGAATTTCGCGCACTGCACGAGCGGGTGTAATAAGACGATGTTTAGATGATACGCAGCAGAAGTGGCGAAGGGTCAGAAGCTTCAAAAGAAAGTTGGTGTGCTTGTGTCCTGTGTAAATGCTTTCTGGTTATGTCATAATGCATGGTTGTGGTAGATAAATTAGTTAATGACTTTATTTGAGTTTATTATTAGAGAACATTTCAAAGGACTTTGTGATCAACAAAGCTCAGCAACTTGTTAGGTTTGAATGGCGGATTAAGATGGGTACTTAATAAACTAAGATCTGTTGTACAGTATTTAAGTTGAGGAACTGACTTAAGATAGAAAAAAAGTGGCTTCAGCTACCGAAGCTCTGATTCGGAATTATTATATAATACTTGGCATCGAAGCTCATTTCTAAAAATATGAAAGGTTCCGAATTATTAGAGTCACTGTCCTGTTGGAGGATTTGATCATACATACAAGCTCCTATGCGTATTTTAGTTTTTGTTTCTTGTTTGGTTTGTGCGGCGAGTCTCCAATTTAATTGGAAAATCTCTCTAAGAAAAAACGGCGTTGGCCACAGGCGAGCCATAAATTAAATGGGTAAAAGGGTGAGTTCTTTGGCAATAGAGCATAAGGTGAAGTACTTGCTGTACAAATTTGAAACTTCGAACAAAAATTATGTCAGTCAAGTATTGCAAAGGAGTATCCCCACTGACAACGAGTGCTACTTTTGACTGAGAGCGCTATTGGAAACGAATAACGTCTTTTGTTATACCTCAGCTGATATATGTATTGCTTGAAAACACTAAAGCAGTTGAGACGAGAAAGTTTCTCTTGAAGATTTATTTACGCGGCAAAAAATGTTAGCCTAAATTTAAAACTTTTTTGGCTACATATTTGTCCAAACCAAAATTGGTTTAGAATTCAAATTATGCCAGTTTTCGAGAAAATGAACGTGAAGAAAAGAGTTTTAATTTTCAACCAGGAATGTACAAAAATTAAAAAACATAGAAAACATTTGTATCATTTGACAGGAACCGACGTTCTCCGCATCACAGTCGTTTACTCTATCCACTGATCTACGGCGCACACAAAATTGTAATGAGAAAAATTCGCTGACTTGAAAAAACCTTCAGAAATAAAGTAAACAAAATTTTAAAAACTTTGGACGTTTTTTCAGTTTAATTTTAAATCTAAACCGTAAAAAATTGAAAATTGGTGTAGGTAATTGAAAGGTTTGAAATTTATTACAAAAAAATTTTAAAAATTGCTTAAACCGACGAATAGTTTAGAATTTAAGCTCACATTTTTAGACGTGTATGGTTACTTTCTTTGCTTCAGCTCTGAGTAAATTATAACCGCCTGTCTGCCTACCGAAGTACCTATTTCGCTTTAGACCTAGATTACCGTTCCGGTACCATTTCCGATATTCAGACTCCTATTTATTCTTGGCTTCAATATCTGTACACTGTTCGATTTAAATTTTATGCTGCGGCACAAAAAACGTTGAAACAATGAAAAGGTCCAACGCCAAACACCGCATGCTAATTCAAGGGTAGGAAATTCACCACGCGGTAAGAAAAGTTGAGCTATTGTAATTCTTTTGAAGTCGTATTTTCTTACCGCGTTCATATAAGTTTGGATTTCGGCATTTCCAAACTTGTTTTCAGTTAAAATTTTGCTCGGATTTCGATTTGGTTGCGACTAAAATTGGATTCGATGAAACCTTTTGTTAGGGTCTAGGTTTCGGCTTCAACTTAGATTAAAATCAGATTCCAATTTCTACTAAACTAAGATTTGCTCTCTTTTCGACTGAAATGGGATTTATTTCAATTTTTTGTTCCTGTCTCGGTTTCGCTTTCAACTGAAATGGGATTCGCTTTTCTTTTTTGGTCTGGTATGGGTTTTTATTTCGACAAAAATTGCATTCCAATTTCATCTAAATTAAGATTTGCTTCTGTTTTCGACTAAAATTGGATCCGGTTACATCTTTTGTTTCGGTATCAGTTTCAACTTCTACTGAAATAAGATTCGTTCTGTTCGATCAAAACTGGATTCTAATTTCGACTTAACTAAGAAGCGCTCCCGTTTTCGACTAAAATCGGATTCGCTTAAAACCGGATTCGAATTTCTAGTAAACTAAGACTTGCTTTGTTTTCTACTGAAATTGGATTCAGTTACATTTTTTGTTCCGGTCTTGGATTCGTTTTCGACTCCGGTTTCAACTAAACTAAGATTCGCTTCCGTTTTCGACTGAAATCATATTCTTTTTAATATTTTGTTCCGGTCTCGGTTTCGATTTGTTGAATTCAAATCAGATTCTTCTGGTTTTAGTTTCAATTTCAAATAAAATCGGTTACCAATTTCGACTAAACTAATATTTGCTTCAGTTTTCGACTAAAATCGTATTCCGGTCTCGGTTTTGATTTCAATAAAATTCGGACTAGAATTTTAACTCAACCAAGATTCGTTTCCATTTTAGTTATGAAATCGTTTCCGTTTTTTGTTCTGGTTACGGTTTGAGTTTCGACTTCGGTTTCAAGTTCGGCCGCAGTAGGATTCGCAAAATTTTTTTATTCCGGTTTCGGTTTCGATTTATAATTTACTCTAAAAATCCAGTGTCAAATCTGGGATATGATGAAGTAAGGCAAAAAAATGTACTCATGTAATTTTGTGTATGCTAGATTTATCTAAGGATACCAATATCTTTTCCAAAAATTCACAAGACATAAATAAAAGCTGCATCAATTCTTAACTCGCATCGCTTCTTAAAGAAAATTTATCATAAGTACGGAAAATTTGCAAGCAGGCTGGTATTCGTATCAGCACGATTATTATTTATTTTCTTAATTATGCTTCAAATCAGCGCAAGAGAAAGCCAAACACATACGTATAATACACCTAAGACACATGTGCGCTCAAGCTAACATACAAATATTTATAACGACGCTCATAAATTGCTCGAATGTCCTTAGTCTTTTCCTTAAATCCTTCTTCATAATAAACGATTATTTGCTTTAACTATGCTGCATCCGTAATAAGAAAATCAGCACATGAAACATTTTCTTAAACACGCTCTCAAAACGATGCTATGCTACTCGCAAATAGTAATACATACGTAATTTTTTGGAAGCTTTGTAAGCCGAAAGGATGCGTAGTAAAATACGTAGCGGGATGCGTGCTCTGCTTGGGAAATTTTTGGCTGTCGTAATTGCAGTTTTTTATTCATGTGGGTAAATATGCTAGCACATAGAAATATGTACGTATGTTAGAACGGGTGATGTCTTGCTGCCACTATTAAGCTCGTGTACATATTTTTTGTCTACGAACCACACATGCTGCCCGGCTTGGCAGTCCGTTAAGCTTCACCATTGGTGTTACAGGTTTTGCCTTCACCTTATCCTGCTGTCTTAGGTATTTTACTTGCTTACTTTAGTTAACTTTTGTATAGCTTTTCCGAACTTTCCCATGCAACAGCCTTTCGACTTGGAAAACTCACTCCTATCTCTTTCTCATTCTCTCTTATTCAACTAATGAAGCAAAGTCTTATAACGCGAAATGTTTAATTATAATTTATGATGATGCAACTTAAAATATATTTGGAGATTATTGTCAAGGTTGGAGGTTGGTGTGAGATTGAGTTAGTATTCTTGGAATATACAAAGGCTGAACGTAACATACAAGTCGGAACATATAACCGCTAAATAAGGCCGTATTAAGACTTACTAAAAAGAGGAAACCATTATTTCAAAAATTTCATTTAAACTGAATGTTTAAAAAGTATCACCATAAACCCTTCTACAATCGGACGCTTGGTTTTATACGCTACTGGATGGTGTCCGCTTAGAGGAGATCAGAAAATTTCTTTCAAAAACTTCCAGTCACAGACTGGCCGTTCTTCAAATGAATTCTGAGGCAGGAATTTTTCAGTTCCGCCTCCCGTGTAATCCTACCAAACCGAAGCTACCGAAATCCACATGTTAGATGGAAAATATTTTGGAAAACGTTGTTACTCAATATTTATTTACTTTGACAGCCTTAGTCACTGTTCCGGTCTATCGAGCAAACACTGATAGTCACTGGCTCAGTTTCGTGCCAATATGGTCTCAGTAACTCTCCATTGAACTGCCAGGATTCCGATAATGGTCTCTGCAAAGTTCAGGGTCACTGTTATTGTTCCGTTCATGGTCACTGTTCTATGATAAACTTCGGGTCACTGCAACGGTTTTATTCATGGTCGCTGTTCCAGGTTCAAGTTCCTGTAACTGTCACGTTCTCGTGCGTGGTAATTGTAACGGTAAGAGTCGCTGATTGATGGTAACTGTGCTGGTCTTAAGTTCCCGTCACTGTCGAGCTTATATGTATGCTCACTGTTCCTGCCAATCTAACGATCAAAGTTTCGGTCACGGTTCCAGTCACTGCAACGAACGTTGTTTTGGTGTAAAGCTCGCTTACGATTATTACCACTGACTGAAAGTAATCAAAACAACAAAACAATTAGAATAATCATTACTAATTAAAAACCCGTATCATTAATTGATTGCTAATTACTAATCAAATTTAACAGGTCTGGTTCATAGTCAGTGTGATGCTTACTGTTCCAGTCATGGTCGCTGTCACATTTAAGGTAGAACCTCATCAAAAGCGTAAAGAAAATGAAGAAATTTATTCACAGTTACGGATATAGTGGAATTACGCCTGAGGTATGGGTGTACTACAAAAACGCCTAAGAATTAAAAATAATTTGCGAATAATCAAGCAATAACCTGAACAGGCGCGCAATCATGTGCAAATCATACGAATTCCTTACGATATCTGGTGCAAACTCAACTACATATGTACTTGCCTTGTTTCTACTATTGGGTCCATATCATATAATAGCAACTTTAGAAACATATGTAAGACCCACCGTTGGGGGTGTTATATAAACATAGCCGACTTACTTACATATACAGGGTGGCTAATGAAAGCCGCTACCAAAAAAAAATTAAATAATTTTTTTTCTATTTAATGAATCTGGTTAATTTTTTTTTTATTTTGCAGATTTACTTTTACATTTAACAAAAATGGATAACTGGGACACTGAAACAAGAATTTGGATTGTCCGCCGCTATCACGCACTGGAGTCCGTAGTTTCGGTTCAAAGAGAGTATAGGCGCACGTTTGCGGCAATCCTCCGAGCAGATGGACCATAATAAGACTTGTAAACAATTTTGCCGAGCATGGGACAGTCAACAGAAGACCTTACCATCGAAACCCTTCAGTTCGAACGGAGGAAACAATCGCTGCTGTAGCTGCTGCCATACAAAACAATCCACGTGTTTCGACAAGAAGCTTATCTGCTCAAATGGGTGTAAGCAGACAGTCATTACAGTCAATTATGCACAAAGATTTGGACTTATTCCCATATAAAATTCAAATGGCCAACAAACTGAACGCTGCAGACTTGCCGATTCGCTTGGAATTTTGCCAGAAGATGCTTCAAATGGTGGAAGAGGATGGAAACATGTTGAACTGTCTTTTCATGTCTGACGAGGCCCATTTCGATTTAAACGGCAACATAAACAAACAAAATTGTCGAATATGGAGTGCTTCCAACCCACAGATACTCCATGAGACGGAATTGCATCCACTTCGTGTCACAGTGTGGTGTGCAGTTTCATCACGCTGCATTGTCGGGCCCTACTTCTTCGAAGAAAACGGTCACACCGTTACGGTTACTGGAGACCGTTACTTGAGCATGTTGAGAGAGTTTTTCTATCCAGAATTACGCCGAATGAGAATTTCTTTCAACTCTGTGTGGTTTCAGCAAGATGGTGCAGCTCCTCATATAGCCCAACCTGTTATGACAGAATTGCGACGAAAATTTCCCAATAAGCTGATATCCAGAAACTCCACATTCCGTTGGCCACCCAGGTCGCCTGACCTTACTGCACCTGACTTTTTCTTGTGGGGTTATTGCAAACAGGAAGTCTTCAAAGCAAAACCAACAAATTTGAATGAACTAAGGCAATCCATTCGAGAAACAATTGCGGCTATTCCTGTCTCAACTCTCCAAGCAGTAATGAACAACTTTTTGGTAAGATGCCGCACGTGCATCGACGAGCAGGGGGGCATTTAAATTCCATTATTTTTAAAACTAATTAAGCTTTATTCAATAAAATTTAATGAGCTTTAACATGAATAAAAGAAAAATGAATTCCATACACTGAAAAAAAAATTATTTGAGTTTCTTAATGTAGCAAAATTCATCAGCCACCCTGTACATACATACATTCATACATATGTACATGCACTCCAAATATCCTCTCGTTCAGCGATACGTGTTAGTTAAACCAGAACTTACGAAAACACGCCCATTACAGGAAAACAAAGAATAAATATGTTGGCAAAAATAAAAATATAAAAAACACAAAACAAAGCATTGCAGGATATTCGAAAACAAAAAACAAAAACCAAGGAGAACAAGTATGTGAGTGAAAAATATTTCTCATTTACGTGCAAATGAAATATAATAGCAAATACGTTCAAGGAAGCCGGAGAGCCAATGCGGTGCCAACAAACTCACACCCCCACAAAAATAATCGTGCAAATTCGTGAATACTTAGGTGTGAGTGTTGTTTCTAGAACTTTTTTAGTAGTGGTAGTGCTTTTATTTTTGTTGATGTATTTAACTCAATTGGCGGATTTACGGGGAGGAGATGGCTTGTTAGCCCATAGTAATGTTTGTGTTAACTTTCTGAAATATCAGTCAATGAGTATTCAGTATTTCTAACTCCTTTTTAGATAACTTTTATGAAAAGTAGGCGTGGTCGAAAAGCGATTTCGCTTATTTTCTATGAGTGAATGTTCCATAACCATAGTATACCTTCACCCAAAATTCTTTATTCTAGCATAAACGTTCCTGTAGTTATTAACAGTCGAAGCTTGAAAATTGGTTCACTCATATATGGGCGTTGCCACACCCCTTTTATATAAATTTCGTAAATCGTCAAAAGGACGGACAACTTAATAAATCTAGCAAATTTCGTCATTGTATCTGATTTTATTATTGAATTAACCCATTTTATACGTTTTTATCGGTATTAAAAAAGAAGCGTGGTTATGGTTCGATTTCGCCCATTTTGAATAGCAACCAACATTGTCCAGAAAACAACATGTGTGCCAAATTTCACTCAAATATCAAAATTTTTACTCAAGTTATCGTGTCCACGGACGGACGGACGGACATGTCTTAATGGATTCTCTCTTCATTCTAAGAACTTTGATATATGGAACTCTATATCTATATCCATTATTTTTTCCTGTTACAAACCACCGTTATATGACCAAAACTATAATACCCTGTGTACTAGTACACGCTGGGTATAATAAATTATTAAAGTTTACTTTGAAAATTCAAATAAATTTATTAGTAAATCGCTCATATACAGACCTGTTAGATACTGATTACTAAGCGCAGTGATTAAAATAAAATAAATCGATGGCGCGATATACAACAGGTATATCAGCATAAGCCTTCTAAGAGATTTTTGGCCCAAGCTTCTCTTCCAATTTTTGGTGTGCCGATTTGAATTTTCCCTACATTTTTGTGGGACCGACAGTTTTTTGCCGACTCCGAACGGCATCTACAAAGCAGATGAATTTTTGATGAGAAGCCTTCCATAGCAGAAAGACACGCGGAGTGTTGGCCAAACAACTACTGAGGGACGACCCCGTTTTCAAAAAGTTGTTTCAAAACACTTTTGAAGTTACCTGCACCATGGCTAGAACCTTGGATGTTCGGTGTGGCAGGCCAGAAATACTACCTCCACACCACGGCGGCCGTAGTAATTACCGGTTTGATTAACTATTTTCTTGAGAATCCATTTAATGACTGATTACCATTACTTTCAATTTTTAATTATTCTTTTCCAATTAATTAAAAAAATAATCAAAAAAAATCATGACTTTTTTCGATTATTCAAAAAAATAAAAAATTATTAAAAATAATCAAAAAAGTTGTTGTGATTACTTATGATTTTTTATATTTTTTTTCGAGTATTCTTGATTTTTTTACAGTATTGTTTGATTTTTTCTAATCGTAATCAATTAATAATTGCCTTTTCTTGATAAACAATTAAAATAATTATTATCATTTAAAAAAGCCGTCAAATTAATTGGTTACTAATTATAATAAAATTTAACAGATCTGCTTACATTTAGATTATTATAATAAGCCTGCTTTAATTTATTTAAAAAAAAAAAACGAATTTGCAAAAATGCTTGTTATGTAACTTTTCTAGCAGAATAAATATTTGACAAATGAGCAATAACACTTGCAGCAGAAGATTTATAGGTCCCGTAAAAGTCCATTAATATTTAGTTTAGGCGCTTTTTATCGAAACAAAACTTTTAAAAACTGCACTTCATTTTAATTCATCTGCCTTTTGGTTTACTCTAGGTGCTTATTGTAAACTTTTCTGTATCTTCCAACTTGCTCTCACTATTCAAATTACGCTCAAATTAAAAAGTTCAGCAAGACAATTTATCAAGGAAAAATGCAAAGAGTGAGTCATAGCACAAGTCGGTAATTTAGTTAAAGTGTGGTGTATTATACTTCAAGTGTACTATACTCGTACTCGTATATTAAAAGCAATAACAAAACATGGCAATAATTATGACTACCAAATACAATAAAGAAATTTCAACGGCATTTCCACTATACTCGTATCAAAGGCATTCATTCCAAAGAACGAATTAAATCATTGCCGGGACGCTGGTGCTCTATACATAGACGAATGTGGTAAAGTATGATAACAATAAATATTTAGTGTACGAATGCATTTTTAAAACATTTAGGTAAGTAGTTGAGGGATCTAGTGAAAAATTTTAATTAATTGTTAAAGTTGTTTTGTGTAAATACCGTTTACATGTACATAAGTACAGCTTGATGATAACCCACGGAAAAACATTTCAACAAACGTGGGAATTTAGGAATTTCGGTTAAATGCGGAGAATTTTCAAGTGGATGGTTATAACAACTCATGTTACGTAAAAGTGAGTAACAGTTAAAGGAGCGAAATTTGTATAGTGGCTCACAGGTAAAATTATCTAGTTGGTTCTACTAACATAATTCACTCAAAATTCCTTTGTTTTTATTTAGGAATCTTTTAAATCAGTGTTTCCAAGCTTATGTAAAAATTCTGAAAATTAATAGAAGTTTGACAAACGGGGTGAAAGTTTGCAGCTTTAAGGCATGAATTTCGAGATCTCCAGTTGCTTACCAACCATACGCGGATAAACAGATGTATAAAACAAATGTCGCGCCTATAAAACTTTTTGAAATACCCAAGGAAATTCCAATAAATTTTTTTAAATATTTTTCAGTAATACAAAATAATTTATTCATTATATAAAACATTTATAGAAACATTAATAAAGGGTAGGAAATATTTATTAATAGTTCAAAATGAAATAAAATAGAATATAATGAAATAAAATACAATACAATTAAATAAAATAAAATAGAATAAAATAAAATAAAAAAGAATAAAAGAAAAAAATAAAAATAAAATAAAATAAAACAAAATATAATAAAATAAAATAAAGTAAAAAAGAATAAAATAAAATTAAAAAATTAAAATAAAATAAAATAAATTAAAATAAAATAAAACAAAATATAATAAAATTAAATAAAATAAGGTAAAACAAAATATAATATAATTAAAAAAAAAAAAAAAAAAATTAAATAAAATGAAACAAAATATAATAAAATAAAATAAAACAAAGTATAATAAAATAAAATAAAAAAGAATAAAATAAACCAAAAAAAAAAATAAAAAAAACTAAACAATATATAATAAAATAAAAAAAAATAAAAAAAAATAAAATTAAAAAAAATAAAATAAAATAAAAAACATAAAACAAAATATAATAAAATAAAATAAAACAAAATATAATAAAATAAAATAAAATAAAGTAAAAAAGAATAAAATAAAATTAAAAAATTAAAACAAAATAAAATAAATTAAAATAAAATATAATAAACTAGCCCTGGCAGCCTTCCACGCCAAATAACCTGGTCACACCAATTAACTCCAAACTGCGGACCAGTTTTCATCCTAGCTTACCATCATCTCTGCCAGCTCACTCATCCTTGACGCTTAGGTACACTGACATCGATTTTGTCCGCCGAAAAAAGTAAACACACTTGTTTCCTTTTTAGTGAACGTCAACCGATGTAAAGCAACATGAACCGATGTAATGAAATGGGGAGTGTCGGCCGATTAAAATCGATAGCCGTTTAAGGGTAGACTTAGGGTGAAATCTCTCTCTCTCTCTATGGCGCGATATACAACAAGTATATCATCATAAACCTCCTAAGAGATTTTTGCGCCAAGCTTCTCTTCCAATTTGTGGTGTGCCGATTTGAATTTTCCCTACAAATTGGTGGGACCTACAGTTTTTTGCCGATTCCGAACGGCATCTACAAAGAAGACGAATTTTTGCTGAGAAGCCTGTCATGGCAGAAATACACTCGGAGAGTTTGCCAAACCACTGCCGAGGGGCGACCACGTTTTGAAAAACTTTTTTCAAATCACTTTTGATGTTACCTGTACCAGGGCTCGAACCATGGACCTTCGGTGTGGTAGGCCGGCAACACTACCTTCACACCACGGCGGCCGGTGAAATCTACCCCGCTAAATTTCTCTCCATACTTGTGGGCTGACTGCAAACCGCCCCAAAATCTTGACTGTAGTCATTATCCTTTCAACTGCATCTGATACAAGAGTTGCACCCTGTGGAAGCATAGACAGTATTAGAAATATTAATATTATTACTAAGAAAAGGCTTAAAACTATGGTAATTTCCTTGTCTTTCAATGAAATATTAATCTTTGACCAAAAACAAAAAATCTTCAAATTTGATTTTGACAGAGAATGTAATTTATGTAAACAGCTGTTTAATTTCCGTTTGTCATGATTTGATTTTCAATTATTAAAATCTTCCTACTTCGATTTTATTTAAAAAAATAATTTAAAGTAAATTTGCTATTATTAGCCATATGTGAGCTTTTTCTGTTTTAATTTTTTTATAAACTTCAAGAACGAACTCTTATAAATCATTTTACTTAAAAAGTTAAATGCAAATGTTTACAAAAAAATCTAGAAAAAACTTATTTTTTAGCTTTTTTTCTTTTCAACTTAAAATATTTCAAATTCTTTTCATATAAGATTTTATAAGAGAACGAGGACGAAAAAGTAGAAATCATGGCTGCATCTTAACCACTTCTGTAAACTCCTAATAAATAAAAATTTTGTAAGCTTAGTATTTATTTCGGAAAGCTTTTAAAAAATTTCTTTTAAAATTAAGAAAAAATTAGAGATGGTATTGGAATTCGATAACAATTTGACAAAAATTTTTTGGTGGCGTTATTTATTGTTTATAGACATCGGGTTTGTAGACAAAATCATATTTTAAATCTGTTAAGCGCTCGACTCCAGACCTGTGAAATTCCCATTAGAATTCAGTAGTCAATTGATTGGATAGCTATTTCAATTATTAATGATTATTTAAATTGTTTTCAGAAATCCGTAATTACTAATTGATTAGAATTAGAAAAAAATTAAAAATCAAAAAAAAAAGAAATCAAGAATAAGTTTTTTAATTACTTTTGATTATTTTTGGTTTTTTGGATATTTTTTTGATTGTTTTGCCGTATAGTTGTAAGAAACATTACAGTTTATTGTAAGCGCATGCTAATGTATATAACAGTTGATTTTGGGAGCTTTTACGAGATGTATTCGTGAACCGTGGCAGCCTCCCTCGTTTGGTGGTTGTATGCAAGCCTAAAACACCGAAGAGCCCTCGTTCAAATACCGGGACCGGGAATATCAAAATGTATGTAAAAAATGGTTTTAAAACAGGGTAGCCTTCCGATTGATTTCTTCCATGAAAAAGCTTCTCAGATAAAAATGCATCTGCTTTACAGGAAAAATTATAAACACTACAAAATTTGAAGAGAAGTTCGGTCTTAATCTCCTCGGAGGTGTATTGAGCCACATTATTATTATAAGTACGTAGTAAACCGAGGCGCTGCAAAAACCGTGGGCCACATCAGTTTTTTACAACCCAATCATTGCGAAGGCTATTAGACTGAGTTGTCAAGAAATATAAAACTAATCATAAAAATAATAAAAGTATGAATTGAAATAAATTGTATATGGTTCCTTTTTCTATTACCAATTCGAATCCCAGAAAATTGATTTCTCGGCTCAGCCTAATGTGTGTGCATGCTTTATAATAAAACACTTGAGAAATGTGAGTGTTAAAAAGTTACTGTCGAATTTGTTCGCCAAATGTTCAACATGTTGAGAACCTTATGTATATTCTTAATCTGTACAAAATTTGTATAAAGAGGAACTTTATATGTACATCGCTCATACATATTTTCATGTACGTGCACATGTTTGTCTGAAACAATACAAAAAATAAACAAAAACAATTAAAACTAATCAAACGTAATCAAATAATTAAAAACAGTTAACAATATTTTTGATAAAAAAAATTTTTTTTGATTTGTCTGGATTGTTTTTAAATCATAAAAAATTATGATTGTTTTTTAAAATAATCATTAAAATCCGAAAACAATAGGTAATCATTCATTAGTATGCTTTTCCAAGAAAATATCAATCAAGCCGGTAATCTTTATGATTATAAATCAGAATTCAATCACTTTGGGAAGCAAACATTTAAGAAAAGCTATTATTACAATTTTGAATTTTACCAATTTCAACAATTTTCGTAAGTGTTAAATCTTCATTGAAACAAGTCAGACGGGGTCTTAGGCATCCTACTGGCAAACTCGGCCACTGACTTGGATTCTAAATATTATAGTGGCTACATTAAGGCGTTTCTTTTTTTCATATAATCCGAACTGTAATAATAGGCCATATTAACTTGTGGTATCAAAGTTAATATGATGTTATCAATTTAAGTTATTTCGATAAAAAGCTCATTAGATTTCCTTCACGTCACATTTATAAGAATTTGCCGCTGCTCCTTTCATATGCAAAATAGTAAGATGGTAACGCATCAATGTGGCGATTGTGTAAAAGCAATGAATTATGAGCACAACTGAAATGATCATCTGTAACAAATGAGGTAAATTTTGTAAATATAACAAGCAAAACAAAAAGCGTAACGAGCAATAAAAAGAACTCCTATGGCAAGGGAAGTGGCAGCTACCATTCCAAATACAGTCGCGAACGAAAGCAACACTCACACGCATCCACCCACCGTAGCACCTGCAAAGCGGAAATCAAACCAACGGAAATGGTGCAGTGTTACACATATGAATGTTGTCCTTATTCTTCGCATCGTTGGAGAAGTGCTTGTAGCCACCAAATCACTGCGTTAACAATGTTGAATGCTTGCTTGTGGCGGCGCGAGTCCATGAGTTAATAAGAAAAGTTACCGTGGCGCTGCGGCGTTGTCTAATAATGTGTCTTGCCATATTTCTTGCAAGTTTTGCTTTATTACTTCTATCTATTTACCTTTCAATTTTTATTTTCCATGCTTTTACCATTAGTTGCTTTTGTGTTTTTTTTGTGTAGCTGCTGATAAGCGAAATGGAAATAAATATTCGTAAAAATTTGAAATTACTTTTCTTCTTGTGCCGCAACAGGGCTTAGTTATGAAAGGACGAGTGTGTGGTTATTTATGACAGTCTGTAGCATATTATTTAGATATGTATATGATAGATATGTAAGTATAATGGTGCATATGAGTTATTATCTCCCGAATACCAAAGGAAGAAACAGTACTGCTCCTTGGAAGTGCTCTTATTTCTTTTTAGTCCAGAAAATGGCGTGAGGCGCATTTAATATTTTAACTTTTCATGGATATATGCAAGGGCGTATAAATTGGGGGGGGATTAAAGAGGTTTGAACATCCCCCCCACCCCGAAATGTTGACACAAGCACGCGGTTTCATACATTTTTAGCACACAGTACTATTTTCAATAAGAGTTGTACTATGTTCGTTTATTCTCATAAATTTGTGCGGATGAAAAAAAATTGCCAAAAATTCCAAAATTTCTTTACCGACTAGAAATTAACACAATGTTATAATAAAATGGCATAAGCTACAAAACTGCATACTCCAAAAAATTGTGAAGATTCTGAAAACTTTGACTGTTTATTCGCCGAATTTTCGCAAACTTTGCACAATTTTTTGCCCTTCCTTTAAAATTTTGCAGTATATGTATGTACATTGGCATAAACTGTTATAGAAAATTTGTAATTTTGTATACCAACAATTCAATTGAATTAACTTTGTAATATATTAACCAAAGAATGTAAAAAGGAATAAAGTAAAAATGGCACTTTCACTTTTTGATGGCTCGACGTCTATGTTTTTCTCGCAAAAACTAATAAAAACACAAGTTTTTTGTTTTGCCAATATATTTCAATTGCCGCCGGAAATCGTCTTCAGGACAAACTAATAACAACAAAAACAATAATGTAATAAATAATTAACATAACTAATAACAAATTATTTTCATACATACATTTATTTACACGGTGTCACTGCTTAACGTGGAGTATCATACTAACTATTTTTTTGATAACAAGTGTCTATACGTCTGCGCTACTCCCTCAACATCAGATCTGTAATTTATTCTCTTTTCTGTCGGTGTGTTGATTATGTGCAGCATTTCTAATATGTATCTCTTCTTGTATTGTTTTTCTTCCTGGAGCGCAGAAGCTTCGACAAAGTTTGGTGAGTGTTCATTGCTTGCACAGTGGGCCATTAGAGCCGTTTTATGGTTTTGTGTTTGATGACAATATTTAAAGTCAGATTTATGTTGCGCTAATCTACTTTTTAATTTTGACTTCGTAGTTCCTACATAAAACTTGTTACAGGGTTCGTTAAGATTACCTTTGCAAGGTATTTTTTTTCCGCGATTGGTATTTTTGATTTGGTATTTGAAAATGTGCTTTAAAGTATTTATCGGTTTGTGTGCTATTTTTATTTTTTCATTGTTGTAGCAATCTGATTTTTTAAGCCGCTCTGACAATTGTGGTACACATACTACTGATTTAAATATCTTCGGCTCGTCTACTACACGATTAGGGGTTTCTGATACCGATTTTCCTATTAAAGAATTTATAATATTATCTGGAAAATCATTATTTTTCAATATCATTCTAATTTGAGTCTTAATTTCTCTGTGGTAAGTGTCGTCAGATATTTTTAACATTCGTCGAATACAGCCTCTCGCTGTATTAATTATCATCGTTTTCGGATGTTTAGAATTATAATTGATGATTCGTCCTGATGCTATAGGTTTCTTATACCACGTTAGCTTTATTTCATTACCATGTCTTATTATAATTGAGTCGTAAACGAGCCGAAGATATTTAAATCAGTAGTATATGTACCACAACTGTCAGAGCGGCTTAAAAAATCAGATTGCTTCAACAATGAAAAAATAAAAATAGCACACAAACCGATAAATACTTTAAAGCACATTTTCAATAATACCAAATCAAAAATACCAATCGCGGAAAAAAAGTAATGTCATATACAAAATACCTTGCAAAGGTAATCTCAACGAACCCTGTAACAAGTTTTATGTAGGAACTACGAAGTCAAAATTAAAAAGTAGATTAGCGCAACATAAATCTGACTTTAAATATTGTCATCAAACACAAAACCATAAAACGGTTCTAATGGCCCACTGTGCAAGCAATAAACACTCACCAAACTTTGACGAAGCTTCTGTGCTCCAGCAAGAAAAACAATACAAGAATACAATACAAGAAATTGCAAGAAAATATCTGTACTCAAACTAGTGTATATGTTTGTTTTATGTTCTTAAATTCAAATTGAACTTGTGATAGTTTTCGTAATTTTTTTGAATAATAATAATAAGTTTAAAGAAAAAAAAATTTGCATGAGAGTTATTATTCCCTTACTTGTAATATATGCTGGCGAAAACAAGCTACGTTTTATTTTAATAATGTGGAACCCTCCCCAAAAAAAACCTGGCTACGGCCTTCATATATCAGCTAGAGGCATTGCGAATGTGCTTCTACTATCCATTGAATGAGTTTTCGAACAAATTTTTAGTTGTACGAGCTTTGAAAACTTCATGGCAGCTTTTGTCAAAAAGGGCACGACTGCGCCACAAAATCCTGTTTTTATTTCAACTGAGAACTCGACATCAACCGAGGTAGCTGATATAGAGTACGATAAGAATGCAGATGAAGTCAGAACTTGACATTGCTCTGCATACTCCTGCAAATTATATCATTCAAAGTGATCCTGAAGACGATGACAGATATTTCTACTGGCGCATTTCACACTTTTTCCGAATTCTTTTGACAACCAACTCGTAACGTTTTGCTCTAAGTCGCTTCTTCAATAACACAGTTTGTCCATAAATATTTGCAGTTGGCCAATTGTGTTGATAAAGATTCCACAGCTTCGGCTTCAGAGCTCTACCTAGTTTCACAATACCGTTATACTCACGCGTTCTTTAAGTACATACCATATGTGAATAGAGGAGAGGGGCAAAAATATGTGAAAAGACGCTGCATTGCTCCAAACAATGTTGCTTCTGTGTGGGCTGAGTGTACTCCTGCCAAACTAAGAGCTTCTGTATGAATACCAGTTTGTTCGTTATGACTTAACTAACTAATTCTGCTGTTTTGATTTTCAGAGCTGGGAAATCACGAAAGATTGACTTCCGCAAGCGATGATCTCTGATTGAAATTTTGGATGGAATTGTTAAAACAGAAGCAAAATGCAAGAAATTTACAGATACGTATTCAGGCGACTTGGACAACCAAGACGTCCAACTTTTATTGAAAGAGTAAAGAAAAACGAAGACGGAATTGGATTTTCGCTTGAATAACTTTTGTCACACATTTCATCAATAGGGAGCGACTTACAAGATATTAGCGACAGCTTTGTAAATAAATGTTAATAAATATACGATATCCATCAAAGAATAATGCTGCAAACAAAAATTGTGATAACACCAAAGATGAGAAGATGAAGAGATGGTGGAAACATTCACCAAATCATCAATTTGAAATAAGCTCTGCTCTGTTGAATCCACAACAAAGGTGATCCTAGACTGCCTAAGATGCAAATGAGGTTCCATGTAGCGTAGTTCAGGAATGACTGAATTCCTCGTTTCAGTACCAGCTCAGACCTGGAAAGTACACTACCAATACGCTAAGTCCTGGAAATGAGCTATGACAAGAGCGGAGACATGCACTATATCTAGATTTCTTATCTTAATTTGACTTCCTATCAAAAAGCTAATAATTGTAAGGCAATGACCCCTTAAATAATAATGCTAATCGTAATGATTATCGGTTTGTTTAATTACATTCTTGAGAATCCATTAAATGGTTGATTACCAATTAGTTTCAATTTTTAATGATTATTTTCTAATTAATTAAAAAAATAATCAAAAAAAAATCATGATTTTCAACGATTATTAAAAAAGAATCAAAAATAATAAGAAATAAACAAAAAAAGGTTGCTTTGATTACCTTTGATTATTTTTGATTTTCTTTTTGATTATTTTTAATTTTTTCACTGCTGTTGTAGTAGCGCAAAAAATATGCATCAACAATACTTCAAAAAAAAAACAAAAATAATCAAAAGTAATTATTATTTTTTTTTTCTCCAATCGTAATCAATTATTAATTGATTTTTCTTCATTACCAATTAAACAGCCTTCTAATTGATTTATTACTATTTACTCATCTAATTTAGCAGGTCTGAAAAATAGCAAACAGCTACGTTAGGCTTTCAAAGGACCTTTCCGAGCATTTTCTGTAATTTTATTTTGGCGGACATAACTACAGCATCAAAATTGTAGAATTGCTAGCGTATGTTGATGATATTGATATCTCTGATCATGAGTTTTGTAAAGTAAAGCCATCTATACACGAACATATATCACGCTCCCTTAATGCGTAGCCCGCTATCATGGACAGGGTCAAAAAAATACGAGATGGCAGTTTGAGTATTGGACAGAAAAGTTTTCAGGAAGATTAAGGGTCCTTACCCTGCCGCCATTGAAGAAATTTAAGAAAGAGCTTTACTTGACCAAAGACCGGTTTATATTGCAGGAAAGTTATCCTATTCCGCTGTTGACTAGACTACGAGTTAAAGATTACATAGCTGCCGACATGTTTTTACTGGTTTGTTGCGGTATCAAGATAAAAGCTGAGGCAGAGTGATTCGAATTTCTAAAGCAGGTCGAGTTCTACGAGATTAATTAGGGATATCGTCGATGGCGTGATCTAATATCGTTGGATGAAATCATCCCCAATGGTATATTGCCAAGGCGAAAGTCTCGACCGATCAGCTCATCGGTGATGATCATCAAATTTAATTTAAGCATCTTTAAAACCAAGCTTAGTTTTTATGAAAAAGGCAATTATGGTTTTGCTTTATTTTACTTTGTATGTGAATAACTCGAATCTGAACTGATGAAATCTAAAGTAGTGAAATATGAAAGCATTTGCTTGATTTAAAAAAAAACAAAAATTAAAGAGATTTAGGCCTTGCTTCTCTACCAATTTGTGGTATGCTGCTTCTAATTTTCTCTAAAAATTGGCAGTCTTATGCCGTCTCCGTACGGCATCTGCAAATCGAGTGAATTTTTGCCGAGAAGCCTTCCAACTAAAATTGTTAATTGTAGAAGTTGCAAATAACATTTAATTTATTGTTACTTATTAATTCTTTTAACAATTATAATTTGCCCAACACTGTAACACACACATTTAGCGGTCAGTTGAGATATATTTCACCGTTAAATACCACCTAGGAAAAATAAGAAGTTACCCAGCCAACCAACAACGGGTAAGAGCGTGGATAAACAATGAGTGCCTCGTACCATGTTGTCTGCATACTTTTAGACACTTTTTCTTTTCTGTACAAATTCCATATAGAATAGTTGGGAAATTAAAATTGATATCGTTCGACAAAATGGGAAAGTGGCTATGATTTTAGCCATTTTCATTTAAAATATAGCAAATTCCACAATAGAAACCGCTAAAAATTCAATTTCGAAGTTTACACAAAGTTCAGGAAATTTAATTAAACTTCAAAACATGGCCATTAAAATCATCAAATTTTTTGGCAGAATTTCTAGAAAATTTTTGAGTACACAGTTTTGTAGACTAGTCAATTTTAGTATAACATTGTGTAAGTTACAACTTGCTCAAAAATTTCCCTGTATTTTCCGAATTTGTTTCGTCAAAGCTGTAGAGTGATTTCTCCCATACAACGCATGAAGAAAAATTAATTTTGTATTGAAAAAAATACCCAACATCCGCAACAAAAAACCTTTTAAAAATTCAGGGAAAATTTTGAGATACTTCTAGCTTGAGCTCTAAAATGTGAATTTTTAAAAATTAAACTTTTCTGAACTTTGTGTAAGCTTTGAAATTTCTTTCTATGTGGTTTCTGTTATGGAATTCGCTATATTTTCAATGAAAATTATTAAAAACACAGCTTCTTCTTATTTCGTCGAGGGGCATCCGATTTGATTTCATTACTGTTATATTGCACACAACTGTATATGAGTTGGTGTTAGTAAAAATTTGTAATTCTTCGGGAATCAGCCCTGCAAAAAATTGTGCAATAAATTCACAAATAGAGTTATGAGCGATTAATACCTATTGTCAACAGTGGGCTATAAATTACTATATATAAGTAAATTTTTATTCGTGTAGCATACTTACATGACCTAAGAGTACCCGTTTGGATAGAAAGTGGATTAGTCCTATTGCACCCGTTCGGGCATAAATAGGTACAATTGGGCCTTCCATAGGACATCCCCAAACAATTGTGCAAAGTCCAGCCCATACAAAGTGATCAGAACTGGCATGCATCCTCCTTTGCGACTCAGCCCGGATGCATTCTAGACTAATCGCATTTTTTACAAAGAGAGTTTTACCAATTTGTGATTGTGTAGTTATCATAGTTCTCACCTGTTGTTGTTGTTAACAGTGCTTCGCCCTGCCCAAAGGGTTCGATCACTCTAAATTGTCATCAGGCTCTTCTAACGGAAGTCCAAAGAAACGCGCAGTTTCCACAGGGTTGGACCAGAGTGATGTAGGTGTTAGAAGAGTAGGTTCGCCTGAACAGGAGAAGAGATGTTTGGTATCATGAGGGGACATACCACATGCAGGACATGTGTTTGGGGTGTTGGGGTTCGGTCTGGATAAGTAAGAGTTTAACCTATTACAATATTCAGAGCGAAGTTGTTGTGCCGGATCTCATCGTAGTGCTTACGAAGATGTCTCCTTATGTCTCTGGGGGGCGGGGCTACATCCAATAGATGTCGCTTTGGATGCAGCGTAGTCAATAACCGGTCGATCAATAGCCTTATATGTAGCAAGCAATGTTTCTTTGTCTTTTACCCAAGTACTGCCGGCCAGTGACTTGAGGATATTATTGCGGCTCTGTATCTTTGAAGTATTGCGGTGGCATGACTAGCGAAGGTGAGGCAGTTGTCAAACGTCACACCCAAGATTTTCGGGCGGTGGACAGTAAGTAGAGGTACTCCGTCTACGTGGACATTTAACTCTTGCCCCATCTGCGCATTCCATGTCGTAAACAGGGTCGCCGTCGATTTAGTCGGAGATAGAGTCAGATTTCGCTCAGTGAAGAAGCTGGAAAGGTCACGGAGGTAACTGTTGATTCTAGTATAGTTCTCACCTCGTCAGGTGTGGTTACCTATGATTGGTAGGGTATACTTTTATACTCACCTCCAATAAAAAATTCGATTACAATAACAAAGCGATTTGTTTTCAATTTTACATTTAAAATTTTTATTTTTAATGGAATTTTTGCAATAAATTGACAAATATTGTATTTTTTTTACAAACTTGAATGTGTTTACTTATTTTAAATATATTTTACAGTATGCTTAAAAACTAAGAAAACAAATAATTTGCCATAATTCAGTATTAAATACATTACACTTGCTTGTTGTTGTTTAATTTATTTTTAAATATTAAATAAAATAATAAATTTACGAATTTGTTACTATGTTTAAAGTTTAATTTCCCTGGTGCTTTTTCGTATGTTTAGGGTGATGGTTTTGTATAGTTGAAACATATTCCTCAAATTGCGTGATAGTTTTGGGATTTTTTGTATTTTAAATATTTTGAGTTCATTACTTTTGTTTTTTCCCTCATGACCTGATTTCTTTGCTGACAGCTTTACTTAACTCCTTACTATATCTTCCTTTGCTTTGGATAGTATCAGTTTTTCAAATTTATTTTCATTTGTAGTTTGGAACTGCACATCTTTGCACCGGTTTTACGATATTTGAAATTTTCAACAAGATTTCCATGGATTTTTATATTTACTTACTGAAGGTTTATTAAACAGTTATCGATAACAAACAAAACCCTCTTTCGATATTTAGTGTATAATGGCTGGTAGATAAAAGTAAACTGTTGCCACTTTTACTCGCAGTGTTTTCAAGGATGCTGTCAAGAGAAGCTGTTTTTGAGAAGTCTTTTTCGAAGCTTTTCTGATATTAGCTGCCTTGGGCCTACCATCTATTAGGTTAGCTGCGATTATGAGGAATTTATTATCAAATTACACAAATACACAGAAAAAAATTGTAGTGAAACTTTGCTCCCAAAAAAACAACGAGAAAATCATTTACCTTCCCAAAATGTGTTGTTGTTGTTTGTTGTTTTTAACTACATAATAAAAAATAGAACTTCCCAAGATATCTTACCCCTGGTATCAAATTAGTGAAACAAGCATTTAACTTTTTAACAAAATAAAAACGCTTAATTTTTGTTTTAACTTTTTTAAATTTAATTTATTTTTAGACTGTCGATATGTGCATTCATACATTAAAATAATTTAAAAAACATTTTATATTTTCGTAATTATTTCTATTTAATTTTTTTTTTCAATTTCATGCTCATAAAGAGTTTTCTGAACTCTTGCAAACAAATTTAATGAAAACAACACTCGAAAACTATTTTGAAAAATTTTGATACTTAATATAAAGATAATCATCGAAGTCTTTGATTACGGTATTTTCTCATTTTAATTATTTAATTATTATATTTATTTTATTTTTTGTAACTTAGTATTTAATACTATGCACTATGTTTTAAATTTGTTTTATGCTATTTAGAAATGCCATCTTTGGTTTTCACTACATTTTAACTACAATGCAATAGCTTAAATTACTTTTTCTTGAATTAATAATTCAAAATTTTATTTTTTTTTGTAAATTTATACAGCTAACAGGAAAGCTTTCAAACAAAAAACTATTAATAAATACAATTGAAGTTCAAAATAGTGTTTCCTATTTACTGTGAATTCATAAAATACACTGGGACTTGTCAAAACTAAAATTGTAATAAACTTTACTTAAGTTCAACATTAAAATGATTTATTTGTCACATATCTTTAATGAAATACTATGTACATATATAGGTATACTAATAGTTAAATTAATGCAATTAATCTAGCAAAATTTATTTACAATGCACTAAATTTATGTGCTTCTAAATGCAAAATTTCATATATCCACAAATAAATCACGCCATCTTCCATAACTTTTGCTAAAAAAAATTACGTTTTTGATATTGTAATTAAACTTAAAATTCAATTCAATACTATGTTGGTGCTACTAAATATTACATATTTTATGGTTTACGCGGAAAAGAATACGCATCCTGAAATTTTAATAATAGTTTTTTTTTTTTTTTTCAAACAACAATCAGTCGCTTTATCACTGGCAATCGAAACTTTTAAAATCTAATACATTTTGCACATTTTTGTTTTCTTACTTCAGTAAAAAGGAAGATTTAATCGCGTTCTTCATATTTACTTACGAAGGAGTTGAGACCTTGCAATTGAGAGCTATCGTAGAGCGACATCTTTAGGCGTTTGCATTTGGCTCGTCGATTCTTAAACCAAAACTGCACATTTTTACTCTCCAAACGTGGAAACTTTTGTCTGGAAAGAAGAGAAAAAAGCACGGATTTATTGAATAAATTTTAAAAGAAAAGTAAATAGCGGATTTTTGTGTGTAATATACGAGTATATAGAGGGCTGAGTGGAAAGCTTCCCCGTCTCAGCAAACGATAGTAAAATGGTGTGTATCAGAATTTGTTTCAAGAAAGACCTAGTTATTTCAGAATGAGTTTCGAAAACGAACTATCTCAACGTAAGTTCAATAGATCTTTAGCTTCAATGTTTACCTTTAAAAACAAAGTGGATCACATCGACGGCTGAGGCTCTATATCAGGCGTGAATTTGTATTAAATTCTTATTGAGATAGGGTGGTTTCGAAACTTGTTCCGCTTTCAACCAAATTTAGAAATAGGGCGAAAAAATTCTGACCTAAGGCCTTTTTCAAGCAAAGTCTGAGATCTGGCTGTTTTTTAGTATCTTAGAGCATACATTGCTAACCGGTTACCAAATCAACAAGGACAAACTGATAATTTGAGTTCAAAGTAGTTAAACTTACCTGTATGGCATTGTATTCAGATCTTCTGTATACTTCAATATCAGATTGTGTGACGGATGCGTATTCATGGCAAACCACTGCTCGAGTTTCGGCACCTCAGTTACTGGATCGATGAAGGTACGATTCCTCTTACGGCGCTCCTCATTTGACATGCTCGATAAATTCAAACCGCCAGTGTTCATAAGCGCATTTGGTGGCATGCCAGCAGCAGCCGCGGCTGCAGCAGCATGATGTGCATGCGGATGATTGGCGGCAGCTTGCCCGAAACCGGGTATATAATGGCTCATATACATGAACGATTGCGAGAACATTGAATTTGGTACCATTGGAAATGGCAAATCTTTGCGTTGTGCCATTGCATTAGCCAAATCGGGCGAAGGTGAGCCGAAGTCATCTAGCTGAGAGACATCATTGTCGTTGTCGTCGTCATCATCGTCCAAATCGAGATCATCATCTTCTTCTTTGGGCGAAGTCATTTTAGGTGAGCAGCTTAGTTGGGTTGGTGCATTGACAGTAGCGCCGGATGGCGCATTGTTGTTATTGTTATGGCTATTGTTATTACTACTATTATTGTTACTGGCATTGATCATGCTATTATTGTTGCTGCTGTTGATGCTCGCGTTATTGTTGTCATTGGTATTAATGTGTTCTGTGTTGTTTTGTTGATTGCTAGTTGTATTTACATTGGAGTTGTCACCTTGTGCATCTTCAATTTGGGACTCGTTTTGTTTGCCCTGCGCCTGCGCCTCCTCCTCCTCTTTATAGCTGCGCGAAGATGAGGGTATCGCCTGATTGAGCGCACCATTTAACAACGCCTGAGATGCGGATTCCTCTTTTACCGAAGCTTCAGCACCAACCACATCACAGCGATTGTCGCCAAGCTCCATATTTCCCTCGCCACCCTCGTATGGCGAGTTGCGATTGCGTTCGTGCGTTGTAAGAGACAGCGGTAGTTGTGGTGAGCCTGGTCGGCTATTGTCTTCATCCATATCATCGGAATGCTGTGACATTGTGTCGACATCTTCCGATTTCAAACTGAGCGGACTCTTGAGGTAGTCATGCGACATAGCTAAATTGATGTTGCTACTATTCAGCTGTTGACTACCACCGCTGCTGCTTGAACTTTGACCCATCTGACCGTGCTGGTTTAATACAAATCCATTTAAACTGGGATGACCCAGCGCAGCCAAACCGCCACGCATCTCGGCACGTTTTTGAGCGGCGCGTGCATTCTTAAACCAATACACCACATTGTTGACATCAAGAGGCTTGCGACCACGACGTGATTCCAATGCATTCAACTGCACGACATAAGTCTGTATTTGTTGACGTGATGGATGTGGATTCTCTTGAAACCATTTTTGTAATTTTGGTAATTCCATTTCTGGATCGAAACTGGTACGCATGCGTGTCTTTTGATTTGGATATTGTGAATGTGGATGATGATGATGATGGTGATGCATGGATGGATGCATAGCTGGGTGTACAAGCATATTGGGATGATGTGGATTGGGTGCAACTTGTGTACCATGATGTGCAGCATCATTCATTAGGAGTGTTTCGCGACTCGCGCTGAGGCCAGGCATATTGTTACCAGGCACATTACCTACACCGGAGGCAGCATGTAGTCCGGCTTGTGCTGCTGCTGCAGCGGCAGCGGCCGCGGCAACAGCTGCCGAACCTACTGGAAAATCCATTTCGTTGGGCACTGACGTCGGCGCAGCTAGGAACGGTAACATTTTTGGTGTAATATTTGATTGTGGTGTGAGTTGTTGTGACCACCATTGGTCGAATTTACGACGTAGTTCGTCGGAGATCTCTCCTGCGGGAAAAGTATAGGGATTTTGGTAGGACGAACGGCAAAGTTGTGACAGTGTCATCTATGTATGATAAAGAGAATAATGAAAGGTTGTTAATAACCAATTTTCTGGGTAATATTAGAGTTGAATTTATTACAAAGCATGTGAAATCAAAAACTCTTCATATTCAATTTGGAAGTGATTTTATCAGTTCCTAATTAAGCCTTAAAAAGTCACAATTTTTGATATTTATTTAAAGGTTGCTGGTTTGAGGGTTAGCAACGGGGTTTATATGCTGAAAGCGGACAGAAGCATCTACCGACTCAGTGTGGTGGTCGTATAGTACAGCCCGTGTTAGCTTATTTTTATATTTTCAACAAGCTGATGTCATTGCGTTATCGAGACCTCTGACCGTTTTTTCCAAAGTTGTCTAAATATAATCCTCAAAGTCGCAATTTCGTGGACGATAAGTACACAAACGATCCAATATATTGTAATGTTCGCAATGACTAAACTTAAATAGTGATATACGTCTGTATCTAAAGTATATATAATTTTTACAAAAACACATGTTAATACCCTGCTTAAAGCTTAGTAACAAAGAGACAGTGCAATGCCATCAGCAATCATCTAAGAGCTTTTAGACAACAAACGCACCATAGGAAAATAGCATTACCTCTACCAAACTAGATGCATCTACGCGAATGTGTGTGTGTGTGGCCTGGTAGTAAATCACACGTACAGCAATATTCTCAAACAAACCGCACTAATTCTTCACTAATATCAGAACTCTGCTAGCCTTACCTCAGCTCCATACGTATATTGGTAATCATAATTCGCTTTGTTTTCCAACTAACATAAATTTTCCCAACCAATTCTTTCATTAGCTAAGTGTCTGCCATAAAAATCACGGTACAATGTGATTAAACTTTTCAAGGGTTATGGGATTTTATTTCGTTGTTTATACAAATCGGTTGGCGTGATTGCAAGACTTTAAATCACTTCAAATTTCAAATTGTTGTTCAATGCGATGACAGTTGATATCAGGCAAAATGGTGGGTATTATTAATTTGTAAAAATATTTTATTTTTTTCTTAAGTTTCTTTTACCAATTAATACCTTTAATTCGTCATGTGAGCATATGCTTGAGTGTCGCGTAAAAATATGGATTTTACTTGATTTAGTTTGATATGATTTTGCCATCAGTGAGGCAAAGGCCACAATCACAACAGTAGATAACAACAAGTAAGAAGTGGATAGTCTTTGGCTGTGCAGAAAGCCTGTTGCCTTTAATGAATTTGGGTAAACTATAAAAACGTCGAATTACTGATTAGTAGGTACATAAGTAGGAGAGAACATGAATATACATTTTTAACGGAGTTAGTGTATATTTGAAAACAAGTCTCAGTTAGCGTATTTTCAAAGCGGAAAGTGATATATTGCTATCATCCTCCCAGAAAACTACGCAAAGGTAGTCGCCATTGTTATCATTTTTTTTTTAAACAAATTTCAGAAACACCCATTCCGTCAATATCGGTGGAAACAAGCCCTATTCCAGAATTCTTTTTAAAGCCATGTTACTCTAACGTACATCCTCTATATTCTCTGCTGCAATAAAGCATTTTTTTAGAAATATTTCAAAAATACCGTTTTCGAGCCGGTATGTGAAGTACTGTGTTCTTACACTCAGCTCAAAAACGCCTCTCTCTCAGAATTGATTCAAAAACTACATATATACGCCATACATTTTCAGTTAAGAAAGGCCGTTTTTGAACACAGTTGAGATATGGCGCCCACAAAGCATATTCTACAATCTGGTATTTTTGAAAAAGCTTTAAAATAGAACGTTTTTAAAAATATACTGATAAAAGGCAGTTTTGATCGGCTAGCTTAATAGGGTTAACCTTTTTACAGTGGTAGAGTGCAGGCCTACCATAAAGAAGGTTTTAAATTCAAGTCTCAGTGCAGGTACCATCATATTATCAGAAATGTGCCACCAAAGTATTTTTACTAGAGTTTTGTTGAAATTCAAACACAAAACTTTATTCGTTTTTATTTATTTGCTTTTCCTATTCTATGTTTGGCCTTCCGCTTTTCTCTTTTTTGTTTACTTTCCTTTCTACAATATTTAATAATAAAGTTTGTGTTTTTACATATTTTTGTAAGTTTTTCGATCTCAAGACCAGCGATAATAATTATAAAAAAAAAAATTTTTATTCTATTTTATTTTATTTTAATTTATTTTATTTTATTTTATTTTATATTATTTTATTTTATTGTATTGCATTTAATTTAAAATAAAGGTAATCACATAGATTGATAAAATGAAATTAAGTCCTGTGTTGAGTATTCTGAACGCAAAGTAATATTATAACAACTGACTAAATCAGAGATTTATACTGAAAACCAACTATAGCTGGCCAATGAGTTACATGCTATAGTGTTACAGTCCTAGCAGTTCTAATAAATGATGAAGAGTTCGAATCTTGTCCAGGTTTTTCTAAAAAGTAGATTTATTTACATTCAAACAGAGACGGCGGGTGCATGCTCGACTCTGTTAGTCCTTCTCTTCATTTCGATTCTCTGCCTATTTCGTTTTCCTCTGGTACAAATATCGTACCAAGGGTAATGTACCATTTCATGTTCATGAAAGGTATACAGAACTTAAAAACAATCACACCAGATAACAGTAATAGGTAAAATATATGTTTATATTTTTTTGGTTGTATAATTATTTTTCTTGGTTTTTCTCTTTTGATCGCTAGCTAAAGACAAGTGGACATTGGTTAAGCTTCTAAGATGTACACAATCATAAATAAATATATGTGGACAATGCCATAAACGGATATACGTATGTATGTACATGTATTGGACATTGTATAAAAATAGGTGTTGGGTAATTTCTATCGATATCGGCCACTATCTGATATGAAAGTCACACTAAACACTTAAGCCACATTTGGCATTACGCAGAGGGCTTTATAAAAAACTTATTATATACGAGTAACTATATTTTGTCATTGCATATGTTGACGTGTTCTGATTTAGTCGCGGGTTTAGCGGTAAATAAATGATACGTGACAAACTCTATCTGATATATATGTTGTACTGGGGTATATTTTTTTCAGAAAATGTATAAATTTGAAGATTTGAAGGTTAAAATATCAATTGAACTGTGAGCAAATCTTTGTTAGTACTATTTTTGTTTAACTTCAAACAATAAACCAAGCAATCCGTGACTTTGGAAGACTTTTGATTGTCAACTAGAAAACCCGACCACGCTTTGCAGCGCCTCAGAACTTATAATGGACTAAGCCAGATTTTATTATATTATATTTTATTATATCATATATATCCGAATATGAAACTTAATCACAGCACCAATAACAATAATACCAATATTGTACTAACACATTTTGGGTCACCCTGGTCCACATAGTGGTCGATAACTCCGAAACCGATAAAGTTATCGAAATGAGGGATATCTTAAATTTTAAGTTAGGCTTTTATTAATTCAACCGGGATTCAATTCTATCCAGTAGGTTTTGAGTGATACAAGCCCAATTATACAGACAGACGACAACAATTCTAAAAACTGTTGATTTGATTTTGTTGTATCAAAAATTATCCCTCCTGTAACTATTTTATTATAAGCAGAGATCACTGGACAGATTTTGGAACTAACACTACTGAGGGGAGGTTAATCAGAACCAACTAAAGTAAGAACTATGGAGTAGTATTCAGATTGTATTGCCTTTTTTAATAATTGGCTAAGACACATTTGTGTTGAGAGATTTTTTTGTTGGAAACTTCATGCTTTATGTTGAGAATTTACTATACACATTTCTTTCGTAAGCTCGAATGTTCATACATACATACCTACAAACCAATACACATCGATAAGGAGGAGGAATATTGCGTGCATTAGCAAAAACGTTGTAATCCCTCTCTTAAACCCATTATCAAAGCATGGAAAATCGAGAAATATTTGAATACCACCAATTAAGTAAATGTACCTATCAACTTACATAAATCTAAACATACACACAAAAACTTAAAAATATCATGTTAATTAGTTCTTCTTTATGTATTCACTTTGAACTTAAATTAAGTGCACCAAAATCGGTTTATCTCGTAACAACGAAACTGAAGAAATGATTATTTTATGTGTCACTAATCGGTTTATTGTCGTATAGCTCGTTCGCTTAAGGAACTCATACTCCTAACTCATCAGATATCCACCCTAAATAACTTATAAATATAAATATAGACTTTTTACTGGTAATGAATTGCATGTGTATGGCTTTCAATTTAGCGCTAAACCGCTGTTGAATCAATTGAAGATTGCTACTAACGTAGTTAATGGTGACAGTGAAAAGTTTTCATGAAAGGAGTAGAAATTTGCATCTTAGTAGGTATGTATGCACACAAATACGCACATTGTCTGCCATTATCTCTTTGTCATTAGTATCTTTTTCATCTCGTAACGCCAGGTAACCTTAGAAATCATTGTAAACCACATTAACAATTTTTAGTTTACTAATATGTGCGTTTAAGTCTTGTTGGTTGGTTTAGTAAAAACTAGTAGTGAACTGTGCTAAAGGGTTATTGATGCGCCATGAACATATTTGCCAAAATCTATGAAATTTCGGACTAAAAATGCGGGATTTAATAATGTGTAGGGACTAGTAGTGGGACTATTTTTGAATAACATTCGATTAAATACTGGCGGCCGCCGTGGTGTGAAGGTAGTGTTGCCGGCCTACCACACCGAAGGTCCATGGTTCGAGCCCTGGTACAGGTAACATCAAAAGTGATTTGAAAAAAGTTTTTCAAAACGGGGTCGCCCCTCGGCAGTGGTTTGGCAAACTCTCCGAGTGTATTTCTGCCATGACAGGCTTCTCAGCAAAAAATTCGTCTCCTTTGTAGATGCCGTTCGGAGTCGGCAAAAAACTGTAGGTCCCACCAATTTGTAGGGAAAAATTCAAATCGGCACACCACAAATTGGAAGAGAAGCTTGGCGCAAAAATCTCTTAGGAGGTTTATGATGATATACCTGTTGTATATCGCGCCATAGATAGATAGAAATACTATTTGAATAAACGAATAAAAATATTCGTTTCAAAAAATTCGAATAATTTATCCGTTTTTTCGAATAGTATTATACGAATATTGGTATTCGAATAATTGTATTGAAATGCGAGATATGTCGGAAGCGGAATTAACTGTCTTCATCGCTTGAGCATGCATTCACGTTTTGTATGTATGTATGTTTGCATGTACAAATATCTACATAGGCTTTAGTGATATTTGTTTAACTATTTGAATAGTACTATTCGAATAATACTATTCGAATAATAGTAGAAATTATTCGAATAAATATTATTAGAATTATTTATAGCCTTCGAATAAATTGATTTTTTATGCGAATAATTTTTATTTAATATCTATGCATATGTAAGAGCTTAATTTAAAAAACCAAATTGACCGTTTTATCCACAATTTGGCTGCTAATTAAAATGGGTTCCACTTGCCTAACATTTTTTTTATATTGAAAGTAACAAAAAAGTATGCAAACCACACAAAATAAACCAACACGAGAATAAAAATTTGGTTACTAGCAAGCAAGCGACTAGTTCATATTTGATTTCCAAAGAAAGTTTAAAATTCTAAAAACAAATTTAAGATTGTTGTTTTATTTTTACGTTACTGAGCGCCTACTTTGATAACAAATTTTCCATCTGTACCAATTTTGAGTAAAGTAATGCACAACGAACTTGAAAAAGCATGAAATGAAGCAAAGGTCAAATGTTTTATTTCTGAACACCTTAAATATATTTCAGTAACAACTCAAATGAAAAGGAATAAGCCAAATGTGTTGCAGAAAAAGAATATGTAGTAAGATTGAAAATAAAAATATTTCAAATGTTTAACACAGACCTGTTAAATTTGATTAGTAACTAGTAATAAATTAATTAGACGGCTTTTATAATTGGTAATGATTATTTTAATTAAAAAATAATAATCAAAAAAAAGTTGTTTGATTACTTAACCCTTTCGCCCCTACTGGGACAATATGTGTATAACTTTTATTTTTCTTCCAATCATGCATTGAAATATTCCCAATTAAAGCGCACAGTTTTCTTTGTTGAGTAATAAATCGATCTCGTTAGTATTGAAAAAAATTTCCTGCTAATCGAATGTTTGGCAAAGACAAGTCGCAAACTTTAATCAGCCGCGCGTTGTATTTCAATGTAAAACGTCCAACTAGCAGCTTTTTTTTCCAGGAAATTCCTCGTGCTTGAAGTTTCGAGTGTGGCTAAAGATTATGGGTCCAAAATTCTTAAGAAATTGAGGTGATAAATGTAAGTTTTTTATAATTATAACTACATTGGGACATATAATCCCAATAACATATTTGAGTGGGATAATAACATCCCAATATTGGTTTATACTTGTAGATGTCTAGAAGGAGGAAATTTGATGAGCATGAAATTGAGAAATATTTTGTAGATGACGGGAGTAATGATATGGGCGATGACTTTAGTGCATCCGATTCTAGCTATGTATCATCAAATGATAATGACGAAGATGTGGAAGACCCTCTAGCACAAGCTATATACAATGATGAATCTTCGCCTTGATTCGCTGGAGAATATTGAGGATCAACTAATCGGCAATAAATGTAGTTGGACAACTTTTAACAACGGAGTCATTTTTGAACCAAGATATAAAATGCCCATAGAAAAAGATGCTGAAGTTCCTATTGGATTCCCTCATTGCGCTACAGAGCTCGACGTTTTTCGGAAAATATTCCCAAAAAGCCTACTTACACATAAACAGTCACGCGTTGTATTTTAATGTGAAAATGTTGGAAAAAACTATATTTTAAAATTTGTATGATAGGTGTGGTTAGCGCCTGGATAATATTGATGCACCGTCAAATTCCCTCATTCATTTTTTTGTGCCCTTAGCCAAGTCGATGATAACTGAAGGTATAAAATACAAAATGCTAACAACACGTCAATGTGGTGGAAGACCCGCAAAGCGATCACGAGCGGAACGTCTTAATAAAGGCTCATCATCTCCCTATTGAACAGCCTTCTCGTCGTCGATGCGTACATTGTACCTCACCAAATAAGGAAACCAGGACTAAATATGTTTGTTCAGGGTGCAACAACGCTTTATGTTTCAAATGTTTTGCTTCATTTCACAAATTAATTAAATTTGTAAAAGAAAAATCAATAAAATGTGAATTTTTTAGTTTTTTATTAAAAGTTGTTATTCAATTTCCTTGGTCCTTTGAGCATTATTGGGATAATAGTAAAGATCTCGTACATTTAAGGTTTGCCAAACATCTTATATTTGTGTCATATTACAGTATTTGCTGTCGTAATAATGAAAAACCCTCCAGGTTTCGAAAAAAAATACAGGGGTGAAAGGGTTACATTTTTTTGCAGTTTTTTTTTGATTATTTTTTATTTTTTTCAGTATTGTTGATGGGAATATTTGTGTGCTTCTATGTACGACAATACTAAAAAAAATTAAAAACAATCAAAAGGAATCAAAACAACTTTTTTATTGATTGTCTTTGATTTTTTTAATAATCGTAAAAAATCATGATTTATTTTGATTCTTTTTTTAATTAATTGGATAATAAGCATTAAAAATTTAAAGTAATTGGTAATCAATCATTAACTGGATTCCCAAAAAAAAAATAATCAAACCGGTAATCATTACGATTAGTAATCATTATTTAACACAAAATTTACGGTGTGCGTTTATACATAAATGGTTGAGCTGTTAGTATTTTGAAAGTAAAATAAAATTAAAATATTGAGAAAAGAGAAAAGTGGAAGCACTTACAGTTAAAAATATATTTTTAAGCTTACCGTAGCCACAAGTGCCCTCAGAAGATATACCAATTATATTAAAACTAATTCGAAAAGGATTTAATCTAGGGTCTATGAAGTTATAGGGTCTTGAGTATATAAAAACCTCTATTATTTATTTCTTTTACAAAATTTTCGCTTAAAACAATTGTAGCCCGATCTATAAAAAAAACAGAAATTTTGCAAAGCTTACTGATAGCTCACAAAAACAAATCAAACTTCAAAAAATGCTGATCAAATGTTTCTAACTTTTTAACATGGGGCAAATCATGTAAGTTACGTAAAGCATTATATAATAGCAATTAAATACCGGTCACCGTAGTGACTTAAGGCTCTTATATTATACAAAATTGAGTTACGCTGCGTTTTACATAACGAACTTATAAATGTTTTCAATCGGTTCTTAACAAAACTCGGAAATTGTGTTAAAAATATTTCCAAAGGGAGTTTTTACAGATCATTCTTGCAGGAGATTTATTTAATAGTTGTAAATATGAAAACTAAAATTTTATATTATGCTGCACTCACCTCATCGAGTGGACAACCGGTGGAACGTAACACTGTATGCGATTGTAAAACGAGCAATTTCAATAATTTATCTTTAATTTCACCGAATGATGATGGTTTGGAGCGCAATATGACTATACGTAATGTGATCACGGATGTGAGTTCACCAATAATGTCACTCACGGGCACCACGGGATTATCGGAGATCATTTCAAGCGGTATAGCTTTCCAATTTTTAATCATAATTGAACCTGCAGAGAGATAAAGAATAAAGAATTGTTTATGAATAAATTGAGCTTGAAGTATACTTTTGTAGTTGTATTTCAATTTCAACGCTTCTCACCTCTTGCCGTATTGGCAGCTTCTTGTGAATAGCCAAGCCGTTGTAAAGCCGTTTGCACCAACTCCGACCACGGTGTGGCAGCGGCCATAATCACATAACTATCTGTTTCGATATTTGTGCGTCTTTTCCATGGACTACGCGAATCAATGGCGAGTGAAGCCTGCAATGAGTGCACCGATTCGACAACGCAATGCAATGGCAGCGATTTTGCTGCAAGTAGAAGGAAGCATACACAATTTATGAGAAGAGAGTTGAAGGTGAAAATATATTACAAAATGCTTTGGAAAAAATAAATAAATTACGAAATATTTTTTTACGATTTGTTGAGCTCATTTCCTGTCTGATCTTTCTTAATAAAAAAAAAAAGCTGATAAATATGTAATCTTTTGTTACTTTGTCTGACAAAATGTGCTACAGCCTTTACGATAGATTCAGATATTTGATAACATTTCTATTTATATATATGTAGCTGAAATTTATTATTATTGACGCTAGTTACTACCCGAGTTATTACGCATGCCGGACACTTATACCTTCTTGTAGCCACATCTTTTTGTTAATATACTTGCCAGCTGGAATGGGCGTTTTCAAAAATTTAAGTGACGAGTGACGAAACAAAAACAAATAAAAATTTATTTTTTATTCAAAAAGATTTGAGTGATGAGTGAAGTATTATTGGTTAATCAAAAAAATTTGAATAAAAAACAAAATTAAAAGTTTTATCAAGGCGAATTCACTTAGAGGTGGTCTCATAAGAACATATGAGCTGTGGCTTCTTCTGTCAAAATAAAAAAATTCTATGCAATCTAACAGAAGAAGCCGCCAAAGGAAAAACAAAGTATGTGTGTGTATACAGCAACAAATTCGCCGTGATATCACCTGGTATAAATTCGCTTGGATTTTTATTCAAGCTTTTGAAAATGAAAAATAACACATCGAGATACAACAAAATTATGCCCGTATTTGCATATAAATATAATGTGAATTTATAAAGATTTTTTCGGTTATTTCTGTATAAATTGAGATTCACTGAGTTGATTGGATGCAAGTTTGGGACCATTGCTAGACAAAATAAGGATTTTGGCGGGATTCCTTCGATGTTTTCGGGGTAGTTATAGGTACCATTTTGTGACTTTTTCAGTGTGATTTCGGGACATATGCTAAATTGTGTTGTGGGCTTTACCGGGTCATTTCGGTGTTGTTTTCGGGACTATTTTGGAATCATTACGATACTTTTTTGGAGTAATTTCTCTGAAAAAGTCCCACAAAGATCCCTAAAATAATTCAAATATGACCCAAAAAAAGTCTTAATACAGGGTGTTTTTTTTACAGGTTTGTTTTTCGAATAGAGATAAAACTGGCATTTTGTGGTCAAATCTGGCAACTCTAATGTCATTTATGTTCAGTTTGGTTTGCCATTTCATCATGAACAGGTTGATAAAAGAACAACGCTTGCAAATCGTGCAAATTTATTTCGAAAATAATGGTTCAGTTCGCGAAGTTTACCGTGAGCTCCGTCCATTTTATGGTCGACATAATCGTCCATCAGAGCAATTAATTCGGTTAACCATGGATCGTTTTCGCACTACGTTTACTCTATGTGATAATACGCATCCGCAGAGACGTCGAACAGTGCGCACCGAAGAAACAATTGCCGCTGTAGAGCAAAGTGTTGAAGAGGACCCGAATGAATCGATTCGCCACCGTGCACAGCAATTGGAGCTTTGTCCATCAACTTTATGGAAGATTTTGCGCAAAGATCTTGGCTTGCGACCTTACAAGATCCAGCTTGTGCAAGAATTAAAGCCGCGAGACCATGCAATGCGTCGTGATTTTGGTGTATGGGCCGAAAATGAGATTGATTTCGATGCTGATTTTAATCGCAAAATTTTGTTCAGTGATGAGGCTCATTTTTGGTTGAATGGCTACGTCAACAAGCAAAATTGCCGCATTTGGAGGGAAGAGAATCCACATGAGACCCTTGAAACGCCATTACATCCACAAAAACTGACTGTTTGGTGTGCTCTATGGGCTGGTGGAGTCATTGGGCCATACTTCTTCCGCAATAATGCTGGAGAGGCAGCTACCGTTAATGGAGACCGGTATAGAGCCATGATAACCGACTATTTTGTTCCCGAATTGGATGGCATGAATGTGGATGAGTTGTGGTTCCAACAAGACGGCGCTACATGCCACACAGCGCACGTCACAATCGATTTATTGAAGGAAACATTCGATGAGCGCATAATTTCGCGGAATGGACCTGTCAATTGGCCACCAAGGTCGTGTGATTTGACACCATTGGATTATTTTCTTTGGGGATATGTGAAGTCGCTCGTCTACACCAACAAACCAGAAACGTTAGGGGAATTGGAAGCCAACATTCGTGGCGTTATTGCCGACATACGGCCCCATATGCTCGAAAAAGTGGTTGAAAATTGTACCTGTAGAATTTGCTTTATTCGAGCCAGCCGCGCCGGCCACATGCCCAAAATCATATTTAAACATTAATGGCATAAAATTATCCTTCCAATAAAGCCAAATTGATGGACCTTAAACGATTTTCTTGTGTTTTATTTCAATTCGAAGTTCTATACCCCTAAAAAAACACCCTTTATAATCCATCAATCAATTGCGAAATAGTACTGAAAAAATTAAAAAACTATCCATAAAACTTTCCCGAAATCACCCTGAAAACCACCAAGTAGTCCTTAAGTAGACTTATTTTGTGCAGCAACCATTCCAAAATTGACTCAAATAAACTCAGTGAATCTCAATTTATACAGAAATAACCAAAAAATCTTTACAAATACGCATTATGTCTATATGCACATACGGGTATAATTTTGCTGTATCTCGATGTGTTATTTTTCATTTCCAAAAGCTTGAATAAAAATTGAAATGTTATTTTTTATTAAAAATTTCTTGAATAACTAATAATATTTCACACATCACTCAAATTTTTTTGAATAACAAATAAAATTAAATTTTTTATTTTAAAAGTTTTTTATTCAAAGTGACCCAACCCTGCTTGGCAAATACCTCTGATAAGTCCTAAAATAGAATATTTGGAAATTATTTTACCAGTTTGTGGTTTTCACTTTTTATATGCAACTCCTACAGCCGGATTCTTTATTAATTACTTAAACCATTCCCTGCATACCGGTTGTAAGAGGCGACTAAAATGCACAAAGGTAATGACGTGCAACACGATGGTTGATTTACAGTTATGATGCCTCTCACCTCTCATTACCTATCTTCTCGTTCATTACGGAAGGAAAGGTGACATGACCTAGAAGGTTGCACTGGTCATACCAAATCGCTTCCGCGATAGTCGGGCATGTACCGCAAGAGGGTATGGTAGCGTACCGTGTCATATCCGGCAAAGAACTGTCCCTCTTCGACAACACTCCCCAAAATCTTCGTAGTTACTATTAACAACAACAGAAACCGTTCCCTGCTGTATAACAATCAAAATATTCCTCAGTTGATTGGACTCTATCCTCACATCAAATGTATTACTTTCAGCGAATGATTTACCCACTTCTCTTATATTCATTTCAAAATTACTAATTCCTCTTAATAGAATATCCATCTTTCATCTGCGCACAGCTAAGCCGTAATCTCTTACCATCCACAGCGTTCTTAATGACCTTATCAATGAAAAGTTGCTCACGCATAAATAAATCCTGTGACAACTGGCTGTGTGCGTCCCTAAGCCAAACAAGAACAACAAAACGAATTTGTTTAAAGTTAACGTTTGCGTATTGCCCATAAGGCCACACTTTTCCGGCACAAATTCAGACGCAAATCAATTGCAACTGTTGCTGATAAGAGGACAAGTTAAACCACCCTCTCAATTGACGTCAACCACAACACAACTTTGCTACTTACAGTTAGACGCGTGCCATCTTACTGTCTGTGTATGTGTGCGTTTGTGGGTGTGTGCCTGTAAAGTATGGATTTCATTTCAAATTGTGTTTAGCAGATTCGTTGGAGTCGTGGATTAAATTTATTTCTCTGACTTTTAGTTTTTTATCTCGTTTTTTGATTTCTTTTTCTTTGGTTACAACTTCATTACTGTCATTCACTCTGCGCGTATCGAACGATTATGAATTATATTTTGTATTTTCATTCAATAAAGCCACAGCTACTTAAAGCTGACTGATCTGGTGGTTGTTGGAATACACCAAATGCAATGCATTCTTTATCCTATTGGTTTTTGCTAAACATCTTGTTAATGATTTCAAATATGACATGTTAGTGGAAGGGGACTATTATAGGAACTTAGGTCTGCACTGGTGCGTCTTTGGTACATTTAAAATCGCTATTAGCTCGCTTTGAATTAATTGTGAATACGAAAAGTACAGTAAATTTAACAAGGGGATTCGTTAAGCAGCGCTCAATGCATTTAATTTCACGCTGCAAGTTCTATATTGCTTTGTGGGGTTCACAATTTCTAAACAAATGATAACATTAGCCCTTTTTTTATTTGCAAGCACTAAGCGACTTATGAATAAAATAATAAAACTAAAAATTTTTCTAAATTTTAAATTTCTTTTCAAACTCAAATGTGTACTTGTCGCTTGCTAGATAGCAACCAGAATTGTGAACGCATAACATTTATTATGCTTCCAATTCAAAAATGTGTTTAAGCGAGCAGAAAAAAGTGCAACTGGCATCGAAATGACGAATAAAAACGGCCATTTTAACACGGCGATGTGTGTGCATTATATACGAGGTGTGTTCAAAAAGTATCGCGAATTTTGTGTTTTTTCAAAAATTATTTATTTATTCATGAATATCTATTTTGTCCCCTTCAAAGTAATCCCCATGAGATATTATACACTTGTGCCAACGGTTTTTCCAATCTTCGAAGCACTTCAAAAAATCAGTTTTTTGTATCTTATTCAGCTCCTCCTTCGATGCCGTCTTTATCTCGTCAAGAGAAGCGTAACGTCGTCCTTTCATGGGCCTCTTCAGTTTAGGGAACAAGAAAAAGTCACAGGGGGCCAGATCTGGGGAATACGGTGGCTGCGGCATCATTAGTGTGTTGTTTTTGGCCAAAAAGTCGCGCACAAGCAACGATGCGTGAGCAAGGGCGTTATCGTGGTGCAAAAGCCAATTTTTGTTCTTCTTTGCACATCTTCTCGGCCTTCTGAGAACATTTTGTACCACCGATAAACGTTGCTTCGGTCCAAGGTAGCTTCTCCGTATGCCACAGTCAACATTCGGAATGCATCCGCGCACTTAATTTCGTTTTTCACACAAAATTTGATACAGGTTCTTTGATCCATTTTTTTGAATAGGTAAAAATCGAAGACGATCCAAAACACGTGCAAGCAAAGCAGCTGTCAACAATTAACTGAACATTCAAAATGGCCGAGCTTGTCGGCATAAGTGAGAGACATGAGTACCAACATAAAGCCATAAAAAATTCGAAATTCGAATATACGTAACCAGCGAAAATTCAAAATTCGCGATACTTTTTGAACACACCTCGTATATTAACTCAAAAACAGTTGCCAAAGCGAAAGCTGTAGTTTTTGTTACTTTCGACTGTTTGTCTATATGTTTGCACGCGCATCACTTACAAACTAATTTATAGAATTCAATATACTTTTCACCAAAGTATTGCTAAAGGTCTAACTTTGAGTTAAGGTGTTTGTAAAGCTTATTATTTTAACAAGGTTACAGGGGTAGGCTCAAAATCGCTTGATGCATACAGTGATATTGTAAATTGTAAGAAATTATAATTGAAATGTGTCTACGTTGGTCGGTTTAAAGCATCTAAAGCCAAATAAACAATTTTCAGAACTATATATTTTCTTTTATATATGTATGTGCGTGTGTTTGCACCCTAATCACTAAATAACCAATGCCTTGAATATATTTTCAAAGTTATTTTAGCTATTGCCGCTTTTGTTAGGAGCGTTGTAAAGCTCCGCAACCTTAAACATCAAGTCCTTCTACAAATTTAGTTTTTATATCATACGTTTAAAAGGTACGATAGAAAAACATTAGTAAATTTCACATTCAACTTCTTGTTGATTCATGCAACTTCAGTAGTCTAATAAGTTGGTAGTCAGCCAACTTTGAATCAACATCTCGTGCAACTGAAATTGATTTCAAAGTTGACTAATGTAAACAGCTCTTTACAGTCAAAACAGAAACAAATAAATTGCAATTACGTTTATTTTTCTAAACTCAGCCATTTGTATAAAAGAGAGGTATATACATTAGGGTGATTCATTTTGGCATTTTTTTTGGTTTGGGTGCTCAAGGATCTACATGTAAGAGAATCTAAACAATCTTCAAAATTGATATTAATTTTAAATACATGCAATTTTAATCTTAAAGTTAAAAAAATATTTTTTTTTTACATTTCGAATGCTTAGCCGGGTTTTGCAACATTGTGAATCGGTTTTATGGATCTTGTGTGGAGTTTCACACACTTCAAAATTGCTTCGGAATTTTACCATGTATCTTTTACTGGTTGACAAGTAGAAGAGGTCAAAATAAATTTTTTTTTACTTTATTAACACTGTTGTAGTTTTTTCAACTTTGTTCATCCGAAAGTCGGACGACAGGTCATTTCTATACAATTTGGATATGCTGATTTCAATGGTGTTTACCGTTTTGCAAGTTAGCTAAAAAATAATAATTGTTTCCTTTAAAAACCCTGAAACCCCCAAAGTCTCAAGGGAAAAAATTTTCAAACGGTATTTAGCTAAAAATATTATTTTGTACTTTTGAGACTTTTGGGGTTTCATGGGGTTTTTTAAGGAAGTTGGGGTCTTAGCTAACTTGGCAAAACTGTAAAAACCATTGAACTCAGCGTATCCAAGTTATCTAGAAATTATCTATGTAGTGTCTGTCGGATGTATATAGACTTCCAGTTATAAACCAAAAGAAATGAGTATTAAACTCTTTTACAGTTTTTTTTTCCGCCATACTTAAAAATAATTTCAATATGATGGAAAAACAATTGTATTTATTTTGAAAAAAAAAAACCTTTTTTTAATTAAATTTTTTTGGTGCTATCCCGCAAAATGAAACCACTATAATTAAAAAAAAGAAAATATTTTTTTTGTTCCAGTCTAATGAGTGTACATAAATTCAAAAACAATGCAGCCACGCATTTTAGCTCATTATGAAAATAATTTTTTTTCACGTTTTTAAGTCGGCTTAATAAATTTACGTACTTACACTAAAATACAAAAGAATTGTTAATCCTGACGCACACACACATTCTTAACTTAACACATAAACACAAATACAAACATAGCGTGCAAATTTACACATAATCTGTATAGCCGTCAATTCAATTTCGAGCATATTTTCCTTGTTTTGATACTGGGCTTTGGGCCAAAAAAAAGCTGAACCTATACGCACGCATGCATGTATGTTTGTAGTTGTATATGTATGTAGGTAAATTAAAAGTGTGTGCGTGTAATTCAGCACCGCTGAGTGGCTGCGTAAAATCCGCTTTTGTTAAAACCTCAAATCATGGTCGAGGATAATGGATTTAATGAGTTTATTATTGGTGGCCAACGCCAAGCGTTCGTCCAGCATAACGATTGCTAGCACATAAGCTCACCATATACGAAATCAACTTGCAGGTGCATATAAAGTTAGGGAAGGTGGGTAGGGTTTAATACGCATTTGCGTATGTTGATAAACCCTGCAGGGAGAGGAAAGCTCTGCAGGAAATATGAACATTTTTTATGCATTAAACCAGTGAACGCTTAACTAAGTTAAGTCGAGTTTTTCACTTTTTCAGTTTCACCATATAACTTAACTAAGTCACAACTTAGTCAGCTTGCCAGCTGACTTATTCTCGACTAAGTCAGTGTTGCTGTCGTTCAAAACCTAAATGTCAGTAATGCTCCTAATTTGTTTTGTACAATGTCCCAGCCGGAAAATTCGTCAAGCATGACTTTAACGGCGTATGCGTAGATGCATGTGAACGCTTTTTTTCTAGCATGCAACCATTACGAAACTATCGTTTAATTAAGCGCTAAATTTAGTACCTTCCAACTAAAGAGAAATGGGTGTAAGATCAATACATTCCTTCGTAAATGGCCATACATGCCCATTTCGCACTGGGGTATTGGGATGCGCAGAGTTGTCTGGTATGAAAAAATACTACTATGCATAAAACAGCTGATCGGGTTGTTGTGCTCAAAATTATTTAAGTCGCTCAGTTGGTGAAACCCAAAATTAAGTTAGTCTCGAATCTGTGCTAACTTAAGTCACGACTTAGTTTTAGTCTTAGTCGCGTTGGTGAAACCGGCCCTTAGGCTTTGAAAATAATGGTCTTAACCTTAAAGGAAACATTAACAATTATAAATGTAGAGCAAGAGATATAGTACTATTATGTGAGGCTGTATGAGGAAAACCTCGATAAAGCTCTCTTACACGTGCCTTGCTACGGAATGAGCTGATGGTCAATTGGTGTTAATTTCAAGAAAAATCTGTCAGGTTTTTTTGCTCCCTTAAAAAATACCTTGTTATGATTGAACAGGACGCCACTATCTACAAAATCAGCCATTTTGCAGAGCGCCAGGTTACCTAGGTCAAGAGATAAAATTCAGGAGGGTAACATTTTTTATTGAAAAGAAGACGCCATTAATTTTATTAGGCGCTGTGATATGTTGAGTGTGTGCTGGTTAAGTGTCAAGATTTAAAACTGCTCAGCTACAAGGAAAACCTCTTCGGCTAAGTAACTTAAGGATTAAAACAAATATATTTTATTGAAAGTAGAAAGATTCAATTGAATTGTAAATGGTAAATATATATTCATGAAATTATTATTGATTAAGTGAGGATAGTCTTGATTATTTAATGCTACAAAGCGAGTCAGAATATCATATGTGCTGGAGTGAGAGTTATAATTGTGGCATAAACATCGGAAACGCTGATTTATTTTAAAATTGGTTCAACACCGTTTCAGGACGAGAGGTTTAAAACGTCTTGATGGACGAGAAGGAACGTTAAAGTCCACTTCGCTCAACAGAAATGGGCTGAAGATTAACCCATTCAATAATTTAATCATAAATATGACTCCAAGTATTTCCCTGCGACTGGAAAGGGTGGGAAGATTAATAAGTTTCAAGCGATTAGTATAGGGGGAAAGATTATAGAAAGAATCGTCTGAAAGATCTCGTAACGTGAAAAGTGAGAATTGTTTTTGAACCGATTCAATTCGATCTACGTGAACCTGTTAACTAGGATTCGAAATAATTGAGTCGTGTTCTAGAAAACATTTTTTTTTTACAGTCACTTAGTTGAAAGAAAAGCTCGGTCTAAATCTTCTTCACGTGCACGAGTATGTAATTCGTTAGCAGCGTTTCTCTTGCGGGGTTCCGGCACGCACCCAAAAATTAGCACATATGTACATCTAGATTTTTAGATTTCTTGACAAGCAATTTTTTATCTTTAGTAAAAAATACATTTTTATAATATAAAGTATCCTATGTTAATTCCGGTGCCTCCAAGGATATGTGTACCAAGTTTCAGGACGATCATTTGAGTAGTTTTAGCGTGAAAGGGTAACAAATAAACTAACGTACACATTTTTAGTATTAGTTCGGATGCAGTAGATATGCTACTTAAATTTACTAAAGTACATTATCGTAATAACATAACAACAACATTACCATAGTAGCATAGCAAAACATGGGCCCATTTGTCTAACGAAAGTGCAAACAACATACAATAGCCGCACTTGCCTCAAACATAATAATCACTACTACACACATACATACATCCACCTATGCTAAATATGGCCTGTGGGTGCATCAAAACAGAAAAAAAATGCTTATAAAATAAATAGAAAACGCGAAATAGGCTCACAGGCGTGGTAACGAGTTATTAGTGGCTAACAATGCCCACCCCTTGAAGCTTTAGATCAAAACTTTGTTATGTTTGCCTACGCCTGCAATTAAGTCCTTTTTTGTTCGGCTTTCAGCCTGTTGCTGCTGTTAATATGACCGCTACTTCATTAAAGTGCACGCATGTATGTCAATATTGACATTTGGGCACAAACGTTAACGCAATGAGTTTAGGTGGGCCTTTGCAAAATTTTTTTGTTTGCTTGCGGGTTTCTAAGTATATGATGACTCTTAATATGTCTGTTGGGCAAAAATTTAATACAAAGCATCCTTATGATTTTGACCACTAATAATTATGTTATTGGCTATGATAATAATGAGGTTGCTTTAATTTATTAAATTTGTTTAACTGTAATTTGGCTATTTTTATTGAATATGCAAGCAAGAGGGGAGTATGCCAGTTAGATATGGACTTGAGCAAAACTTTAAACAAAAGTAGACATTTTCCGAATTATAAGAGGGGCATATTAAAGGTAACTTTTGGCCAACAGTGCGTAAAAGCAACGTCTAAGATTTGACATCTTACAACGGTATTGGACTAGTCTACTTTTCGTGCTTGCTAAAATATGAATAATATCATCCATACAATGCACCATCAAACATTACTCAAGCGCCCAGCTAGCTAAGCACATGGAAATAGGGTTGTGAATAAATAATCGGTTTTTATTTTTTCTTATTAAAAATGAGACCGAAAAATTTCTAAATATTTTACTCTCATTGTTTTGTACCTAATATTTTCACTGTAATGAAATATTCAAGGCTATTGAAACTGTAATAATTCGAATATAAGTTAATAAATTCTCTTTAACGTCGATTTGGTTATAATTTTATTTCTATTATAAGTATCTATTATTATTCATAACATATTTTACTAATAAATACATAGAACGGGCATTTTTCGTATAAAAATCGTTTTATTCGTTCGTCACCAAAAATGGATATCCCCGACCACTTTTTTGGTATCACAAATTTCGAAAAAAGGCAGGAGGTATTATAAGCCAGCAAATAATAAAAAAACAAGAGTTGAGGTGATGGGAGAAGGGGGAGGAAAAGGGAATGGAAATGGTAAAAAGAAGGGGAAGATAAAGCGGGAGAAGAAGGAAAGAGGAAAAAGAAGAAGTAGCAGAATAAAAATGGGAATCGGAATATGAAGCGTGAAGAAAAGGGGAAGACGAACGGAATATAATTCGAAGAATAAGAAAACCCGGCTTCGCCTCGTTGCGTCTCAGAACATAGTTCGATTTTGTTCATCTACCCATCTACCTGTTGAGATATGGCACTTAATCACATCGCTTATTGCAGAACTCATTAGCACCTTTCGTTTGATACCCGTATTGTACTAAGATATTTTGGGTCACCTATATTTATATTTCCATTAGAGAATTGCTTGGATCTTTCAATCAATAATTCATATTGTTATGATTAAAATTGGAAAAAAAATAAAGATTAAAAACTTCGAAAACAACCAAATATATCAAAAACTAGCATTTACCGCGGCTCCGCTCGCATCAAAGAAATAAGCAAAATAACTAAGCTTCTTTTGAAAACAGCCCACATTCAAAACGACGACTGCTAACGACAACGCCGAAAAACCGAAGCTTGACGATAATTGCCGCCAAGCACCGGCGACATGATAACAATGAAAGCGGCAACGACAGTTCTGCATTAGCTCAAACAACAGCATAAAAATTTAGAAAAAAGTATTGCATGTGTAAAAAAAACATAAAACTAGTCAATTTCAACACATATTTAAAGCAATTTGCAAATATTTTTGATTTAATTCACAAAAAGAAAAAAGGACGCCACGACCGTCGCTGTCAAATTAGAAATAGATCTAATCTGCCGACAGCGGCATTCATGGTTGATTGCCGCTTTGTCGTGTCGTGCCCAAAAAATTCCTCCACATAAGAACATGTGTAAAAATAATTTGACAGATGCCGCAACGTCGTTGTCGCCTTGAATCTGTTTTCCCTAAATGACAGAAAAAGTACGGAAAACGGAAAATAAAATTGGTATTGTATGTATAGCAAGGCGAATTCATTTCTTTTGATCTGACATTTCTGAACATGCTAAATTCGCCTTGCTCTCACCTTATATGAATTCGCCTTGATGTATAGCAACTAAACTTATTAAAATCATAGCAATTAGTTTTTAAAAGTATTTTTGTAGATATGGCGATGAATTTTTTAGTCACGTTTTGACCGATAACTCAGTTATCGATTATCTTATATAACGAAACATAGAATTATCGGTTAGTTTATTGAAATATCGAGAAGTCCATATGAATCTTTGGCCTTTCCGTTTCGTGTCATATCCATATTTAATGCAAATTTAGAGGTTTCAGGGCTTTTACATTTTGACCGATAGCTCAGTTATCGATTAATTTATCAAAATATTGCAATGTCCAAACGAAACCTGTGGCCTTCCCCTTGCGTTTGATACCAATATTGTATGCAAAATTTAGGCGTTTTGGAGCAACCACATACGGACCGATAACTCAGTTATCGGTGAATTGATCGAAATATTGCAGAGTCCCAAGGAATCCTGTGGCCTTCCCCTTTCGTTTGATACCCATATTGTATGCAAATTCAGGGGTTTTAGGATAACCACATTCTGACCGATAAATCAGCTATCGATTAATTGATAGAAATATTGCAGAGTCCAAAAGAATCCTGTGACCTTCCCCTTTCGTTTGATACCCATATTGTATGCAAATTCAGGGGTTTTGGAGCAACCACATTCTGACCGATAACTCAGTTATCGATTAATTGATCGAAATATTGCAGAGTCCTAAGGAATCCTGTGGCCTTCCCCTTTCGTTTGATACCCATATTGTATGCAAATGCAGGGTCCAAAAGAATACTGTGGCCTTCCCCATTCGTTTGATACCCATATTGTATGCAAATTCACGGGTTTTTGGGCAACCACATTCTGACCGATAACTCAGTTATAGATTAATTTATCGAAATATTGCAAAGTCCAAAAGAATACTGTGGCCTTCCCCTTTCGTTCAATACCCATATTGTATGCACATTTTAAGGTTTTAGGGCACCAAATTGCATAAATTTATTGGATAAAATAAATTTTTGGGTTAGTTGGGTCACATTAGTGCCCATAACTCCATAACCATGTGAGGTATTGAGATTTCATGAAACTTGTTACCTATCCGAGATATCGGGAAATAAGTGTGCAAAATTTCGTACAGATCGGTGCTGTAGTTTGGGCGTGAAAACATTTCAAACACACTCACTCACAAACTTACGCATTTACGAGTATAATATAAGTAAGATTGTTTGCCCTCCGCGTTTAGTTTTGTCCGCAATGATTATTTAAAAACAAAAAACCATAAAAGCAACCAAAAATGAAGAAAATTAACCAAACAATCAAAAGTAATAAAAAAATTTTTTTTTTTATTATTTTTGGTGTTTCATGGTTCTTTTTTTTTGATAATTTTTGATTCTTTATGGTTTTTTTTAAATAATCAGTAAAAAAATATATTAATTAGTAATCAGTTTCTTGCAATTCAATTCTTTTCAAAAAAAAAGCAACCAAACTGGCAATCATTACAATTAGTAATCATTTCTTAACAGGTCTGGTGCACACATTGGTCGATAACTCGTAGAGTCATACAAATAAGTGATATCTTAAATAATTGTAAACTAGACATATGGTAGTGCAACAGCGAAAAGTGCACTCAATTCCATTCAGCTGTTCTTGAGTGATGCTCGCACATACAGACAAGCAGACAAAAATTCTAAAAACTGTTGCTTTGCATTCTGTTAGCGCAATAGTGAACTCTCCTATAAATTCTTGTTGAGTATATGCAATGTACAGACATCGACTTGTTACAATTTTATAAAATGTGGAGTGAGGGGCGCTTCCTTGCTATCAGAGAACTAAAATGGATCGCCCTTGATACGCTTCGCAATATTATCGATGTTTATTGCAAATTCCATATAAAGTATGTACATAGTTAAGTCCATAATATTGGTAAATAATCATTGATAAAACGCATCAAAAATTATATATTACAAAAAATAATATTCAATTAACATATTTTGCGGGTGGCTTTCATATTATTTTTGTACACAAATGAATTGTGGAAAATCAGAAAAAAAAGGAAAAAAAAAATTTAAAATAGGCTTATGATTGCCTTTGATAGATGTGCGTGAGTAAAATTAGTATGGAAGTATAGCAAACGAGATGCGTATCCTTTGCATTACACATATACAAGGTGGCGCAAAAGTAAGCTTCCGATGTTCAGCATATCGGTTGTGGCACGTGCAGTGTGTGCTGTTGCACCGTCTTGTTGGAACCACATGTTTTCCAATCCCAATTCATCAAGTTGCGGCAAAAAGAACTCGTTGATCATTGCTCTGTAGCGCTCACCATTCACAGTAACCGTTTGGCCCCGACCGGTTATTGGTCAAATAAATAGTCAGCAATATTCCGCGTTCTGGAGCAGTGTAGCGTAACATTGTTTATTAACGTGTATTGCGCATGTGTTTACTACACAAATGTCTTTAGGGCCAATCGCAAAATTTATAGCATTTTCTGATAGGAGGATTACTTTTGCGCCACCTTGTACAAATGGCACTTTCACAAGAACATTTGCAATTTCGCTAGCATATCGTATGCTAACTGCTGGTGATATGAATACCCCATAGTCGAACCAACTAATTGTAAACTACATTATGAACAGCAATGCTAATTTGTCAACCATATAAGCAGCTGCTATATCACATATGGGATGTTAATGTCTAGATTTCAATTTTAGTTCGATAATAAGTGAAAATAATTAAAATACCTCCGAGAATGTGGAATAATTACTCTGGCCACAGGGGAGATCATAGGTTCGAGCTTTGCTGCTGCAAACTTCATATTTAAAACAATAAGTTCTATTGGCATTTTTTTCAACAAAAGTTTGCATATTTCTGGTACTAATTTGCACTAAATTAAACAACTCCACTTGGAGTTTAGTTTGCTGTCAGACCAATTCCTTGTTGCTCTGCAGGGTATAAGGATGAATGTATGTATGGGCATGTGAGCGTACTTTTCGCTATAATTTCGGCCACTTAAATCCATTTTTCTCTTTTTCATCAAATTACTACAGCTCAAATAGCCACTGCAATTGGATTTTTGTTGGTTAAACATTTAATAATTGGAATAATTAATAATAGTATTACGTGCGTTAAGCTCATTAGCACTGCCACGTCACCATAACGCTCCAATGAGTTGAGCAAAAATAAAGAATTAAAGGCAATCAAATTACCAATACGTTAAGCAATTATACACACAAACATATGTAGGTATTAATATACGTAACATATGTGCAAATGTGCCCTGCTTGGAAATCACAACTGGTGTCCGTAGTTTCTGGGCAGTACTGCAGCTCCAATGCCCAGGTGTTGTAACTATGCCTTCACTCTACTTTGCTCATTTGTACTAACTCTTACTTTGTCACGCCATCTTCCATCTTTTTTTGCTCTTTATCGATATTTTTCTCTCCCAAAATCCCCTTCCTATTGTTCTACTTCTTATTTCTCCTTCGCCTCATTCTCTGCCTCCATGCTTTACTTTTCACGCATCTATTCCTAGTCATATTGCTATTTCTTTGTTGCTTTTCCTTTTGCACCCCTATTCCCTTTACTACACATATACTCCTTCCTCTTCCTCTCCCTTTTTCTCTCTATTCCTGTTACTTTCTCGCGTTTACTCTCCCTCTGTCTTTGAAACAATGATTCGCCCTGCTTAGTTGTCATTCTCCTTATATAATCTTTCCCTATAGCAGGATACAATTCAGCGCTAGAACTTTTCCCTACAGGGCTAGAGTTAAATGCAGCCTTAATCACTATATGATTTACATTTAAATCAACACTGCACTTGCTGCTTTTTTAGCTCTTGTTGGTGCTATTTATGTTTTTATACACACAAATAAATCGCACCAGTTTTACCCAGTTGCAAATGACAAATGCGGTGCTATAAAAGGTGCACGTATTGAGTGAAGATTTACTGTAGACAGTATAACTGATAATAGCTTAAGTTATACAATTCCTTTTGGGAAATATAAAGTGTTTAAATTAAGACACTTGATAGTATTAATGTGTTAACGTCCAAAGAATGGACAGGTTGAAGAGTTTTTTGAGGATTTAAGAATTGCGTAGAAGAAATATCTTACTTGCTAGGTCAGACTGGGATTAAGTACTCAGTTTTGAAGCACAATTCTTGAGGTAGAACTGAGCTCTCAACAAGCTTACTAAGGTAGTTAGTACCGTCTGCAACCTTATTAGTTTTTTACTAATAGGTTTGTTGAAAAATTTCAAGCATCGTATAGCTATAATCGGTTAAATTTTCCCATTAAAGTCAAAAATAATAATTGAATAATAATTATTATCAAACTTACAAAATATTCAAAATATGCAAAATAAATAGTAAGTAAAGACAATACACAAATTAATTTCATTAAGTGGAAAAAAACAGAAACTTAATTTTCTCAAACATAAAATTTTTTTCTAATTCGATTTTTGCGTTTTTATCAAATTTCCAAAGTACGTAAAACCAGAAAGCCATACCAATGTAAAGGGCTGTATTCATCTAAATTTTGTTGCTTCAAAGATCCGAAAACTAAGTCTGAGCAATGATAGACGTGTAAAAATATTTCTTAAAAAAAAAATATATATATATATTTGGCGCGATATACATTCGAGGAGCTTAAGGCCGAGCTTCTTTACTAATTTGTGGTGTGCTGCTTCTAATTTTTTTTTACAAATTGGCGGGGCAGATAAATTTTTGCTGAGAAGCCTTCCACTCTATTCAATTAAAAAGCTTTTAATTATTAATTAAAAATGATAATTAAAAAATAAAAACAAAAATAATTTTTATAAAAATTCAAAAAGTGAGAAATTATTATTCTTGGCATTGAGCTCGTTTCATAAATACTTGAAAATGTACAGGCCGTAAATCAACAAAAATTGTTGGTATAGAAAAGCAATAAATAAATATTATTTATTATATTCGATAATTCAAAACTATACCTATGGATTTTGCTTTGTTATTTATGAAATTACTTTCGTTGCAAAAAACCATATTCAAAATTCCATTATTTGTTATATATTTTGAGATCAAACAGCTTCTCAAAAAATTTCTTTACTCTCTCAAACTTAACTGTTGGAGAAAAGCGAATAAAAATCGCGGGACTCATCCCGGCACTGTAAACTAAGATCCCGAAAGTTCCAGTATTGTTACATTTTGAAAAATTTGCATGCCTAGAGCACGCATAACAGAAATTTTAAATTTCGTATTGTAAAACTTCGATTCTGATTCTTGGAATGTCTAATTTGTGAGCGACTACTTTAGTAGCCCTATTTTTTACACGCATATACTCTTACCCCATATTCATAAAAGATAAAAAAGGTTTATAAAGCTCTTATAATTCAAAATTTGTATAGAAATGTCACTTTAAAAATCTTTATAAGCCAATTTTATTTTTTATGAATATTTTTCTAGAGTACTAAGCACACAAGTGTATCTGCTACTATGAAACAGTGGAGGTTGAAGTCAATACTTCAAAATTTAAAATTTAGTTTTCTCCCCATTTTGGAAACTGTTTTACCGACTTTTAGTAATCTGTTTTAACATCCCTTAATAATAACCAAAACGGCACCAGAGTTTTTATACTTCGGTTGTATATGCATATTTGTGACTACTTTTACATACGAACTTAAGACAATCTTAGGTGAACAGGGATAATTTCTTAGTTACACAAAAAGCTATTGCCAAAACTAAACAAAACACTAATGAATGTAAGAAAATGCTTAGTTGGCGTTAAGTGGCCCTCAGTGTTTATGTTGTGTGTATGCGGAAAATATTAAGACAAAAACTGACTGACCAGTGAACGTCTTTATCCCATAACAACCACATTCCTTAAAGTATACGAAAAGAGCAATGGAAAAGGGTAAAATGCGGAGGATTAATTGTTAGGGGTTGACCAAGAAAACTTTTACAGATTCACAAATACTCAAGAGAGCACTTATGTGCTTATAAGCTAATACTTAAGTAATATATTTTTTATTGCTTCATAACATTTGTTTATTATTTATTTATAAACAAGTTAAGAAAAGAGCAATGCAAATGGTTAAGTTATGTTGGAAGGATTTCGTAGTTTGTAAGAGTGAGTTTATTTGCTATTTTCATTTCAAATCAGTTTACTAGAGCATAAAAATGCAAAACTTATAAGCATAAGAATTTACTTATCAGTGGTCGAACAGTAGGAAGCTAATGCTACTGACCGGATATTAACGATAAAAACTTAAGACATAACGGATATTTCAACGTCAAAGTGCCAATTATAAAAAAAATACTTGAAAAACTATGAATAGTTCCCAGCAAACATTGGGAATCAGAATTTAGTGCACAATCGAATGCTCTCTATAGGCTCAGTTAGGAATTACAATAGGCGCATTTTCCTTTTCCTCTGATCTGTCGATTTAAGCATGATTTCTTATGTCACTTTAGACGCAATATGAGCCATATGTAATAAATATTGTTAATATATAATTTTCGGCAGTAAGTGGATACCAAAAAGAGTGCTTTATGAATTACACAACTTTTCGGCATCGGAAAGTATGCCCGAATCTGTGTCTGAGAAAATTTGATCAATTGGGAGGAAGTTGTCGAAATACAATTCCTAAAACTTTTTGGTAGTAAATTCCAAACAGTTTAGTTAAATATTCCAATTTTTAATTTCCTTTTTTTGAAATGAATAAATTTAAAAAATATTTATTACAAAATTGCTGGGTAAAAGGAACAATCTTGGCACAAGTCTCATAATTTTCTTCACATCAATGATCATACTCATTTGGGACACTTAAATCATAACTGCTTCTAGCATGTTTGTGGGGTTAAATCACCTTAAATATATGGGTAAATAAGCTTAATTTTGTGGGAGAGATTTCAAACAAACGCCGTAAAACTGGAGAGGTAGCATTTGCATAAGCGCTTAATTTCTTAATTTTCTGGACACTTCACTAATCCGTCTTTGAAGATTGGTCGGTTGTTAAGGATTTAACCCACATCAAAAATATTAACAATTTTATGAGTAATTTTCTCAAAACTTGTTATTGCTCACTTGTTTAAAAACTAACTTAAATACTACTTTGTAACTTCATGGGTTCTTTTTTTAATTTTTCTTAAACTATCTTGCAGTCTTACGCAAATCTTTGCCACATCCTTGTACTTTATATTGTTGTTTGTTTTTAACATCAACTTCATTTTCGGCTGAGACTTAATTCATGCATTTTAATTTATAATTCCATAGCTTAAAATTGCTACTCAAACCTTTGTCTGTTATGATCGTAGACAAGTGTTATGTGCTAACATACTATATGCTTTTGAGCTTGTATGTATATACATCTTAAAATTTGCAAGTGTAATGTTGTTGGTCGAAATCAGCACATACGGACATATATACATTGCTTCACACTTTTACGAGCTCCGATTAACACTGTTACTCCACAAACGCCTCATATGACAGCGCCCATCAGCTGGCATTAATCGTTGCATTTGAATGAATTTTTGGAAGTTTCTTTATTGCTTAGCTAACGTTGTTGTTGTTACTTAACCTCTTCATACAATACTTTCTTGCTTGACAGAGTACAAAGTGAAATTAAAAGTCCTTATCGGTGCTTTAAGTTTGTGTGTGTGGGTGGTTGTGTTTTTAAGAAAGTTTGAAAGAAACTATAAAATCCTTGTAAGTTCATGCGTATTAAGCTGATGCTTTTGAACTTACAGAGCTTCCGCTTCAGCTGTTGACGTCCCTTCAACGGTGAGCACTTGTTATGCATATGTAGTAGTTGTTTCGCGACTACGAGTACTCAATTAACTAGTATTGCAATTTTCAGTTCCAAGAGGAGTACGATATTTGAACCGGTTTCAGCTCGTTTAGCAACTCAGAATCAGTTCAAAATAATTTACTTATGAAACTGATTAAAATAGCGTTCCGGTTGCAGTATCGGGTTTGTAACATATTTCGGTTTCGGTTTGGTCCCGATTTCGTTTTAAAAAAATAATAAGGTTTGTAAACAAAAAAATTTAATAAGTTTAATACTTGGCACCAAAATTCAAATGGTTAAATTAGGTCTGACTTTTTACAATTTTTTTTAAAGTCAGTTCACTCGCTAAATCTCTAATCCTGCTTTTATTTTACAAACCATTTGTTAATCGCGATTTGACCTCGATAACAAAAATCCTAAAACGGAAATACATTTTTTTATTTTTGTAAATAGTAATTGGCAGAAAACCAAAAACTTACCGTGCATCGATCGAAAACAGGGAGCGTGATACATAGTATTTCTCGGCAGAATAGCCCTCTGCAAATACCTCTGGAGAGAATTAAAAAATAAATTTTCTCATTTAAAAATCCAGTAAAAAATTTAAAAAAAAATTAAAACCGTTTGGTACCAGTACCGCCGTTTGAAACGGCTACGGTTAATTTACTGAGAATTTGAATATACTACTTGAATTTGCTTGTACGCACAGCAAAAATCGAGGCTATATCTAAAAGTAGTATGTGTTAAATTTGATTAGAAAAAATTTCATTTCCTTTGATAGTTACTTAGCGATGCGGGTACAAACATTTAGACATAAATCGCTTTCTCAGCGCCGATTTACACATACAATAGAGAAAGAGCGAGCAATTGGTTTGAAGTAGGCATTAAACGAAGAAGCTGAGCTTGATGAGTACAATACTACCTACACATACTAGTACATATAAGACACATACTAACACATTGAGACTTCTCTTTTCACCAATCACTGATTTGAATTCATAAATATGTATTTAGCTATCAATCAAACTGAACTTATTGTGCCACACTGCGTATACTCAAATGCCTCCGTTCTTTTACGCGTACGCGGACACACCCTCCTAATAAATATTTAATATCGCCAATTAATAGCCGTCAATAGAAAAAACTTGATCTACAACAATTATAAGGTGTAATACAAGACATTGTTTCTTTAGCACAAATTGACGGAAAAGAACTTATTAAAATTATAATTGATTACAAATTACTGGCATTTTAAGGTGTTAATTGAATTCTTAACGGTAGAAAAAACAATGTTAAAATGCGCAATGTGCTAGCGAGTGCCCACCTACAAGGATGGAGACAAAAGAAATGTGTTGGGAAAGAGCATAGAAGAAGCAGAAGAAGAATATACAAAGAGATACCCAGCTATTTGGGAGCTGTTATTACAACATTTTATAGTGTAAGTCTAAATATAAATTTGGCCTTAGCCATTTACTCTGAATTTGATATTGAATACCCAAACTTGCTTGATGAAACTAATCTTAACCTTAACTGTTGAAACTTGCAATAAGAACCTAAACTAAATATCTCGGGTATGAGAGAGAGAAGATTCTTCGAGATCATGGCATAGTAAAACAGGTAATAGCACGGTGGCCATATTGAAAATTGATCTTCTAAAACGTCCAAACAGCATAGTACATGTTAAAGTGTAAACAACACAGTTGAAAGAAAGTTTGACAGCTTAAAGAAAATTAAATAGAAAAATATCATGAGTTTATATTACCTGTATTGGTATGCCATGTTCGAGATATTTATGATTATGATCATTATATTGTGATTTATGATTTATGATCACGAAAAATATTTACTAATAGGCATATACATCTCCATTTGCAATTACCGAACACACCCATCGGTAGTTGCATTATAATCCATAAAATTATTTGGCAGCACTGCTCGTCAAATGTCAGATAAACAGTTATTTCTTTACGAAGTCGAGCAGTGTGCATACACTCATACATTTCCCCTTGTGTAAGCTTTATAGAGGGCGAGTAGTTTTTTTAAAGTTATTTTATTTGTATATTTTATTATTTATATTATATTATTGGTTTAGAAAGGAAAACGGGAAGAGAGGAGCACATGTTTAATAGGAACCCTTTCACTAATATTTATTTAAATTATTTGTTCTATGTAGAACGGGGGGTGCGGGGCACGTTTACACCATTGGGGGCGAGCACTATTGGCTCTGAGGCATTACGCGGGATTGGCTTCCTCATTTGCGCTGTGAAAAACCCCGCTTTGGGATTACAAAACATAAACTACAGGGTGGCGCAAAAGTAATCCTCCTATCAGAAAATGCTATAAATTTTGCGATTGGCCCCTAAAGTCAGTTCTGTTTTGACATTTGTGTAGTAAACACATGCGAAATACACGTTAATAAACAATGTTACGCTACACTTCTCCAGAACGCGGAATATTGCTGACTATTTATTTGACCAATAATCGGTCGGGGCCAAACGGTTACTGTGAATGGTGAGCGCTACAGAGCAATGATCAACGAGTTCTTTTTGCCGCAACTTGATGAATTGGGATTGGAAAACATGTGCTTCCAACAAGACGGTGCAACAGCACACACTGCACGTGCCACAACCGATATGCTGAACATCGGAAGCTTACTTTTGCGCCACCTTGTATATCTTCGAAATATCTTATAAGCTAGTTGCGAATTACAAGAGAGTGCAGCGCAAATGAAATAAACGAAAAAAATAATAATAGCTTATGTCGCTTAAACACCCCTGTTGATGTTTCGTTTAGTATTAAGGGTTGATAAAACAGATTGCTTGAAGTCGGTAAAACAGTTTTTAAAATGCATAGAAAACTCAATGTAAAACTTGGAAGAACTGATGTTATCTGCCTGTGCGTGCTAAAAACATAACTAATGAGTTGTACAAGGTTTACGCAGACATCGACATGCTTCAGCAAATTTGGGTTCAGTGGTAAGGTTGGCTGATGAGGCGGCTCTGTGATTATTCCAGAGAAAGGTCCTTCGAAATATTTGTGAACCCCTATGCGTTGGCGACGGCGAGTACCAAAAAAGATTTAATGATGAGCTGTATGAGCGCTGCCTAGACGCCGAGGCAGCTTCGCTGGCTAGGCTACGTTGTGGAAATTAACGAAGATGCTCCGGCCAAAAAGGTATTCTTACGGCACCCGGCGGTGGAAGCAGAGAAAGAAGGAAATCACCACTCCGATCGAAGGACCAAGTGGAGACCGATTTGCGATCGGACGGTATCTCCAATTAGCTATGTTGGACGGTGAAAATCTCCCAGGTGGTTAGATGACCATTTAAAGAAAGAAGCAGAAATAAAGTAAGGTTGACCTGGCCATGTTAAGCGTATGAATGAAGATGTGGTATCCCAGAAGATGTGATATTCCACCCTCTTCAAGCAGTTAACCAACCCTTCTCATGACAGGAAGATAGATGATGAGCTCCTCACCAAAAATCCCCACGATTGAAAAAGCGTACCACCATCCAACTATACCGAAATTAGGCACAATCCGCCTAGTTGTTTAAACTGGGAGGTGAAGGCTTTGTTGAAAAGCGTACATCATTTCTTAAGCGAAGCATGGGCGGGCGAGCACATACAACCAGATTGTCACTTAAATGTGATCTGCCAATTCATAAGAAAGGCGGTACCGCAGAGAACTGTGTGGTGGGTAGTAAGTTTTGCCTTCTCTGGATTTAATAAAGCTGCTAAAAAAGTGGCTACTGCAGTGGAAGAAACAAGGCGAATAAAGAATCTGAGCACGTCCCTAGGGACTCGCTCTGATTGACAGCCAGCACTAACTCCGGAAATCAGCTGAGAAATTCAAGGAGAATCACTATAGCAGACAAGTGCTAACTTGGAATAAAAGCAATCTCTCAAAGAGCACTTCTCTCATAACAACATTCCTCTTGTATGGCGCGGAGTCATGTACAGTGACGAAAGAAGATGGGATTTTCCTAAAAATTACTAGCGGCTACCGTGGTGTGGCGGCAGTGTTGTTGCCCTACCACACCGAAGGTCCAAGTTTCGAGCCCTGGTACAGGTAACATCAAACGAAGTGAAGACTTTTCAGCAAAAATTCATCTCCTTTGTAGATGCCGTTCGGAATCGCCAGAAAAATGTAGGTCCCTCCAATTTGTAGAAACAATTAAAAGCAGCACAACAGAAATTGGTAGAGAAGTTCGGCCTTAATCTCCTTTTTTATGCGACAGTACTTCAAAGCTTCAATATGTCTTTACAATGCTGGTTATAGCATTTCTTAGTATCTCGACTTTAGCTGTTGTTGTTTGTGGGCTAGATATTACACATTTCTTATTTTCCTTACTTATATTCTTGTAAAATAATCTTGCTAATTGCTTAGCTATTTCTTGTGAAAATCTTTTGATTTAAGATTTTAGGAAAATCTACTTAGATCTTAAAAGGAAATTGAACAATTCGCTTAAAGGAAACTTTTTTATTTTGATACATACTCGTACATACAAATGTACTAAAATATTGATATAGCCACTGCATAACAATTGGCTGCAGGCATTTATATTTCAAGAAAAATAATAACAAATTCCATGCAGCTTAAAAGAATTTATTTATTTTCTGTATTTATATACATATGTATGTATCTATGTAGTACGTATATATGTAAAACATTTGTCATTTTTATGCATAAGTGTCAACTTAATGAAATGTCCTCGAGCTGCAATTTATAATAGACAAATCGAGCGTTTAGTTCGAGCTAGAGGCAAAAACGGTTAAAAGAATTAAGAAATATAACACTACGTGCATGCAAAAGGGGGTGTGGCGATATAGATACACACACACACACGCCTACTTATGTCCAAGCTTTAAGACTATGGCAAAACAATGCTTAGGTGGCATTAGTAAAAGTATTTAAGTTGTCTCAACTTATTTGCGTAATAAATATTTTGTATTAAGTCCTCATGCCACACAGGACACTGCATAACTTGTTTGTGCATGTATGTATGAGCATGTGTGCGTGTGCGCCTTGTTCATGGCTCCGTAAGCAAAGGCGAATTAAGTTTAAATCCTTTTTTAGAAGATTTCAACAATACAACAAATGGTGATTTGGGACTATCATCAGGTGAAATTATTTTCTTAAAATTCTATTTCATGCACAGACAAGTGCGTGCATACCCGGCAGTCAAACCAACTTGTTGTAAAGTACCTTCAAACTAGTATGCACACCAAGCCCAAGTAGACATTCAGCAGAAATTTTTCCATATAAGCAACTGGTTATGGTCAAGTTACCGACAGTAGTATGCAAATCTCAAACTAGTCCATAAAAGAACGAAAAAATCTAAGCACAATTTGAGTAATTGTTGAGTAAAAATAATTTAAATGACTATTCGTATTATGGGGGGAGTAGAGTTTTAAAATTTATTTTTTGACTTTTTTTGGGTTGTAGCTGAAAGCATAATATCTCAAGAATATTGTGCCTAAATTTCAAGTCGGTTGGACCAAAATTGACGACTTTATGAGTATTTTTTTACCTGCCTGATTTTTCTACCTACCTGACCCGAGCGCGCTATTGTTACCAGACAGCTGTTTCGCTCTCTATATAATACCTTATCTTAGCAACTATATTTTTGTCGTGGACAGGAGCAAAAACAAATAGATGCTTTAGACATCGTGGATGATAGCAACATCCTTTATGGACCTGGCATCGATGATTCAGTGTGAGGTAAGCCGATAGAACTCACTTATGAAAGTTTCATCCCAAATTTTTTAGTGTTAAAAACTTTGAAGCGTTTTTCCCAAAACTCTCGTTTTCAAAGTCCGATTTCACCGTTTCTTTTGAACACTATTTCTGTACATATTTACGTGGTAACGCTGGCGAGTTTTTTCAAATTTGTTAATATGTTTCATTTTACAGTAATAAATTAAAAAATTGTTTCGCAAAAAATTGCGTTTTCCCTTCAAAAGTGTTCCCCAAAAGTGAAAAACTTTAATTTCGAAAACCCTCCTCAGCTTTACCTGGGAAAAACGATTATCTAATGATATAACTTTGGTTTTTTGATTTCAGATGATCCAGCACCGAGTTATGAGGGGCACCGCAATTCTACCTTTTTCCGAGACTCTTCAGAACAATTGCTGCTATCGCCGTCTTTTTTTGTTTTTCTTCGTGAAAATTTAACACAATATTCTTCGAATATCATACTTCAATGTGCCATTGGTTTTAATAAAGAGATTTTAACTGTTTCATCATAACAAATTCACAAAAATGTGTCTTTTTTTACACGAATTAACCCTACTCCCCCTTATGGAGCAATAATGTGTCCACATGGGGGTGGTTACGGGCTCGAGCTTTGGTGCTGAAAACTTTAAATTTAAAGACTCTACTGGAATTTTGAATTTTTCCAACTCTGCGCACTCCAGCACTCGCCAAAAATTTTTATTTTTTTTGGTTCAGATTTTGGCTTGTTAGGCCTAGTTGGAGATTAGCTAAAAACATATTTTTTTGTTATTGTAAGTTTGATGAGCTTAAAACCGATTGATAATAATTATTATTCAATTATTATTTTTAATAATTTTTTTGCTTTTGTTTTAAACAAAATATTGAAAAAGCAACAAACATAATGTCGGTGACACTGCAAAACCGCGTAAGTGATATCTTAGTTTGTCTGTCAGCAGTCTTACCCATAGGCAATGCTACGGGTTAACGGGTTATTTGCATGCTGCTAAATCAACTTTCCCTCTAATTGCTGTTGTTATCTGCCAACAAATCTGCAAGATTTTAAGACATTCTGTCTGTATCTAAATCATGTATGGACTGAAGTTTTTGTTTTTGTTAATTCTTCTTTCTATAGTTTAAAGATGGTTATTGTACGTAAAACTCGTACTCCGGTTCTATGGTATTCTATTTTTTATTGGTTTTACGGTCTTTCCATTTTACATATTTTGTAAGTTTGACGAGCGTTCGGCTATCTCAGTCAGCAAATTCTAGCTGCGAACTAGATTTCCCTCGACTGGTTTGTTGTTTCACTGCATGGTGCATGTGATTTTTGTTTTAAGTTTTCTTGCTGGTTTGTTTGTTGAAGAAGGATGTGAAGAAAATGACTAGAACTGCAAGAAATTTTCAACTTAACTTAATTCCATAGAGAAGTACAGAGATTTTCTTAACTCATTTTAAGCTTATATGACCAACAAAACATGTCAAGTAGATGGGTTACACACCTACACACACACGCAAAACAACACGTTATATTAGTTATATTTTATAATGCATGTTGCTAGAGCTTAACAGTACAAGAAACAATTGAGACAGAAAGATGTATGGAATTATTGTAGTAGACTATGAAAGGAAGATCACAAGCATACGTGCAGACACACACAAACTTGCGCATACAGTTATGTGCAGGCAAATAGCACATTTTATGTTGTTTCGAATCAAATCATATTTAAAAAAAATGAGTCGGAAAACATTTAAACTAGAAAAGATTGTCATTAATTGGCAGGTTCGGTAAGAATTTCATTCATCACTATCAATCACTTGCTTTAATTTAAGGTATGGCACATTTTTCACTCCAAACAACCTTTTCAGATCAAGAATGGGTGATGAAAAGAGCGGATGGTTCCAGGAGGTCGAAAACTTCGTTTGTTAACAGAGTTCTTTGTTTTCCTGTTTTGAATTTGGGCCGAAATGAGCAAGAATATACTTGAATGTGAGGTTAAATTCATATATTTTTAGTTATAATGTAGATAAAATAATGATTCTTGATTATGTACGTTGTAACTTAATTAAATTGACTTCGAAAATATGGGCCAACAAAACAAAAATGTCAGATCATTCTTTCGTTTTTTGAGGTTATTCCCGAATTGAACAAGAATATGATTCAATGTGAGTTTAAATTCATATATTTTAAATCACAATATTGATAAAAATAATAATTTTATATAACATATTTAAATTAGGTGAAAAAAGCGCCAATAACACAAAAACAGAAATATAATTAAATTAAATTCAATAGTAAATAACTTTTGAAAATCGACTTAATAAATAAAATATTTTGACCATAGATATCTGTTTCAGAATTGTAGTTTATCTTTTTTTAGCATATATTTTTCGGAATCCCTATAGCTTAACCCGAAACAGCCTGGGGTTGCAATATGGCAAGGCGCGAGCAAGATGTTTTGAAATGAATATAACATTCAAAATAATGCAGATGTCGTTACATAGACTTATGGGGACAGGTCATTAATGACAGAAATCTAAAAATTAATGTTAAGATTTGCTGCTTTTACTGTATTTTTATTGGTCATTCTGAAAACTAATATCAAATAAGTATTTAAAAAAATTTTTTTTGCTCTACTCTACAAAAGATAGCAAACAAAAAAAAATACTTTGAAAATTAATTAACTAACATCATCCCATCATTGTTTTAATCGCCTGGGCGACCTTGGCCTTTGCGTAATTTTTTTTTGCAACTCAGTGGGTGCCTCAAACCTACTACTTTTTAACCTTATTTGAAATATAAATCAAGCTGATTAGGATATTCAATATTTCACAAATAATTCAATTTTGTTAATTTTTGTGCTTAGTGCGCTATTTCCCTACCCATGTGTGCATGCTATCCATATTTATATCGACGTTTATGTATGCACATGTTTGGCTATTCTCTCATTTTTGGCAGGCATTTCAACATCTTTAAGTTAGTATTCAGCAAAATCCTATAGAATACTTCTTTAAAAAAAAAGCTCTGTTATGCCAACTAAATGCTGCTTATTGCTTAACGTTTATTTCTTGATTTGATAGTTTGTTTCTTGCTATTGGTATTAGTTCCGATATTATTTCAGCTTGTACTCATGCTGTGTATGTCTTAAGTCTGTCTAAAATGTTATAGCAATATTAAGCATATAAGTAGCTAAGAGTATATCGGAACTGGACTAACGGTATAAGTATCTACAACATAGCCACTTGTAACTTTAATTAACTGAGCTCTCTTGTATTGTACATGCAAGTATTCCGCTCAAAATCGTATTCGATTATAATTTAGTTAAGAGAGTTACATAATTTCTTATTTGGCTTTCTTTGTTTGGAAATGGTGCTTAAGATGTCCAAATATGATGTACGAAAATGCTAAGCTGGATGCAAAAACAAAAACGTATATTTCACAACTAATACGCAAATTATTATGCAAAATTAGATAATATCAATAATGTTTATTTTGTTTAAAACTTCTTAAGTTCAGTGTTTTGATCAGAAAGTGTTCAAAGATAGACAATAATTTATAAAAACTTGCTGGCTCGATTACGGTGATATTATATCGCTGTCTAACATCAGCTATTATACTCACCCTGTGAAAACTATTTGCCAAAACAGACCAACAGAGGTCGTAATTTCGACGCACACTAAAAGGAATTAAACAATGAATAAAACAAAGTGATGTTCTTTCTCCCACGATGTTTAACTTTTGCAACTAGAACATTCCAGAATACTCTTAGCCATTGTTTCTGTAGTAAGTTGCATACTTTATCACACGTATTGTTGTTGCTGATAGCTTCCACTAAGGTTAACCCTCTAACAGGCCAATTTTGGGTTTAAATGAAAAAACACATATTTTGTAATTCTAGTGCGATAAACTCGAATTTTAAGTCATATTTCCAAAAGGGTTTAAAATTGTTCCCCTTCTGGCCGGACTTGCTTGTTAACAGCGCACTCCGCCCTTAGTCGAGGTATGATTTTGGGCCGATAATTCTATAAATATACTTTTTATTCAACATGTATATTTATTCATAAATTCTAATACTTAACAATTATTTCAATTATCAACAATTCTGTGTTTTACAACAGAAATACGTTCTATCACATTTTTGTAGTTCGCCAAAACCACGTCTGTCAAAACTAATTTGTTTTACAAAATGCACTCAATTTTTCAACGAGAATGGTTATATCTTTACTCTGCTACCACCTACAATAATAAGATCAAGGTTGTGACATAGATAAAATATTTAGCGAATTTTATGTGTTAATAATTATAGAAGAAAATAAGAGGTATACGTGTTATATCTGTTTAAATTAACCCCGCCTAGAGGCAGTCTTGCTGGTTTACCGCTGTTGGCGGTATTTTTCCGGATATGGATACGGAACTCTCCGGTACTAATAACCCATTTATACTGATCTAAAATGCGTGATTTCAGACCAGTAATTCGAATGTGTTTATATCGGCTTTTAATGCGTGCGCTCCTTTGTATTGAAGTATCAATCAACAAGTTTGAGGGGTTCGAAACGAACTCTTATGAACTCCTCGCAGTTGCTGTGTAGTTTGGTATAAATGCAAGTAGCACCTCAAAACTTAGTAATTAATTTCCCCTATATGAACACTTACCTCAAGACGCTTACCACAACTTCATAATACTCATCATATTATTTTTATAATATTTTAATTTATTGTAATTTATCTACTTTATAAGTAAAAAGTATACAGTAAAAAAAGAATTTTTTAAGCATACAAATATACAAATGCTGACAAGTTTGAACTAATAAAAGCATAAGTTACAAGCCCAGATCCCCGTATTGCGGCGGCCGCCGTGGTGTGAAGGTAGTGTTGCCGGCCTACCACACCGAAGGTCCGTGGTTCGAGCCCTGGTACAGGTAACATCAAAAGTGATGTGAAAAAAGTTTTTCAAAACGGGGTCGCCCCTCGGCAGTGGTTTGGCAAACTCTCCGAGTGTATTTCTGCCATGACAGGCTTCTCAGCAAAAATTCGTCTCCTTTGTAGATGCCGTTCGGAGTCGGCAAAAAACTGTAGGTCCCACCAATTTGTAGGGAAAATTCAAATCGGCACACCACAAATTGGAAGAGAAGCTTGGCGCAAAAATCTCTTAGGAGGTTTATGATGATATACCTGTTGTATATCGCGCCATAGAGAGAGAGAGAGAGACTTAAAATAAATATTTGTTATTAAGCAGAGAAATGTCTTAAAACGATGAAGATGTCTATGAATCAAACAGATTTGCGACTGCTGATTTTAAAGATTAGACCGATATTGGTAATGAATTCCATAGCCTAATAACACTAAGAAAAAATTATAAGAATATTGTAAGTGCGGCTTCTTATCGATTTGAATAAAAATACAATATTCCGATAGTTTAGATAAGCTACAACACGGAATGTGTTTTAAGAAGAATGATTTATGCATGATCTAATTTTTTCTTACGTTTTTCGAAACTAAAGAAATTGCATTCTTTGATTCGCAATAAAGGTTTGCGTAAAGTAATTCAAAATAAGAAATGTGAGGAACGACAAGCAATTGCACTTATTTTAAATTTAAAAGAATGGGTGGAGATGGGTAGAACCTGCATTTTAGAGGCGTACTATTCATTCATATTATGTTCAATTAAACCGTCTCATTTAACCACACTAATCATTGCTTTGTTTCTTCAGGCCTGCATGGGCGCGGATCGTAAGGTGTGCTATGAAATATTCAGCCCAATTCCAAATGAAAATTTCGCACGGATTTTTTCCCCTCTCCCATTCCTCGTATTCTGAATAAAAAATCCTTGGGAATTTTTTCACTCCTCCCTTTCCTCTTATTCCGAATAATGTTCGAAAAAGGGAAAACCAGTTAAGGGAGAAAAGTAGCTATTACGAATTTCAGGAAAAGGGAGATTTCGCTGTAATTTTTAAGGAATTTTTTCACCAGCTAAACTGAAAGGAGCGCGGGATAAAATTTAATGTTTCTTGTATTTTTATAGGAAAACTATTAACTTGTGTAAGTATATACTAAACTAAAATAATGTTATATTAGAATACGATGTATTTTAGATCGAAAAGTACAAATGTATAACAGATATGGCTGTTTTAAAACTTGACGCAAGGCCATCATAAAATTTTATTTTTGAGTTGGTGATGTAAGGAGTTCCGGGCTTGTTTATTCTATAATACTTTTTAAATCTGCAAACAGCAGAAAGCAAATTAAATATACAAACAAAAATTGCAGATAACGTTTGCGGCAACTCAAGCATATATGTACTAGTATCTCATAATCCTGGGTTTATTTTCCTGTGGCTCTTATTCGCTTAATTTCTGCCACAAACGTATGAAAAGCAACACTAAACGTTGTTTTACATTTTTTTTCTTTTTTTAAAACGAATTCTTCACAATATTTACATTTTTAAATTTCGTTAGCCAGTTTAGAAATCCGTGTATACCATGCCAATTGCCAAAACAGCTGATTTCGAAAATTCGAAATTCTTCTTCCCCAATTATTCTTCTCCCTAGGAGAACATAATTCGAGGAATTTTCCCGAGGGAACAAAAAAATCCGAGAGAAAATTATTCCGTGAGAATATTTAGAATTGGGCTGATTAACTCCTACAGCTAAGTAGCCCCAGCATTGCAGAACTTGCTATCTCAGAAGTTGTTTCAAGACCATTATTTTCTACGGCCGGCGTGGTGTGGCGGTAGTGTTGCTGGCCACCACACCGAAGATCCAAGGTTCGAGCTCTGGTACAGGTAACATCAAAAGTAGTTTGGAAAAAGTTTTTTTAAAACGGGGTCGTCCCTCGGCATTGGTTTGGCAAGCTCTCCGAGTGTATTTCTGTAATGGAACGCTTCTCAGCAAAAATTCATCTGCTTTGCAGATGCCGTTCGGAATCGAAAAAAAACTGTATGCCCCGCCAATTTGTAGGAAAAATTAGAAGCAGCACACTACAAGTTGGTAGAGAAGCTCGGCCTTAATCTCTCCAGGAGGTATACATAGCGCCAATTATAAGTTTTTTTTTATATGTAGTTCTGAAGCAATTTATGAAATGGATGTTCTATCGCAGTGATCAATTGATCAGGCTCAGTTCACACGGTTTGATTACGCTCTTTCTTCAGTAATTGATTTAGACATCGCTGTGGGTGTCGCATCCCTGCAGTCAATTCTAATAGTTTTATACTAGTTTACAAACCGGCTCAACTAGTTAGAGTTCTGTAATTTTTTCATATTAGCAACTGGTATTTTTAACACGGTGATGTCCTACGAGATGACAATTGTCCGCATCTGCATCAGCACCATACCAATTGGCATGCTGGTCAGTATCTACATCAGCAATATTCCAGTTGACATACTAGTCATGATATACATCAGGATCATACCAGTGTACATACTAGTCAGCCTATGCATCAGTATCATACCAGTTACTGTACCACTTCACAATAGGTTAGTTTATTTTTGGTTTAAAAATACACGAAAATTCCAAAATTACATTACAAACCACTTTACTGAAAATATATGTCATCAGATATAAAAATATATCTATCACTATATTTAACAAATGAAACCAATTTCGATAAAAATATAGTCGCTATTCATAGCAATTTTACCCTTGGAAAAAATGTCTAGAAAGTAATTTTCTTCTTTTTTAACTGAATTTTATAATTGATTTCAAACGCATAAATCCTTAAATTTTCTTGAAACATTTCATGAAAAATTTTACAATTTGAATATTAATCTTAGATAGAATCTAATCCATACTTGTAAAAATATCTTTACATAAAATTCAGGAGATTCAAGGAAGATTAGCTTATTATGGTGAAAATTTTAAATTTGGGAGTTTTTTGTAAATAACCATGCAGATAAATCGCTTATGAAATTCTAGTACATAATGTGCAAGTTCTTAGTAACAAAATTTTTTCAAAAAGTGCTATTTTATTCACGATGTTATTGTATGTGCTCTGCTCGCCAATTTCGTTGTTGCAACTTTTAAACGATTCCGTTGGAGACTCGTTGTTAATTTCTTTATGAAAACTGCATTTCACAATCACAATAAATCAACCCTGAAAAATAACAACAATTCAATATTTCTTTTGTGAATTTTTTGAAAACTTGTTTTATTAGAAGAAGGTTCTTAAATTATTCCAAAAAGAAATGTTATTTACTTACCCAATTGTCTTGATAAATGATCGTTTCGTTTTCAATTTCCTTCGTGGTTTCATTTGACCATTTCTTATTCGTTGTTGCTTCGCTTCTGCGCCGTGATTGCAGTAACGACGGGGCAAAAATAAGGGTGATTTTGTTGACATGCACGTACGTACATGATCTGCAATCAAAATTGATCACTTAAACCACGAAATTCTCAAAAGGATTGTAAGTTTACTACCAGTACTATTATTTACAAGTAAGTTTTATATTTAATTTAATTAAATGAATGCTTAAAAACTCAGAGTATTAGTTGAATTGAAAATTAAAATGTAGGACAGCGTTGTTAAATGAGCGATTGCGGCCCGAATACTGAATTGGTTTCTTTTTCGCTCGTGTATGCATGTATCGACAATTTTAGAGGTTCGTTGCTGCTTAAAATAGCGGAAACGTTGCAGTCGCTCAAACTGGTATGAATACGAACACAAAATTCTAGTTAATAACCTAGAATGTTTACTAACCAGTTTGGTAGTTGACTGCAGGGTTGTTTCAGCGGCGAATAACGTATGTATGTGTGTACTTTCGCAAATCAGCAACATGAACCTAATTTTAAGCATTTTTGTTTAAAAAGTTGCGCTTATTTATGTGTAAAGTAGTCTTGAGCTTTAGCCACCCATGCATTTGTACTTAATCGCATAAGAAATACTAAAATTAACAGGGTGACATAGAAAAAATATTAAAAGAATTATTACAAAACTTGCCAAACAAAATTATTACCAAGAAAATAATGAGCAATGTGGGCGAAAAGGCATATCTCACACCGAGGGCAGTAGTCAACATTTTCTTTTAAGGGGGGATAAGTAAAATTAATCTTAAAGTGGTAATTCTAGTTCTTGCAGATCAAGTACTTATAGCATATGTAATGTGTGCCGTGAAAATCAGTTAGATTGGACCAATATAAGATATAGCCTCCATACAACCGATTTTTCTTATGACCTTAATTTGGGTTATTTTTCTTTATATTAACAACGTAAGAACGCGAAATTTTGCAGTTTGTATTTATTGTACATCAGTATCGGATAGTTAAAATCGTGTTGCGTATTGGTTAAAGGTATAAAGCTTTCGTCGTAGCCCGAGACAGCGCTTCCTTACTTATTTTGATTTTAATTGAATTAATTGAATAACTTACTCATTCCAAAATTTTTCGAACTGGTTTCTGATTCCTCACTTTGCTAGGCGGGTTAGACGTCAAGCTACTTAACGCTGCAGTGTGTCATTCCCGAATTTGGATATTATTAAGCATTAAGTTAATTTGGACTTGGATGGACTGGAAATTAAAAATATTATGTGTCAACATGCCCCATCTACTCAACTCGGCTAGATCATTCTAGCACTCTACCCGCTAACAAACTACCGGCTATAGACCAAATGATTTATTCTTAATACAAAAACACAATGGAATTTCTTAACGCAAATAAGACTAAGAAGATTAAAGTGCAACAGCAACAAAAACCATAATTTTCAAAACATAAGAAAAAGTGAAACGTTAATAACATTAACAACAAAAGCAAGAAAATCAAAGATATGTAATAAGTACATTATGAGATACATATCGACGTCAATTTGTATGAATGTGCCTATGTACGATGCGATAAAATTGCCAACTAGTCTCCAAAAATACAGTCTTAGAGCTACATACTTCATATATTGTGCTGTGCTGGTTACAAAAGCAATAGTTAAGATACACTCTAAAGTATCGGAAATCCATAATCTCTCTTTCATAGCCAGAGCTACTGGAATTGTCCGCACGGGAACTGGGTGAGAACGAGTTGCTAAGCAATGCACTTGGCGCCGATTTCCACAGCCAATAATATCACCATCACATAAAAGTGGACAACTGCTTGGGTGTTGAGCTAGAACTAGTCATGTCGGCAAACGCTTAATCTCTAAGTTAGTTCTGAGCTAGTCGAATTTTCTGCAGGGTAGTTCTTAAGTCTTTACAAAAATAAAATAATTTAGAACTACACTAAATACCAACGCTGCAAACCCCTATGAAAGTCGTAACTGTTTGGTTCAGTGATTCTAGAACTACTGGTACAAATAGTCGGTTCGATTTTAGTAACTTTCATCACGATCTAGGACTGTTCACTAGGTTTTGAAAACATAAAAAAACTCAACTTCAAGGTTTATAAAGTTCAGTTAATAATTTCTAAATTCAGCTCATGCTTTTTAAACCCAAACGGTGCAATGGAGTTTGGAAAGAGAAAATAAATTTTTTTTTAATTTTCTAAAATTCAAATTTCGTTTTCTAAATTCCGAATGACGCTAAAAATATCCACTTGACTTTATTCAGATTCCGAACGACTGTCCAAGTTAGGTTAGGTTCAGTTGGGTATGTCGAGGTCATCGAAATCGTTCCCACGACTCCGTTCTGGAAAGTACAAGGCACGCCACGTTTCGATGTTCAAAACAGCGCCATTGATTATGAAAAGATTTTTAAAATTCAATATGTCGGATTCAGTACGACTGCTTCGCTTTGATTTCATTTCACATTGCACACAAATTTAGAACTTTAACTATATGAATTACATACTTTCTATACTTCTTTCGTTCTTTAAACCTGAACCGTTTTTGTTTTGAAATACGAAAAACCCACAGAAAAGACCAGTTCAAAGCCACAACACCGTTTTGCAGCCCTGCTAACTACAGTGGCCACATAGTTGCAGTTTAGATGCGGTACTGTTGTTGTTAGTCTTATTTGTGTTAGCCGGTTAACGTTTGTTACTAATATGAAAGTACAATCCCAGCAACAACAAATACAATATATAATCCAATAATAATACTATTAATAACAGTAGCCGTTCATATGCAGAAAAGCTCAAACAAGGTACAAATGAATATACAAATGCATTCCGCGTCATATGGATATGTGTGGACGACCCACTTCTAACCGCCTTTGGTGCAAAGAATATGCGAATGTAGCATAATTCTCACTGTGTACCAGCGCCTGCAGCTCCGCCTCGCAGTTAAGTCGCTGAGAAATTTAAATAAATGTGAAACTAAGTTGGTACGATGTATACGGCTACCGGAGTGCTTGTGTAGTCGCTTGTAACCGCAAAAAATCCACTAACTAAGTGTTATTCTTTGACACCTTTTAAAAAGGTCAAATACATATATTTGGTATTAGGTACACAAGCAAGAAAAAGAGAGATTTTGTTAACCTCCTACATGGAAGGTTGCTACGCCTTACCTGGAAGGTCATTCCTTCAGATGGATGGTTCCTAGTTAGCTAAGACAGGATAACTTTATTGGGGGTTTGATGAATTTACAAAGACGATGAAGTTTCCTAGTGAAGTGTTGCCTAGAAATTTCGCTCTACTACGATAACTCAACTTCTTTCGACCCTGTAAAATTGCCGTTTCGACAGGAGGTAATATGTCCAATTCCCGTGAAGTCCACTTCCTGGTGAGCAACGAAACTAATCCGAAAATGTCACTTCTATGCTAAAGATCTTGCAGTAACGTAGGATGCCTGCACAATTATAGACACTTTACTCGCTTAGACTTTTAAAATCCTCCTAGCTAAACCAGTGCTGAGAAATACGGCTCTTGATAAGTCCTAGGGTTGCAAGGACATCTTGCGCTTCAGAGAAATCAAGAGCATATATAGGCTCAGCCAATTCATCGTTCATCCGGTTTGACTGTTTGTTCTGATGGATGCTAGGACACCATTATAGGTATACTATGTGATGGCTTGTCAGGTGCATGGTCCACTCTCTGCACCAGGCTCGATGTTATCGTTGTGGACCAGTGAGCCAAATTTCCCCCTGATGGTAAGGGAAATTGCTATCCAATTACCGGCGATATGATACCTGCACACAGTAATGACCTGCATGCCTCCTGGATTAGGTAGATCTCGGATTGGCAATCTACTCGCAGAGTTCGAGAGACGCTTATAGACAGTTATGGCATGGAGTATAGCAAATATTCAATCTTCACCTCCACGGCTGCTTTTAAATTTTTCCGTGGATTTGTAAGTTTGTATCAAAGAAGAAAGTAATATGTGCGCTTTCTTAAGAATTTTCTTGATAAAGCGATCGATCTAATGCGCCAGTGGCAGCTCGCTGTACTTTTCCTGGATTGTTGTGCATTTAATTCACCTCGACTACCTACAACCACGCCATTGCCTTCTGGCTAGGGTTGTTCGAATAACCGACTGGGGATCAGAAACGACTTTCGACTTAGTATTATCTTGCTTCCGCTTGACTCTGTGGTCTTTCTCAAACTTCCAGCTCAATTTGGGTGTCAAAAATATGGCATTAGCAATAAAATGCACTCCGGCCTATAGACCGAAGGCAGTGCTAGGGATGTTGGAATTGGCTACTGAAATCCACAGTAGCAACTATTCCGGAGCCAGCGAAATTGGTCTCCAGGCAGTCGGGCTAGTACCACAAGGTGGTTGTACCTGCTTCAGTTCCAGCAAAGGAGTGACAGTAACAATATAAACCGATCCGGTCCACTACGCACCATTCCATGAATGGATGCGCCGACTAAACCGCGCGAAGTACTGTTACAACGACAACAACAACCGAGGGCCCGAAAATGCTGTTTCCTTAGGTTCAGGGTTATATTATTTTAGTTAATGGCTAAATAGCTTTCAAATGAAATCAGCGAGATCCTTAATAATTCACCGCCCCTCCGTCTGCCATGAAACAAGATCGGATTGAGTACGTAGCAGACCGCGCTCAGTACTACGTTCGCTATGTTCCTCAAGTGAAATGATGCGAATTTCCATTACTTTCTGTGGACTTCTAAGTATGACATTTTAGCTCACCCTTCTTGCTGATTTCAAGATTATAATTATCTGCTTTAAGTTTTAATCACCCATGCTGAAGTTTGAAATCGAATACTTTCATTTATATGCGTGTGTATGAGTATGTGAATAGGTTGCGCGTCGCTCTCATTTAGGTCTGCCACCTTATCTCACTCGATGAGTGCTTACTTTATATTTATTATCTGAAAATAGTCGAGGTAGGTAAATCCTGCATTCGCGGTATATGAAACACCAACCAATGAATTTGTGTGTGAGTATTGTTTTGTATTCGGAAACCTGAAATCTCTTAAAAAATTTGCTTAATCTCCCAACGCTCAAATCAATGGAAAAAAAACGCAGCAAGTATAAGATTTAAAAAGCAGCAGCAAAAACTAAAAAAAAAATAATAATAATTCCAACGTCACAAATCCCTATTTAAATTAAGCTTCTTCATATCGTCAACGTTTCAGCTCAAGAGGCATACTCATACACACATCCTTGCCGTTATAGTTGTATGTATGTGTGTGCAAACGACATCTATCTTTGGGTATTGGCTTAAGCTCAGTTGAACTACTGACGCGCCTTTCAAGCAGCAATCTCTCAATGAATTGAGCTGCAACAGCCCATAATAAAGGTTATGCTTTATGCAAATACTTGCTGGCAGCTCATCAACATTGACGCTACCGCCATCGTCGCCGCCACAGTCACAACGTCTTCGCGGTGACGTGAGGAGGTGAGTGAGGATCAAATTTCATCCCCATCAAAAGCCCAAATGCGAAATCCTGCTCACAATCGTCCTCATGCCACACATTCCTTCCACCGGTTATTATTAATGTTGCCACTGCTACTGATTTTGCACTGATTTCATTGTGTTTAGTGTTATTGTTGTTGAGATATCTAGTTTTACTTTTGGTGTTGGTCGTATTGGTGCTATTTGCTGGTGTGACGAATATTCAAATGAATTTGGAAGCCGTTCATCGTTGGTAGCAGATTAAGGTGTGCAAAGAGGTTTGGATCGATTAAAATAAACTTTGGTTGTCGGGATGAAGGCGTAAATGCGTAAGCCATACCCAGCTAATGGCTTAGATGAGGTATGTACTTCGTATTTTGCTGAACGAAGGGTGGAGATTTTTATTGTAAAGAGACTCAGAGGAGAACAGTAGTCTCTAACAGATGAGCGGAAGATTTAATATAAGTGTGTAGTGGCGGATAACTTGGAATTGTAGGTAGAGTGCTTGCCTACCATACCGAAGAACACAAGCTCAACCCGCTGAAGAGTTAACATTATACATGCTTTATTTATGTTTTAATAATTATCGAAAGCGCGGTTTGGTAAGAAACCGTTAAGTCCTACAAAATACAAGTATTGAGTGTAGCTTTCCAGATTACGCTGCACAGCCCTCCACTTTCGATCTCTATTGCCAAGACCGACTTATGTGCAGGACAACCAAATAATCGTACATACCCACCATTCTGCCGATAACCCCTCTTCACCTTACCCAACTAGAGACACTTCACCGCCTAGACTCTGGATTGGCTGAGTGCTACCCCAGCGAATAGAACTCTTCAAATGATTTAAGATAGGGTTTGACATTTTAACATCGCACTCACGTAGAGTGTATTTGAAAACCTCATTTCACTTTTGACAATTACAAGACACTCTCTAGGTGTTCGGCTACAGAGAAAGTATGAAGCGAATACAACGATTACTCAGAATTTAAACCTACTTGCAAGTTTAGTTAGACAATATGAACTCGGTTCAGCAGAGTTTAGACTGTATAAATATTTACACTTTTTTCGTCCATGCATGCACAAAACCTTGGCCCCACCCTGTAACGGAGAATGAATACGCCCACGTTGACGCGAAATATTGTCAGAGTATTCAATTCATACTTCCTTACCTTCCCTTTTCTGACTCAGCTAACTTTTAAGATGATGTGAAAGTATGAAATCGAAGTACAATTGTTAAAATCTGTCAACCAATCAGTCGGTCTGTTGATACGTTTTAACTTTGCGAATAAGTAACGGCAGTGCTTATGGCTGGGGACAAGAGCTACTTCAAGCGGATTATATTAATCTATGCAGCGACGGCATTTACAGCTGCAGTTACATTTTCATTGCTACAAACATACATATATATGAATGTGTAAATATATTTAAATGCCCCAAAGCTGATTAAGCAGTTGAAAGCTCATCAAGGTAGCCTGCCTTTACTTTCTTAAAATGAGCTTGAATGATTAGTATTTGACTCTGTTGTATTTTGCATTCTACTGGTAGAAAGTTAGCCAATAATATGGAGTTTTTAGAGATCTATATCTACATATAAGAGTTTTCGAAAATTGGTTCCGCCACTTACCAGGTAAAAAGTGAACTTATTAACATAAAAATTTTATATATCCTGATTTGTTGCGTATTTGATATGGTTGAACTTCTAAAAAGGATGCAGCGTATCTGCGCTTAACGAGGCTTATCCTCTCCAACCACGAGCAAAATCGCGAAAGGCACTTCATTCTTCATTCGTTGAAGCAATTATATACTAATAAACAGCCGGAAGCGATACCCTGGAAACACTTTTGTGCATTTTTCAACACTTTCACTTTTTTCGCAAATACACTAACGAACCACAAAGGAACTCACATAAAAAGACTCTAACGCAAATCACTTTTGAGTGCACACATTTTGGAGTGGTATTAATCAAGGAGGTCGTCGAAAAACACTCAACTTAAAGGGCTCACATTTACCGTAATTCATACATTCAATACGAGTCAGTCACGCATGCATACATATGTAAGTATTAGGGTAAGTCTTATTGCTAAAATTGTTGATATTTTTATATACATAGCCCTAGGTTACGCAGAAATATTTCTGTTGCTCTACGGCATAAAATACCGTTCGTTTGCTATCCATATAGGCATATCCTATTTGATTTGTTTTTAATTTCAGGAGAGTGGCAACTCAGTAAAAACCTCTTAAGTGGCAAATTACCTATAAACGAAGTGTCATAGAAATGTGTTTAGACGTTTTCGAGATAATATCTGATACAAAAAAGTTTAAATGTAATGTTAATTGGTGGCCACCATGGGTGGTGACCCTAATTGGAAATACTTTTGTTGAAATACGGCTGCAAATACCTTTAATTTGATAGCCATACCTGATAAATAATGATTACTAATCGTAATGATTAACGGTTTGATTAAGTATTTTCTTGAGAATCCATTTAATGATTGATTACCATTACTTTAAATTTTCAATAATTGTTTTCCAATTAATTAAAAAAGTTATCAAAAAAACATGATTTTTTACGATAATTGAAAGAAATAAAAAAAATCTAAAATAATCAAAAAAAAGGTGGTTTGATTACTTTTGATTTTTATACCTTTCATGAACATGAAATGGTATATTAACTTTGGTCCGATATTTGTAACGTTTAGAAATATAAGAGATAGACCCACCATTAAGTATACCAAATTGATCAGGACGATGAACTGAGTTGATACAGCCATGTCCGTCTGTCCGTCCGTATGTCCGTCCGTCCGTCTGTTTGAACGCAAACTAGTCCCTAAATTTTTTAGATATCTCGATGAAATTTGGCACACGGATGTATTTTTGTATTATATTAGACATTTGTCGGATCCGGTATAATCGGGTCACTATAGCATATATCTCCCATACAATCGATCGTTCAAATTAGAGGATTATGACCATTCTCCCTCATTTTTAAAGATTAAAACTTGAAACTTGGTGAGATATTTTCTTATGAATAGCAAAAGATTTCGTAAAAAAATCACAAAGATCGGAGCTATATATAGTATATATCCCATACAACCGATCGTTCAGATAAGAGGATTATGACCACATCTCCCTCATTTTAAAAGGTTAAAACTTGAAACTTGGCGAGATATTTTCTTATGGATAGTAAAAGATTTCGTAATAAAGTCAGCAAGATCGAAAAATAAATGTATTGCTGACAAAGTTTTAGAGAACTTTAAACAATGCGTATTTAAGTTTGCACGTATTCATGAAAGGTATAAAGCCTTCGGCGCAGCCGAAGACAGCGCCGTCCTTACTTGTTTTTTTTTTTTAAATTTTTTTATTCTGATTATTTTTTATCAAGTATAATCAAAAATATCCAGAAAAATTAAATAAAATTAAAAATTATCAAAACAACTTTTGTGATTATTTTGGATTTCTTTTTGATTGATTTTGATTTTTTTTTAATTTTTTCTAATCGTAGTCAAATAATAATATCCTTTTCTTGAAAAACACCTGAAATAATCATTACCAATTAAAGAGCTGTCAAATTGATTGATTACTAAATACTAATCAAATTAAACAGGTATGGTTGGAATATCTCACTCAATTTTTTAAAATTTCAAATAGATGGCAACCCTGTACAAGCCTCTTAAAAGTAATATTCCAGTAGAGCTTGAAATAGAGGTAATAATATTCAAAAGTTGATCTAAATCGGTCATGTCGTTTTCGAGATAATAGCAGATATGACTAAAATAAATGAATGGGTTTACCTAGATATATTTTGGTTTAAATACAAAAAAAAATCAGATAGATGGAAACACCAAGAAGAATCTTGAGTGGCAGAATGTACTGCGCGAGAAATGTGGATATATTAATATACAAGAATATCTCGTCAAAAATTATACCCTGTAAGTTAACCTAAACTGTACGCCATACTAGATATATTCATGTGTCTTTACATCTCTATATCGTCGAGCCAAAAGCGTTTATATATTTTCGATATACAGATTAGGACTACCCTAATATTTACTACATCTACACATTAGTGACATATTCCATAGATTTCAGTAAATACGTGAATGCGAACGCTTAAGTACAAAGTAAATCAGTGAAGCAACGCATTTGTGTAACCTTTAATCCGGCTTTAGAATTTCTGAAGCGTTTTTCAAAGTACTGTAAATTTGAATCTATGTAGGTTTTTAGCATTCTGGCAATGAATAGGAACCTTAGCACAATCGCTTTGCTCCTTGTTTGCTTTTACTGGAGTAACCGCTTAAATATAACTGAAGGATTTCAATGCCACTTAAGTCATGCGCTCAGAATTCGAATAACCAATGCTCACGTCTTTCCCGTCCTGCCTGCACTGCGCTGCTTTATTCATTCAAAGCTTTATCCAGTTTGCTGCAAACAGTTGGAGAGCTCGTGAGTGACACAATCAATCAATCAGTACGTTAAACATCTATTCACTAACGCTGTTGATAGATTTTTTTTGTAATGTTGTTGTAGTTGTTGAACTGCTTAATCGGTGAGTCCCAATCATGGATGTGTATTAAACAGGATTGTACTGAAATAGATAATAGTCCTTGGTAGGTTAAAACCGGAGTCATTCCGGTACATAGATCTGACTGCCGTTGTTTTAGCTAATAGTTCTTTTTACGTATTCGCCAACATAAACAAATTTGGTTTTCTTTTTTTTACAAGTAACGGTAAGACGTATACAGCGAGTATGAAGTAAAAGCTCCGCTACACTCAAAAAAACGTTGGAAGACTCAACACTTAAAAAATCTTGTTAACTTAGGAGTAATCAAAAACATTGAAAAAAATGTTATGATATTAATTTATGACAAATATTATTATTTCTCATGGGATCAGTTCTTTGTTTTGTTAATAAATAAAACCATAGAAAAGTACAATTTCACAAAAAAATATGCCAGCTTTTTCTGCAAACGCTGACCGCCTACTAATCATAGAAGCTATAGGTATTTTTCACCGTGAAACGAACTTTTGTGTGAGACTGTATGTGATACTTACAATGAAGAAATAGTTTTAGTGACATTTTAGTGCACTACGATATAGGGTTGTGAATAAGTAATCGATGTGTATTTTAATCGATTGTTTTTTTAAATTATTGTATTTTCGAGTTTAATTAAATCGGTTAAAACTTTTACACAGATTTTCGTAAACAGTGCCCTCTGTACGACGGTTGCAAAAATTGCTTAAACTATGTGCACACTTCTACTGAAAACATATAGTTTAGTATGAATTACTTCTAGTCAACCTTGACTCCAGCCAACTCTTACGTAACACTGAACATTTGTCTTTTATTATTTAAAAAAAAATAACAATTGTATTTTTTAGGTTTAAAACCAGATGATTTCCGTTTTATTTACTTTAATACTCAGCAGTTAATTTTACTTTTTAATTTAGTTAAATTTTGAACATTACGATGATCATTTGAGGTTATAGCAATTCAAAATCTTTTTTTCATTATGTTCTGAAAAAATAAGTGAGTAAAATCTGAAACTCGTCCCTTTGTTCATCTTAAATGATTTTCAATTGATTTAATTATTAATAACACATTTTTACTAATACAACGAATAGGCATTCTTCGTACAAAAATGATTTTTGAACCAAAATCGATAATTTTCTATGAAAATCGATTATACACAAATCGATTTATCTCTAAAGAAAAAAATTAAAAAACTTGAGTAATCGATATTTCCTACTCGAGGTTTTTAACACTGTTGTCAGCTACAAAGCTTAGAGGCTGCAGTTTATTTGCATATACATCGTCCCATTTCTGCCTTAACCACGTAACTTTTTTTAAGACAATATTTTTCATTTATAGATATGAGGTTAATGCAGAAATAGGAGATTAAATACATTTATTTGCTTCATTTATTACAAGTAAAAAAAAAAAATCTGCATTCTGTGAAAGGTTTTTAATGCGAATCCAAAGCCACATCAGCAAAAAAAAAAAACCAAAAAAACGCAAACAAAATCAAAAACGCAAATAAAACAAAAATCATCATCGACTTAATCTTTGACATTTCGAGTGCATTTCCGGCTGTCGTTGATGGTCTTTGAATCTAACCCATACATGCTTACTTTACTACCCGAACAATGAATGTGCATTTATGTGGCTTTGTGCTTCAAATCTTGAGCATCCTGACATTTGGTGGTATGTGAATGTTTATATGTACCTAGTAGAGAAAAAAGTTACAGCTTCTATGAATTGCACTTCTCAGCCAACTGTCTGTTTTATTAATTTATTGACCCAAACAACGGATGTTCTTTTGGCTTTATATTGGAACGAACTTTTGTCATCCCTTGTCAATTTTGGTTTTGTAACAAACCGGTTTCGGCGAACCGCCATCTTCAGTGCTTGATTTCGTTCTCATGTTCTTTTGTTTTATTCGTAAAAAGATAAAACGGCGCCTATAAATAGAGATCTTATGTCTTTAGTGTGAAAAATTTCTTTTGGATGAGTCGTGAAAATTTGTAATAACTTAATTATATAATAATAGCAATAAACATCTATTCCAAATTATGGTGTGCTGAATGCCATCTGCCATAGTAGACGAGTTTTTTCTGAGAAGCTTTTTTATTACAGAAATGCGCTCGGAGGGTTGCCGACAGCTCTCGAGAGTCGACGCCTCTGAATTTAGTCGTTTGTGGTCTACTTAGACACCAGTCAAGCAATACCAGTTATGAGCTAGTCTCTTTACATTCTTCTTTGATGTTTCACTGTAGGCACATTTGCGCTCAGCGGCTTGCATAAAGTCGATTGCTCTCATTTCATTTACATTCTTATTGTTGGTATTGTCGTTGTGACCCGCAGATTGTCGAACAGCATTTAATCCTTTTTGGCTGCGTCATCATCCCGTATTTACCACTTTTGAATTTTAGACTTTTTCGGGTTTAAGCACATGCTGGAGTATTTGTTTGCGTAATGTGACCAGCAAATAAAGTTCACTTATGATAGGAATGTTTTTGTTCGAACGAAGCACCCTCTCTAGGATCACTTTGGTAATGGGCAAGGCATGTCTCACTTCCCTATAACTTATCCATAATCCACGTAAGTGATTACGGGTTCAGTATCGTATTACCGTTTGTGTTGTCAGCATAATTTTGCTACCTTAACTCAAGGTAAACCTCTACAATCGTTCTACATACTACTTCCCAAGCTTGTTTCGATCTCAGCATCGAATGGATCAAGTGCTCTGATAGCATCGATAGCCTTGGAACGTACTCATCTTTTTCGTTCACATTTTTTCTAGGTACTGCAGGGCATCTCCATATACAAAAGGCAGTTGAATACTTGTGAAAGGAGTTATGGCCGGTTAGAACCATTACAAAATAAAAACAAATTTATGTCTCTGTAAATTCTCTGAAATCTTGGTAACATTCGGTTCGATACTCGGATCAAATCTAGTAGCTTCATGTGTAGCTTTTTGTACAGAACATTAGCTTTCTTGCTTTTGTAACGGGTGCGTATACGACGAAGACTTTTGTGAGTGCTGTCGGAGGTACAATTGTGAGATAGACCTTTTTAAAGCTTCTGGACTTTTAATGCAGCATGCTTTTCGTATTTTGTTTTGTTGATTTTCTGACAGGGTATAAAGTTGAGGTATATTGACACCATTTTCCTCAAGCTCTTGTCAAAGTTGGTTTTGTGACAAACCGGTTTCGGCATTCCGCCATCGCCAGTGTTTAGTTTCGTTCTATCTATTCTTTCGCTCTCTGCCTTGAGACCAAAACTGATATTAAGGTTTTAACTAGCAAGCGGAAAGGATTGTATGACTGTTAGTTTTAGTCTATGAAGGACTCTTTCTCCCGGAGTCCCTTTTCTCGATTCTCTAAGCAGCTCTCTCTTCAAAAAAAATATTGAATATTTCCAAGTATTCGTATGTTTTAAAGAGATTTAAATCAAACGTCTTAAGCTTTAACCCCACATACCAGCACCGTTTAACAAACAAAAAATGTCATGGAATTTTTCAATGCATACATCTAAGAGACACGACTATGCCCTGTCAAATCACAATTTTACGCTTTTGCATTATCTGCATTGTCTTTGTTATGGCCATAATCTTGTTATGCGGTTGCTTTGCTTAGTCAGCTAAATACGTACATATGTAGGTCTATATTATGCTACTATTACAGACCATTTTTCTTGCTTACCTACTTCCTGGTTAGGCAAAAAGATTTAACTAATTCAAAAAACTGTATAATAGTATAAACATATTTATTTACCCAAACAGCATTTTGAAGCTTTAACGTATTTAATATGAGGCTTTCGGACTCCCAGCCTTCGAAACCTTGTAACAATTATATTTAGTTGCTGGATGGGATTAAGGAATGTGAGGACTTTGGCGCTCAACCGTAATTCAGGTTTGTTGGAATTTTTGCAATTTGAAATTTCTAAATTGAATGGACTATGAATGAACTGTTTTTAAACCTCACTGAGTTTATGTGTGGACTTGTATGCAAGCAACCGAAATATTTGAACAAAAATATATAAGCCACACAGCTGACTCCATGTTTTTTTTCAGTTGAACTCTTCTTCTATCCCTGCAAAATCGCGATAAAAACCTCTTTCATATAAAAGAAGGTGGTCCTAGCAAAATCATCTACTCCATCTTGGAGGACTCCATTTCTTTCCAAAAACTTCTAAAAAATTACCCCACGAAGTACTCAATATCAACGCGAGGGATGAAGTAGGTGATCCTAGGATATCGTCATGTAAATTTGACCACATTTTTTATATGGATGAGGGTAAATTGTGGAGTACTTTGATACTCCTTAAGAAGTTTTATTTACATGATTGAACTTAGTATTTCCATCAATCTCAACCCTTCAACTTAACGAAAGTAGCCATGCAGCGTATTCTCAAAATGCTATCTGGGTTGCCTTGTGTATGTGGAAGCATATATAATACTAATGCTTAAAAGGATTTAAGAATGCATTTGCTTGTTTCTTGTCGGTAATGTCTGTTTGACCGCTGGCCAAACCAACTAAGCTAATAAGTTAAGTTTCTTGTGTTATTTTCATAAGTTCTTAATGTACGTATACCTTAAAGAATTGGCTTGAGTTTTCAAATACAACAATACCTTTAAGGAAGTCGCAAGCAAATCGGTCATTCGCAGTATAAGGAAAGGGAAAAAACTAAGAATTATATCTGCATATTATAATAAAATTGTTACAAGTTGATCTCTGTATATTGATCATAATTGAGCCAGTAGAGTTCAAAGTAACAGTTTTTAGAATTTTTGTCTGTCTGTTGTTGTTGTTGTTGTAACGACAAAAACAATCCCCCAAGGTTTTGGGGAGTGCTGTCGAACTGACATTCCTTGGCCGGACATGAATCCGGTACGCTCCGGTACTACCTTGCGGTACTGCCCGACTGTCGTGGTAGCAATTTGGTATGACCGGTGGAACCTTTTAGGTGATGTCACCCCGTAACGAAGGAGAGTTGGGTAATGAGAGGTGAGAGGCATCATATCCGTAGATCAACCATCCAGTTGCACGTCATTACCTTGGTGCATATTAGTCGCCTCTTACGACCGGTATGCCTACCTCGGGCATATTCGAAACCCCTAACCCGCAGGAGGTTTTGTCTGTCTGTCTCTATGTTTGGGCGAGCATCCCTCAAAAACTATTTAATAGAATTGAATGCGACTTTCACCGTTGCATTGCTAGACGTCGAATTTACAGTTTAAAATATCCGTTATTTCTATAACTTGGCCGGTTCAGTATTTTGGTGTTGGTGTTTGCTTAAGTGGGCTCCTGGCTAGTCAAGTCACTCACTTGTTGCCGCTTATATCTAAATATTGTTGGATGATTTCTTCCTTATTACTCTTTTTGTTTTGCTTTCAATACCGTTGTGTGGGCAAGTTATAAAGTCAAATCACGAATTTTGAGGCATAACTAGCTCTTTCAATTCAGACAGTTGTTGAAAGTTTCATGTGTCTCAAAATAACATTTTATTTTGGAAATTTTTTGGGATCACTGATTAAAATTTTGCAGTTATAAAGAGAGAAACCGTAAAACGAACCTCTCACTCTTTTTTACCTTTTACTCTCCGTCAATAACATTTTCTTCTAATCGTTCTCCCTCTTCAGCTTACTTTGCCTGTTCCTTTGCTTTTTCTCCAAAGAATCCGCTCTTTGTCCGCTTCTCCCCGTGGCGTTTTTCCTATACCTTTTGTTCTTTATTTCGCTTTTCATTCCTCTTACGCTTTCGTTGCTCTCATATATAAGATCTCTATAATAAATTGTAAAGAACTGTTTCGTATAAACGGGTGTTGGGTGTGTCGAATTTAGCTCTTTCGTATTAGGGGCGTGGCAGCAATGTTTAATATCAAGACTCTCCAAAATCTCTTTGATTTTTGGTATTTATTTATTTTTTCTATATTGTGTTTGGTATTTTCTTCCATTTATTTTTTTAAAAAAATACCATTGTTGAATAAGTTCATATTGATAAAAATACGAACCATGGAAAACAAAAATTGCTAAAAATCTTCAGACTTGCATTTTGTTATTAATTAATTAAATATAATAAGTTACAAAACTGCATAGTCAGAAATCCCTTTCACATTGTTGCCTAAAATTTCAAAATTCTCACCATGTTTTTTTTCAATTTGCACGAATTCCCGAAATTTTCGCATACCTAGGAAACACTGATTCAAAATATTTCTACGAAAGAATCATATATATTTTTGGAAGAAATTAACAAACTAATTTTAGCTGAAACAGTTGCATAATACATATATTACAAAAACTAACTGTACCATTTTCACAGTTAATTTAATATTTTTAAAATAATTGTCATTGAATTTAAATTGCAAATTAACGGTGGTTCATTTGTAGTTTAAGTCTGTTCAAAAACGAAATCTATACACACCTTACTTTACTGTCACATTAAGATAAGGTTCTCGTGCTTTGTTTGTGACCACTCATTTCACTACCACCCTTCGCCTCATTTTCAAGCTTGAGAACATCAATAATAAATCCGTAACGAAAACCTATAGCAAACTAATCCGAGTCACATTGGAAAATCCATCCAAAGTGCATCTAAGCTAGTTAAATTTATGTTGCTTTATGTATCCAAAAAAATATTTACACCTTAATAAAGGCTTATTTCACAATGGAAAAAGGCTTATTAAACCAAATATACAATCAAATATTCTACATTATCTGCTCTGCAGATTTTTTTTAAGGTAAGAAATAGTAATTACCAACTTAATTGTTGTTTTTCGGCTTGTACATTTTAAAGTATTCATGACTTTTAATGAGATGAAGTCCAAATTTATATTGCTTTTATTATTATTTTTTTTTAATAATTTTTTGGTTAATTATCTAAAGCCTTTATTGGAATGGGAAGTTTAAATTTAGCGTCTGCAGCCATATATTTCCTTATAGATCTGAAGACTTTTTCATCAGAAAATATTTGACATGTTCTGTTAATCAAAATACTATCAGAACGATGGTTCATTTGAGTGCTAACTACTGTTTCAATTCAGTTTTACCACCCATTGATAATGGTGGATTTGTTTTAATGTGCCACATTGCGATATTCGAGAATAAGCATTTATCTCAAAACTATTATTTTTTTTTCTATTTTTGTGATAATTTACAGACAACCACTATAGTTTTTTTTATACATAGATTTTTATACCCAGCTTGTACTAGGACACAGGGTATTATAGTTTCGGTCATATAACGGTGGTTTGTAACGGTACAAAATAATAGAGATAGATATGGAGTTCCATATATAAAAGTTTTTAAAATGAACAGAGGAATTCATTCAGACATGTCCGTCCGGCCGTGGACACGATAACTTGAGTAAAAATTGATATATTTGAATGAAATTTAGCACACAGTTTGCTACTTGAAATGGGCGAAATCAAACATAACCACGCCCCTTTTGTCGATATCGAAAATTTCGAAAAACCTTTAAAAAGAGATATTTAAATAATGAAAGCAGCTACAATAATAAAACTTGGTAGATTTATTAAGTTGTTGGTCGTATTGACGATTTTACCAAATTTTTGGAAAAGGAGTGTGGTATCGCCCACATATGAGTGAACAAATTTTAAAACTTCGACTGTTAATAACTACAGAACCGATTATGCTAGAATAACGAAATTTGGTAGGAGGTATACTATGGTCGTGGTACATACAACCATAGAAAATAAGCGAAATCGCTAATTTTTTATAAAAGTTATCTGTAAACAAGGTAGAAATACTAAACTGCGTATATCTCATTGACTGATACAGCTAGAATGATATAATTTAGCAGTTATCTAAATTTTCTTATTCTTTTTCAAAATTTGGAAAGTGGGCGTGGCACCGCCCACTTATGAGTCAAGCAAATTTCAAATTCGACTGTTAATAACTCCATAAGTGACTATAGCGGGAAAACTATAGCATCTACAAGAAAAATTTTTGAGACACTTTCGAAGGAGAATCAACTCACCAGCAAACTGTAGAAGAAAAATGTTTGACAGATGTTACAATTACCGAAATAATCAAAACAAAAACAAAAAAAGGCAATTTAAATGGCTGCAGAAATTATTTTGTTTCCGTTATTTTTTTTTACCGTTTCATGTCTACTAGTAGGATAGTTAGATAAACCAAAAAAACCTATGGTCCGCGCCACTTCCGAATTAAATCCCTGTCGCCTGGACAAATAGGATATTCTGCTTTAGTCAATATCTGTGAGCCTCGAAAAAAGTATTTTCAATATTTTTAGTTTGAATTTTTAAACGAGGTTGTTGTAGGCGCATCATTCATGAGCCACTTATTATAAGTAGTTTAGGGAAACGTAACTACAAGGACATCACAACATGCAATACTACACTGAAATTCCTTATTTCTTATTATTAGTTACAGAATTTTTTTCTGTGTTCATTTGTCAAATCTGCACCAATAAAACACATCTGTAATAACGCACGTGCAAGCAGCGAGCTTACGTTAATACCAACGCCAATTAAAAACGAAAACCTCAATAGACAAGACTAAGCAACCGCAAGACCAACAAGGGCTATAAAACAACACACATATAAAGAATTTATACGTTTGTGGCTCACATTCAAATGTGTATGCAACAAAAAAAATCAGAAAAAACATAAAACTGTTTAATCCGCAACTAAACTCAAAATCTTAAACATTTATATATTCGTATTATGTGGCAACACTGTCTAATTGCCATGCCACATTAAGCTGTCCCCACAAGCGTGAGACGACAAACCGTAAGGCGAATTTTCTGGTGAATATTTAGCGTACTACAAGTGTACGTGTAGTAGATACAGGGTGGCCAATGAAAGCCGCTACCAAAAAAAAATTAAATAACTTTTTTTCTATTTAATGAATCTGGTAAATTTTTTTTTTATTTTGCAGATTGACTTTTACATTTAACAAAAATGGATAACTGGGACACTGAAACAAGAATTTGGATTGTCCGCCGCTATCACGCACTGGAGTCCGTAGTTTCGGTTCAAAGAGAGTATAGGCGCACGTTTGGCGGCAATCCTCCGAGCAGATGGACCATAATAAGACTTGTAAACAATTTTGCCGAGCATGGGACAGTCAACAGAAGACCTTACCATCGAAACCCTTCAGTTCGAACGGAGGAAACAATCGCTGCTGTAGCTGCTGCCATACAAAACAATCCACGTGTTTCGACAAGAAGCTTATCTGCTCAAATGGGTGTAAGCAGACAGTCATTACAGTCAATTATGCACAAAGATTTGGACTTATTCCCATATAAAATTCAAATGGCCAACAAACTGAAAGCTGCAGACTTGCCGATTCGCTTGGAATTTTGCCAGAAGATGCTTCAAATGGTGGAAGAGGATGGAAACATGTTGAACTGTCTTTTCATGTCTGACGAGGCCCATTTCGATTTAAACGGCAACATAAACAAAAAAAACTGTCGAATATGGAGTGCTTCCAACCCACAGATACTCCATGAGACGGAATTGCATCCACTTCGTGTCACAGTGTGGTGTGCAGTTTCATCACGCTGCATTGTCGGGCCCTACTTCTTCGAAGAAAACGGTCACACCGTTACGGTTACTGGAGACCGTTACTTGAGCATGTTGAGAGAGTTTTTCTATCCAGAATTACGCCGAATGAGAATTTCTTTCAACTCTGTGTGGTTTCAGCAAGATGGTGCAGCTCCTCATATAGCCCAACCTGTTATGACAGAATTGCGACGAAAATTTCCCAATAAGCTGATATCCAGAAACTCCACATTCTGTTGGCCACCCAGGTCGCCTGACCTTACTGCACCTGACTTTTTCTTGTGGGGTTATTGCAAACAGGAAGTCTTCAAAGCAAAACCAACAAATTTGAATGAACTAAGGCAATCCATTCGAGAAACAATTGCGGCTATTCCTGTCTCAACTCTCCAAGCAGTAATGAACAACTTTTTGGTAAGATGCCGCACATGCATCGACGAGCAGGGGGGGCATTTAAATTCCATTATTTTTAAAACTAATTAAGCTATATTTAATAAAATTTAATGAGCTTTAACATGAATAAAAGAAAAATGAATTACATACACTGAAAAAAAAAATTATTTGAGTTTCTTAATGTAGCAAAATTCATCAGCCACCCTGTATGTACCCTGCGAGGCATGGCTGGCGGATTTAGAATACAATATTAATAGAAAAGATTCGGATATGAAAAAGTTGGTATCCGGTATAAGCTTTCAATAAAAAAAAATTCAAAAAAAATAGTAAATATATTGATTGAAATAGCATTGTTTACTTCTTTTGTGAATCGGAGTGGAAGGTAGTAGAATAAGACACTCCGGGAAAGTGTAATGAAGGAGTTGCTGTAAAGTAAAAACTACAACTAAAAACTTCAATTTAAACTGAAATTGAAATGAAAAGCATGAATTCAGGCCACTCTCTATTAAAAGCGCAGCGCTTACACTACTCGATATAACTAAGTATTTTTTGGATATAATTAGATAAGAAGTGGTAAGCTATGTAACCGTCAGCGCCATGCTAGTTTCGTCTTTCTTGTACTGCAGCCGGTGAAGCTTGTTCAAGTACTCAAGACGAGGTTGAATTATTAAATTTATAAAATTATGGTTAAGCTTTTACTCTTTCATGTTATTCATTTATACTTCCAGAAAGCTTTTAATAGTCAAAATCAAAAAGGTTCTTCGTAAGAGACATACGCTGGAAAATTATGCTAAATGTATATTAAGTACACAAATCTAGAGATATTTGTTTTCAGTAGCGTACGAGAGACGGTTTTATTTGACTCATCTATCTTAGCATTATCCGTATAATCCCCATAGGACGAGATGTGTTTGTAGTAAGTTTTCAGTCGAAGTTCACATTTCCTGCATATTCTTTCTCTGGTTGGTTCATAATGCGCAATATAAGGCGCCGCAGTGAATTGCAAAGTCATGTTTGATCTCTTCTAAGTATGAACCAATTATTGACGCTAACAATGTTCGGGTGTTTGAAAGAGTTGAACACCAAAAAAACGTTATATCTTTAAAAGCTGTTTAGTTGATATTCAGATGTTAACAAATAATTGGTAATCGAAATTTTAAAATATAAAGCGCACCCTCAGCGATGACCTTCAATGAAACACCATTTGAGAATAAGTGTCCCGCAGAGTAGACAAATCTACCAACAACCGAACACAGCCAATAGTAGACGTGGAACGAGGGAATGGACAATGACATGACGTAAGATATTAAGATTAAGCTTCGAAAAAAGGTAGGAAACCTTTTCCATTTAGATATCGGTGAAAGTTAAAAAACATGTAATGTCGACTGAGAGCCACCGGCACCACACTGAAAAGGTACTGTACTGGATTTAAAATCTATTGCTACGTTCTTAGGACTAGAAACGTCAACCTAGTAACATTGCAGTACTTACTCATTGCAGCGATTTCTCACATACTTGTATATTGTAAACCACGAAAGAACTAGATCAATAAACAGTTTTCGTATTGAAACCCCCTGACCTTAATACATTCTCGAATCAACTAGAACTCACTCTAGCGGATATAAAAAACAATTTCCAATCTTTACTCTGAGTTTAACTTGTACTGTAAGATCATATCACACGCCCCTTGTAAAATCATTTACCAACAGTATAGTTAGCTACTGGTTGCTTTGAGGTTTTCAGATTTGTAAAATAGTTAATTTGGTGACTTCGGATATTGATTGTTATCTGAATAAACTGCACTGGTTTGAAACATTTCACTTTGTTAGACTTGTGAATTTGCGTTTAGCTGCAAGATTCTTGCGATTTCATTATGGTCTTGCGAAGAATTAACTGCATGGTACGCTGGGGATGTAGATATCAAAAGCAATAACAACGTATAATCTTCACTGAAAAAAGGGTTTGCGCTGAACATTGGCAGGTTATCTACTCTCCCTCCAAATGACAGTCGCGACATCACTGCAGTGCATTTTTCACAGTCCGATATTAGCTTATCCTCAGTAACAGGCGGTGAACATTGTATTAATTTTTTTTTAATTTTAGTTAGTCTTAATTGCCAAATTTATTCGGAATAGTTTTATACTAAAGTTATTATTTAAACTGACAGAAGAGGATGCACGGACGAGCATGGCTCAATCGATTTTTCAATAATTTATAAGAACTTTGAAATATAGAATGTGCTTTTCAATTTCCAAATTTCAATATTCGTTTCAAACTAGCACATAGCAATAATTTCTTTTATTAGCACAGTTATTTTTCATTTTGGTAGTGCTTGTATTTCTTAGTTTCTATAATCTTTAGAAATCAATTGTGCGCACGCCAATATTTTAAATTCACAGATCGCTCCCAAGCCGTTGCAGACACAACCAAAGTCAATTTAACTGTAGAAAAAACATGTATCAGAGATGGGCAAATGCTTTAGAATAACGCAATAATCTTATATATAAATAGACAAGAAGAATGCAATGTAGAACCGTTTTCTGCTAAACTATAATTCTAAGGTATACAAATTATATATGTATAGATAGGAAATTTTGAGGTGTACTTTTATCCGTAAATAAAAGAAATTTTAAAAATCATTTTAATATAAAAAATTTAACATAAAAGTCAAACCACTACACATTCACTTATTCACACTATAGACACGCTGTGTGTGTGTGTACTTGCTTTTTGTGTACTATGCTGAATCGTGAGCATGGCCGAGGAGTTGCTTTGTAGGAAAAAATTAAGAGCCGTAGTAGTGTGAGTAGACTTGCCATGCATGTTTTTGTGTTATTCGTGTGGTCGGCTCTCACTGTGAGTGCGAAGAGTTGGTAGTGGACCAATGAAAAATAAGTATTCGCACTATGATACTCTGTTGTGTCATGCATTTTTGCTTTAGTTGTTGTTATTGTATTGATTACTGGCAACGATGCCCAGTTTCAGCTGCTCTCCTGAGAGCACGAAAAGTTGCTTTGTTGGATACATTAAACAAGCACTGTAAAATATGAGCAAATATGTAAAATTCATTGCTGATACCTACAAACAGGGTTTACAAAAATAAAATAAATGATTACTCATAAAGAGTATTAAACTCCGAAGAAAATTAAAGGAAAATAGAGGAAAGGAACAGAATTGAAAGGAAGGAAAATTAAAGGAAAGAAAGGAAAGAAAAGGAAAAGGAAAGGAAAAGAAGGAAAGGGAAGGGAATGGAAAGGATAGGAAAGGAAGGAAAATTAAAGGAAAGAAAGGAATGGTAAGGAAATGAAAGGAAGGGAAGGGAAAGCAAAAGAAGTTTGAGGAAAGTAAAAAACAAAATAAGAGAGTAAAAAAAGAAATCAAGGAAAAAAAAATATGTTAGAGGAAAGGAACGACATAGAAAGGAAGAAAAAAAGGCGGATAAAACATACGTACAGCAAAAAAATAAAATAAAATAAAGTTTATTGGTTGAATTTCAACCACTGGGCGAACTCTAGTAATTACAAAAACGCAGAATAATGGTTAAACGATGTTATGGATATGAGATAATTGCACAACTTGGCTTTAATATTAACTAGATTATGGCTGCTGGTTTTACCCCTAGCCCCTCCCCATTTTTCATTATCTATAGTTTTTTTTAGAAATGTTCATTTAAATCTCTGCTTTGAATTCAGTGGTCTTGCGCAGGTGAGCAAAATTTAAAAAAGTTTGATTTGCATGCGAGGTACCACGCCCCTTTTCTCCTATCCGCCTTAATAGATCGAAATTATTTTTACCCTATGTCTATCCCTAGATAGTTTCTATACATATATACTTATATTATAATTTCAATTAAATATATAAATATAATAGATACCACGTCCCGAGGTCACAACAAGCAGTCTGTGATTGCCCAACTTCTTCTATACAAATTCGCTCACCTCTGATATATATACATTCATATGTATATTTACTTGTGTCAGCTAAAGCTGTTAGTCGCGCTGGCACAATGGAAACCACATTTATCCTTACGGATTTGCGCTAATACGCTCATTCGTTTCTTAACCCTGCCACTAACGAAGCTTACTGGAGCAACAATGCCAGACGACTTTATATTTAGTATGTGCGAATATGTGAAAGTAAAACGTCCTTCAAATTTTGTTGTGACGACATATTGCTAAGAGTTCTGTTACTTGGCTATTTCTTTGCTTATATAAGTGTGATTTTTGTATGCACATATGTTTGTCTGTATGCGCATTATCCTTTTAGTGGGTGCAGAATCGGTTGTATTCTTTTAATGTTTCAGCGGCTAAGGATCAGACAATAAAACATGACACTCGAAAGCTTCTGAGGTTTTGAAATTCCAATTTCATGATCTCGTCCAGAGGTATTTTACCTCTTGTTTTTTATATGCATATACAACTGCGTTTGCGATTAAAAAGAACTGTCATCGGCAATTGCGTATAATCCATAAAACCATTTGTCAGCACTGCTCCTCAAATAGCAGACAAACAGATATTTGATTATGAGGTAGAGCAACGCGACAAACATACTGAAGACATTTTTTTTACTACTAAGACATGATAAAGGAGATTGCTAATAGTGGGTCAAACAGTTTTGAGAATGTAAAGAATACGACAATGAAGTTTGGACGCTATTTCACAGTAGTAGATAAAGTTGTTCGCTTAGCATTGCATACAAATCAGACCTGTTAGATTAGTAATCAATTAATTAGCCGGCTTTTTAAATTGGTAATGATTATTTTAATTGTTTTTCAAGAAAAGGCAATAATTAATTGATTACGGTTAGAAAAATTAAAAAAAAATCAAAAGTAAATAAAAAAAAAATAAAAAATAATCGAAGGTATCCAAAACAACTTTTTTTTGATTATTCTTGATTTATTTTTTTTAATAATCGTAAAAAATCATTATTTTTTTTGATTATTTTTTTAATTAATTGGAAAATAATCATTAAAAATTAAAAGTAATTGGTAATCAATCATTATACAGGGTGGCTAATGAAAGCCGCTACCAAAAAAAAATTAAATAACTTTTTTTCTATTTAATGAATCTGGTTAATTTTTTTTTATTTTGCAGATTGACTTTTACATTTAACAAAAATGGATAACTGGGACACTGAAACAAGAATTTGGATTGTCCGCCACTATCACGCACTGGAGTCCGTAGTTTCGGTTCAAAGAGAGTATAGGCGCACGTTTGGCGGCAATCCTCCAAGCAGATGGACCATAATAAGACTTGTAAACAATTTTGCCGAGCATGGGACAGTCAACAGAAGACCTTACCATCGAAACCCTTCAGTTCGAACGGAGGAAACAATCGCTGCTGTAGCTGCTGCCATACAAAACAATCCACGTGTTTCGACAAGAAGCTTATCTGCTCAAATGGGTGTAAGCAGACAGTCATTACAGTCAATTATGCACAAAGATTTGGACTTATTCCCATATAAAATTCAAATGGCCAACAAACTGAACGCTGCAGACTTGCCGATTCGCTTGGAATTTTGCCAGAAGATGCTTCAAATGGTGGAAGAGGATGGAAACATGTTGAACTGTCTTTTCATGTCTGACGAGGCCCATTTCGATTTAAACGGCAACATAAACAAACAAAATTGTCGAATATGGAGTGCTTCCAACCCACAGATACTCCATGAGACGGAATTGCATCCACTTCGTGTCACAGTGTGGTGTGCAGTTTCATCACGCTGCATTGTCGGGCCCTACTTCTTCGAAGAAAACGGTCACACCGTTACGGTTACTGGAGACCGTTACTTGAGCATGTTGAGAGAGTTTTTCTATCCAGAATTACGCCGAATGAGAATTTCTTTCAACTCTGTGTGGTTTCAGAAAGATGGTGCAGCTCCTCATATAGCCCAACCTGTTATGACAAAATTGCGACGAAAATTTCCCAATAAGCTGATATCCAGAAACTCCACATTCCGTTGGCCACCCAGGTCGCCTGACCTTACTGCACTTGACTTTTTCTTGTGGGGTTATTGCAAACAGGAAGTCTTCAAAGCAAAACCAACAAATTTGAATGAACTAAGGCAATCCATTCGAGAAACAATTGCGGCTATTCCTGTCTCAACTCTCCAAGCAGTAATGAACAACTTTTTGGTAAGATGCCGCACATGCATCGACGAGCAGGGGGGGCATTTAAATTCCATTATTTTTAAAACTAATTAAGGTATATTTAATAAAATTTAATGAGCTTTAACATGAATAAAAGAAAAATGAATTCCTTACACTGAAAAAAAAAAATATTTGAGTTTCTTAATGTAGCAAAATTCATCAGCCATTCATAGAAAGTAACTAATCAAACCGGTAATCATTAGGATTAGTAATCATTATTCAACAGGTCTCATACAAATATTAAATAAATAAACAGGGCTATTGACTGTCATTTTATTTCGAAGAAAATATACTTGACTACGGAGTCACAAGAGAAAGACCTTCCGATATTTGCTAACCGTAGTTGTTGTGTTGGAATTCCAATGCCTTTGATGCAACCTACCGGACACCAGAAAAGGTTTGCCGGTTAATCAAATCGTTCCTTCCTGTTTAAACTTACTTCCTTATGGATGGATGATACAGTGTGAAGTAATTCGATAAATCTCCCTCACTAACTTTTATACCAAATTTTTTAGTTTTAAAAATTTTAGAAATTCACATTTCCAAAGTCGGTGTCCGTCATTATTTAGACAAATGGTATATGTTTATTAAATTTTTAATATTTTTCATTTTAAAAGAATAATTTTACCGGTTTTTAGTTACAAATTTCGTTTTATCCCTTCAAATTTTTCCAAAAAGTGGAAAATTGAAATTTCGACAAAACGCTCCTTCGGGTAAATCTCACAATATCACCTTTAAATATTATGCTTCAATTAACCATTCGTTTTAATAAAAGTATTTTAACTGTGTGGGCCAAAAAAAAAATCCCAAAAGTATGAATTTTTTCACAATATTATCCCAATGGGATCATAAATACGAATTTTGATACATCTCGATACATGCGCCACCTAACGATTTTGTATATGTTACGCATTATTCTCTTTAACAATAAACAACACCCGCAATGGCACACCCTTTACTTAATACACCTACATACTTTGGCTATTTGGATTGAGCTAAGCTCTATTGCGTGTCACTTACTTAGTCCTGTTGCTAATAACGTTACTACTGTTGGTTTGGTTTTTATTGTTGTTGCCACTGTTTGTGTCACAGATGCATTTGTCAAACCAGATTTGCAATTTTTTTCTGTTTCACTACTACTTTTGCTGTTGCTTTTCGCTATTTCTATTATTTACATTTTTTGTTTGCTTTATTTACTTCTCGTGTTTGAATCCCAAACACACCATTGTTGTTGTAGCAACATTGGAATTAACACCAAAGGCAGCAACAACAACAAACTTGGTAACAGCTGCAAGAGCTGCGACAAAATCAGTGATTACCAACAAAATCAACAACGACAACATTATCAAGTATAAATCTAGTGAACTTCAGAAGGATTAGCCAGCATGAAAGCATCAGATTTGAAAGCTTTTCTCGTCGTTGTTTGCCTTCATTTTCCTTTTACTAATACGACGAGTAGGTACTTTTCGAGTTCATTTAAGCTGTGAATATTTGAGTTTGTATTGTTTGTTGTTCTTTGCTGGTGTAAGTGTTGTTTTTGTTTTTGTTTTTGTCTTCTTTTTTTATTTGGCTTAGCCGGCAAATTTACAATGATTTTACTCATGCTGTTAAGTTTTTTGTCGTTCAACTGCTTAAGCATATGTTAGATATATGCCAAAATAGCATTTGTTACATCCCCGTAGGAAGCTTTGCGCTAATTTTAAACTAATGTGGAACATCCCAACCAGCAACGTAGATTATGTTTGTCAAGCAATACTTCTTAAGAGAAATTCTCGAAATCCTAAAAGTTTAGAAAAAAGCTCGTAAACGCTTCTACAAAAAATATGCTAAATGAAAATTTTTAAAATTATTTTACAATGTATTTGAGCACAGTAGATATTTACAGTATATTTCTTCCTACTATAATAAATATACAGAAAATATTTTTGAAAACTTTTTAAAAAAATACGAAAACCAAAGTATGTCGATTTGAGTGTTCTCCTCCATATCGACGACTAAGTGGAAGATCGCCCTACTTAAGTTTTTCTTGTAAACGCACCATAACAGAATTTCTAAGAACTTTTTCCACTAACGCCCTATTACAGTCTTTTTTTTAAAATGTCGTTTCTCAGAATGAGTTTTAAAAATACTCTATTTGATCGAAAATTCAATACATCTGTAGCTGTGATAGAACGTTCTACAACACAATTCTGAAATAGGGAATTTTTGAAGTAGCAAACGTTTTCATAAATCAAATTAAAATGTTCTCTAGAAATACTGAAAAAGTGTTTCGCAAAGACGAAAGAATACATATCTCCAAAAATATGCAAGTAACTAGTTTCTAATAAATATTTCCGATTTTCTCAAACTAAAGAAGTCATTGTTGTTGCGTAGAAAGTGAAAAATTTTCCAAAATTATTTGAAAGAGATTAACTGTCTGTGCACAATTCGATTTATTTTTCCTTTAGGGTGTTCTCATGACTTCTTTTCTTTATATCTTTATGTGTACCTGTATTGTATTTACCAAAACGGCGCTTGTCAGGTGATGTAAAGAGTTCACAGCTGACATAAGCCATTCAAATATTTTCTGACGCACACATACCTAAACATATATTTGGATGACTAATTTCTTTAAAAAAAAAAAAAAGAAAACTAGAAAAATAATAAAAATCGGCGGGTTCACTTAAATTAACGAATTTTAAACGCTGTAAACATATTGACACAGAATCCAAGTCAAATTTCAAATTCCTCATAGCTTCAAAATAAAAGGCAGCCAGTTGGAAGTTCATATGAGTGCATTTTTTATAAAAATTTCATAATGTTGGTGTCTCTAGTAAGACAATCATACTTTTTGATAAACAGTAAAAGAATTGACTATGACGTTAGTTTACGTTTTGATGGCAATTTCAACTTGTACTCCTTCAGATAAATCTGCATCATTTCTCTTTTTTACCGATAACTGATGCCAATTGGAAACACCAAAGGAGCTAAAGTCATAATCCAGCTTGCAGCTCATCGTTAAACTTTCTTCAAGCAAATCTTAATTTTTTAGAAAAATAGGCTGCCTTTACCGATTTTTTCGCAGATCGCATCAACCCTAACCTCGTGACCTATATATATTCTTTTAAGTTAGAAGTTGCTCATTAGTCAAGAGTTTTTGTGAAGTCTGAAAGTCTGAAGAAGCTCGATGAGCAGGGTAATCGACTTTTATTTCTTGACTTTGATACATTTGGTTTTATATTTTAATAACATTGTAAGGAATGATCCGAAATGAGAATGTACACACAAACTATTACAGATATGTCAGGCGGTATAAACTTAATTTGGTTTTTGTTTTCACTATATTAATTTCCAATATACTCCCTACCATCGCATAACTAACTTTAACTCGTAACTAGGTCAAACGAATTTAATACGAATTTTTTGGTTGGCTCACTTCACTTCATATGTTTTGTACAATACCGTTGGCGGCATTAGTCGCATTTTTTTAAATTATTGTTGTACTCTTCAAGATTTAATGAATTTATTTTGGTTATAGCCAAAGAACTTTCAGTTGCTCGCGGTACTGACAAATTCGGAGTATTCTCATATTCTTGTACATATATGACATTATTTTATTTTAATATTTCAATAGTAAGTTTACCATAGTTCGCGGTCTCTGCTAAGTTAGGCAAAAAATATTGCAGAGTTATTATATAAATATTTGAGCCGCTTCTTGAGACATTCCTTTCTATAAATTTCCAAGTTGATTGAGCCTTTTGTGACAAATGCGGAGGATTTCAACCACAGAACTAAGGCTATTCTGCCGACGGGGGAAATGTAATAGATCATGAGAGAATTCAATCGATTTAATCGGAATATGGCAGAGAATTTTGATGAAGTCCATAGGGATCACAAATCTCTATTACAATTATTCCCCGTTGGCAGTGCCGCCAGAATAGCTGATAGACCCCTAAACAGAATGCCCACAAGCACATTCTTTTCACATTTTTCATGAACATGAATAGGTATTATAACTTTGGTCCGATGTTTGTAAGTATGAGAAGAAGAAGAGATAGACCCACCAATAAGCATACCGATATGATCAGGGCGATGAGCTGAGTCAATTTAGTCATGTCCGTCTGTCCATTTGTCTGTTTGTACGCAAACTAGTCCCTCAATTTTTGAGTTATCTTGATGAAATTTTGTATGGAGTCACCATTTTGCATGAGATTAATCATTTGTCGGAATCAGCAATCGAATGTTTCGATAAATGGGTTTTGGGATATAAATGTTGCAATTAAAAAGATAGGAACGTAAAGTTTTGCAGGTTTGGTACTTATTATGTATATAATGCGTGTAGTGAAGATCAGCCAGATCGGACTTACATAACATATAGCTCCCATACAATGGATTGTTCCGATAAATTAGGTTTGGGCTATGTATCTTTAAATTAACAGTTTTGCAGAGTTTTTACTAATTGTGAGTAAGGATCGGACACTTAAAAGCGTGATGCGTATTCATGAAAGGTATACAGTCTTCGGCACAGTCGAAGACAGCCCTTCCTTACTTGCTTTTAAATGTTTTTGGTGTCTACCTCTTGCCACTTGCAGGCAAATCTTTTAAAGTCTGATATTCAAGATAACTATAAACCATTTCCTTTACTGCATATAGCGACACAACGTACCGTTACGTACTATAACTAACACAATTTTTATTCGGACGTCCTCACTTATTCGCAGGAGCTTTTAACCTTATAACTTCTCTCTCTATCTCTCTATGGCGCGATATACAACAGGTATATCATCATAAACCTCCTAAGAGATTTTTGCGCCAAGCTTCTCTTCCAATTTGTGGTGTGCCGATTTGAATTTTCCCTACAAATTGGTGGGACCTACAGTTTTTTGCCGACTCCGAACGGCATCTACAAAGGAGACGAATTTTTTGCTGAGAAGCCTGTCATGGCAGAAATACACTCGGAGAGTTTGCCAAACCACTGCCGAGGGACGACCCCGTTTTGAAAAACTTTTTTCAAATCACTTTTGATTTTACCTGTACCAGGGCTCGAACCATGGACCTTCGGTGTGGTAGGCCGGCAACACTACCTTCACACCACGGCGGTCACCTTATAACTTCCCAGACTAAAAATGTATACTATTTATTCCCAGTCTATTTGACTTATAGGCATATTGACAATTTTAATAAAATTTTTATGGTGCTAGAAAAACGATTTACAACATGACCACTTTCTTTTCGAAACACTCCTAACCAATCACTAAATCACATAATTTTTTAATAAAATCCAAATCTCTCATTGACACAGTAAAGATTTGATAATATATTGTGATTATTGAATCGTGAAGCAAAGATAACCAATAACTAGTTAGTAATATTAGCAAAATAATCATGAAACTTGAAATATTACTGAGCAATTGGGCATACCACTGATGATTAGACTCAAAGAATTGCGTGCTTCAGACATGTCGAATATTCTACTAAAATAATATTTGGCACATGTTTTTACTGCTACAAGAAACATTGTGTTTTTAAGTACCAACAGTTTTGAGTGCTAAAAGAAACCAAAAATGTTGCTAAACAAAATGTTAGATCTGTTGCAGGATAACGGAAGAAAAAATTTTGTTCCAAATTTGTCACAGGTTTTTTTTTTTAAATATAAAAAAAAAACTTTCAGACCAACAAAGAAGGATCCGCAGAAAACCAAATCTTGATTGTCCCCTATTAAATAAATATTAGTATGAGTTTGACAAGCTGAGGTTTTGTAAAGGTTTTCGCTGCAATCAAATGCAAGCAGCAAACAGCACTACTGCAATGCCTCGGATTTCTCATTAGGTATTTTTTCTTTACCAACTTAAGTTAATTAGGCGCTTTTTTGTAAAAGTTAAAGACGTCATATCTGTAAAAGTTTTTACAATTTAGAATAACTACATTACAACGACAGTTGTAAAACATAAATGGTCTACAATTTTCCAACAACTCGTTTTAAGTTTAAAAAAACATTAACTGGCTTAATGCTCTGGTGCGCTTAGATCAGGACTTGAAAGAATCGGTGCCTTATCTCATCGAAACGTTAATTCACAAATAATAACCTGGAGGTGTTACAATTAGTTGCAAAGTATCATTCATACCGCATACACTTTCGTTATTTATATTGTAAATTAAGAGTTGCCTTCCATCACAATAGCGCTTTTGTAAGTTTCAACACTGTATCTCATAAGCCAAATCACAGCTTTCAACAAAGTTCAAGCGCTTCACATTGATTCTAAATTTTCACTAATTAATTTTTATATTTTTTGTTATTAAAAACTTGGCACACTCATTCAAACTCTCACGCAAATGCTTAATCCCGACTAGAAATGAAAATAGCACAAATGTTTCAAAGTTATTTGTAATTAGCATAACAAAACACAGAAACACTATACAGAATAGATTCGAAAACAAGAATACTTCTATTAAGAAAGCATAAAACCGAATAAGAAAGATATGCGCTCACTAACCTTCTTCCAGCATGTCGCACACGTAACTGACTCAACGTCAGAGCGGCAAAAATAATCATTGCACACGCACAGCACTTAACCACCACCATCATCATAAACAACACACACCATTAACACCAGCGCCTGCCATAGTTTTACATACAAATAAAATGCTGCTACTCTCCACAAATGCAGTCGTACGAACACACAAACACGTTTTGTTGAACAAACGTAATAAAACGCAAAAACAAAATTTGATAAACAATGGAGCGCAACATGTGGCATCAGCCAGTCAACTTAATCAGTGAGAGTGTGTGGGCCCTCCCCCCAATTCCAACACATTAAAATAATTTCCACTGCAGTGTGTATGCGGTGTACGTAAGGCCGGTTTTATGTGTGCGTGTTAGTGGGAGTGTAAGTGAATTCTGCCCAGAGTATTTTTGTCTCCAATACACGCATACAGAAGTATACTTATTGGCGCTCTAGCACTCTCTCACACACACACATTTGCATATGCAGGTAACGTTGACTTACGCTCACAATTTTGTATTTATTCTCTTTGATACTCACTACCTATTACCTACTATCGTCTTCCGTTGCCATTCCACACACAATATTCGTTTATCGTGCCATATCAGAGGGGATTATGCGAAATGAATGGAATTAAGGATTAATTTCGAAGGGATGTCATTTAGACGGGATAATTCTGTTTTGTATTTTATGCCCGAGTGATTCACGGCATTTAAGTGCTTGGATGTGGTGGATGGATAAACTTTGTGCTGAACATTTCTGGTGTTATGTTTGTGTTTGTGTGTTTGAGCACGTATTTTGCCTTGAAATGAATATTGTGCGTATGAAAATCTGTGTGCTGTCTGTGCCTGTGCGTGCGTAGGATTTATAAAAGCAAAGAAAAAAAGAAATTAATCCAGCTAGAAAAACACTTTGTGTATTATAGAACCGTGGGACCAGTTAATGGTATTTGTATAAAATTTTATTTGAAAGCGGTTGCTTGACTAAAAATAAGATATCAGTGTACTTGCTTTCCTTGAAACCAAAAAGGCGACAAATGCAGTCCACTTCCTTCTAGAAGCACTCTCCATCTGTTCGAGAGTAGACTGAATATGGCCAAAGGAAAGCCGAAAAATTATCCAATCGGGAGAAGACTTTGTCCCAGATATTATTACACCCCAGAACACAGACAACCCTCGAACGCACCATTGTTTATCTCAAAGCCTTAATAGACGATTGTACTTGCTTCTTAGAACATGCTGACGACTGAAAACTCTAACTTCAAGCTTTTCTTCCAGCTTCGATCTTTTCGAATCCGTTCACCGGAGCACTGTTCCCAATGAGCATCTCCTACCTTTCCACCCTAGAGGAAATGACAGTCCGGCAGTTACCGACATACAGCTAACAGTCCGAGCCCTGATGGATCGAAACCGATAAGAATATTTGACCAGTATATTATCAACCCAAGACGAACTTCCTATATTGTGCATTAGGTGTCTAACAAACCCAAGATAACATTAGGCTCGTCTTAAATTAGAGCTATAGAAAAGATAAATCAGCGCACTTGGAAATCAACCTAACTTACGCTTAACGAGTTAACCGTATCATAGGTTGTCCTATAACAAACTTTCAAAATTTTGAAGGCTTAAAGCTTTGATGTCCAAGCAGTTATTCTGCTTATAGAAAAACTTGTACGCGTTATAAGCAATCTCCGCTAAAATTATCTTGGAAAAAATTTCTCGCTTGCTCCGTTGCATAACTGAAGCTCATAACTTGATATATTTTGGTATTACAAAATGTATCATGAGCTAATTAATCCATATTTTTTTAACTCAAAAATCTCTTACATCAACACACGGTACATAGTAACACCATGTGATTCATAAAACGAAGAGTTAAATCCGAAATAATAATCCCTCACGAAATTAAATCCCACGCCCACATGAAAAATCGCATGCAGCACAAGTAACACAAAGCAACAAAGCAGAGCACAGTGCCGTTATTGTCACGCAGTCTTGTCGTTCGTCAGTCACTTAGTCAGTTGCTTCTTTTAGCCTACTAAGTATACAAACATATGTACAATAGACCGAACCGAAATACCGATATCTTGTAAATTTATAGACTAATGAGTTTTTCCTCCAAGAGTTTTATTCGAAAATACTTACACTTAGAAGTGCAAAGTAAACGCCTTGTTCCTCCACATCAGGTCATTTTAATTACTCTTCTACTTAGGGTGTACACTCCCAAATATGTCGAAGCAATCTGACTCAGGGAGTCAAAACGACCTTGTAGAAAAACTTGAAACTAGCATACCACAATTAGTAGAAGGAGGCAGGCCTAAAGCACATTTAACTTAGAACTTCAAACCATTTTGTTTTTCCATATCTACAGTTACTCACCCTAATATTAAATTATTTAAACCTAGCTAAATTTATTTTAATAATTTCATATAAAAACAAGTAAGGAAGTCTAAGTTCGGGTGGAACCGAACATTATATACCTAGTAGTGATCTATTATGGCATACCAATTTACACGGGTCTATTTTAATACTTTCAGTTCGTATTATCAAGCCAGCTGATTGTTTTCAATAAAAACACTTCTGCTATGAGTTTTAAGGGGTAAATTTATTTTAAAAAAATATAAATGTATGGCGCGATATACAACAGGTATATCATCATAAACCTACTAAGAGAATTTTGCGCCAGCTTCCCTTCCAATTTGTGGTGTGCCGTTTTGTATTTTTTCCTACAAATTGACGGGACCTACAAAATTTGCCGACTTTTGAAAAGCAGATACATTTCTGCTGAGAAGCCTTTCATGGCAAAAAGACACTCGCAGAGTTTGCCAAACCACTGCAGAAGGGCGACCCCGTTTTGAAAAACTTTTTCAAACTACTTTTGATGTTACCTGCCCCAGGACTCGAACCACCACACCACGGCGGCCGCCAGTTATTTATTTGTATATCAATAGCTTCCCTACCACCAACTGATAACCACATTTTTTCAAAATACCAATATATGCACATTTTATGTTTGGAAAAATTGCGTTCAAAGAGACAGACAGACAGACAGAGAGTCGGACGGAGAGACGGACATTGCTAAATCGACTCAGCTCATCGTCTTTATTATTTCAGTTTACTTATTGATGGGCCCATCTTGTCTTCTTCTCATACTTACAAACATTTAATCTTCATTAAAGGCCTGAAAATCTAAAAAGGTATATAAATTCCCTATTGCAGTGGTGTATTAAAAACTTGCCCGGATATTTTACTTGTGTGTTATCTGAATTGCTTCATTTTTGGCAGGAGTATACTAGATACTATTGAGAAGCAGCTGACCAATTTTGATTCAAATATCTAGTTTGAATTAGAAGCAATCGCCTTTGAAAATAGCAGAATTATTATGCTAAAAAGTGGGCAGCACCACGCGTACTTTCACCAAAATGCATAACATTTTTTTGCGGCCGAGTTTTACTTAAAAAGCTTATTATGTGTGCAAGATCTTATTGATATAGCATGCATGGTTATAAAAATATCGGGTTTTAGATTTTACAAACAAATTTTTCAAAACTATGTTAAAAAGCTGAACGTGGCCGTTGACGGATTCCGCCCATTTTTCCAACAAACATTTACCTTTATATGTTTAACATTTTCGCCAAATATCGTTTCGATAAATCAATTTTTGTCAGAGTTATGCCATAAAAAGTTTTGTGGAATAATCCACTACTATAAAAGGGGAGCGGCCACGTCCATTTGCAAAAATATATATGTTTCGACTTTCTTCGTTTGCCGAGACTTTGATGGTGAAATTAAAAAATGATATAGAGCTTTTTTTCCGAAACATACCTCGTATTAATATAAATAGATGTGCTAAATTTCGTTTCGATATCTTAAACGGTTTTTGATTTATGATTGATATTATTTCTAAATTTGACTTAATCAAAAGTGGGCGGTGCCACGCCCATTTTCAAAAATTTCTTTAAACATTTTTTTCTGCCTTAACATTATTGTACACACCAAATTTTATCCTTATAAATGTGTTATGTACTGAATAATCACTTTTTTTGTATTTTCGAAAATATTCTATACATAAAAAGTGGGCGTGGCTATCATCCAATTTCGCCCATTTTAAATAGCACTCGGAGATGAGTGCCAAGGAACCTGCAAACAAAATTTCATTAAGATATCTCAAAATTTACTCAAGTTATCGTGCTAACAGTCGGTCGGACGGACGGTCGGATATGGCTTAATCAATTTTTTTTCCTCCTGAACATTTTGATATACAGGGTGGCTAATGAAAGCCGCTACCAAAAAAAAATTAAATAACTTTTTTTCTATTTAATGAATCTGGTTAATTTTTTTTTTATTTTGCAGATTGACTTTTACATTTAACAAAAATGGATAACTGGGACACTTAAACAAGAATTTGGATTGTCCGCCGCTATCACGCACTGGAGTCCGTAGTTTCGGTTCAAAGAGAGTATAGGCGCACGTTTGGCGGCAATCCTCCAAGCAGATGGACCATAATAAGACTTGTAAACAATTTTGCCGAGCATGGGACAGTCAACAGAAGACCTTACCATCGAAACCCTTCAGTTCGAACGGAGGAAACAATCGCTGCTGTAGCTGCTGCCATACAAAACAATCCACGTGTTTCGACAAGAAGCTTATCTGCTCAAATGGGTGTAAGCAGACAGTCATTACAGTCAATTATGCACAAAGATTTGGACTTAATCCCATATAAAAAGACTTGCCGATTCGCTTGGAATTTTTCCAGAAGATGCTTCAAATGGTGGAAGAGGATGGAAACATGTTGAACTGTCTTTTCATGTCTGACGAGGCCCATTTCGATTTAAACGGCAACATAAACAAACAAAATTGTCGAATATGGAGTGCTTCCAACCCACAGATACTCCATGAGACGGAATTGCATCCACTTCGTGTCACAGTGTGGTGTGCAGTTTCATCACGCTGCATTGTCGGGCCCTACTTCTTCGAAGAAAACGGTCACACCGATACGGTTACTGGAGACCGTTACTTGAGCATGTTGAGAGAGTTTTTCTATCCAGAATTACGCCGAATGAGAATTTCTTTCAACTCTGTGTGGTTTCAGCAAGATGGTGCAGCTCCTCATATAGCCCAACCTGTTATGACAGAATTGCGACGAAAATTTCCCAATAAGCTGATATCCAGAAACTCCACATTCCGTTGGCCACCCAGGTCGCCTGACCTTACTGCACCTGACTTTTTCTTGTGGGGTTATTGCAAACAGGAAGTCTTCAAAGCAAAACCAACAAATTTGAATGAACTAAGGCAATCCATTCGAGAAACAATTGCGGCTATTCCTGTCTCAACTCTCCAAGCAGTAATGAACAACTTTTTGGTAAGATGCCGCACCTGCATCGACGAGCAGGGGGGGCATTTAAATTCCATTATTTTTAAAACTAATTAAGCTATGTTTAATAAAATTTAATGAGCTTTAACATGAATAAAAGAAAAATGAATTCCATACACTGAAAAAAAAATTATTTGAGTTTCTTAATGTAGCAAAATTTATCAGCCACCCTGTATATAAGCCAACACCTTGTGTGCGTAGCACTACTAGGTATAATAGAGAAAGTTCTTTCATAGGACTATGTTGAGGAAGCTATGACAAGCTAATATGGAAAAAACTATCAATCGAAAAACAAAATGTCATAAAATAACGAAATTTGTAATTGTCTCGAGGCTTGCACTTTGTGAGGGTAGAAAATATCAAGCTACAAAACTTCATACCGAGAAAATATTTTCAAATTCTTGAATTCTTTGTGGAATTTATGCATAAGTTCGAAAAATTTATTCGTAAACTATCTATGACAGAACTATTTATATGTTCATATGAAATTAACAAACGACTATATTCTTAAGATTTCTGCTTAGGTGTTGTCACTGAGGCTGTATGTATAAGGTTTCCACCTATTTGAAACTCTTTAAAAACTAAGGGTAATATGCCAATATGGGTATCACATAAAAGGTATTTTACATAATATTGCAACAAAAATACTTCAAGTTAGGATTACCTTATATAGTTTCCAGCTTATCCTATTATCTCGATAACGACTCGAACCATTTGATAATGTTATAAACAACAATGTCTCTGTTGCCACTTAGGATATTTTTACAGGGTTTACACTTGTCTGATTTTTCTAAAACTCAATTGGGTTATGCTTACATTTTCATCAAACGATTGGTGCTGTTTTAGTTAATGGAAGCTAAAAAGATATGAGCCTCAAAAACCAAATACTTATATATATTTCTCTTTCCCAGGCGGTCTAATGTACAAACGTGTACCAAACGACTGTTGACTAAATGGCTGTTGTCTGACGGTTTGACTGGGCGCCCGTTGCCTTGTTTTCGCTATATGCGTAAGTACGTATATATGTGCCGGTAGGTTGAGTTTGTGGATTGTCGCTCGCTCTCGCTCTGTGTTGCGTTATTTCTGCTTTAATCCAACTCAACAGACGGGCAGAAATGTAGCGATGTCAGCGCAGGCGAATGCTGCCGGTTTAAGGATTAACAGAGATATAAAACGACGCATACGAATTACACACCTACATACCTATGCACGCGGCAGTGTTATGGAGTGCAGTAGCGCCAAAATAAGTTGAGTTGGGTTAAGCTCAGCGCTACCCACAAATGTTTTTCGAAACGCTGATAGTGTTCGAAGCAGAGTTCGTTACTAGAGCGACGACGTTGACGCCACGATGACTATAATACCACAGCCCAGAAAATCGTTCGGATTAATGCGAAATCTGGCTTATTTCATAAAATATGCCGTCGCTCAGTTATCAACACAAAAAGTAGTTAAAAACACTGTTATTGCTCAGCGCCAAAAATGCCTGCATTTGCAGCAATGGCTACCTTCTATAGAAATCAAATGGGCCCTTTCTGTCAACCTGCTAAAGGCAGAGTATGGTAGACTTGAGGGTCGGTGGGTGTGAGCGGCGATTTATTCAGATGTTTGGGTGGTAAGGGAATGGGTACATCAAGCTTCACATTTTGGCTGTGGGTACCTAAGTATATACATATACGCTTCGCAGCATACAAACAAACGGGATTAAGTTTTCTGTGTGAAGGTAGCAGAAATGGCGGCGGTGAGACGAACCTTACTAAAAGCTCGCGGTGGTAGCTGAAGAGCGTGGAGTTAACAGCTAACAGTTGCTGGCGCTATCGCAAAGCCAAGCGTGTGCACCATTGCCAAAAGGTTGTTGCGAATTTTAAGTATGAACGTAAGGATGTGTGCACTAATAAACGTATTTGTTTATGCGCACATTAGCGTGTTTCTGAAAAAGAGTGTTTTCCACATGTCTTCCACCTTAAATAAAGTGAGCTTCATAACTATACCACTCTCGGAATTTACATGTTTTAGTAATTTAAATATCATTTGGAAAATAAAAACTCAACTTATTCCAAATTTAATGCTTTATAAGGTACAGTAGCCATTGCTTTATAACAAAAAGAGGTCCACTTAGGGTGCAAATATACATTATGAATAAAACCAAAACACCCAAAGTGTTATTTGACCGATACAACTTTAATTTTGATAATACAGCTCTTAGAGTTGAAATTATGAAATTAAACCACAAAACTGATTTTTTTTTGTATTTATTTGAAGTTCCATTTCTTCTTGTAGTTAATTTCATTGCTGTTCCTACATTTACTTCGTTATATTCCTTTATACACCAAATAATACAGTTTGTATTTTTACATTTTCCTTTCTTTTATTCATTTTTTATTTTATTTTTTCTAATTTAATTTAATTTAATTTAATTTTATTTAATTTAATTTTTTTTACTTTATTTTGGTTTAATTTATTATGTTTTATTTTATTTTATTTTATTTTATTTTATTTTACTTTATTTTATTTTATTTTATTTTATTTTATTTTATTTTATTTTATTTTATTTTATTTTATTTTATTTTATTTTACTTTATTTTATTTAATTTTATCTTATTCTATTTTACTTTATGTTATTTAATTTTATCTTCTTTTAATAATTTTTCTCAAATTTATTTTAATTTAATTTATCATATTTTATTTTATTAAGTTTTTCTTTATTTTATTTTATTGTATTTTATTTTATCTTGTTTTATTTTATTTTATTTTAATTAATTTTATCTTATTTTATTTTATTTTATTTTATATTATTTTATTTCACTTTATTTTATTTTATTTTATTTTATTTTATTTTATTTTATTTTATATTATTTTATTTTATTTTATTTTATTTTATTTTATTTATATTAAATTATTTTGTACATTCCATATAATATTTGATGGGTAATCTAATAAACACCAAGCCAGTCAGAAAACATACCATTGTATTATTCGAAATAGAGTTTTTAACTGCTAATGGACTAGTCCGAAAAGGAATAAACTTGTAGCAGTAAGAATACAATGTTAAGTAGGCTGCAGATATGCCTAGAGGTTGAAATCCGAGTAGAGTATCTTTTTCTTTTGCTCTTTAGGTCACCAGTACTCGAACTTGTGACCTTGCCTCACGACATTTAAATCGAATTTAAATTGTTTTAGTCTGGTATATGTCTGTTCGAAATCTGAAAATTTACATCTCGCACGGCATTGCCATTTTAAAAACATTAGTTTCCTTAATGGAAAAAGACAGCGGTTGACTAGTTGGGCTTGGTGTACTTACTATTTTGAAAGTAGTTTGGAACCCGTTGTTATTGTAGAGCTAACCTGCAAGAGTTACACACACAAGGCCTCTTAATAGGCAGTCTCTATACAGTTCAGGGATCTACATCGGTATGCATATAGCACAGAGTTGTTTAAATTTCAACATTTACATAATTAAATATTCTAAGTTTAAGCTCACAGTTACGCACATATCTTTAATTAAGTGTCTATCGCACAGCCGCCATACCCACATTCGCTCCAAGCCTTAATTCGTTTGTCTAGCAGTGGATGCGATTAGATATCCCCATTCAATCGCGCTCCTTTTAGCTATTTTAATTTGGTTTGCCTCTTGCTCTCACTCTAATCACAAAAAAGGAATCTCACCCTGCGCACTACTCCCGTTCATTTCCAGCAAAAGCTGAAATGCTTTTTAAATTATAGCGTCAGGATAATCCGTCGATCAATAAACTGCTGCCGACGTTTATATGTTCAAGCTTACTGGGTGCGTTACTTGGAACGGTCACAAACGAACCAATGATGCTCAAAGTTTTCGTTACTGGCATACGTTGATAGTCGTATCTACTTGTATGTATCTGTTCACATAACTGGATGTATACAATAGAATAAACAAGGAAACTCTGTTGTATTAATCCAGGCACAATATTGTCGACTGGGTAGCCAAATCAACAGTTTTTAGAATTTTTTTCTGTCGGTCTTTGTATCTATGCGGGCATCACTCAAAACTGCTGGAAATAAATTTAATGCATTTTCACCGTTGCATTACTAGACGTGCTACTTAAAATTTAAGATAACCCTTGTTTCGAAAACGCTATCGATTTTGAAGTTATCGACTGATATGTGGACCAGGGTGACCCAAAATGCGTTAGTACAAAACGGGTATCAAATGAAAGGTGGTAATGAGTGCTGTTATAAGCGATGTGAATAAGTTCCAAAACTCAACTGGTTTCGCAGATAATATAATTAAGGTCGGACTCAGTCTATTATAAGTTGTGAAACGCAGCGAAGCTTGGCAGGGTTTTACAGTCAAGAATAAAAGGTTTATGGATAAGCTTTTTTAAGGCAGGGTCACCATTCGGCAATAAAACAAAAAAAGTATCAAAACACAATCGAAAGAAGTCAGGCCTTAAATTCGCGAGAGGTAAATTTATCGCGCATAATCATTCCACTGTCGGGGATTCAAAAGTTTCAACAATTCACTGATACATAAACATTTTTATGTGTGTACATATTTTAATCCATAAATATATATGTATATGCACAATTTGTATTCACACACATTGTTACATACACAAAACATCAATTTTCAGTAATCCCAAGGAAACAGGCAAATAGCTTTGGGTGCATAATTGTAGAGGCGAATAAAATTCAAGTTTGCAAATCCAAACACAACAAAACTGAAAATGGGGTTAGATGATGAGGAAATGCTCTTCATTTGTGTCTGATGAGATTATAGCTAAATCCAGCTAAAGGGATAAACGTTTCAGGGTAATGCTGCTTTTACTGCTACCACCATAGTTGTTGCCATTGAAGTCGACGCTGGTGGTGGCTACATCAGCTTTTGCAGTTCTCTCTCAAAGTTGTTGCTGCAACAGTGTCATGAATGAAATTTGGCGGCAAGTTTCAGCCACCCAACATTACCTTGACGTAGCAGTCAAGTACATATAAATGTAGTAGACTAGATCAAAATATTTTGTATTTTGAATTTTGAAAATCATATTTATAGTATTTTCCAGTATACCGAAAAAAGTACTGCAAAACTTTCAGAGCTTTATATTAATTTTAATAATTTAATTTTTAGAGGTAGGTATATCATTGCTTGTTTACCTTTTTAGCACCGATATCATTTTTGCTCTAGTTCCCACAAATTGGATACAAAAATGTCCGTCAGGTGGGTCAGTTCAGAGTTAAGCGCTAAACATTGGATAGGTTTTCACGTTTTTATTTCGAGAATTTCGTAAAGACGCAAAAAGCTACACGGAAAGGATAAATCCAGCTTCTTAACCTCTTAAGACTATGGGTACACATATGTGCACCATGAATTTATTTAAATTTTGAACTAATAGTGCTATTTTGTGCAAATGATAGTACTACAAGTACTTTAGTACATAGGTTACTAAGCTTAGTACATTCACCGAGGTGAGAAAAGAAGGTTCTTTTTTAATTTATGTAAAAAAAAAATTTTTTTTAATATTAATATGTTTTATGTTTTTTCAAGTACAGCAAACCATGAAAAAATTTTAGATAGCATTTAATTCAGTCCCAGGTTTTAAGAGGTTACAGAAAATTTAAAGCTGAAAAAATTACAGTTTTTTGTGGTGTTTTTTTTAAGGTTAGGTTCATTGCGGTTTTAGGTTCACCGCGTCAAAAGTGTTTGAAATTTGTATATCTTTAGTATTAATATTGATTAGATAACTATAGATGATGGTGCTAATAATGATGATGATAATTTAATTCAAATGAGGGAAAAATATAGCTAACAATGGTTTGACAGTTTTAAGAAAAAATGCGGGCAATCTTAAAAATTTGTAACCAGAACTATATGCCTCTAAAAAATTGTTAAGGTCTGAGTCTTTTACAGTATATTTTTTTTTTTTTGCATTTACGAGAAAAAAACAAAACAATTGAAACAAAAATTTTTTTGTTCAGTCTAATATGTACATACCCATACCAAACACACAAAGGCAAAGGGGGAAGTTGGGATTTCTCCTTGTGCACGTGTGCGTTTCGGCTTCTTGCAAACTTTGATGCCAGCACAATCTGTTGGGTGGCATTTTCTTACTTATACACTTTCGGTTAATGCTTTTAAAGGAATATTTGCCGGTATTGTCCTTGAGTGCGATTTACGCTGGCAGTGCTGTTACAAAGGCTAAGTATTCACCACTACAAACATAGTATGTGTACAATAAACTGTTTCAAAAAATTTTGTTTTATTATTTTATTGAAAATGGACGAAATGTATGATAACCACGGTACTTTTTCGATATCGAAAATTTCACAAACATACAAAGTCAGATAATTTACAGCGTCACGCATTTCAAATGTTAAAACTTGTTAGCTATAATGACTTAGTCATCTTTATTCACATAAGACCCAAAGTTGACACCTAATGTACTTCTCAAATGTTGAGGGTTACACCACTTCAACTTGAGAATTATAGTGTTTTTAATAAAAATCTAAATTTTTTTTATGGTATTCCTTTGAACTTAAAATGCCATGAAAAAGTTCATACAAATTTCATTCTTGTTTTTCATTAATATAAATCGCAGATCTTCCATTTGTTTCTTTTTACATTTGTGAGAAATATGCGGATATAAGCTTAAAATTTTAATAGTTCACAAAATATCTTCAAGGTTGAAGGATAATAAGCGAATTATGCTGGATATCCACATGAGAATTATAAAATTTCTCAAAGTTTGGAGAAATATGTTTTTGTTGTTTATTGGGTTTTCTATATATGTATATAACTTGGGTATTTAATATTCGCTTTCACTCGACCGCACACCTTTTTTTGCTTGAAAAAAACTTCGGAGTATATCTAGAATAAATATGAACCGGTTTACTGCACAGGTATGTATGTCTGAATCTACAAAGTTGATTCAGCGCGTTATGCGGATTTACGATGTTTAAATCCTTTTGCTGCAGAAAGGTTAACCCTTCCTTATACAGTTGTGTTCAATATAATAGTAGTGAAATTAAATTGGATATCGTTCGCTAAAAAAAAAATAATACCTTTCATTTAAATTATAGCAAATTCTTTAACCGTGTTTAAGCGACATAAGATGTAGTCATTTCTTTCGTTTATTTCATTTACATTGCATGCAATTCGCAATCAGTTTATGAAATATTCCAAAGATATAGTTTATATTTTGCAGTCTCAAATCGCGGATTTTGTCACAACGAAAATTAGAAAGCCAATCCCGCGCAATGCCTCAGAGCCCACAGTGCTCGCCCCCAATTAATAAATACAAGAAGAACAGATAATTTAAATAAATAAAATAATTAAACATATTTGATGAAATATTAATAGCCTTGTTCATTTATAACATATTTGATGAGTTTTATTGTTGTAATTTTTAATTTTTAAATTAATTAAATTAATTTTTAATTTGCAATTATTTGCCTCTTGTCATGTTTTTCTCTCTTCGCTACCTTTGTAAAAATTATTTTGTCGTGCTTAAATTTAATCGATGGACCATATTCATTTGAGTAAGTCGAATTGGAATATGTATGTATGTATATATATGTTAATATTGTTTTATACCCCTAGTCCCGAAGATGACTTCAGAATGAAGTCGAAATATCGACACGAATAAAATACGTAAGGAATAAAAATTGTGGGTTTTATTTAAATTGGCCGTTAGCTCAACAAAATCATCAAATATTTTATAAAATAATTAAATAAATATTACTCAAAGGTTGCCCCCTATGCAACATGTGCTCCGCACCCCCCGTTCTACTCTCTGAACAACTAATAAAATAATATACAAACATTAACTTAAAAAACTACTCGCCCTCCATAAAGCTTAGACAAGCCAAATCCGCATAAAAAGATATTTCAAAGTTTACACAATGTATAGGAAAGTTAATTAAACTTTAAAAAATTCCCATCAAAACTGCAAATTTGTTGGCAGAATTTCTAGACAATGTTTGAGTACACAGTTTTGTAAGCCAATCAATTTTAGTATAATAATGTGCAAGTTAGAACTCGCTCAAAAATTACCGTGAATTTCAAGAATTCTTATTGTACATGCTGTTCAAATTTTTTTTCCATACAAAATTAAATTTTGTGCATGCGTTGTATGGAAGAAACCGCTCAACACCCTCGACGAAAAAAATTCTAAAAATTCAGGGCAATTTTTTTAACAATTTCTATTTTCAATTTTCTTGCAGATTATGAAACTTAAATTGATTGGGCTACAAAACTGCATACTTAAAATTTTTCTAGAAATTCTGCAAAACCATTTTGCAAAATTTTGATGATCATTTTTTAAAGTTTAATTAACTTTCCTGAACTTTGTGTAAACTCTGAAATGTCTTCTTATGTAGATCCTGTTACAGAATTCGCTATACTTTAAATGAAAATTATCAAAAACACAGTTGCTTCTTATTTTGTCGAACGATATCCATTTTAATTTCACTTCTAATATATTGAACACAACTGTAAATACATAGACATCACTAGCATTGTTTGAAAATGTAAGTATGAGAATATGCAGTTATTTTGTTAATGTATACGTTTTATAGAGTTGTTTATGTTTTGTGTTGATGCGACACTTGACGGATTTCGCAAATCCTTTCTTAGCGACGAAGTTTAAGCGTTGTTTACTATTTGTGTCTAATACTGTATTAGATTGTTTCACTCAAGGATTTCAAGCAGGTTTGACGTACATATGTGCAGTGTGTTAAGTGAGGAGTGCTCTCCTCACTTTTTTGCAAGAGGTCTCAACATGCCAGCATTACGGGAGTGTTAACGCCATCTTCTTGCTTACTCAATTCAATTCCTCAACTTACTCTCAATGGAAATTGCTATTTTCATTGATAATGTTCATTATTTATTAATTGCATCGTCTGCAACACCGATAACTGATGCCAAATGAAAACAATAAAGAAGCACAGATAATCTTCCATATTTTCTCATATTTTTGTTGTTTTCGCATAGTATGACTCAACCAGCTTGGCCTTTTGCCTTTAATACGCTACACTATGCTCACATTTGTATAAAACTCATACAGCTCCTTGTTAAACTTTCTTCGCTATTTCCGGCTGGCACCGATGGCGCTGTGCGGGTCATACGTTTTCCTGAGATACTTAATCTCTAATACTCCAAGGCAATTCGAAATTTCCTTAATGCCGAGCCATACATTGAACTTAAACAGCGTAGTTTTTGTTTGCCCTCCACACTTTAAAAACCTTAAAACTCTGATTACTTGAGTACCTGTCCTCCTGCTTAAATCTAAGCCTATGTTGTTGTAAACAAATAAACTTTTCATTGTTGATCTTTGATGAATCGTCAAGCAAATATTCCACAAAAATGTTGGTATAACGAACATTATCACCACTTGCATGCAAATACAGTAGTGGATACAAAATTAAGACCCATACCTTTTATGAATCATTTCTATTTTATTGGAGGGCCTTAACAGAGTCTCAGTCATTTTTGTAATTTCACTTAGTAGCATTTATATAGTTATTACTATTATGGATAGATTATTCGGTGTTTAAGGTGCTTAGTGGATTAGGAGGTGTACGAGTATCTCAGACTGGAAGACTTTTTTTTTTAATTTATTTGATATTAATTTTCCGAATGCGAAAGAAACTTCTAATAAAAGTTCAAGACTTTTATATTAATTTTACAGATCTATCAATGCTAGTTTATTTTTGTAAGACTGATCCCCGTTTTCTTTTAATATTGCCAAAAATTAAGCTATACCTAGGAAATTCAAATCCTCACAAAACATAAAAATGTTCGTCGGGTGGGCCGTAGCAGAGAAATTTGAATACAATACGGTTGAGCCGAAGCTCACACTTCGCTGATGCTATGAGCTTTAAAAATTATTTAATTTTTTTTGTTGTTTCTTTCTTTATTTTTTTGTTGTCTTTCTCGAAATTGTGTAGCCACAACTGTTGCACTGCACCAGCTGCATGTAATGCAAGAAAGTGTTTGTGTGCGAATTTGACAGTATTTACAATAGTCGCATTGGGCATGCCACAACGTTTGAACGATGCATTGATATTTCTGGTGTTGCAAGCACGATTTATGGATTAAATATGATTTACATGTGTGTGGCGTTTGAGTTGCGGCACGCGTTACTGCGCGTTGAGCTTAAAAATAGCTCCCGGAAAAGCACAAGCTATTTATAAAAAATTATGTGATATGTGCCGAAAGCTACTCATGCATTCGTATGAAAACCCATGCATGCATTTAACGGGAACATATATTAGACTGTGCAAAAAAAAATTGTATAAAGTAATAAAAAAAAAACTATGTGTAGATAACTAACTTTTTCTACTTCAATAGTTGGGCATTTTGAGAAAAATGAGATCAGTCCTAAAAAATATAAGGCAGCAGTGATAGACCTTTACAAACAGATATTAAGGTATGCAACTTTTACATTATTTATTATTATTTTGATTTTTGAAGGAAAAATTGAAAAGCAACAAACATATACAGGTTTTCTAAAAAATAATATCAATATAAATTTCATAAACTTTTTTTTTTTTTGCTCCGTCTAATGTGCTTATAAAAGCAATCACGTTAAAAATTTAGCATATTTTTAAATTGTATCTTTTTAGTTCATATTCCTTTATACATTGACAGCACAATTGAAACTTTAATACATATGCGTAGCTCAGAAGATGGCCGAATAAATAAAATTCACCGCCGGCCGCTTCACAGAAAGATTTTTATTATTGTTTTACGTGTGTTATATTATATACATATAAGCAAAATTTAGTACACGATATGCAAAATTTAGTACACGATATGCAAAATTTAGTACACGATATGTATTTTTTACTGCGATTTATATACATGTAAGCTTGTATAAAAATCTAGCTAAGTCAGAGACGATTTTCACAAAGCTTCATAAGACAAAAACTCTCTCTGTATTAAAAAGAATTAAAGCCGTATCGATGAAACTATTCACCGATTAATTCAACAGTACGCAAAGTAGCACCCAACGCCAGATCTTCTACAAAAACATTCAAGCAAAGGGTTTTTGTTGCTATGCAACAAGCTTTTGATGTTAGAAAGCTCTATAAAGCTTTCACACGAGTGATGTTTTAGGAACACGCTGATCTAAGTTTAACTGAAGCGCATAGCGGAGGATTGTGGCTAAGAGCTTTCAAGTTGGTAACATATTTGCTCTGCTCATAAACCTCATAAATATGTCCTTTTGATATAAGTTTACAAGCTTTATATGGCTTATACGCTTTACGGGGATTTTATAAGCTTGTATAAATCCTAATAATGTTTTTATACAAAAAAAGTACTTGGGCAAAAATAAATTATTGGCGCGATATATACCTCCTGAGAAGATTAAAGCCGAGCTTCCTTACCAATTGGTGTGTGGTGCTTCTAATTTTTCCTACAAACTGGCGGAACGTACAGAGCGGCATCTGCAAAGCAGATGAATTTTTGCCAAACCACTGCCGAGGGGCGACCCCGTTTCGAAAAAACTTTTTCAAACCACTTTTGATGTTACCTGTACCAGGGCTCTAACCTACCGCCAATACCGCCACACCACGGCGGCAGCCAAAAAAAAATAATTAAAAAATTCAAAATTACAGTTTAAAAAAAAAAATTTAATTATATTAAAATTTTATTCATGTTGGGAATTATTTAAGCTTTAAAGTACAAGCTTCTTCAAAATACCCTATAATGTGCCACTGAAAATATTTAAATGCCATCAATTGATCTCGCATATCCAGCAAGCAAATATTCGCCAGAGTTACGTTCCAAAGAAGGCAAAAGTACATTTGCGAAATGTAACAAACTAAACAATTTGAGCTTTTCGTATATTTTTTTTAAAATAGGTTAAGATGCCATTTGTACTGTTAGTTAGTAGCGCATTGAACTATCATTGAAGAATGATTTCTAAAGGATAATTAAAAATTTTGATTAATATATGCAGTTCTAAGAACTCTTCGGCAATACATAAACACACACACTTATACGAAACACATGTATTCATGCTACGAGTTAAGCATTTAAACTTAACAACAAAAATAACAATACCAGCCCCATGGCACACATCACCCTCTAGTTCCAATGCAATATCTGTTTTGCGTTGAACTTTCATCTACTACGAAAGTGTCCATTAGGGTAGCGAAAACTGCTTAAATTCAACCATAATCTAGGGTTTTTATAAAACCCTAAAAAAAAGTGATTTTAAAAAGATTCTACCTTCCATATTTTTAGAATTTTTGAGCTTGTTTCATGAATACTTGATTTTAAAAAGAGTTATAATCAAGCTAAATGGCAAACGTAACCTTAATGTAACGGAATGTTTTAAGCTAAGCGTTTTCAATATTTTTCACATCTAGACTTTTTTAGGAAAATAAAATCAGAGTCAAAACGAGTAGAAAAATAAAATAAAATGAAACAAAGTATTATAAAAACTAAATAAAATAAAACAAAATATAATAAAAAATAAATAAAATGAAATAAAATAGAATAAGATGAAATAAAGTAAAATAAAATGAAATAATATAAAATTAAAAAAAAAAAAAAATATAATAAAATATAAAAAAATATAATAAATTGAGATTAAAAATAAAGAGAAATGGAATAAAATCTAAAAAATAAACAATATAAAATAATATTAAAATAAATGAAATAAAGTGAAATAAAACCCGCTTAAAGCGAAATCAGGATGCAAATGGGAGTCATTATCCACCACTAAATATCTATCCATACCAAGGCACCGAACTATGGAACTTTACTTTACACTTTATACAAATAATATACCAATGGTTGGTAAAGCCCACCAAGTGTATTTCTGCTTCCCAACAATTATTTGCTGATTAGCAAACCCCGCATTATAGGATATTTTAACGAAACTGACTTCAAACAAAAAAAATTGTTCAGTAGAAGTTAGACAAATCGTTTTTTCCATTAAAAAGTAGAAATACCTTGCTGAAAAATAAAAAATAATCTACCTTCAAGTTTACTTTTTCTCCCAGCCTCTCAATTAATAGTCTACAAAAATCGAAATTTTTAGATTTTCGCATACAAACAGATATATATATCCCCAAACGTAATCAAACTCTAATATCTTTATACCACTTGCTTGTAGATATTATTGTAATGGCTTAGTATTTAACACGAAAGATGTTATTTAGCTTTAGATGTTCTTTGCCAAACTGTTGCAGATTTTTGATAATACCTTACGAATTTTGCAAGTATATATGTATGTGCACATTAACAGACGAGAGGTGTAGGAATGCTTTACTAGTCGTATAGAAAACCTGTGGTTCAGCTTTATAGAAGCTTGCAGAGGCCTTTTGGTATTGGAATATCTAAACAGTGTAAATACGTTTGAGTATAAATCGATGGAAGCATCGGGTGATACTAACTATGTAATAATTTTCACTCGTTGCTCTACATCTTCCAGGCCAACTCATTTTGCCAATACAAATACGAAGCTTAATACGTTTATAATAAGCACATTTAAGCGTATGCAAAACGTACAAGGTACGCATACATACATGCACACTTTATACCAATAAACTTAAATGGATTTTTATGGATGGGTTGATATAATATAAATCCAGTCGTATTTTAAAACCTGTATGCAAGTTTGAGTAAAACAAATTGATTAGTGTAAAGACCGACCGTCACAACGGTAATTTCTTGTATGCAAATTTGATGTTCCTGATGGTAACGGACCGGAAAAGTGGCATAAGAATGTAAATATGCGCTTTGTAAGGCAAAGAATTTCTTAAATTTATTTTAGTGTGTTATATTATAATATATTTTTTTATTTTATTTTATTTAATCTCATTTCATTTTATTTTATTCTATGTTATTTTACTTTATTTTATATTTTTTAGTCTGATCGTGGCTGTTTTCGAAATAGTACTATAACTATAGCCTGTATATGTTTGTTGCTTTCAATTTTTCCTGTAATCAAAAATAATAATAATTAACTAAGAATTATTATCAACTGGTCTTAAGCTCGTTATACTTACAAAAATTATTTTATTTTATTTCATTTTATTTTATTTTATTTTATTTTATTTTATTTTATTTTGTCTTATTTTATCTTAGTTTATTCTATTTTTTTGTATTTTCAGGACGAGCTCCTTATTATCCGAAGCAAAATTAAAAATTTTGTGTATGGGGATATATTGAATTAATGTGCAAGTGTTTGTGTGTATGTATTCATGTGTATTATGTATGAAAGTTGTCAGGCACATAACTAAGTAAGCCGCTCAATCCTCTTGCTGGCACATATTCGTATGCGCATATGAATACGCTGAGCGCTTTAGCTACAATTGCAAGCTTTATTGCAATTATTATTGTTTGTTATGTTGTTGTATTATACGCGATTGCATGTACATACATACATACGCATACATTTGTTATATATCTGTGTTGTTTAGCTGTTATTACCACAAACAGCTTGGCAGCTTGCAACTTTGTTTAGAATTTGTGCGCTGAGCATTAGAAATGTCAACCTGCAGCAAAATCTGCAGCAGCAACAGTTTTAACTCCAACAACAGCGTAAGAGAAGCCATAGTAAGCCAACAAAGGGAGTAGGCAGCCTGGCAGCAGTATTAAGCAGCGCAAGGATTAAGGATTTCGCAAACACATTTGAACCTTCGAAATTTGTCCCATTTCGCAGATAAATTTAGGTATCGAATGCATTTGTAGTTAGAACGAAACTTCCAACAATACTCACAAGCTCATGCCGAATTGTTTGGGTGTGTGCTTGCTTAGACAATTTTATATTTAACTGTGAGTGCTTGTAATGTACTTAAGTTGCACACAAATAAGCGTACAATGTATATTTTTAGAGTCAGTGTGGTATTTGTGTACCTACGTATAAAAAACGAAATGCGTAAATTCTAGGACACATAGAGTACTAGCAGTACGTGGCCGGTAGGAAATGGAACTAGCTTTTAACTGAAGAATATCTGGGTTTGAATACTACTACTGACCATTAGTTGTTTTTCCTTTTTTCTTTGAGCCCTGAAAAAATCCTGAAAACAATCCCGAAACTATCTTGAAATGACCTCTAAGAGATCCCTACCTTGACTCGGATAAAATCAAGTAGTCGTGGCAAGAGTCTATTTGGTTCAGCAATGAGCAATTGACCCTATAAAACTTGAGTCTAGTCACCTAATGGAATCTCAATTTATTTCGTGAAAACATCCATCGGTACTCTCAATTACTGCCAGTCAGTGATTTGAAGACTTTTGGAAAATATACAACCTATTTATCTATATCAATGGTGTTCTTTTCGCATACACTGTTCCTCATTTTATTTTTGTAACACTCGTAGGCATTTAATTTAAAAAAGCATTGCTCATCGATGCTCACCCATATTAAGTTATTTTAAATATTCGAGTAAGCTGGAGTATAGGAAAATTAATAAAAATTAATATTCACAAATTATTGCAAGTTAAAAACAGTTTTTTTTTCGATTTGAGCAGAAAATCCCAAGAATAGAAATGCACAATTTATGACTACATTTTTTTCTGTTCAATACACAACGTGATAAACTCCACTTTTTAAGAAAGAATAACACCATATCTTTTCAGAATCTGGCCCTGAATAGAAAGAAATTTTCTTTTAAATTCACTTGAATTTTTTTTTGCCAAAATAAATTTTTTCATTTGAGTTTCATGTTTGAAAACATTTAAATTTTTTTAATTATTTTATAAAACTTGACTTATTTTCTTAAAGTCCAAAATAAAATATTAATTTTTAATCAATCTATTGAGGAAACGCTGTCAAAGAGCGGTTCCATAAAATTCGATGATACATATGAGTAATTAGTCAGCAAAATTTACCCTAGAGTTGAGTAAGTAAGCTTTTTAATAGCATATACTAATTTCTTACTTGGTTGTATACATTTCATTCAAATAACATATGGGAACATACTCAAGTCTTAATTTTGATCCTAAGCATGCGATTTACATCCCCTTAAGTTAGCTGTGGGCATCACTGCTTTATATGAAAAAAAATTAATCATACAACACGGCGCCCGGCTCCTCAATAGAACCCGAACTGATGCGATCTAAGTTGATGTTTCGAAAGTTGATTAGCAACTGGCAAGCAACCGTACAACATGACATTAAAACTAGTTATTTAATAACTTTCAATAGTTAGGCAAAAGCGAGTTGTTTTTCTTAATCCCATCAAATCATAAAATTCTAGGATATATTTTGCATTGATAACTTTTTCTTAGAAGGCATCTATGAACACAGTGAAAGCATGTTTGTGTATTTGTGCTTCAGTATGTGTGCAATTGGAGTACAAAAAGCTTTTTGTTGTGTAAATCCTTTTTGCTTATAACCCGTATGCTAAATATGTTTTCTGTTGCATACCAATTGAACTGCTGCCAAAAGATATGCACACACACACCCACATACGCACATATCTTTACTCATGCTCAGCAAATCAATTCGTACTTAATCCACTAGCATAGTTGCCTATGTACACACATACATACTTATATATAACAACCCTGCAAAAAACGGAAATACTCCGTTTCATACTCCATAGAATACTCCTATAGGAGTATCAGAGTACTCCAACACATATCCTCATTCATATAAAAAAGGTGGTCCAATTTACATGGCAATGTCCGGTGATTGGATCACCTAATCCATCTCGGAGTACTCCGTTTCTTTGCTTTTGAATACTCTATAGACCACCTACGTGAGAGTACTCTCAAAATACTCCCATGGGATTACTCTATAGAGTATTCAACAGCAAAGCGAGAGCGGGAGTAGGTGGTCCTCAGAAGAACACATACTCCCATTCTCGCTTTTGTCTAGAGTACTCTATAGAGTAATCTTTTGGCAGCATTTTCAAAGTACTCCAACGTAGGTGCTCTATAGACTATTCAGAAGCAAAGTAAATGGTACTCCGAATAGGATTAGGTGATCCAATCACCGGACATCGCTATGTAAATTGGACCACCTTTTTTATATGAATGAGGATAAGTGTTGGAGTACTCTGATGCTCCAACGTTTTTTACAGGGAATTCTAAGCCCGTTACTCTACTCTTTTGGCACACTACGTTCTTTGTATGTATTTGTGCGATTAAACAGCACATACACACACACACAGAAAAGTTTTTCCTATTTGACACTTTTGTATGATTGTAAATGTCGTTTGCGACTTAAAATTTTGTGATAAATCTGCTCACAGATAGGGTTTGTATAATGCTTAACACTTAAGCTCTCAAGGTGTGCTGCAATAGCCGTTGCGGATGGGGTGGCGAGGAGAGAATAACAAGTGCAGTATCAGCTTGTAGAATAATTTCAGTGGGTTGCCATAGTAGATATGTAGTTGACACGTTTTTGTTTCTAGGTTTTTTTGTTTTAATAAATGCGATCGGATTTTTTTTCCATATCAATAGAATCGATTGAGATGCACAGTCCTTTAAATTTAGGGCAGATAAACTATGAGCAATATTTTTATTTTTATTTATTTATACGTTTATAATGTGTTGAATTTTTATCAAAAACTCCAACTTAATCTTCCACTGCAGTATGATCACTCAAGAAATTTTCCTCAGGTGAGGCGTTCCCGAGTAATCAAGCTTTAGACATTGGTATAATTTTCAGATTTCACGTTCTTACTTTGGAAATTTGTGAAAAACCCAACAAAAATTTTTGGTACAAAATTTAACGAAACAGAAGAGCACAGTAGGAGTGTCAAAAATAACTCATTAAAACATAAATTTATCATGAGCAATACTAAATGCTAAGGGCTGGCGGTGTCTGAGTTACAAATGTTATGGTAAATGTACATGAATGGCAGTTTCGCTGAAAGAAAACCAGCGCTCTGATAGCCTAATGGTTAACAGAGCGTGCGAACATTTCTCTGAAGAATAAGTCCGAAATGTATCTATAAAAAAAGCTATGGCGATTGTCCCTAAGTTTTGTTTCGCTATTCTAATAAAACCTTTTAATAATAAATTAAAGAATAATGACTCAAAACAAAAACAATAACCTTGAACTCATTTATGATCATGAATGATTGAGAAAAAAGATAAATACAAATTCTCAAAGTGAATGGTGTGGCATAAAATCCTGTGCCTAAAATTATTTGTGACCAACCAAAAACCGTTACAGGTTACATCATTCAATTACTTTTAAACATTTGTATTTATATTTTTTTCTATATTGATTAAATATATTTCTTTTCTACCCACTCTATTAGACACTGCACATCATATACTCGTACTATACAGTTAGGAGATCCATCAAAAATGTATAAAAAATTTATGAAAATCATATTTGATTGTAACGCTAAGCCATCAAAATCTGATTCATAACATTTTCCCAAAAACTAAATCACCTCATAAATAATTACAACAGAAATGCACAATGTAAGTAACGCACAATACAATGGCATGGATAGCTCAATTTTAATAGTTCGAAATTCAAAAAAAAAAAAAACTGGAGAAAACATTCAAATAAAAATTCCAAAACACCGAAAGGTCACTTGTCGTCTGTTGTTGTTGCTGTTCATACGATTTATTGCCATATGAAAGGATGTTTAACGATTGTTGTGTTGTGGCACCCAACCACGTACAACAAGCATGCAACAAGTGTGAATCGCACTACAAAGGTGTATGTGTTTGTAAATATGTATACAATTCATACAATGAGAGACAACAACAATAACAACTTAACCCTTTCAACTATATAAGCTCACATGTCATGTTGCTGGGCTGTGGGTGATGCGGCGCCAATAACTATGCTACAGAAAAATTTACAATCGCAAATCAAGATGCGAGTAATGGTAGTTTTGTTCGCTTTTTATGGGTGGAACTGTTCACTTTTGTTGGAGCATGTTCTATGGAAATAATAACTGTGCCCCTTTATGCCGAAACGGGTAGTGTCGGACAGGTCTGATTTATTCCCTACGTGTATGTAAGGTCTATCTTCTACCCCTATGGGTATGCTACAAAAACTTATATGTACTTATACTATCCATGCGCTTAAAGAATAAATTGGGATCAACTAGAGAAGATTCTAATTGAATAGAAATAATCACAGTCACAATTTGCTAAACGTTTGCAATGCTGGGAATTTGCTTTGCCCCGACAGCACTTAGGTAAGCAGACGCTGTGAAACGTAACTCACCAGTTATAAGGACGTGATTCGTATTATTTTCAAACAAGTTTCAACTAAATTTTTTAAATCAAAGCCCAGTAACTTTTAAATATCAAATTACAAAAAATCCTAAAACCACCTTACTGAAACCAAAAGCATGTTTATATCCAGAATCTTACAGGCGGATCTTAGTGGAAGAGGATATTTATCAATACCAGCTGGTAGAACTAAGAAAGTCATACTCAGTGAGTCGAAAAAGGAAGAAGCGCATCCAAAATAATGATGGAAGCAATATAAGCAATTGCGTCTTTTCTCTTTATAACAGAGAATGTGTCCTTGGGCAATACCACAATTTGGCGATTTTGAAAATTGTGTCACTAAAGGACTTGCCTCGGAGACAAAGGCCACGCTGAAGGCTTTTAATTCGTATTTTCCGAAATCGTGTCTAATGGACCACTGAATAATCCAGCGCAAATTCGTCCCTCGTTCTCACCAGGGGGAAATAGAAAGAGTCAAATTTAAACGAAATGAATCGCAGCTCAATCTCTAGCAATTTCGGTAGCAATTATGAGACATGATGACAAAAAATCCATCAGTAGCATATACAAATTCCGCCAGATGGCAGTGCTTGCACAATGCTATGGTTAAATGAATAGAAATAGGGGCAAACAAGCGTTCTGATACCTAATAGTTAGCAGAGCGTGCCAACACTCAATTGATGAAGAAGACTAGCAGTCTCCTAAGTTGATCTATAAGAATAGCTATAGCTGATGTAGCTAAATTTTTCTTCTCTATTCTAATTAAAACTTTTAAAAACTATAATATAATAATTATTAAAAAATAAAAACGATAATAGTTTTCATATAAAAAAACTTTCATTCGTGGCCTCGAACACATTTATAGTCCCTAATCCCTAAAAAAAATTTTATTTGAGCCAGCCTTCTGTACATACATATGCAAGCATGTGGCACGTAGTTATATCATAGATTTCCAAGTTGGTAGCTTCGTTGGCTGGCCAGTTGACAGCATGGCTGCATGCTGTTGGATTGTCGGCTTGTTTAGAAGCTATTGCCGTTTGTGTAGTAGAAAATTGAAAGCTTCTCATACACCCTACGCCCACCTATCTCATGCTATATGGCACCACTATTGTTATTTATAAATGTTTAGATGTGAAGAGCTCTTGCGAAAATCCTTAATCCTCTTCGAATAAATACCTATATATTCAAAAGCTGTCAAACAACAACAGAAACAATACTACTTTAAACACACATTCGTAAGTATGCAGGTATGTAGTTGTGTATGAGTACATGTGACACCTGCGGAGCTTGTGCAAATCTAGCCAGACCCACACATATACACACACTAGACGATAACACATAAAATTCTCAAACAAATATCTCCAATATGTGTGGGTGTGCATGTATGTATGTAAATGTATGTGAAAGCTTACGTTGACGACGAACGAATACTATTGATGATGCTGATCAAATAGAGGATTTTCACAAAAATTAACACAAAAACCTCTCTATCAACATTTGGCATATTCTCAGCAGGATACACAACGCAACCAATACGCACACACACGCACACATACGTAAAGCTATACAAAATAACAACATAAACTTTAGTAATAACAACAAAAGCATACGAATTTGGTGCAATAGTGCAATATTTTGAGTTCACTTCAGCTTTTACTTATGTAGTGGCATACGCATGGATCAGTGAAGCCGGATGCAATGCGCTGTAGCTGTAAAGCAATGGGTAAAGCTCGTTTTGGCGCATACTGGGTGGGCGGGTGCGGTGGTTTCATGTTACTTAAAATTGTGGCCATAGGAAGCTAAGCTTTTTTCAATGACACTATCATAGCCGATATTTTTGGCAAACTGTTCTCGTGCGATAGTGAAACTCTATTTTACTTCCGCTAAGGATTTAGGCATTGAGGCTTTATTTAGAGTTTAGAATTATTACTCAGTCAAATTTTTGTATGTAGATGGGTCACTAGAGATGAAGATGGCTTATTGCATGTGGATGTATTGCAGTTGCATTAATTTTAGAAGTATTTGTTTATGTTGGGTTATAGTGATTTGTAAACCCAGAAGCACTATTACTGAGTTATTTCAAGAGAGAGTAGCTGCAACTTTGAAGTACCATTTCAGTAGCATTTGTCACTTTTTTAGTTTTGAAAACTTGAATGCTAATTAAAATCTCAATAATCAAAGCAGCCATTAGCAGTAGAATTCTAAAACAATAATAGTAATGTAATAGTTTTGCTTACGTTGCGGTGTCCTGAATATATAACTTTACAGTTAAATATTTTTAGGGACCGACATAAAATTTGTAGTAGTCATAACTTAATCACGACTTCAAAGGGGTGCTGAAATGGCATTTGGTACTTTGAAGTAAGTATAACTTTAAAGCTAAATATATTTCATTGCTCACACTAAGATGTCAAGTATTAATTACTTTCAAGTTGTGCTTTTTGGTGAATGCGACTTTAAAGTTATTTATTCTTAGATACTTCAATTTTTTAAATAAATTTTAAGATTGGAAGTGCTTTAACTGTTTCGTTTATTAAGTTAGTCAGCAAGTTTGAAAGCAAGGTTGGTAGGTGAAGCTAAAAGAAACTTTAAGACGTTCACCCTGATTACCTGACGCAACTATGGGAGAACGACTTCAGAGTCAAAAAGGACATTAAAAGGAAATATGGCGCTCTTCAAGACTAAAATTGACATATGACTTCTATAAATCGGATGTCAAATGACAAAGTTACATAAAAAAAGAAAAATCAAAACTTCCCAAAACCCACTCAACATAAGTTTTAAATTTAAGGAGCGGACTTTTTCAACTTTTTTTTTCCACCCCGTCTAATTCCTTAAGTAAGCACTTAGCAACAAGAAATGCAGCTTTGAAGAAATATTGAAGAAAAATTAGTAAAAAAGGGGCAAGGCTACATTACTACTGACATAAAATATTATTAAAATAACGATTTTGATCACGTTGCTTTTCGAGTATATATGAAAAATTAAGGTTCAGTTTGAAAAATGCCCAATCTCAACGTAAATTCAATACAATTTCAACAGAGATAGATCATTGTATAATCAAGTGCCGATATAGGGCGTTGTTGAAAAATTACTGAAATAGCAAAAATTATGAGATAAAGCTCTCGTCAAAATTTGATATATAAAACTCATTTCAGCTGAGTATAATTAGCAACATGCCAACAGATACTAAATTACGTAATGTTAAAGATACTTCATATCAATACTAAGCGAACTTCTTACATACTTTGCAGGTGACTGTGACACTCACATTCATTGTAAACATATTTCTTTGCCTACTTGTGTCCATTCAGATTTGTACTGCACACATTGGAATACGATGTTCGGAAATCCTCTGGATTAAGGATTTGCAGCATTCGTTTTTGTATGTGTGGTGTTAAGAGGGTTCCCAATAAGCGAGCCAAATACAAGTAGTTATGTAACGAATAGCTAGTAAAATGTTGTAGTAAATGGGTGGAGGTGCATACTATATCACATACAAATATATGAATGTAAGTACGCAGATTGCTAGGAACGACAGCTTCAACGGCCACAATGATGCCTGACACTATAGATGACGTTGTCATCAACCAATTACAAAGCATACATATATGCAGTTTTGTGTACTGATATGTTTGTTGTATGTTTGTATATTAGACTGGACAAAATAAATATTTTATTTTTATTTGAAAACTTTTTTTTTTGTTGTTGGTTTTACGGTCTGTTCATTTTACATATTTTTGTAAGTATAAAGACCTCAAGACCAGTTGATAATAATTCTTAGTTAATTATTATTATTTTTGATTAGAGAAAAAAAACGTGAATTAAGCAGCTTGCAAAACTACACGCAGCATAGCCTATGGGTTAGGCAGCTGCGCTGGCAATCAGAGTGAGTGGGTTCGATTCTCCACAAGATCCTCTGAAATAGCAAAACTATACGAATTAGTCCGACGAGAAATCGTGGCTGTTTTCGAAATAGTACTATAACTATAGCCTGTATATGTTTGTTGCTTTCAATTTTTCCTCTAATCAAAAATAATAATAATTAACTAAGAATTATTATCAACTGGTCTTGAGCTCGTTATACTTACAAAAATTTATTTGAAAACAATATCTATATTATTTTAAAATACTGGAAAGGTTACAGATCTTAATATTAATTTCAAGACGACTATCATTGCTAGCCTAGATATTTTGAGGCTGATTTTTGCTTCAAAACTGCCAAACTATTGAAGCGAAAAATTTTTAGGTGCATATAGTTTTGTAGAAAATTAAATTCCTCACAAAACGTTCTGAAAAAAATATTTAGTCAAATGGGCCGTTCTTGGGTATAGTGCAGATTGGTATAGTTTTCTAATTTTACGATTTTTGTATGTAAATTTGTCAAAAATGTTTATTAAAAATTTTTTTTTGTGGAAAATTCAATTTCTTACGAAACTATATATAGCTTCATTTTTTTAGCTCAATAGTTTGCAATTCAAAAGTACAAATAAGATCTGTCCTACAATTTTTTTTTGTCCAGTCTAATGTATACAAAACTATATAAGGCTTAATTTTTTTATTTCTAAATATCCGCTCGGATTTCTTTCCTTGCGGAAATTATCTTTCGCTAGTGAACAGAGAAATTGGCGAAGAGGGATTTCCAATTTTCGAATTCAGTTGTGTTGCTATTTTATGTCTTGTTTTGGCACTACTTTTTGTAATCAGTGAATGAAAAATAATAGATTTTGATAAAAAGTCGTTAAATTTAATAAATTAATAATAAAAATGCATAGTTTTGCCTTTGGAATGGTAGCAGAAGAAGAAACCGAAGATTCTTTAGCACAGTAACTTCAATCGATATTTATAAGAACTGGAGTTGCCGGAATCATTGTAAGCGGAAACATTTACTGCATTTTATTGATTCAAATGTTTTGCAAAGTTCTTAAAACTACAGGACAAATAAGCCCGCAATAAGGCCAAAAAGCAGTTGCAGTTTCGCCGATTAAGCTCCTTTTCTATTCCATTATACATTTTGCTAGTGTTCCTGCCGAATTTAACTCCTCCGCATTTTGCCAAAATCTATTCAGCGCTTCTTTTCTTCGTTTATAAAAGGCGTAGGAATTTTCGGCTGCCCTTGCATAAGGCTTACTAAAGTTTATATTTGCAGCTTGTTTTCACTTATCGTCCTAAACCACAAAAGCTAAACGATGCTAATACATAAACGTGATTTTTTATTAATAAACGTTAAATTTACTTACATTTGGTTTAGCGCTTACTCAAAATTGCATGGCGAAATATCTCGCAAAAAACTATTGTGTATTCTCCTTTTTCTTTTCATTTGTGATACCTACTTTACTCACCATACTACTTTTCGCTTTTTCGAATATCGTTTTGAATAGGCGAAGAGTGAGAAGCGAACATATAATTGCGGATTTTGTGTTCAGAATAAGGGAATAGGGAGAGCGGAAAAATACGTGCGGACTTTTAGTTTAGAATCGGCCTGTATATAAAGCTAAATTTTTTTACTTCAATAGCTTAACAATTCAAAACGAAGAATTAGATCTGTCCTCCAAATTTTTTTGTCCAGTATAATGTATACAAAACTATATAACTCTTAATTGTTTTACTGCAAAAGCTTGACAATTCAAAAGTACAAATTAGATCTGTCCCACACATTTTTTTTGCCCAGTCTAATGTATACAGAACAATATGCAGTCAAAATTTTTTACTGCGAAAGCTTGACAATTCAAAATCAAAAGAGGGATCAGTCCCACACATTTTTTTCTGCCCAGTCTAATGTATACAAAACTATATAAAGCTTAACTTTTTCCTTCAATAGCTTGACAATTCAAAAGTACAAATTAGATCTGTCCCACACATTTTTTTGCCCAGTCTAATGTATACAGAACTATATGCAGCTAAAATTTTTTACTGCGAAAGCTTGACAATTTAAAATCAAAAGAGGGATCAGTCCCACACATTTTTTTCTGCCCAGTCTAATGTATACAAAACTATATAAAGCTTAATTTTTTCTTTCAATAGCTTGACAATTCAAAAGTAGAAATTAGATTTTTCCTCCCAATTTTTTTTGTTCAGTCCAATGTATACAGAACTATATGCAGCTAAAACTTTTTACTGCAAAAGCTTGACAATTCAAAATCAAAAGAGGGATCTGTCCTACAAATTTTTTTTTGTCCAGTCTAATGTATGTATATATGTAGTATGCTGGAGATGTTGACGATGATCGTGATGTTGATGATGACAAATTTGCGGCTTCATTGACAGGCATAACCAGAGTCTAGAATGAATTGTACGTGCAGCTATAGGAATTTGTTTGAAAAGCAACTACAGTAAGGTGCAAACATTTCGTACATCGAGTAATGCACTTGAATAGACATGATAACAGGGAGCGTTAAAAGTAAAATATTTATATATAGAGCACATAGTATGAATAGAGCAAAGTATGAATGTATATAAATAAACCAATTAAGGTTGATATATTTATCTATTCCGCCTTTTTTCTACTTTTGTATTACTATATAACAGCGATGATACGAATATTCGTACGAAACTTTCTCATTAAAATCCAAATGTCAATGTGATATTTCTTGAATTTCTTTTGTTTTTCATGCACCATCATTCATCGGCGCTTCACCGCCCCAAGTAAATGTGGGTCAATTGCCGATGACCGTTTTTTTAAAATGCAAACGAAGATGTATATGCGTGCGAAAAAAACATGCCTAGAGTTTTATATGTTATATTGAGGCTTCTGATTCAGTAGTAGATCGTAAGGGATTAGGTATCGCAATTTGACAATAGGGAAGCATCTTCCCTCGTCGTCATTATTGTCCCTGCAGGGGTTTGCTCCTGGTCTTGAAACTTTCAGTCATACACCGGATGTTTGTTAATATTTTCGGGTATTGCAAGGATGCTTTTATAATGAATAGTTCTGTTTCGATTATTTTAAATATTCTGCTTCAACTTCAGTGTTGCAATATAACATTCTAAGGAGTCTTGAATTTATCTAAAGATAAGTTTTTAAACTATACGAAGGACATTTTTCGACTGAGGTCCGAGAAAGTACGTTCTTTTATTATTTTCAAAGACAGGTAATTTTTGTTCCAGAAGTCGAGGTGGAGCACTATTTCTTTAATTCTTGTAGATGCCTGAATAGTTAGTAAAGTGATAACACAATCCCAACAATAGCTTTAACGACAACAACTGCCTACACTTACGCTACATGGGTTCATAACATATGGACACTTGATTGCTGGGCAGTGAGAAAGGTCTAATCTGGAAAATGTGACACAACTATATTCGGGTTTGCTTTTCGTTTTGGAAATTTCATTGCATTTGTTTGGGTGGAGATTAAGGAGGCCTAACTTGTTCATGACAATATGGAATGAGGCTAGCATATGGCTGCAGCTCGACGGCAGCACTGCCAATAACGATTGAGGTTGCAGTTTGACGCTCAATCTCACTGTACACGATCATGCCAAGCTGAAAGTATTGTTATTGTTTTGCGTCGTGTGCTGGTATGGGTATGTTCGAAATAGTAAAGTGAATGTTCTGTTCGAAGACTCCGGATCAATTAAGGTGCTGAGTAGGGTTGAGAATAAACAGCCGATTTTTACTCTAATCGATTTTTGTGAATTGATTTTTGTGAATCGATTTTATTTAAAAAAACATAGCTTACTGCAAATCGGTTATAAGGTTTACACATTTTAAATCGATTCGGTACGTCAAGTCAGAGAAATGCGTAAAGCTATGTTCACACTATAGTTGAAAACGCACAGTTTGGTATAAATAAATTCTGGTCAACCATGACAATTGTAAATTTGTTTATAATTCATTATTCATAATATATTTTCCTTAATACGAGGTGTGTTCAAAACGTATCGCGAATTTTGAATTTTCGCTGGTTACGTATATTCGAATTTCGAATTTTTTGTGGCGTTATGTTGGTACTCATGTCTCTCACTTATGCCGACAAGCTCGGCCATTTTGAATGTTCAGTTAATTGTTGACAGCTGCTTTGCTTGCACATGTTTTGGATCGTCTTCGATTTTTACCTATTCAAAAAAATGGATCAAAGAACCTGTATCAAATTTTGTGTGAAAAACGAAATTAATTGCGCGGATGCATTCCGTATGTTGACTGTGGCATACGGAGAAGCTACCTTGGACCGAAGCAACGTTTATCGTGGTACAGAAGGCCGAGAAGATGTGCAAAGGAGAACAAAAATTGGCTTTTGCACCACGATAACGCCCCTGCTCACGCATCGTTGCTTGTGCGCGACTTTTTGGCCAAAAACAACACACTAATGATGCCGCAGCCACCGTATTCCCCAGATCTGGCCCCCTGTGACTTTTTCTTATTCCCTAAACTGAAGAGGCCCGTGAAAGGACGACGTTACGCTTCTCTTGACGAGATAAAGACGGCATCGAAGGAGGAGCTGAACAAGATACAAAAAAATGATTTTTTGAAGTGCTTCGAAGATTGGAAAAACCGTTGGCACAAGTGTATATTATATCATGGGGATTACTTTGAAGGGGACAAAATAGATATTCATGAATAAATAAATAATTTTTGAAAAAACACAAAATTCGCGATACTTTTTGAAGACACCTCGTACACCGAATAGAAATTCTTGTTAAAAAATTTTTTTTGTGAACAAAATTGAATATTTTCTGTAAAACCTCTTTAAAACATCGTAACATTGAGTAATCGATTTTTCACATTCGAACTCACATCCCTATTGCTAAGGTTCTCTCCGTATTTATTGCTTCAAAAAAACTTGAATCTTGCTTTCTGAGCGAGGCATGTTGAAGCTTTCGTTTTCGTCGCACAGCTGAAGATCGCTAACTTTGCCTTTGAGTATCCCAAGTTGGGACCAACAGGCCAATATGTACTACATAAAATGTTTAATTTCTATATAAATTTCAATTTGAACTAGGCCTATATAGTAACAATTTTTCACTTTCTTTCACACACTACGGCGTGCCTGTTGAAATGCACAAGTATTATGGGCCGTTTAAAGCTTTGTGGTTTCATCGCTAATCCTTCTGTAGAAGCAAATGTATGTATGTATGGGAGTGCGCAAACGATTGGAAAGCTTGGCTGCCTTTATGCTCAGCAGCTAATAGAAAAGCATTTAAGCTCATAATACACGTTTGTACCAATTCATTTGTAAGCGTTTGAAATTAATATATTCCCTTAAATGAGCATTTTTAGGGAAATCCATGAAATCCTTTAACTGTTGTATTTCGAAATAAATTCAATAATAACAAAATCACTATACATTTGTTTAAGCTATATGTATGTGCATAAATACACCCTAGCATATGTGGAATTACGATAAGCTATGTAATATAAATCGTTTAGTTTTTGTGATTTAAAAATAGTATAAATGATCATGGTTTAAATAAATTTTTTTTACTTTTACTGGTACTTTGAAATCAACCCAATTAGCTATAGACTACCTCTTAACTAACATAAATACTATGCCAAACTAGTTAAAAAAACTTTCAATTTTCACAACCCGATAGAGTGAGTAAGTGAGAGAAAGGCGTTTACTCTTGATTGTTAAAGGGCAACAGTCTGTATGGATTACAAGCTCAGTTTCAACCGCCATATTAACACAACAGTCAATAAGGCTAGAGGTGTCCTAGCATTCGTTAAATGATGGTCTAAAGAATTTAGCGACCCTTATGTAACTAAAGCTATCTTCACTACATTAGTCAGACCGATACTTGAATACGGTTCTATAATTTAGAACCCGCGTTACCAGGTTCATGTAGATCGCCTTGAATCAGTCCAAAAACAATTTTTACTATTTGCCTTAGGAGATTTTCATTGGGATTCCTTTTACAATCTGCCACCGTATACGAATCGTTTAAAACTCATTAATCTGCACACACTTTCTAGTCGGAGGGAAATGATTGGAATTATTTTTATGATTAAATTGCTAAATGGTTCACTATGCACCAAATTTCTTCTAAGGGAAGTGAACTTCAATGTACCGTCTCTTCTATCAATTCATTTTAAACCACTTGTATTGAAACAGCGTCTAGCCAATTTTCAGTTAAATGAGCCTTTTCGCTGTTTGTGTCAAGATTATAACTCTCTTTCTGGTACATTTGATATTTCGGACTCTCTTTCCAGCATTAAAACATCAGTTCTTTTTATCCTAAATACATAGCAACTAATTTGTTTCTTATTCTTTGATTTTTATATTAATTTTTAACAATAATTTCATTCTGTTAACTAATTATTTCGTAATGTGTAATCAATCTTATATCTACTTTACTTAGCTGATCAGGTTTTCTCTCTAGCTGAGCAGATTTAGATCTCGACGATTAACAAACCAAAGCCTTTTAACGACTCGGCACGAACGAAAAATTCGCGCGTTGTGCGGATGCGCCCCTCGCGCCGGTCGGGAGGGATATGGGAATTATTATTATTATCATTATTATTATTATTATTATTATTATTATTATTATTATTATTATTATCATTATTATTATTATTATTATTATTATTATTATTATTATCATTATTATCATTATTATCATTATTATTATTATTATTATTATTATTATTATTATTATTATTGTTATTATTATTATTATTATTATTATCATTATTATTATTATTATTATTATTATACCTTTCCAGTATTTTTACAGGTTATAGTTATTTTCTCTAATTCATTCTCCTAAATAGGTTCCTGCATAAAATTTGAGCGATTACTGAAGCAAAGAAGAAACATCAAGGAAAACCAAATCCTCCTACACCAGTTTTTTCCAACGCATTACCTTTCTCTAATGCCGAAATCAAATCCAGTATCGCTATTAAAACCTTCTGGGCGGAGAATATCAAAAGCTAATTTGTTGACATCGAAAGCTTCTCGGTTGCCTACTCAGTCCTAACTGGAACTTACCTGCAAGATTAAATCTACCTCGACTGGCATTTTATTCGCTGTTAAAGCTGTTTCTAAAATAGCGAAAGTCCTTTCCAACTATTAGTTAGTACCTGTTAGCAAAAGGGGTGACTGACATATAAGCCTTTTATTTTAGTCAAATTCAGATAAATCAGAAACTGGAAAAGGCCGCCATTTTTAAAAACCTAGAGACCGTATAGGAGGTGGTACTCACTGAATATTTACAAAACCTTAGCTTTTAATGTATCTAGTGTTGGCTTCGTTCGAAATTATTTAAGGAAACTGTATACAAAGTTTTAGTTGTTTAGTTGATCCAAGTTTTGTTTTTTCATGGACTACTTCAATTTCACTCAGTTCAGTTGTGATTATAAACTTGAGTTCTAAAATACGAGTTTCATGTTTTATGGCAAGGCATGTACAGCTATGTATTAATATATGTATTGGTATATGTGGCCTTTGTTGTGTGCGAAAACCACAATGTTACAATTTTCATTAAAGTGACCGATTAATCCGTTTAATTCCAAAGCCGATTTTGAATTATTTTAATATAATCGCTTTTTAGCTTCAAGCGAATGCATTTATATATGGATGTATATAAATAGTAGAGAAAATGTATGTAAATGCATAAATTAGAGTAGGGAATGGCACTATATAATCAATGTCGATTGTGGTTATCGGATTATTTATTTATTTATCTCCCTTACCAACCCAAATTGTTCAATACTAGTTATATCATGAGTTATGATAGAAGGGATCTTAATTGAGCCGAAAGACTCTGAGGTAACAGTTTTTAGAATTCCTGTCTCTATGTCTATATATTTGCGCGCGCATCATTCAAAGAGTGCTGAATGGAATTTCATGCAACTTCCACAATTGCTTCACTAGATGTCTAACTTAAAATTAGAGATGTCTAAATTAAAATTAGAGATGTCTAACTTAAAATTAGAGATCACAGTATGTTCCGGTGAAAAAGAAGGATCAACCACGCTATCAAGGTAAGATTCAGAACCATTATTTTGAAAAAGGGAATGTCTCTCTCATATTTAAAGTTAAATTTGTAAACATTGATGTTACTACATAGTAGGAGCAACACCAAGCTTATGGGAAACATAGTTAAAAATGTCCTTTCCTGTCAGCGCCAACTATTTTTGAGGGTAATTGCAAGGGAATCCGGCTTTAATTGGAGCTACTAAGGGAACTAGTAACCCCAAAGCTTAACAAAGCAACGGCAAAAATAATCACCCGTGCTTGGGGAACAGTAGCCTAGCACATACGAGGTGTGTTCAAAAAGTATCGCGATTTTGTGTTTTTTCAAAAATTATTTATTTATTCATGAATATCTATATTGTCCCCTTCAAAGTAATCCCCATGAGATATTATACACTTGTGCCGGTTTTTCCAATTTTCGAAGCACTTCAAAAAATCATTTTTTTGTATCTTGTTCAGCTCCTCCTTCGATGCCGTCTTTATCTCGTCAAGAGAAGCGTAACGTCGTCCTTTCATGGGCCTTTTCAGTTTAGGGAACAAGAAAAAGTCACAGGGGGCCAGATCTGGGGAATACGGTGGCTGCGGCATCATTAGTGTGTTGTTTCTGGCCAAAAAGTCGCGCACAAGCAACGATGCGTGAGCAGCGGCGTTATCGTGGTGCAAAAGCCAATTTTTGTTCTTCTTTGCACATCTTCTCGGCCTTCTGAGAACATTTTGTACCACCGATAAACGTTGCTTCGGTCCAAGGTAGCTTCTCCGTACAGTCCACAGTCAACATTCGGAATGCATCCGCGCAATTAATTTCGTTTTTCACACAAAATTTGATACAGGTTTTTTGATCCATTTTTTTGAATAGGTAAAAATCGAAGACGATCCAAAACACGTGCAAGCAAAGCAGCTGTCAACAATTAACTGAACATTCAAAATGGCCGAGCTTGTCGGCATAAGTGAGAGACATGAGTACCAACATAACGCCACAAAAAATTCGAAATTCGAATATACGTAACCAGCGAAAATTCAAAATTCGCGATACGTTTTGAACACACCTCGTATTCGGTGTACCCACAGCTAATATAGCCCCGACTTGGTCTGGAACTAGAGGTAATTTGGTAGAAGGTACAATGGAGGAACCTCGAGGAGGTTCTTACAGATCTCAGTTCTGAAATCTTTTGCCGGAGTGCACAGGTAAGTTAAAGCGTCCGATGTAGTTGGTGTATTAGGAGACGCCTGTAGCTGACTTGGAAGCAAATCGGAATTCGGCTGTTTTTCTAACAAGCACTTCTTCCGCTTCGGCGGTTCCGAGATGACTCAAAGTTTTTTGAAGTGGTTTTCCATCACCTTAAATTTTTCGTGAAGGTCACGAAGCCCAATAAAGAGATTGTTAAACTCTTTCTGGATTTGTCTCATGATAGCTCGCATATGTTGTTGTTGTTGTGGTAACGACAAAAACACTTCCCGAAGGTTTTAGGGAGTGTTGCCGAATAAACAGACCTTGGCCGGATTTGAACCCGGTACGCTCCGGTACTCCCTTGCGGTACTGCCCGACTGTCGTGGTAGCGATTTATGACCAGTGAAACCTTCTAGGTCATGTCACCCCTCCTTCCGCAAGGAAGGATAAGAAGGGTAATGATCACTTTTAATAGTTCGGCATTCAGTACACGTCCAGTTCGATAAATCGGCCGGTTTTGGTGTTACCGACCAATATGTGGACCATGGTGACCCAAAATGTTTTAGTACAATATGGGTATCAAACGAAAGGTGCTAATGAGTGCTGCAATAAGCAATGCCATTAGGTTCCATATCTCAACTAATTTCGGAGATATGGTGATTAAAATTGAACTCAGTCTAGTATAAGTTCTGAGACGCAGAATAGAGCATGGAATGACCCATTTTATATGTATAATAATTTTATCAGTACCCTTAATACTGGCACAAACTATCGAGTCAACTCAGCCGCCATCATATTTCGGTAGACACAGAAGCATAATTTCTGTGGCAATAAGCACAAACTAAACAAACGTGTAAGGATCTGTAATCAAACAAAATTTCACAACTTTTGCTCGAAAATTCCATACATTTACACTACAATTTCAATTTTCAAAGCGCTTTACTGAAACCCTTACGAAAATGACTTTAGTAGTTTATCCTTATTGCCACAGATTTCCTACCCCAACAAAATTGGTTATAGTTTTGATTATAATTGTACATATTGCTCACATAGATCCAAAGAGCATTAACTCAAAAACACACTTTTACTAAAAGTAATTCATGTATTGAAGAATCCAGAGACGATTGGTTATAAATCCCTCAACTCCATGCCAACTATATCTCAAAACTTAATAATTTCAAATTACCTCTCTTTACATGTGGGTATGCGTTAAATGAACATTATATTTTAAATACATATCTACACTTATTAATATTGTAGGCCTTTCCTATAAACTCATATTGCAAGGGATTAAAGGATTTAGCCATTGTTGGTATCCAAACAGCAATGCTCGTTGGCTCATCCGGTTGCAAGGCAAAGAGGAATTTCTGAAACCCTATATTATACGAAACAATAATGTGCCCCATCCCCTCTTAATGAATTATATACACGTCTAACCCGTTTGTGATTTGATCCAACTTGTGTGAAATGTTATTATTTTAATGAAGTAGCGCAGAACAAATGGGGGTAAGAACAAGCACAAAATCTTTGCGTAGACATTAAAGGTATTAGGAAATAAATAATAATAGGGTTTTGCAATGTTGCACTTATGCCAGCCAGTTAAATGGATAAAAGCGTAAAAGCAAAAGCAAAAAGGTATTATCAATTTGAAGATATACTATAATATAATACGTATATGTCTGCAAAACTAATGCCTATAAATACACGTGCAATGAACTATATAAATCCTTACAAATATGTGTGTATACTCGTATTAGGGTGGAATAAATGCGATCATAAAGCTAACTAGCTAATACCTATGGGTTTCACACCACGTCACCAGTATTCTACTATGACTGGAAATATTCAATTAGTACCTTATGTCCAGTTGGTGACTTAAAAAAATACTGTAATAGTTTCAGACCTCAATCTTTATTTTAACCGTTTTTTTCGCAAGCTCTTAGCGACCTATAAATAAAAGAGTAAAATAAGACTTTTTTCAAAAATTTCAAATTAACTTCAAAATTCAAATGTGAACTTGTTGCTTGCGAAATGACAACCACAACTGTGAAGGCTTAACATTTTTCTACTTACTTATTTTTCGTTGCTTTTATTCTAAAACTTTGTTTAGGCAAGCAGAATAATTGTATCAGGCACTTAATTCAATAATAAAGAACGCTTTTTGAGCATTTCATTGCTTATTTAGATTTGTTTGGACTGTTCTCTTATTTGTTTTACATTTGCTAAAGTATTGAAGGATAACGAATTAACTGTATATGCTTTTCTTGAAAATTGAGTTTCCCACAAAAAAGTGCCGATGAAAATTTTTGTGGGTTAATCCATTTCAGTGTAATCAAGCTTTAATTAATGGTTTAATTTTTTGTTTTCATGTTTCCACTAAAGAAATTTGAAGAAGACCAGTAAAGTAAATTATGATGGCGCATTGGAATTCACCACTCCAAAAAACATGGAAATACATTATTAGAATTACCAGATCAGTCTAATTTTATTTTATTTTCTAGCTCTATCATTTTAAGGAAGAAAGACTTCTGAGACTGGAGAAATTTTTCTTACCCAACTTTTTTGTGGTTTGAAAATTTAAAGAAAAAATACCCTGTGTCCTAGTACAGCTGGGTATACATATGAGGTCAGTCGTAAAAAATGTAAAGCAACAATGATAGAAATCGGCACACAATATTTAGGTTTGTAGCTTTTGAAATAATTTTTTTTGCGATTCTGAAAAATAAAAGTGAATGTGACCACCCTAATTGTAATGTATATAATTTTTTATACAATTTAACAGTATGGTACATTGTTGGATAAGCAAGAAAGCAAAATAGGTTTGAGCTTAGTGCTTTGCATGGATTTAAAATTTCATAGATAGAAAGTTATGTAAATATGATTGTGCTATAGTTGAAAAAGCAACTCCAATTTGAAATTAAGTAAATGCTATTAGTTAGTTTGCATTTAAATCTTTGTAATTTCCTAAAATAGTGAAAAATACTTCTTTATGGAAAACTTTAAAGGAACATTTAATCTTTAACTACCTTCCAAGCCACACAAAATTATTCAACCAAAATCTGCCTTTACAATAGGGTTCGGGTTATATGCAAAAAAGAAAGGCCTAAAATGATGCACCATAATTTGTATAGGTTAAGTCAGTGGCGAGTTTACGAGTAGAATATTTCCATTGGGGCGATAAAAATCTGGTGGCTCTTAGGGAACCAGCAGCATTGGTTGCACGTTGACTAAACACCCAATTTTGCTACGATGTGACCAAGTGTAAAGAACAAGGGCATATTTTGCATACGTAAACATCTCTACTCAGCTATCAATGAAAATTTTTGCTCACATCAGTCTTTAAAATTTTACAAATAACTTTTTTTTGGAAATTTGATGCTCCCATTGGCTGCAGATCCCCAAGTTGTCATGTTGTAAAAAGTTGGCAGACGCCGTTTCAAGGTTGCACATCGCATGTTTCTGTCATGACAAAATTCAGGAAATAAATAGCTTTCTATTTTTTATATATTTAATGATCTTCAAAGTTTTCCGGGCGCGGAAATTAAATTTCAACAAATATAATTTGTAATAAATTTTAATAAATCTTGCTTATACTCACAATTAACTTTCGTCGTATCGAATTCAACACGTCCAACACGATTTTCAATCGCCGTCGACGTCGGTAGCAATTGTTCCGTTTGTAAAGCTTGCGGTGGCACACCACTCACACCTGGATGCATAGTTCCAACACTTGCCATGCTGTTAGCTACAGCATTTATAGCTGCTGGCGGTAAGCAACTTATGCTACCAACCAATGTCGTATGTGTACTACCAACATTTCCTACTCCACCCACAGCGCCACGCTCATCACTCTCCAACTTCGGCGTGTGCGTCAAGGACGCATTTTGACTAGAAGGCGTTGAGGCAATGTGACGTTCGTTGTCTGTATTAACATGACTTGTAGCTTGAGCTGGTGAAGTTGCATCTGTGGAATGCGAGCGGCTAATGCCAATAGCATTGCCAATACTGACCGGTACACCTGCACCAATACCCAATCCTACGCCAATATTGCCGAAACGTGGACTGCGCGCTTCTTCATGAGCTGCCAACTGATCGCGTAACTGTTGCTGATGCTGTTCGTGTAGTTGTTGTTGTTGTTGGTGGTGATGGTGGTGTTGTTGCTGAAAATGTTGTTGTTTCTGCTGCTGCTGTTGATGTTGTTGCATTTGTAATTGTGCTAGTTTATCTTGTACACCTTGTAGCGAGGGTCGTCGTCGAAAATTTGCAGCACTACCAACACCAGCACCACCACCTGCATTGGCGCCTCCGCCGCCACCACCATCGTCTACATTGCCAGCTGATGCACGACCACCTGTTACACCACTGTTACTGCCGACGCTTTGTGGTGGTGATAATGAATGCTCTTTCTTTAGCGCCAACTCAGCTAGACTTGTTGCGCCACTATTCGGTTTGACACCTTGTGCAGCTGCGGCTGCAGCAGCATTGGCAGAGGCAGCTGCAGCAGCAGCAGCGGCATTTGCGGCACGTGTTAACGCCAAAGCTTGGCTCTGAAATAGAGTAAAACATTTTTATTATTATTTTTAGTTTGGTTATTGTTAGAAGAAAATATCGATAAATATATCGTGCTCTAACAACCATTTTATTGTAACCAACAGAAATAAAATTTTATAGGAGAAGCTTTTTTTAATTTACAAATATAAAATATTTTAAAGCAAAATGTACTCACATCATAATTGTCTCTGATGTATTTGTGTAATGGTACATATTAGAGTTGTAAAATTTTGTGAGATGGCTTAAAATAAACAGGATGGGGCCGTGTTCAGAAGTCCACGCAAGTGGGGAAAGTTTCTGATCGCCATTCACCTGGGAATGGCCAGAGCGATTCTTTTGCATGCGGTTCAAGCAGCTCACTACTTCCGGGCTTTGCGCCCAAGTATCCTCTGGGTAACCACCGAACACCCGTTTGGTGGTGAGCTAAACGTGAGAAGGCGACAACCTGGTAAGGCCACTCCGACATAATCGGTTTAAGGGCTTGCTGGGGGTTCAAACAGCAGCGTCTGATCACCATGTGGTGCGGCTGCAAGCGGGCGTCTGTCTTGGATCAAGCGGCTCGCTATACAAACGTGTAATAGAATTCAACCTCCCGTGAAACGGGTTGTGCGTTGGGTGGGGACCCACCACATAAAACAACGTTCCAATGAAATTCAACAACAAAGCCTCGGATATGAGAACCCCTTTTTGCTATGTTGGACGTCAAAATCGCCCAGGCGGTTAGATGACCATTTAAAGAAGAAGAAGAAACAGAACTATCGATATCTGTTAAAATACTGCTTTTCAGAATTTTGTTGGTTACGCCAAAACTGCGGTTAGGGCTCGATATATAAGGTTCCCTTTTTATAGCTCGCCGGTCATTTTTTCGTTGCGCCAACTGGCGCCAATTGGAAACACCGCTGGACCGCAAATCGATCTTCACTTGGTCCTTCCATCGGAGTGGTGGTCTCCCACTGCCTCTGCTTCCACCGGCGGGTGTCGATAAGAATACCTTCTGGGCTGGAGCATCTTCGCTCATTCGCACTACGTGGCCTAGCCAGCGTAGCCGCTGTGTTTTAATTCGCTGAACTATGTCGGCGTCTCCGTAAGGTTCATACAGCTCATCATTAAATCTTCTTCGGTACTCGCCGTCGCTAACGCATAGAGGTCCACAAATCTTTCGAAGAACCTTTCTCTCGAGTACTCCCAGAGCTGCCTCATCAGATATTGTTACTGACCCCGAGGAAAGACTTTCCTTTTCAATTGCCTACTCAGTCCGAAGTAGCATTTGTTTGCAATAGTAATTCTTCGTCGGATTGCTGCTGTCACTACTTATTAAATGGCGCCTAACCATCTAAAAGATTTTGGCAGCCCAATATATCTCGCTAGTCGTTTCTTCTCTCTGCCAACTGGAACCCATTTGAAACACCATTCGACGGCAAATCTGTATCCACTTTGTCCTTCCATCAGAGTGGTGGTCTCCCTCTGCCTCTGCTTCCACCGGTGGTTGCCGAAGATAATACCTTCTGGGGTGGATCATCTTCATTCATTCGCACAACAAGGTCTAGTCAACGAAGACGCTGAGTTTGATCATTAAATCTACTTCATTCTCTCCGTTGCAAACTTGTAAGGTTCCATGAATCTTTCGAAGAACATTTCTCTCGAATACCCCCAGAGCTCTCTCATCATATGTTGTCAATTTCCATGGTTCTGCACCGTATAGTAGGACGGGTATGATAAATTCCTTGTAGAGTATTAGTCTTGTTCGTCGAGAGAGGATTTTACTTTTCAATTCTCGTACTCAGTTCGCATTTTGTTTGCAAGAGTAATTCTTCCTTGGATTGCTAGGCTAACATTATTGTTGGTGTTAATGCTGGTTCCCAGGTAAGCGAAGTCCTTAAATATTTAGAAATTAGCCTGCCAACAGTGACGTGGTTGCCAAGATTGCTGTTGTTATCATACTAAAAAAAATATTTTCTTTTCTCAAGTGGACCGAAGTATTTATATACTTCATGGAAAGTAAAGTTAAAATTCCTTTTGTATGTAAAAGAAATCTATTAACGAGGAGTATGTCAACAAATCACACAGTAACTGTGGTCATCATTGTAGACACGCCGCCATTAACAGTATACAAAGGGATATCGTGGCTAGAGTGCTAGCTCGAATCTCACTTAAGGGAGAAAAAGCCGAAGAGAAGCACTTGAGTATCTTAGAAACGGACAAGGTATCGATTGATGTTACCTAAGCCGGGACCCAGGCTTTGGTATGATAATGTAAGCACCTCAACCAATATACATAAACATTATACTCGGCGAAAATTTCGAATATGTTTCTTATTCGATGCTTGATAAATTTTGTTATTTTATTTAATATGTCACTAAGTGCTTCCGAAAAAAAAGCATCTGCTGTAAAAGTTTCCGACGCCAATACCCCATTTTGTTTCGTAAGCACCAGCCAACTTATGAATAAAATAACAGATTTCAATTTTTCTTTTTGCAAAATTTGAAATTCGCTTTGAAAATCGAATGTGAACTTCTAGCTTGCGAGATAGCAAGCTAAACGTTAGTAGTCTTGTCTGTTCGCTTATTTTTTTGCTTTCAAGTGAAAAATTGTATAAGCAAGCAGAAAAAATGTAACGTACATGTACAAATAACATCCAAATGCAAAATAAAAATGGCCAATTTTTAATTTTAGTGGTTTATCTTAGCTTGTTTAGATTGTTTAAGGCTGATCTAATTTTTGCTTTAAACAAACCAGAATCTAAACAAGCAATGATAGACTTTTAAAGAATACTATTAAGGTCTGAAACTTTTAGAGTATTTTTTATTGGCTTTCTGAAAAATAATATAAACAAAATTTCCAAAAAAAAATTGTTGGACCCAGTGTAATTAATATACAATTTCTCTGCTTTCTTCATATTTAAAGCACACGAAGGTTTCGTATTCAGTTTGATCTCATAATACTAATGACCGTGCTAACATCGCATTTGTGTTCGTCGAGGTCAAATGTTAAAAAAAAAATGTCCATTTGAATTTACTTGTGCTCTAATTAGTTTAATTGCTAGCTAACAAATCTAATACTTATTAAATGCGAATCAAATTGAATATATACAAGATCGTTAAAGATCATTAAGCTGCTTTCTTAAAGGGTTAAGTAAGATAAGTTATGAATGTATAGTTGTAAGCGACTTAATTGGTTCATTAGTAAATAATAGTACGTAAAAAGAAACTGTGTTCTTATTTTGATGTTGATTTCCTAAAGTGAAGTCGGTGCAATTCGGGTCAGAGAAACTCTTTTATGTGCTAAATGAACGCAAGAGAGTAAAAGCATTTCGAAGAGAGAGTCCTACCAAGGAAACTATTTGCCAATCACTGCTGACGTACAATTTAGAATAAATGCCGTCAGAAAAAGTCGAAGTTACAGGAAATCACTCGTGTACTCGGTTCTCTGACTCCTGCTAGTACGAAAATGAGAGTAAATATGGCACTCGATCAGTCAAAAGTTGAAAAGTTTTAGTCAAAAGAATGTTTGTTGACTGCGTGTGGTAAATCTGCCAAATGATCAGCTGTTGTGCATATGTAATCAAATTTTCCATAATTTGAGCTTAAAAAGAACCACCTACGGGCTTGCAGGCTTTTGAAAGTAACCGGGCAATAATTTACTTGAACATGTTTAATCATTTTTAATTTTTATTATATTTTAAATTGAAAGTCGTATTAATTAGACGGCTTTTTAATTGGTATTGATTATTTTAATTATTTTTCAAGAAAAGGCAATTACTAATTGATTACGAATAGAAAAAATCCAAAAAAAAATTTAAAATAATCAAAAAAAGTTGTTTTGATTACTTTTGATTATTTTATATTTTTTTTTATTACTTTTGATTTTTTTTTTTTAGTATTATTGATGGATTTATCTAGCAATACTGAATACACTCAAAAATAATCAAAAAAAAGTTTTAAAAATCCAAGAAAAAAAATCAAAAATAATCAAAACAACCTTTTTTGTTGTTTTTTTTTTTAATAACCGTAAAAAACTAGTTTTTTTTTGATTATTTTTTTAATTGATTTTAAAATGATCATTTAAAATTGAAAGTAATGGTAATCAGTCATTAAATGGATTCTTAACAAAACAGTTAATAACAGTTAACCGGTAAACATTCGATTAGTAATCATTATTTAACAATTCTGATTTCTCGCCATTCTTAAATAACATAATGAATTTGACAGAAGTAAAATTTTTTGCTAGAAATCAGTCTCGTACTATTTATTTTTAACTGTAGACAGTTTTACTAGTTTTAGTCAGAAAAGTACGAGTTTGAAACAAATTTGAGTGAATGACATAGCTAAGTATAAAAATGCCTGTAAAAATTGATAAAACTTATAAAATCTTCCACTCCATATCCTCATCTCCGTACGAATTAACAACGAAACCAATCTGCGCACTCACTTTCCGTGAATTCAACACTTCGTTGTGAATATTTTGATATCAGTGAAATCTGCATAAGATCTTCGTGTTGATCCTGCGGATAAACATTAATCACATTGCCAAAAAATACTTCAATCAAGTTAATGTTAAACCTTATTTCAAAAAATGTTGCATGGCCGTAGGCTAAACTTGTCAAATAATCTTTGTTGCGTTGCTACGACATTCCGCATAGCGCGGGCTGGTAGCTGGTATGTGTTACGTGAAATGGAAGACGCTGCGCGGGTAGGTAGTAGCGAAGCGTGTTCTGAAATTTAATAACGCAATTTTCTCCCTACGACTTAGCCATACATACACCATGCACCGCATAATTTGCCACAAAATTGAAAAAAAAAAGATCAAAATCCAAATAAATTTTTTTTTTTCATTAAATAATTCATTCGTATACTCTTGGTTTATTTCTGCAGGGCTGCGCCACTCAGCCAGCAGTTAGTTCCTGTGGTTCGTCAACTTATTTCTACAGTAGCCGCATCAAGTTAGCGATCAACGACATCAAGTGATCGATCTCAAGTTATAATCATCTTTCCGCCATGGTGAAAAGAAAAGAAAAAGAAAGAAAAATTGTGTTGCTACAACAACAATCAATGGCAACACTACCTGTCTGGATGTTGAGGGAGACAAGTGTTCCACGATTTGCGATTTCGGCAGGTATTATTGGCAGCAGAAATTCATTTACGCTTTAATAAAAATGTACCACCCCTTTGTACGTCCCCGCACCGTTGTATTGGCGCTGACTAGCATATGTTTGCAAATATGTAGCGGTGTATTGTTGTTGTCAGGAGTCAGCGTTTAGCTGGAGGCGTTAAAATTTTACATTGATCTGTTGGAGTTTGCAGCTTTCATTATGATTTAGGTTTGATACACAGCAGCCGCCTTAGATTGGCGTAGACGGACGGTACGTAGGCTATGTATGCAGTTGGGGACGGCCAGCATGGTAGTGCTGCAGTTATCGTCACTGTGGCAAAAGAAGTTGATTAAAGCTTTTGTGACGAGTTGGTTGGCGATATTGGCCGGCAATGGGCACATGTCAAGCATCATGCACAAATTGACGAAAATTCGATCAAAATTTTAATTGATCGCCCTGCAGTTATGCTGAAATTGCGATCAACATAAAGCGGCTGACTTGCCAACCAAACAGCCATTCACCCGGTCTCTGGTGTATTAATAAATATTTAAAAAAAAAGTGCAATCAGTAACCAAGTATTTCGATGGTGACTTAAAGAATTACCTACATATATACATACACGTGTCCTATATATGATTATACATTCATATGAATGTAGTATGTCCGTCACTGAGTTGATTGCTTGCTGATGGCGTTGGCTCACCGCTTGCCAGTGGCTATATAGTGACTGTGATTATGTTAATATCAGCTACTGAACAGATTTTGATTACACAAGACAGGGTTTTTTGCGAGATGAATATAGAGTACCAACAACAAGAAGAATGTAATAAGTAAGTTTATATCCACTACTCAGCCACCGGAAATTCAAATGCTAATGGCAAGAAAAATGGGATGCCTTAAATCTGAAGTGATGTGCTATGCCTTCGGTTGAACTTGCAATAAGGATATGTATGACGGGAAAGGAGTCGCCCTTCCCAAAGCTAAGTGCTTGCATTAAGTTTCATTATTTGTTAATATAAGCAGGGACGGAAAGCGTCTTGCAAAAATAAATATCATCATAGTTAATTTCAATAACACGTGGTGCATAGAAAAAATTTAAAAATTAGACTTTCATGCTCAGAACAAATTTAAAATGTTTAAAATATTTGAATCAAAGTGAAAAAATATATACATATCTCTTTTTTCTGAATATATCAACAGTACAACCTAACGGAAGCCCCTGCCCCAGGGGGTTAGGAGACTTAAATATACCCGCATCAGGCATGTCCGATCGTAAGAGGCGACTATAAGCCACTACTCGAAGTTCAACTGGGCTGCCGGAAGAGGCGCGTGGTCTCTGCATATACTTTTCTCAATTTGATTAGATTACCCCCCTAACAGGCCAATTTTTGTTGCAAATGAAAAATCCTCATACCTAGTAATTCAAGTGCCATAAGCTCGCATTTTTAGTCATATATCCAAATGCTCATCATTTTTCTTCCGGGGACTCTGGCCGGACTTGCCTGTTAACTGCAAACTCCGCCTTTAGGCGAGGTATGATTTTTGGCCAATAATTCTATTAATTTAATTAAAAATCCACATTTCTAATCCATAACAATTATGTCACTTAATAAGAATTTTTTTTTACTATAGAAATCGATTTTATCACCTTTTTGTAGTTACCAAAAACACTTCTATCAAAACAAATTTTTTTTACAAATTGCATTAAATTTTTCAACGAGAATGATTATACCGGAACTCTGCTACCACTTAAAACTGAAAAATCAAGGTTACGACATAGATAAAATATTTGGCGAAGATAATTTGTCAATAATTATAGAAGAAAATTGAGGTATGCGAGTGATACCCCAACACGGTCCTGCCGGTTAGAGGGTTATCATTCAACTTATGTCATTATGGTTGCTGGTTGCGTCACCTACTCCGTAAGCTTGCTTACGAGAAATGTGCTGGACAATGGCTCAACCGATTCAGCACTGTTACTTCTGCGCTCCTAAAGACCAGACCAGCAACAGGAGGTGTCTTATTGAAATCCGATCCTTACCGCACAACTTCTAACAGTGTAGTACATGTTTCGGTCCCTCGGCACCCAAATCAAAGAAATTCTATATCGGCTCGTCCGTCTCACAGTATCTAAACTACCTTAAGGTGCCTTGCTGGCCAGAGAGCGCGAATAGCAGAAAACCTACCCGAAAAGATGGAAACTTTATTACCAGCAAAAATACAATTTACAGATCAAATTCTAAAATAAATGAAGCCTTTACTGACAACGAACTAAAAGATAAAAACCTCAAAATAATATTTTTAAAAAAATGTATACTATCTTTACCTAGATCAGTCGACAAATGTCACGATTGGTTGACAATTTTCATGAGAATGTCTTGGAAGGAGCAAGGGACTTTATTCCTTTGGGTATTGCATTGTCTTCTGGGTAGGTAGGCACTACCCTCTGTAGGCGCCAACAAGGGTGATCTCTCCATGGTGAGTGGTTGAGAACAGATAATCGACTTTTACTTTAATCGATTATTTTAATTAACGGATTTTCTTGAATCGATTTGGTTAATCTTAAGAAACGTTGATAGCTTTACTGAATTGCATTCAGAAGTGTTTGAGTGATGCGCGTTTAAACATTCAGACAGACAGACAAAAATGTTAAGAACAATTGACTGGATTCTATTGGTTTAGTAATGATCTCTGCTCTCAATTTTTCTTGAATATCCGCTAGAGTTGCAATTTTTTTTTTCGATATTTAAGATAACTTTTAAACACATCGTCATTTCGATGCTTTATACAATTTTTTCTGCTTCCATAAAAAAGTTTGTACTTTTAAGTAAAAAAAATATGAAAGCAAAAAAAAAACAAGTAAGGAAGTCTAAGTTCGGGTGGAACCGAACATTATATACCTAGTAGGGATCTATTATGTCATCCCAATTTACGTAGGTCTATTTTAATAATTTCAGTTCAGACAGACGGACAGACAGATAGGCGTATCGAGTGACGGACACGCCTTACATCGCCTCAGCGCATCCTCCTGATCATTTCAGTATACTTTTTGATGGGACTATCTCTTTTTCTTCTCATACGTACAAACATTTCATGTTCATGAAAGGTATGAAAATCAAAAAAGATATACAACCTAGCTTTTGCAGTGGGGTATTAACTACTTGCCCGGAATATTTTGCTTGCGTGTTTTACGATTTGACCAATTTTGGCAGGAGTATAATACATACTACTGAGAAGCAGCTGACCAATTATCATTGAAATATCAACATTGAATTATAAGCTATTGCCTTTGAAAATAGAAAAAATTGTATGCTGAAAAGTGGGCGGCGCCACGCCTACTTTTTAAAAATTGAAAAAATTTTGTTTGCGGCCGAGTTTTTCTTAAAAATCTTATTATGTGTGCAAAATCTGATTGATATAACTTGCTTGGTTGTAGAAATACCACTTTTTAAATTTGACAAAAAAATTTTTCAGAATTATGTTAAAAAACTGACCGTGGACATTAACCGATTTCGCCCCTTTTTACAGCAAACAGTTACCTTTATATATAGAACATAATCACCAAATTTCGTTTCGCATAAAAAGTTTTGTGGAATAGTCCACTATAAAAGGGGCGGGGACACGCCCATTTTCGAAAATTTTAAGTTTTTGGATTTCTTTGTTTACGGAAACTTCAAAACTGAAATATAAATGATGTAAAGCTATTTTACGCAAAGTTATTGCCTCTTTAATATTTCTACGATCCTCTTCAATATCTTTCATATAAAAGTGGGCGTAGACCTTAAGCGACCCTGCCCATTTTTTCCTGGAACATGCCTTGCATACCTGGAAACCTGCGTGCTGAATTTCGTTTCGATATCTTGAACGGTTTTTGATTTATGATTAATATTATTTCTAAATTTGACTTAATCAAAAGTGGGCGGTGCCACGACCATTTTCCGAAATTTCTTGAAATGTTTATTTTATGCCTCAATCTCAATGTAGTCACCAAATTGTATCCTTATAGGTGTATTATGTACTGAGTAATCACTTTTTTTGTGTTTTCGAAAATATTCTATATATAAAAAATGGGCGTGGCTGTCACACCATTTTAAATAACGGACGGGCATGGCTTAATCAATTTCTCTTTTCGCCCTGAACATTTTGATATACATAAGTCAATATCTATCTCGATCCGTTTATGCCGTTACGTACTGCCGTTAGGCGACTAAAGTTAATATACCTTGTGGTGCACTACTAGGTATAATTATAAGCGCTCATTATTTGGGTTGCTATCTCGCAAGCGACAAATTCCCATTAGTATTCAAAGAAACTTAAGATTTTTTAAATGTTTTATTTGGTTGTTCTATTCATATGTCGCTAAGTGCTTACGAAAAAAAACAGCTAATACTATTTAAGTATTTAAACTCAACGTCTAAAGGGGTCCAGAGGAAAAACTTGCAGAAAATCGCCAAACAGAAAATATATTCCAAAAAATCTAACTAAATAAAAAGTCATAACGCCAAATATGTCAAGTCAAAGAATCATAATAAAAACAAAAATGCAAAGTAACAACACACTGAGCAGCATCAATAAAAAAACAATCTCGCTATAACTAACAAATAACTTAACCAAACCCGACTAAGAAATTACGAAACCCCATACAAATGTGTGGCAGAAGTAAAAATGACCATACAACAACACAATGTAGTGCACATCAATTAGGTGGCAACCGCAACATGGCATTTTTGGTACCAAATTTCTGATGGAACAATAACAACAGAAGCAAACTACAATTTATTAAAAACTAAAATAGTAGCTTCTGTGCTTACCACAGTACATACATTGTACGTACATTTATGAGTATGTTTGTATGTATCAGAAAGCTAAAGGTACAGATAAGAAAAGTGTAGTCGATTCAACGCTAAAACTAAATCATCAGTTTTAACATCAACATGAACATCAACGCCGTTGATCAGCGTAATTTGAAACTGTTGTCGAAGTTATGTATGTATGTATGTATGAATAACTCGTTGGAAGCAAAAACTGATGATACCCTTATGATTGTTGTTGTTTTTAGTGTCAGGTTTGGTTGACTCTTTTTGGATTGGCATGATGACTACAAGTTGACGTTTGGCTGTCGTCGCGCCGTCGCTTAATAACACACATCACAACAGATTGTCCAGTTGTATCGTCACCCTTCTTTTTCCGAACCAACAAGAGAAATTATAACAAAATAAAAAGTTCTTACAACAAAAAACAAAGAAGAAATTTAACCAAATTCTATGTTGCCACAGCGCATGGTATGCAACAATGCAAGCTCCCACCAAAAAATTGACGCAAATATGCAATCCCTTGGTAGAACGTTAATGTGGTAGGCAATGAATTTTGGTTGAGCTCGCTGATATACGGATATTAGGCTTGCCAATATCGAGTTGCATTTTAGGAGCCAAAACCCCGGGATTTCTTTTTTATAATCACCTGATATTCGGGTTTGAATAGTTCCATAAAATGATTGTCTTTATTTTCTGATCCTTTTCTTCGTTTTTCTTTACTCTGCCTTTACTTAAATATATTTTCCTTAACGTTCCTCTTCTTTCTTATAATAATGCGGTTTCTAGATTTGTTTTCACGTTATTTTATTTTTTTTTTTTATTTTATTTTATTATATTTTATTTTATTTTATTTTATTTTATTTTGTTCAATTTTATTTAATTTTTTAATTTTTTTTCTATTTTATTTAATTTAATTTTATTTTATTACACTGTCTGTCAAATGGGGGAAGTTCATGCATATGGTAAAGAGAAATAGAACTAGGATTTTAGATGACATCAGATTAGCAATGCGTGCCAAAATTTGTCTGATGAAGAAGCCTAGCAGCTTCCGATCTATAGGAAAAGCTATGGTGGTTGTCTCTAAACATTTTTCCTACTCTATTCAATTAAAAAACTCTTAATAATTAACTAAAAATTATTATTAAAAAATAAAAACAATAATAATTTTCATAAAAGTACAAAAAGTGAAAAATTATTATTCTTGGTCTTGAGCTCGTATCATGAATTATAAAATTTTTTTTATTTTATTTTATTTAATTTAATTTTATTTTATTTCGTTTATTTTAATTTTATTTTATTATATTGTATTTTATTTTATTGTATTTAATTTCATTTTTTTTTCCTTATTTTTATTTTATTTTATTTTATTATATTGTATTTAATTAAACTTTTTTTTTATTTTAACTTTTTTTGTATTTTATTTTATTTGATTTAACTTTTTTTTTTGTATTTTATTATATTTTTTTATTTTATTTTATTTCATTTTATTTTATTTTATTTTATTTTATTTTATTTCAAAGTACCAAGACAATATATGAGCTCAAGGTCAAGAATAATAATTTTTATTTTTTTAATGAAAATTATTATTGTCTTTATTTTTACTAAATATGTTTTAATTATATTGTAAACGTTTTAATTAGAATAGAAATGTCAAATTTCAAAAGCTGCTACACTTCTCCATCAGATAAATTTCGATATTCTCTGTTAACCATTAGGCTATCAGAGCTTTAGTTTTTGCGTCAGCTAAAATCCTAGTTCTATTAATTTTTACCATAGCATTAAGCATGCACCTCCGTCTGGTGGCATTCATCACTGTCCAGAAAAGTCAGATTAATTTTTACTGAGAACCTTTGCATGGTAGAACTACACTTAGAAAGTTGCCGGTTACTGCCGATCGGCGACCCCTTTATGAAAATCTGTTTTAAGTCACTTTTAAGGTTACCTGGTGATGGTACTTGGATCAGGGACCTTTCTGTTTTACTCCAGCACAATACACACTATATGATAGCGGACAAGTAGATAGCTATTTGGCGCGGTTTGCGTGAAAGCCTTTTATATAACAAACTAGCGGACCCGCCAGACGTTGTTCTGCCTAAAATTTGGCATGCCCACATTTAATAAATTGTACTTTTTCCCCTCCCCACTTGGCGCTTCTTCTACATTTATCGGGGTATTTTCCTTTTTCTTTTTGCTTTTGCTTTTCCCCAACCCAATACGAGTATACCGTTACTCTTCTTATCCTCTCCATTTTTCTCTACCACCACCTAATTTTCCAATTTCTATTTCTAGCTTCGAAATTATATCGAATTAACTTTTATTTTATCTTGGCACCGCTTTCTGTTGCCAGGGGTTTATTGATGTATAGAACAGATATCTATATATAAAATATCATTAGCCTGAACCAAATAAATTTCTAGCTATGGCGAATTGGTACTTAAAATACCCTGGGGGTATTCGTGAAAGTTTCATAGAGATCTACTATAAACTCTGGACATTACTAAGAACAAACAAAACACAAAATAATGTGGGCGTGGAGCAACCCACTTTTCCAAAATTAGGTAATTTTTGACTAAAGGACACATAGTATATCCAAATATCATTGATTTCGACCAATTAAGTTTAGAGTTATGACGAATTGAAATTTTATATAGCCTGGGGGCGTGGTACCGCTCACTTTTCCAAAACTATATACAGCCTATGCTTTAACCTGTGATCGCAATAATATATTGTCAAAATTTCGTTTTTATTAGTTATTTTTCTGCAAACTTCCTTTCCTAAGCCAAATGATAATTATACTAAAAGTTATTATTAAATATTGTTTAGTTACCATAGTATACTAAAAGTCACCAATTATTGTAATGTAGATGCAGTCCATAACAAAATAAAGTCACTTAGTACACATTTAACATGATCCTAAGGGATATCACTCATGCCTAAAATGGCAGGTATAATTTCAATAACTCAATCTTCTCATTTAATAAAATAAATTCCAATTTTGCAATACCTTTAACAATAAAGCAACTCGTTTTATGATTTACCAATAATTTATAAATACCATACGCACATTACTACTAACATATATATAGATATTAATAAAGAAAAAATGATCGGTGACGATAATCGAACTGCATAATATTGCCTATTTATGGTATCTAGAGGCACTGCTGATACGTACGAGTACATATTTGTGTTATGCGTGCCTGACACACATTAAATAAATGTCTCTAGTAAGTAATACCACAATTCATCCAATAATCGATGTAAATATAATACATTCTATAAAGTATTAAATATAGACGATCATACATTTAATCACTAACTAGGAGGCATCCATACAACAAGAACAAATGCACATTGATGTGAAACGTGTACAACCCATATCATATATACATATGTATGTGCAAATATTTAGCAGGTGTGTGTGAGTGCAAAAAAAAAACAATTTTGTATATATTTTTCCAGGCAGACACTACGTCTTCTGGAACGCAACATGCCAACATCATTATCATCATTGAAGATAGCTACTGGCCAAGCACAGGGCGAGATATGTGCGTGATGATTAAAACACATTAAAAAGTACAGTAGCAAAAGATGATCGTGCTGTGCGCGCGTTCAAACATTCATAAAAACGCATTTGCTATAGTACTAAAAAGGATATTGTTGCACGTTTATGTTTGAATTTTAGTTTGACTAAGTCGACGGGATATGCAGTGAGCAGTAGCGTTCAGCTTCGTTCATATATTCATAAAAAGTGTTGCATACATATGACGAGCACCGCGCGAAAAAGGAGTGTGTACTAAGTGCTCGTCAGTGGCTATTGATATTGTTTTATTATGACTACATACTAAACAGTTTTTAGTCTATGCTCTGAGTTCTTCATGTACATACAAAGATCGGACCAAAGTTATAATACCATTTCATGTCCATGAAAGGTATAAAAATATGCAAGTAGAAAATATTATAATCTCTCACAATTTTGGTTGCTATCTCAGAAGCAACTCTGCTGTAACATTTACGAGCGCTTCCATTTTAGAGACTTCTGCCATACCAGCTGACATGCGCTGTTAAATATTGAAGATCTCTACTTCCTCTTTCTTCTCTGGCTGGCCGCTCAATCGAACAAACGTGTTTTTTATCAATGCGAATTTACAGTATTTCCATTATTTTTAAAACTAATTAAGCTATATTTAATAAAATTTAATGAGCTTTAACATGAATAAAAGAAAAATGAATTCCATACACTGAAAAAAAAATTATTTGAGTTTCTTAATGTAGCAAAATTCATCAGCCACCCTGTATATAAAGCAACATCTGCTATTGGACACCTCAATCGCATCCCTAGTTTATAATTATCAGATCAATGTACCCTTTCTGAAACGAACTCTCTATCTGAGGATCCGTTCTATTTATGAGAACTTTCAATTTCGCTCTCTTCCTTATATCTCGCTTCCTCTATGCCTCAACTTCAATATCCATTTTCTTTCTCACTTTTTTTCCTATCACATATTCCTTTCTTCTTCTTATCCCTATTCTGATTACTCTTTGTGCTGGTCTGAATCTTCCCTTTACTCTCGTTTTACTGTCCCTCTCTTAATATTTCTCTTGATAATTTAATTCCTGCAAACCATGTAAATTTTGGTCTCCTTCATCAACCTCCAATAAAGGAGAATCATATTTTGATCTGATATAACTCTTAACCAATTTTCAGTTTTCTTTTACTCTTTTCCTTACTCTGTCTCTTCGATTTACTCTTCTTCTACTTTTCTTGTCTACCTCACTCTATTCCTCCTAGCATATTCACTTTTCATCTTATTCCTTTTCCTTTTACTCTATGTGTTACTATGTCTCTTCCCTTTGATCTACTTCTACTTTTCCGCTCTTCATCTGCATATGAAATAGTAAAAATCCCATTTGTATGAGCAGGCGCGAATCCAGAAAATAATTTCGGGGGGGGAAAACTTTTTTTTTTTTTTTTTGTCATAAAAACGATTTTGAGAGTAAAGCTAGGTATTGTGCTGTTCACTTGAAAATTTAAATGTTTTGAAGTGTGCCTGGCATCGTTTCCCATTAGATTCAGCCATGGACGCTGGCAACATTTTGCAGTGAAAATCGTCGTTTAAAAACATGTTCAAGGCATGAAAAGATCTGAATCTAATGGGAAACGATGCTAGGAAGATATTCTATGTTCAAAACATTTACCCCGTTATTCATAAAAAATATTAAAGGTTTATAAAGCTTTTTTAAATGAGATTTCCATACAAATTTTCAATTATAAGAGCTTAATAAACCTATTTTATTTTTGATTTATAGGAGGGTTAAAGTGTCGTCTCAAATAGTTTCTAGGCGACTTGAGACATTTTCACCTGAAAACCACAATACCAAGCATAAAATGGAAATTACAAAGTTACAGTTTAATATTATATACATAAGAGGCTTTTCCAACAAACAACAAACAAATGTACTGTGTCAATTACAAGCATTGGCGCTGCATCACGTAACCACGGATGGATCCCCGCCTGTGTATGAGAGTTGCAGCGTCTGCGTTCAATAACCCCATAAAACACTTTAGAGATCTTTAGTGCTCTAGCACAAATATTTTCAGAGACATGCCGTATAAACGATTCAAGTAGTACGAGAGATGTCACGCCTCCCTGATACAGCATATATTATTTTTAGGACCTGAGAATCCTAGGTAAGCCCTTGGTTGGGCGATTTAGATTTGGTTATAAACACTCGCACAGTACACGATACAATTGTAACAGCGCAATGTCTGTGCATTGCAGATATTGATGCGTTTCTAGCATGTTTGTATGTCTGTCTATGTGTTTTTTAGCACGCGCAATACTCAAAAACTGCTGAATATAATTGACTTCATCTTCAACGCTTGCGTCACAAGATGTCTATATTTAAGTTTACAATATCCCTTATTTCGATATCTCGACCCCGTTCTGAGCTTTTGACCAGTATGTGGACTAGGTGTGACGCAAAATATATTAGTGCAATATGGGTTTTGACTAGCAGCTAAGCAAGGCTTTCTAGTTTGAATATAAATTGAACTTAGTTAATAGAAAACATCACAAGCGGTCATACTTTTAGTAGTCTAATTACAAGAGACTTATAAACATCAATATTTCAAGTTACATAAATTCCAAACTTTCAGATCTCTTTTTTATTCACACGGTGCTTATTGCTTACGAATAAAAACGGTATATTGTAGTTGTGCTTATGCCAAGCGAGTACCAATTGTAATACTTTGTTGATGCTCAAGTTATTTAGTTAATTTCTTACTCATACTGAGATGGCGTGGAGAATTCAATCTTGTGCAGTATACTTACACCATTTTGCAAATTTCGATAATTTTTTCAAAAGTATCATACATATGCTTGTAGGTATGAGTTGCATGCAACACCTCAGCGAGACGAAAATCTTCTTGAATACCTAACTATAAGTATAACGCTACAACGTACAACATACCAAAGCGTACAAAATTAATGCCAGACATAGTAGACTAACTATCAGAAGCATTATTAAAACCAAAAATATAAAAAATACAAAAACAAAGAAAGGACCAAAAAAAAACACCAACCATGCAATGCAAGTAGCTGAACGCTTAAAAGTTCGACGATCGTTGGTGACAGCGAGCACAATTAGGGAATGCAACGCCATAATATATATTCAGCGGGCGCATAATGTTTCCAAGTATACTCCATAGCCCTTGGCTACCAACTAATGCTACAGCATCAACCTGCGTCAGACCAACTGCACACAAAGTGCTGCACCTCCACTGCACTAAAATTGTTCAATTGCCAATGGCATAGCTTCTGTTTTATGATTATTGTTATTATTATGAATGCCTACAATTGGTCATACACAAGCCTTGATCAAGTATTGACGCAATCAAGCCAATCATCAATTCTTTGGTTATATTCTTAAGTAAAGCCAGGATGATATGCCATAGAGTGGCGTGGAATTGAGTGGATTGTTAAAGGAGTAAAAATTCGTATGCTACTGCATTTTGGCCAAAAAATAAATAATTAAATGTTCTGCATTACGTTTGGGGTTGTTATGTGTGCGCATGTGTGTATGTGTTTGTTGGCAATTTGGCAAAATTCCTGCTGCAGATCAGGCTGTCTGACATTCCATCTTGTGTTTGATGACGTTGATGATGCTCATGTTGGCGCTGTTGATGACAGACGCGCGCCTCCAACGTCCAACACATCCAACAAATAATTTGCTACGAGTAGCGTTCATCTTGTCAACCACTCTTTTGACTCGCGGTTACGCGCGATCCGTCGACAATGCTGCTTATCTTTGTCTAAAACCCAAAATATGTATATATTTAAAAATTCTTATACCCGGTTGCAGTTAGGAGATTAAAGTATATTGGCAGACCTGCAAGCGCTGTCTCACCGTACGTCGGATTACATTTTATTTTATTTTAAAGACATTTCCTATCGTCGTCAAGCTTTATTGTTTAAGCACATTTTATGTCTCACTTGGTCTAGATTTTGCCATTATATCTGACAACTTGGCACCTCCAGAGAAGTTGTACATTCGGTTTTATCAGTCCTCACTCACTCTGCTTTATTTCATGGCTCGACCAAAAATTACTCTCAGAGAACAGGAGTGAGCGCCTCGGATTATATCAGTAAGCTGTCTGTGAAGTGAGCAGATATTTTTTTTTCTTTTTTCGTAACTACTCCTCTCTGTAGATTTTTAATGTATATTCTAGTCCGTGTCACTACAGGGAATTTGACGAATGCCCCTGCCAAAAAGTACACCTGCGGTCGATCACTCCAGCATCGAAGAATTTTAATCAGCTTTAACTAATGTGGTAAGGTATTGTGTCATGGAGGCTACACTACAAATGCAATTCCTCAAGTCTCATCGTACCCCAGTACGTGAGTACAATAGTGGGCATCGCAAAACCAGATTGACTTCTTCCATTGTCTTGTCCAATGCGCATTGTATGGCGATGTAGTGAGTTTTTACATTCATGAATACGACTCGGCTGAAAGATCAAAAAGTATTTACATATTTATGTATACAGAAGATGGAGTGAGATGACAGAAGGTTCCACTGGTTATACCAAATGGCTCACGCGACAGTCAGGCACGTACCGAAATGGAGTAACGTAGCGTACCAGCTTCATATCCGGCGAAGGAATGCCACTTTTGACAACGCTCCGAAACGCTTTCGGGGAGTGTTTTTGTCGCTAAAAACAACAACAACAACATTGTCCCTTGACTTCCTACAATTGACAAATTGTACTCTCTTTCCTCCCCATTTGGCGCTTCCTCCTCGATATGTTCCACTCTCTTCCTTGTTTTGTTTTAACCCCCACCCCTACATCCCGTTTCCTCCAATTACCCTCTTCATTTTTCCCGAACACCTCCTCTACATCTCAAATTTATTCTTGCTACTCTCCTTCTTCTCCCTTTCCTCTGGTACTGATATGTACATACATACATTCGAAAGAATATGTATTTAAAATTGGTTGGTCTTGATAGTGTTAACTTTTTATAAGGTTCTTTTTGATAAATAGACAACATATCTATGTGTAAAGTTTCATTAACTTGAATTGAATAAATTCCTAGATATGACGGGACTGCAACTTTATATAATTTGGGGTATTTTCCAAAAACTATATATGGCCTTTGTCGTTTCACAGAGTACGACAGGAAATTTTGGACATGAATGAAGGACAAAAACACACAAAGATATTTGTGAATATGCCTGCTGCCTAATTCGGGTATCGATAGAAAACCCATCTGGACGGGAGCTTTGTCTATTCGCTTAGTAAGAACCAGCGTGCGGAGCCTTTGGTCCTTAATTCGCTGGTCTTTGACCATTTTTAAGTAAAGCTCTTACAGCTCGTCGTTAAATTTCCTTGGATGCTCGGTATTGGCATCACGGGAAGCATCATAAATTTTCTTTTCAATTTTTTTTCTTACGCTCACGCCTTCGGTCTCAGGTTTCTTCTTTCTAAAAAGTACAGCAGACAGCTTTAAGAAAATCAGATATTTTATGGTTCTTTATATTCTTAACATGCGGCTTCTGCAGCAAGTTTTTCAGAAAACCTTTGCGTTTGGCTCTGACGATAGCCTTACTTCCAATGTCTGCATAAAAACAAAATTTCAAAACACCAAAAGTGAGGTTATGCATTGACATTGGGGTATATACCTTTGAACGTCCACCGAAACTATCAACTTTTCTTTCCTTTACAATGATGCTTTATTATTATTTTTGAACAGAGCTCTTTTACTTTTTTCTTTGCCAGATTCATGCAGTGCAGGCGGAGGAATGCAAACGCATTTTGATTTTTAATTCTTTCAATAAAAGATGTTAAGAGGAACGTTACGATCGAACGAAAGATTCAAGCAGCGCAAGTAAGACTATGGCCTTGTATAGTGGACAGATTTGCCAAACTTTTTTTAACTATATAAAGTCAAACAAATACATGACGCCACGAATTTGAAACACTTAATCATAAGCTTGTATTTAAGTTTTTATTGAGTCTAATTAAAAAACCATTTGATCGACACGAACGCCAGTTTGTCTGAAAGCGTTTTTCTGCCTTGAACACAAATGCCGATACTGAAATTTTTAAAATCAATAGTTAATACACAAAGCATACTAATACTACCTGCTAATACTAGAAGCAGAGAAATAAGAAGTGAAAAAACGAATACCAAAAATTCTATAGGCGATCGTGTCAAATCTACACAAATCATCATGCACGCCATACAAACGGAATATGCCTTAAGAGGCGTATAAAAACAGTGCCACCCAATCCCAAAATCCAAATGTTGAAAATAGCATGAGAAAACCAGAACGAAGGAGCCGACTAGTAATCAAGCAAATATAAACGTGTGTTAGCACTCGAAAAAACAGACTCACCAAAAGGTACGAACAGACATAATCTCAGACGCAGAGGAATGCCACGATCAGCGCTCGTGTAAGGTAAACACCAAAACCAAAACCAAAGGAACATAAGTCGAACATAAAAAGGAATTCCTGGCGCAATTGCGTAAAAAATATTGGTTGGCTGGTGTTTTGCACAAAAATGTTGTACGCAATGCGTAAGATGACGTTCCTCATTTAAAACTATACAAGTCGCTTTACCAACATACATATATACCTACAGGCATAGACGATATGATCAGAAATCGTGAATTTTCCGATAAAGATCACAAGATTGACACTTTTTGCAAAAAGGGTCCAATAACCAACCAACCAAAGCAAACGAATTGAAATTCATGTAAAATACCCACTTTACGTAGGAGGCAAGAAGTTGTTGAGTTCGTTGAAGTGAATTTTCGCACTTCATAAGGCGTTACAGGTTGGCAATGTTGATGATGAGTTAAATATGCCTCAGATGGAGTAACAAAAATTACACGAGCGTTAAGCTATTTCACGAAATACCAAAAATGGTTGTGTACTAAAGAGGGAAGCTGTTAAACTCTAGAGGAAAGAAGCAAAAAATAAAATGAGATACACAAACCCAAAGAAGAGCGCTAAGGATATAGAAACACGAAAAAATTCCAATAAAAAAGCAAAAAAATTTGTTAAAATCAGTCAAAAAAAAAGAGAGTAAAAACATCACCAATGACTTGGGACGTAGCGTAAACGAAAGTTTTGTGAGTATATAACGAAGTGGAGCGAATTAAAAATTAGCAATCAATATGATGATTGATAGCCTTTTGTGACATACAGTAGCTGATCGCGTGAATTTTGCTACACACACAAAATCCTCAAGCAAAATTGGCATGCAGTGGAGGCAGCAATAATAAAATTTAAAATATAAGCGTTCGAAAAATAAAGAAAGATACATGAGAAGGCTGTGTTTTGAAGTTTGCTGCGGGTACGTTAGACTGTTCCAAAAAAAAATATAAGTTTAATTTCGCACAATAAACAAGCTTTGTAAGCGTATTTTGAAGGTATACAATTTTTTACGAGAAAAAACATAGTCAAGAAAAATCTGGGAAATTAAAAAAATGACGAGCCAGAAAAAACCACACCAAAAATGTTTGAAGAAATCAATGCTGGTAGGAAAACCCACTTCGCTAAAAAAATTTCCTTGATCCAAACAGTTAAAAAAATTACCTCAGTTTTAAGAGTATTATTAGTAGAACATAATCAAAGAAATTTAGCATGGGTTGTGGTGGTGGCCAGTGTTTTTATAACATCCCTAGCAAAGGAAAAGAGGAATCCAGGTTGTGGTGGCCAGTGTTTTTACAACATCCCTAGCAAAGGGAAAGAGGAATCTAGGTTGTTATAATAAGTTATGACTGAATCGTTCTAAAAATGTATTTCGATGTTGAATTAATATTTACTTGAAAATAAAATATGTTAATATGTTATAATTCTAACAAACCTATAAAGCTCTTCATTAGGAGTTCATACTAAACATAAAGAGTTTTGTGAAAAGAAATAAATTTTAAACTTATATCTGTGAAACCGTACAGTTCTTAAAGTGTTAAGGAACTTAGTTGCCTTGTTCATACTTAATTAGATTTTTATAAGTGAAAACATCGACAAAATTAAAAAAAGTAAAACGATTAGAATATGAAAGTAATAGTACGACTTAAAATAAATTCAATTCAATTACCTCTTGGTATACAAGATAAACAAAACCAAAGAGCGCAGTCGGAGTGTCAAAAACGGACACAATAAATAAAGATCTTTCATAAGCGATGCTAAGTGCAGGTGACGATGCTTGCTCAATGGTATGTTAAAACAAGTAAGGAAAGCGTGTCTTCGACTGTGCCGAAAACTTTATACCTTTCATGAATACGCACCACTGTTTGAAGTGTCCTATTCTTACTCACAATTAGTACAAACTCTGCAAAACTGTTAATTTAAGGATGCATAGCCCAAACCCCATTTATCGGAACGATCGATTGTATGGGAGCTATATGTTATGTTGGACCGATCCTTGTGATTTTCATTACACTCATTACATATATAATATTTACCAAACCTGCAAAAATTTGACGTTCCTAGCTTTTTAATTGCAACAGTTATAGGCCAAACCCCGTTTATCGGAAAAATCGATTCTATGGGAGCTATGCGTTGTATAGTCCGATATTGCTGGTTCCGACAAATGATTAATATATTACAAAATGGCGGCCCCATACCAAATTTCATCGAGATATCTCTAAAACTGAGGGACTAGTTTGCGTACAAACAGACAGCAAACAGACAGAGGGACAGACGGACGTGGCTAAATCGACTCAGCTCATCGCCCTGATCATTTCGGTATACTTATTGGTGGGTCTATCTCTTCTTCTTCTCATACCTACAAACATTGGACCAAACTGAGTACATAGTTTGTGTTTCGAACTCTATGTCAGTGATTTGATATATACTACAAGAATTTGTTAATTATCTCTCAATAAAATCTGTGTCTCATATTCTATTGAGGTTATACAAGCTTTGATATACAAGACAAGAAAAAATCAATCTGTCCTCAATTAGATATCAATAACGTAAAACATGATAATTGTTTCGTTATCGTATGCCTTTCCTCTTACATTCTAACATATACACATACACATACTTTTATACATATATCAAAGCCAACAAAAAATGTGCAACTGAACGACGCCGAAGTATTTGTTATAGGCTTAGGAAAATGATTCTTATTCTGCCGCTAAAGTCGTCTATCAGGAAACCGCCTTAACAAACTTTATTAGTGTATCATCATAATTGTTCTAATGTACGCTCAGAAGCACAGACGGTGTAGAAGGAAGATTAGATGGTCCTTGATGTATTCGAGAGAAACTTCTCCGTAAGATGTAAGCAGATATGAGTTGGAAAATGATGCCTGTGTAATAAAACATAAGGTTTACAAACTCTCGCTCTCTCGATGGGCCATGTTTAGTAAGGCTTACTTCATTACATTATTATAAGTCTTATAATGAGTTGCTAATTGTGTACATAATTATTTGTTGGTTACATATAAAATCGTATAATATCAACCTATAATATGTGTACCAATAGAAATGAAGCAGAATTACTCAAATAATTTTTTGTGATCATCAGTTTGATCGACGAAAGCCTTATACTGCGATTTTTTTACAAACATTCAAAGAATTCGGTACGTTCTTGATGTTATCGAAAAAGCAAACATATCGATTATTTTTAGAAAACATCTACACATTTCTATCATGTCAGTTTTTTTAAATTTATTTTTAACGATAAAGAAGTCAAGCAGTTTCCGAAATTAAACCATAGCAAAAGCTATAGCTATTGTTTTTAGAAAATGTCAATCACAAATAATAAATTAAATTAAAAAAAAAATAAAAACATTAACAACACTTTTGTAGTTGAAAAAGACGAGGGACTTGATATAGGTTATTTCTATGTAATTCGGATACGCTGAATTCAATGGTGTTAACTATTTTGCAAAGTTAGCTAAAAAACTAAAATTATTTTCCTTTAAAATCTCCATGAAACAACAAAGATCTCAAGAAAAGGAATTTTTTTTTTAGCTAACTTTTAAAAACGGTTAAGACCATTGGATTCTGCGTATGCGAAATTTACTGAATCCACATATCTTCCGTCTGTGGGATAAAAAAAATGAAAAAACTACAAGAAAACAAAATTTGAAAATTTTCATAAAAATTATTATTCTTGGCCTTGAGCTCATTTACAGTCACGAATAGTGTATTATTAACTCCAAAATAAAAAAGTAGAGTTATCCTGTCCAAAATATCGATATGAAGATTAATGGGTTCCAAAAGGCAAGCACTACCATCGATGGCTAATGAAAAGTAAGAATGTGCAATTAATCGATCCAACAAATGTTTAATGAATAATTTTCAACAGATTTGATGAAACAAATCTAAAGTTCTTAATATTTACACACAAAAAAGGTATCAAAATCTGAGTAATTTTGAAACATTTTTTTTTTTCAAGTATTTTTTTCACAAATAAATCAAAGAATATAAAGCTAGCAGGTGTTTTGTTAAACTGCTAAAATCGGTTTTAAACGTTTAAAGGCTACATATTTCAATTTTCTGTAAAATCAGTTTTCTGTGTAATCTAATTAATTTGATGATAATAATTTGATTAATCGTGAAATTAATAGTTTTAATTAATCGATAACTATAAGTCTCTGAATTATTAATTCATCTAGTTTAGGTTAGTTGGCATATTCGATTAATTGATTAATCGCACGTTCTTAGCGAAAAATACACTGTTTGGTGTACTCCACCTTTCCTTCAAAACTCCTATAGCGTCTAGCGATTTATTTCGCTTCGCTGAAATATGAAAACAATATTGTTTGAAACGGAAAAAAGCTCTTAATGGAGCACCCTGTATAATGTGTGGTGTGTTACGCAAAAGTCAATTAGATATCAATGCTGCCAGCACAAATTGATAGAAATTGTGTGATTCAAGAAAATCAAACTCTCTGACATCGAGACAGCGAAAAATTTAGTTAAGCTCTGGAGTAATCGTAAAGTCCATGCAATTCTTTCACACTAAATTGAAACGATCACCGATCAGCCGTTGAACAAGTGTGCAAGTTCAGCACTCAAGTGATAAATGTGCAAATTAATTTCTATTAATTGCTTGGAGATGCGTAACAGAATTCTTTTTGTACTCTTTGCCACCAATTTGTAGCTATAATATATGCAACATTGTTACAGATTGACACAATTCTTGAATATTTGTTTTGATGTTCTTTGTTTACTTAAATGATTGTATTAGTGGCGGAGTTGACAACTGTTCGACAATTGCCTTGAAAAGACTATAAATGCGCTGAAGGCCAAGAAAAATAATTTTTAGGAAAATTATTATAGTTTTTAGCTTTTTTTTTTGTTTTTTTTTTTTTTATACCAACAATTTTTGCATTGAATATAGAGCATTACAGTTTTTTATTTTTTAATAATTTTTATTAATTATTTCATTTGAATAGAAAATAAAAATTTAGAGACAAGCGCCTTAGCTTTTCCTATAGATCTATTTCGGAAGCTGCCAGTGGAATAGTCGAACGTTCTAAGCTTTTTAGAGGGCGAGTAGTTTTTTTAGTTATTTTTTATTTTATTTTATTATTAATATTTTATTATTGGTTTAAAGAGGAAAAGGGGGTGTGCGGAGCACATGTTTACTATAGGGAGCCCTTTTCAAGTATTTATTTAGTTATTATTTTATTTATTTAAATTATTTGCTCTATATAGAACTGTATTAATTGGGGGCGAGCACTGTTGGCTCTGAGGCATTGCGCGGAATTATCTTCCTCATTTTCGCTTTGAAAACCCCCTATTTGGGATTACAAAACATAAACTATATCTTCGAAATATATCATAAGCTGCTTGCGAATTACAAGTACAGCGCAGTTGAAATAAACGAAAGAAATAATTGTAGCTTATGTCGCTTAAACACCATTGGGCTTTCAGAATAAACTTCTATTTCTATGAATTTTTTACCACCCATTTGTGTCAGGGTAAGAATTAGTTAATTAATTTGGGATTTATCGTTTCGAAAAATTTAAATATAAAATGAAAATTCCAAATGTTGGTAATGAAATTTTAGAATTTCATAAAATTAAAATGTTTAATATAAAATCGCCCGATTGCCTGCCATTTCTCGTTGTTGTTGTTTTTAACTACAAAAACACTCCACGAAGGTTTTGAAGATATGAACCTGGTACGCTCCGGTACTCCCTTGCGGTACTGCCCGGCTGTCGTGGTTGCGATTTCGTATACCCAGTGGAACCTTCTTATGACCTAGAACCCTCTTTCCGCAAGGAAGGAGAAGATGGGTAATGAGAGGTGAGAGGCATCCGCAGATCAACAATCGAGTTGCACGTCATTACCTTACCACTAACCAGCAGGGGCATATTCTAACCATTTCGAATCGCTTTTATCGGGCTAAGACATGTTTTTGCATCGCCGTGGATTGGATTCTGGGGTTCTCTATTCCAACAATATGCCGTACATTGTCCATTGACTTAAGCAGCAATATATTATTTTCCTAACTTCTCACTTCCCATTTCCCACCACCAAGCATTTTTACAAAATCCCGAAGTGATTATTAAATGTCTTAAACTTAAAATATAACCTATGTATCGACATTTTCTTAGTTCCCTCGAACTTATGAGAAGTGTGTGCATTTAACTTCGACTTTAGTTTCTTTGTTCGCAGTGCGCAATTCAAATTGTAGTATATCACTACCAATTAATTTGGTATTCGTGATTCTACTTAACATCGATTGACCTTAACAGATTAGTGGCATGGCTTGAGCGTTGAACAAAACTTACGCAATAAAACTCATGACGAGTAAACATATTAAAATAAGAATTCCACACTTAGGTCATATTTGACGTAAGCAGATGGAATGCCCGAGTTATTAACGATGAAGGTACATATATAGAGTTGAAGAAGTTGAAGAAGTAATTTAGATGATAAAAGCAATGACAATAAAGAATGGTTGCTTACACAATCAGCGTTGTTTCGTTGACTGGGTCAAATGCCCTCAAAACAGTCCTAAGAAGAGGTCTGTCCTGATTAAAGCAGCATTTATCAGAGTGAAATGAGTTTTAAGCAGCCAATGCTGACGGTAAGTAAGCCATGTTTTAAGTAGGGTAAGGGTCTTTAACGTCTCAGCTACAGGCGAGAGGGTAAAAATGGATTTATATGACTCCCATTGGTGAGCGCGATTTCTATAGCGAAGCCAACCGAGCTTACCTCCACATATTGGGATTAATAAAAATGGTTAGTGACAATTTTAAATCAATTAATTCTTGCGGAGTCAAGGTGTTTTAGCATCCGACTGAAGGTACCTTCGCTGCCTTAGTATTTTTATTTTACATAAAAGTTTCAGGTACATTAGCAAATATTTAACAGCTACGATTGCTATGTCGATCGCTTGTACTGAGTTAACATTAAAAATAGTATAAAATTAAATAAAAAAATTGGCGCGATATATAGCTCCGAGGTCGAACTTCTCTACCAACCTGTGGTGTGCTGCTTATAATTTTTTTCTACAAGTTGGAGAGACCTACATTTTTTTGCCGATTCCGAACGGTATCTTTCATGGCAGAAATACACTCGGAGAGTTTGCCAAGCCACTTTCCATGTTACCTGTTCCAGGGCTCGAACCTTGGACCTAATGGTGTTCTAGTTCGCTCATTATGCCCTTAACATCGCCGATTAAAAAACGCATAATGCCATTGCGCATTGCGCGGGAAACTAATCTAACATTATGGCCTCCAATACTCCGCTTGAAAATTAAGTAAATCTGCTTTACAATCAATTTAACTGGACTCGATGTAATCCTTTTAAGCCCTAGATTTGTAATCGTTGGCTGATCAAACTACTCAAGAAACAGCTTGTTTGCATACTGACAGACCCTTATTATGTAGATATACCTCTACTGACACGATTAAAATGTGCGAAATCCCACAAATTAAAGCAAAAATAAAAAAAAGCACATTCTTTTTTTTAACGACCTCCCTCAATCTAAAATATATCATCATAAAATGAATTTTCCTAACGTCAAATAACAAATAACGCAGCCCCCATAAGCATAAAAATGTATATCGGTACCACATTTAATGCAACATACGAGTATATAGGTACAGCAAAATACGAGTATATAACTATCTATTCAAATAAAATTTCATTGTGTTAATCATCATCAGTCAGTAGGTCGCCGCTTCTATGACGCAAATGGTCACTTTAAATGCTACCATCATTCTTCTAAGATTTCCATGCAAATGAGTGCAAATCAAAAAATTCAAAACCTAGCTAAATCAGAAACGGTACAAAAAATTTAGAAATACTGTGTAGAAGAGTGTGACTATGGGGCATTTGTGCTGCCAGTGCTGCCACCGAACTCACAATGCGCTTACTTAACTGCTGGCTATTGCAACAACACGTAATGCGGGAGCAGCTTGGCTCAATCTATTTCGATTAATTCCGTGAATGCAGCATACGAGGATAGTCAGGAAAGTTTTCAGTTAGCCTTATGTATCGGTAAACAGAGTAAACTTTTTAAATCTTAACAAGTATATAGGAGGAGGTCAGCGAATCTGCGAATAACAAACGGATGATAAAACAGATTCCTAAAAATCGGTAAAGTAGGTTGCAAAATGTAGGGAAAAATTTGCAACATACAACTTGGTAGTGCTGATTTTATCTATTTATATAATAAGCTATTTTATAGGAACAGAACTTAGTATTCCCTACAAATAGAATAGGTCTACCAAAAAGATAACTGAAGTACGCCAACATTCGTATAGCCCAACGGTGTACCGACAGCGGTCCTACTCTGGATACAACACTCAAGTTTAGATATGAAGATAACAAGCTCAAGTATTTATAAGCTTCCTCGCCATCAAATATTTTTAGAAAATACATAAAGAAGTTATTATTCAGTAACTAATACGGACAAAAATGAGCATGGGCATTAAATCACCCATTTGATTTGTTTTGAAGAAATATTAGATATCCCTACATATAATAAAATTATAAAGGTCTGTATAGCAGGGATCATTATTGAGCCAATAAAAGCCAAATCAACAGTTTTTAGAATTTTTGTCTGTCTGTCTGTATGTTTGGGCGCGCATCACTCAAAAACTTCTTAATGGAAGTGAATGGGACTTTTACCGTTGTATTACTAGACGCTTAACTTAAAACTTAAGGTATGCCTTGTTCCGATAGCTCGATCACTTTGGCAGATATCGACCGATATGTGGACCAAAGTAACCAAAAATTGGTTAGTACAATATGGGTATCAAACGAAAGGTGAAAATGAGTGTTCCGATAAACGATGTAGCTAAGTTCCATATCTTATCTGGTATGGGATATAATAATGAAAATCGGAATCAGTCTATTATTTGTTCTGAGACGCAGCGAAGCGGGCCGCGTTTACTATCAAAACCCGTTAAAGGTATTAGAACAAAAATGCGCACACAAATTACTTATTTCACAGGGAATATCTGGTACAAACAAGAATGATTTTTAGTACGGACTACGCCCACTTTTATACAAAAGATTTTTAAAATTTAAATAGGCGAATATAAATGCAAAATCTCTGCAAAAAATTACTCTACTTGACTTATATTTCACTTGCAAAGTTTGTTATGAAAATGGAAAAAATCGGTTAAGAGCCACGCCTAGTTTCTTAATATATTTCTGATAAATTTTCTTTGAAACGGGATACTTCTGTGACTGTGAAGGTTGTAACAATAAAGATTGACACACGTTTTTTCTTATTTTTAAAGAAAAATTGGGCGCGAATTAGTTTTTAGGATTGTGTAAAAGTAGTAGTGGCTCCGCTTAGTATAGAAAAACTGATTTTTTCGAAGGCAATTTCCTGTAACTTTGTCCTTGTAAATTGATAAGCTAGTTCTCATTAGCATATAGCATTTTCAAGCAAAAAATTAAGGAAGTCGTCTAAGAAACAAACAAAATATCCGTTGCGGCCAATTAGTTTTTTCGGGTTTTTCTTTACTTTAAAGTAAAAGGATAGTCCCTTGTAACGTGGTATATCGTAATAGATTACAACTTCAATGTATCAATGTTTGTTTCACCCTAATCTATACTTCCTTACTTGTTTTTATTGCTCGATCATGTACTTCTCTGACCAACCTCGTACATATCGCATGTGAATGGTAAAATAACGTGCTGAAATGCCTCACACTCTTTGTTGTTAGTGGCAACTACAATTTCTAGAATCAAAATGGACATTACTTGTACACGATCTCTAAACGTTGTTGGCGTCGTTGGTATGTGCGCGCATTGAATATTGAATGCCATTGAAAGAGCTTAATTGGTGCGATTTAATTAAAATCTTTTACTACTGATCAAAGCTGCGAAAGCGCACATATATGTTTGTACACAGCTGGATATTTATACAGAATATCTGCGGTAACGTCAATGATCAACGACGTTGAAAGCTTCTATTGCGAACCTAGAAGATGGCTTTTAATGTTATCAATAAATACAGACAATTTCCAGTCTCGCGAGCTATCACTTACAAAGCACATATGAGTCCGAAAAAAGTGTTGATTAGTTAGTACTTTGTTATTTGCACTCCACCAAGCGTGGCAAGATCACTTAAGTCAGTCTTAATGTTTGATCAATGAAGCAATCGGAGATGTGATGCGCTTGTCTCGCTTTATTAAATTCTATTAATGTAGAATGCCAGGGAGCTCTGCCTGAGGTTTTGCGTAAAATGGTTCAAGTAAAGCATTAGAATTTACATAAATAATAAAACAATTAATGACGATGATGTGGATGACGCAGGTTGCTGTATGGAGCGCTGACTCTTTTGAGATCGTGTTAGTGAAGATCTTGGTGATTTTATTAGTGATCTAAATATGATGCTGCATTGGTTGTGTGTATAAAAGTGAATTTGTTCAGAATGTCGTAAAATTTGGTCTGATCAATGGACGAGCCTTTAGATATATGAATGTTATTGTGTAGCAACTTCAATTCATATTTCAGTTGTGGTTTACTAATTGTTATTAAAGCGGTTAGAAATTTATGCTAACTCTATCATCAAAGTCTGGGTGGTTGAAATTTTACTTTAGTCAAAAAAAAACAAAAATTTTCAATTCTTGGAAGAGCTAATTTTTCCACCTGCTCTTCGAGAGCACCTACTAACCTAACGACAACCGAGCTGTGGGAGCATATCTCTCACTCACTATATATGACCGCTGAGAGCATTGTAATATTCCAGGAGAAGAACTGAAATGATGCAAAATATCGAACAGGATTGGAAAATGAGGCAGCGACCTGCAAAGCCACATCCACGGTGTAAGTGAGCGCTATTGTGAGGCGAAGAAGGGAGAGAGACACTTATTTCGAAAAAGAGTGCGAGTAGTTTGAGATGCTAACTCACAGGTAAACAGCAAAACTGGCGACCAGTCTCCTATGGACTCAAGTTTAGTTAGGTTAACTTTCTCCTCATTTCTAAATTGCTAGGGAAATTATGAAGAGGTTTTCGCAAATTCTGCCTATAAAAAAACGTAGCACCACCACCATGGAAACTTCTAAGCGACAACTGACAACAAATCATCATACACCGGCTTTTGAAAACTTAGCTCAGGTGGGAACTGTTAAATTTGATTAGTAATTAGTAATCAATTAATTAGACAGATTTTTTAATTGGTAATATTTGTTTTAATTGTTTTTGAAGAAAAGGCAATTATTAGATAATTGATTGCGATTAAAAAAAAAATTTAAAATAAAACCAAAAAAATCTGAAAAAAGGAAAAATACAAAAACACTTTTTTGATTACTTTTGACTATTTTAATTTTTTTTTTTATTATTTAAACTTTTTTCAGTATTATTGACGTGTATATTTATGTGCTTCTCCAGCAATACTGAGACAAACAAAAAAAAATTTTTTAAATATAAAAAAATATCAAAACTAATCAAATCAATCAAGAGTAATCAAGACAACTTTTTTTGATTATTTTTGATTTTTTTAATAATCCTAAATCATAATTTTCTTTTTATTATTTTTTTAATTAATTGGAAAATAATCATTCAAAATTTAAAGTAATGCTAATCAGTCATTAAAAAACATTGGCGCTAAAAGTTATATTAAATTTAGGAACAGCAGAGCTACGTTTACAAATTATGGTCTAATTATAACCTCAAAATGCAGCTGACATCTCCGATGCATATTACCAACAAATGTTGCATTACTTTCACCAAAACTACATTAAAAAAAAGCCATAAAACATGTACAAATATAGTGGTATATCACAAACATTATATGTGAATGGTGGCGCCCTTGCCAATTTCGATTTCAAGTTCACCATCACATTGCCTTTTGTTTCATATAGAGGCGTGTAGGGCTCATTTTCATTCTATCAGCTGCACGCCCACATTTCCCTGGAATAGAAATTTGTATGAACACATATAAATGTGCATAGCTATTAGGTACCACCGAATCTACTACCGAATAGTGAATCGCAAATATTGTCATTGTACAAATCTACCTACATAAATACATACATTTATAATTCTATGAGCATTAATACACCCCTAAATTCTCAGGAAGAAGTAGAGCAAAATTTTAAAACAATAAAAACTAACAAGTAAAGTAACTTGAGTTCGAATTAAGCCGAATATTATGTATCCAGTTTTACTCACTTATAACAGAAATCTTACGTTGGTCCTTCATTCCTCTTCGGGTCTGGTGCCGTTCAACAAAGGGCACCAAGGGAGGCCAACTTCCCTTCGACATCGACCACAGGCTCATAAATCTCTCGAGTATCAAAAGTAGTTTTATAACAACAGACATATAGGCTATGTTCTATGATTTCCGCAATTGGACTTTATTTCCATTAGTAGTCCATAAAAATACTTGTTCGCACTCAGTTATTTTAGATCTGTAGAGCGAGGTAATTGCCAAAACTCGGATGCCTTAACGCCCTGTGCCAGCAAGTACTTACACGGCTAAAAACTTGAGCCTAAACTTAACACTTTTCTGGGTTACATATACTCGTATGTACAAACCAAATTTGGTTTAAAATTTAAATTATGCTAGTTTTCGGGAAAATTATTAAACTAAAAAACAAAAAACATTTGTATCAGTTGGCAGGATTCGAACCGACGCACTCCGCAGCAGACGACTGTGCTCTACCCACTGAGTTACGGTGCACACAAAATTGTGATGAGAAAAATTCATTGACTTGAATAGACCTTCAAAAATAAGCGACAAATTTTTTTTTTAAATATTTGACCTTTTTTCAATTCAGTTTTAAATCTAATTGAAAGACTTGGAATTTATTACAAAAAAGTTGAAAAAATTTGCTTAATTTGGCGAATGGTTTAAAATTTAAGCTCAAATTTTTAGCCGTGTACTTTTTGTTGTTCCTTTTTGTAATAGCAAAATACACTCCGGGATCAATGGAAGTGTTGACGAGTGGTCAGCCTTTGCGGGATGTATATTCGGCACGCTTCAATACGTCCACTTTCCGGTGCTAGCCCTGCTGCGATACGTTTGGCGTCGAGCCTTGGTTTAATGGAGTTTAGTTGCCTCTTCCTACAGGATTACCTTACCGCGCATATGTTATTTTCCTCCTAATTTCCTGGATCGGAATAGGAGTATTATTCTTTAAACTAAACACATACAGTTGAATACTGTAAGCAGTCTCTAGTCATAATAGAGACAAATTCTAGTTTGAGACAATTTGATATCCTATTGCATTATAAGCTATCTCACATCTAAAAATTTCAAAAAAAAATACTAATTTGTGAGTTGGTCCTGGGGCGATCAAAAAATGAGAATTATGAAAATAATCATTTTCTGTTTAACTATTATTTGTATGATACAAGTTTACAACTCAACTTTTGTTAAATATTCTTTAACTTTCAAACTTTTGTTCTTAAATTTTTATTGTAAATATTGTGTGCCGGAAGCTGGGAGAAAAAATTATTTAAGAAAATTGTTTATGGTGTAAACCTTTTTTACCATTTTCCTGCATGTTTTGTAATATAAATAAGTAGCGCTTTAACAGAGATTAAAAAAAATACTATTGAAATTAAAGAGTGAAAAAAAATCGTCGAAACATGCGTGAATCAGGCTACAACCAGTTGGAATACGCAATTAGCTGATTATTTCAATTTGTTTCACCACTTAATATTGGTGAACTTCTTGTGTTTTTCTCTTACAGAAAGAGTGTTTCTTTACAGAGCCAATCGAAACCATTTTACTAAGAGGAAAAATGAGGTGACAATATTCTCTATGATGTAAGCAAGTTTTCAATTTTGCTGTGCCAAATGCAAAGAAAAATTTTGACAGTTGTAATGATTTTTTTCACCATTTTTCTACCATTCTATTTCGTATAAAATTTTTTTCGCGTTTAATAATGCATTGACATATAAATTCATTATAAGGAATATAATCGGCAATATGAAATAGATGTATGTGCACACATTCATAGTTGTCAAAATTCTGACATTCATATTCACCACAATAAATGTCAGAATTTTCTTGTTAAAAATTTATCTTTTTAATGCATTCAGCAAAGGACCAGAATACCAAAATCATCTGAAGTCTCAAAAATTGTTTCAAAAAAAAAAAGAATCTCAAATTTAGTCCCTTCATACAGCTGTGAACTCTTGGTAAAATGAACAGCTGGGTATATAATATATGGTTCTATTCACGCTCAGACATCCTTATTTGTTAGTATTATGCTTTTGCAAACATATAACTTTGTTAGTGTATGTGAACTTAGATAGGTATGGCTGCGTGGTTGCTTATAAAAATTATTAGGTGCACATATGCTCGTTTTGTTGCAAGATGAGCGAACCTTGCTACTGTCCAATTATAAGTCAATTAAATAGGTTATTCCTGGCTGCCAATGTTGACTATGTGCTTTTGTTGTTGTCAGTCATTTTTAATGCATTTTTTTTGTTTATGGTGCCACTGGCTTAAAGACAGTTGAATAGGGGACACATTGTCATGCATAAGTGAGCAGTGAACAAATTTATTTCCCTCCTACTTGTTTTTGAAGTACTTAACCTTGCGCCATATAACCAACAATACGCTGGGAAGGATTACCTTTTTTGCCGACGGAGGTATTCGCTTAATGCAAGCTATGCGCTTACGGTGTATAAGTATGTGTGTTAGTGCGCCTAAAACACCAGTTGTTCATGTGACAATTTAGGAGGAATACGTGTCTGGCAGTTTGATAAGTTTTTTCCTGTTTAATTCGCTTGTTTTTGTCCCTTGTTTTTGTGTTGGATAAAATGCTGTCCATTGTTGCTATCGAAATGTTATTAGACAAGTTGTAACGGTTTAAAAAATTTTAATTGCGACAAAAAGCCATGACATTAAGAATTGGTTTCAAATAAATACATTTTTAATGGAGAAAATATTTAGCGCATATCCAGGGCTTCTGGTTCACAAACAAATTGGATGAGTTGTTTCAAAAATGTCGTACCTCAGAATTTCGTTTAAGATTTCTATGTATTTGAAAACGTATTGTATTGGGATATGGCGCTATTCGAAGAGATACTGAAATAGGAAGTTCTTTAGGGCATCTCTGGATACATGTTATAAGATTGTAACAGGCAGTGCCTGCAAAAAGCAGATATTCAAGAAAAATGTTTAAAAGGGATCATTATGAAGCCAACAGAAGCCAAACCAAAAATTTTGGTATGTTTGTCTATATGTTTGAGCGCGTATCAATCATAAACTACTGAATAAAATTGAATGCATTTTCCATCGCTGCATTACCAGACGTCTAGCTTAAATTTAAAATATCCCTCATTACGATAACTTTAGCGGTTTCGCAGTTATCGACCAATATGTGGAGAATCGTGCATTAAATGTTTTTTTTTACAATCAAACTTCAAGCATAAGTGCTGCAAGAAGCGATCTGTAGTGAAATTCATTAACTTCTATAACGACATTCGCCATCGACATTTTGTCGCAACGATATTTATAACGATATCGGTATTCACTAACAATTTTTTATCGATATTCGTTTATTTGCGATCAGCTGTGTCGTTAAGTAAACAACACACAATTTGGGGTTGTTAACTGTGTCGTTAAACAAACAACACATAATGTCAAGTTTTTAGAGAAAATTAGAATAATATTACTATTATATCAATATTATTATCAAAAAATGGCATTTGAGTACTTGCGTACGTTTTCTAGCGGGATGAGGAATTTTAACCCCGAATCGTTCTAGCTAAGTTAGTGAATAGCACAGTCGATAATGCAGGAAACAAAATCGTTAACTAAAATCTCGAAAAATCGCATCGTTATAAGTTAGTGAATTCCACTACTGTTTGAGTTCCATTTTTCAACTGGTTTCGGAGACATGATGATCATAATCGAACTCAGTCTATCATAAGTTCTTAGGCGAAGCTAAGCGTGGCCGGGTTTTCTAGTTTTCAAATAAATTCTAAATTTAATAATTTTCTGAGCTAGCTGAAATTCTAAGTGCTGAGAGAAGTTAATGAATTTCACTAGCTTCTGAAAGCTCATCCTTTGTGTATATTATGAGGTTATCTTGCAGGCGGGGTGCAATAAGGCAAAAAAGCAATATTGATTAGTACCCTGCAAAAAACGGAAATACTCCGTTTCATACTCCATAGAATACTCCTATAGGAGTATCAGAGTACTCCAACACATATCCTCATTCATATAAAAAAGGTGGTCCAATTTACATGGCAATGTCCGGTGATTGGATCACCTAATCCATCTCGGAGTACTCCGTTTCTTTGCTTTTGAATACTCTATAGACCACCTACGTGAGAGTACTCTCAAAATACTCCCATGGGATTACTCTATAGAGTATTCAACAGCAAAGCGAGAGCGGGAGTAGGTGGTCCTCAAAAGAACACATACTCCCATTCTCGCTTTTGTCTAGAGTACTCTATAGAGTAATCTTTTGGCAGCATTTTCAAAGTACTCCAACGTAGGTGCTCTATAGACTATTCAGAAGCAAAGTAAATGGTACTCCGAATAGGATTAGGTGATCCAATCACCGGACATCGCTATGTAAATTGGACCACCTTTTTTATATGAATGAGGATAAGTGTTGGAGTACTCTGATGCTCCAACGTTTTTTACAGGGTATGGCCTTTTTCTCAACATGTTGAGAGAACGCCGACGGGAGAGTAGTAACGCCGAAATAGGGGTGGGAGGTGCGAGCCAAAGTGAACAAACGTCAAAGAGGCAAAATTTACTTTTCGCATATTTTAAATTCATATCAAAATATAAAATGAAAATTTGGAATAAAACATTGCGCGATTTTTTATTCAAAATTTTTGCCTGCTGCGCTTTTTTTTTAATAAATCTCAAATTAATAGGAATAAATATTGTAAATTCTTATCATAATAAAAATTCTTATATAAAAAAAAAATCGCGCCATTATTAATTCCAAATTTTCGGCTGCGGCTCTTTTTTTTAATAAATGTTAAATTAATAGAATAAATATTTAAAATGTTTATCATACTAAAAAATTAAAAGTTGGAACTTAAATCGTATGTATATGCGAAATATCCTGAATATATTTTTAAAACCGCTGCGTTTCTTAATAAAATCTAACATTTCCCACTACAATGGAATTCCCAAATTTTTCGTTATCCTTGACCCAGTTAACTAAATACCAAAAGGAAGGCAGATATTAACGAACATTAAAAAAGCTAAACCACCACCTGCATTTACGCATAAAGAATCTATCGGGAGACATACACTTAAAAATGCGATAGTACAACCACAACAACAATAGCTTAACTTTACCCATGCCCTTTGCTGTCACATGAACGATTGCAACTTGCAACATATGGACATATGCAGATACATTTGTATGTAACAATGTTTGAATGTAAAAAAAGACACTAATTATTATCTAAGTAGGGCTCTCTGTTATCGAACGCACCCCACTTTACAACTGTTCACTTACATGTTTGTTGCATAAAAAATTCCTTTGCTCATGTACAACGTCAATTGCCACTTAAAGCATTTGACAGAAAAAAATTGTGGCCAGGCGACTGAGAAGGGTTATCAATGCATAGCTGGCAAGGTGTAAAAGGTAAAGGGGGAAGGAATGCATTTCCTGTGAGTGCATTTGGTTGAGGTAATACTCAATGCTTTAAAATGTGCCGAGGAAAGGTGTCGTCGGTGTGACTGCAAAACCGCATAAGCTACATTTGTGTCAAAAACTTGTATAGACCCCTGCCATTAAGATCTATTAATTTATTCTCAAAAAAAACTACATTTTGACTAGGAAAATAATCAAAAGACATGCGACATTTTTCCATAACGTTACTATTTTTTTTTAAATTAAGCGATTTGTTAAAGAAAAACCGCCAAACTGAGATATCACTTACGCTCTTTTGCATTTGTGCGTTACGCGGTTTTGCAGTGTTACCCACGGTATGTAGTTTCGAGTTAGTATAAAATCCCTAACTTCCTTTCGCTTGGTTGAGGTAGGTACGACTTGATGTATTGTATAATAGTGCCAAAAATTGAGAAAATCGGTTCATAAATACGCCCACTTTTATATAAGGGTATAAATAAGATCAGCGTCGGACAAAAGCTTAAAATGTAATATCTTGTTGGTCGAGTTATCGTTATAAGGGATATCTTAAATTTTAAGATAGACGTCTTATAATGCAACGGTGGAAAATGCATTCAGTTCAATTCAGAAATTTCGGAGTAATGCGCGTTCAAACACACAGACAAACAGACAAACGACAAAAATTCTGAAAGCTTTTGCATTGGATTCTATTGGTTTAGTAACGAAACCTCCTGTCAATTTTTCTTTAATATCTCTGATGTACAGACATCGATCTCTTCTAATTTTATTATATGTAGAGATAAGGATCGGAGAGTGAAATTTCGATTCGTATTTAAAAAAGATATAAGGCCGAAGACAGCGCTCTTCTTACTTGTTTTAATATTAAAACAGCAGACCCGTCAAACCGCGCATACATTTCTTGTGTAGTGAGCGACTTGATCTAAAACTCTTGCTTCAAATCGTTGCGTGGAGCGCATAGTTATGTAGTTGCTGCAACTGTGTTGCACTTGTTTTTGTTTTATGAGTGCGTTGCATGGTAAGATTCTTGCAACATTCCCGCAAGTACATACCTAACGTTTATGTAGGTGTTAAAAGACATGTCTTCCAACAGGTAACATATGTACTAACTTCCGTACATATACAGCTGAGTTTAATATAAAAGTAGTGAATAGCGAAGTCCATACCAGAAACCACATAAAAAGAAATTTTAAAGCTTACACAAAGTTCAGGAAAGCTAATTAAACTTTAAAAAATGGCCATCAAAATTTTCAAACTTTTTAGCAGAATTTTTCCTGAATTTTCAGTATTTTTTTCTTTTTGTATGGACATCCTTGTCGAAAAAAATTAAAAAAAATTCAGAGGAAATGAAATGAGGTACAAAACTGCGTACTCAAAAATTTTCTAAAAATCTTCCCAAAAATATTGAAATTTTTAAAAGTTTAATTAACGGTGCTGAACTTTGCGTAAACTTTGAACATTTTTTATATGGTTTCTGTTATGGAATTCGCTATATTTTAAATGAAAATTAATAAAAACACAGCCTCTTTTTATTTCGTTGAACGACATATAATTTAATTGCACTACTATTATATTGAACACAACTGTACATACTCAATAACTAAGCAAGCCTACAATTTTTATAGCGAGTTTTGTTGTTTGCTTGTAGTTGATCTGCATAGTAAATGTTTGAACGTTATTTGTTCGATGGCGCAAAGCTGTTGCAAGCAGACACACACATCTAAGCAAAGCACCTATTGTGCAATATGTGTGTGTGTGCGGGTATAATTATAAGTAGCAAATATCATACCTAAGATAAAATCTCATATGTATGTAGCACCATTAGTTGAACGCCTAATTACGTATTACATATTAATTAGTAAAGGTGCGAAAAAGGAAAATACGTAATTTAATAGATTTCATACAAGGTGGCAAGCCTGTCAAAATCCTTTAATGGCAACGCATAAGTAGGAGAGCTTGAAATATAGCATATAACCGACGTCCAAACGGTTCAAGTCGTTTTCCAGCTAATGGCGGATATGAAAAAAAAGAATAATAATTGGAGTAGCTGGCAACCCTCTTTAGAAATGTTTTTGTTGAAATACGACGTAAAATATCTTTGGTTTATTAGTCCAATTGGCAGATCGCATTTCATTACAATCAGGTAGGTGGCAACCCCAACTTATTCCAGCTAGGACAACATAAAATGGTGTGGGGAGCGTAAAACTTGTCAAAATACGTAAAAAGTACTTACAAGTGCCGTACTTGTACGTCACCAATTCAAGTACTGAAGTACTTATACTTGTACTCTTCTCTTCGAAGTACTATGGTACTGGTACTTGTACTTGTACTGATACTTACTTTTGACAGGTCTGGTACGCAACTAAAAACTAAGTTGCATCCTAATCTGCTAAGCCGTTTCTGAGATAGTGTGCATATACCAATATCCAATATTATCACGTTTTAGGTCATAAGATAAAAATAATTTGGAACGATATATCTCAGTATAGAACAGACCTGTCAAATATAGATTACTAATCATAATGATAACCGGTTTGATTAATTATGTTCTTGCGAATCCATTTAATGATTGAATACCATTACTTTTAATTTTTAATGATTATTTTCCAATTAATTAAAAAAATAATCAAAAAAAAATAATGATTTTTACGATAGTTAAAAACAAAAATCAAAAAAAATTTTGTTTTGAATATTTTCAATTTTCTTTTGTTTTTTTGATTTTATTTTTATTGCTTTTGATTATTTTTGATTTTTTTTAGATTGTTTTCCATAAATATACATCAACAATACCGAAAAAAAACCAAAAATAACTTTCAAATTATTATAAAAAATCTGAAATAATCAAAAGTAATCAAAATAACTTTTTTTGATTATCCTTAAATTTTTTTTTTTTTTTTTAAATTTTTTTTTAATCGTAATCAATTAATAATTGCCATCTCCGTCTTTAGAATATTTTATAAGCTGTTTGCGAATTACTTTCGATTCAAATGAAATAAACGAAGAAAAAATTACGATGGCTTTTTTAGTTTTAACAGTCATAAGCGTGTGTCACACATCGCTTCGGCCTGCCACAATTTTTGCTGATGTTCTCGTACTACGTACAACTTTTACAGCCACCTTCACTACGTTTGCTTTTCCCACTTGGCCAGTAGCTGACCATAATTAACCATGTGTAACGAAGTCTATACGTAAATGTGGTAATAAAGAAAAGGCCTATCAGCCGTCTGTTGTCAATACATACATATACACTGGCACTTACAGCCGTACCCTGCAGGCAAACCACTTAGTCTTAGACTGCAACTGGTATGAATGTAAGAGCCAGATATGGCAGCGTGCAATTTTGACTATTTCTATTGGTCGAGCTGAATTTGTGTCGGCGGAATGTTTATAAAATGCCTGCTTCCTTGGTCGAACAAGTATGAAGTAAAATAGGCTTCTAAAGGATAGCTTCCGTGTTCAGTCTAGAACGGAACACTCACGCGGAAAGTGCTCCACAGTATCTCAGTCTCTGTTAGCTATGTATTCTAGTTGCAAAGTAGTGTTACTTCTGACTGGTTTGGGTGTTTACTGCTGTGTTCGTTTGCATTAGTTACAAGCGCTGTAGCATAGTAACAAAAACAAAAAATATTACTTTTGAAATGCATTAAACTGGCACTGGTAATAATAAAATTAGCCACTACATTAGAAGCGCATTAAAATTTACTATTTTTATTGCATATTAATAAGTATAATAAAACAATAAATATTTTGTTTGTATCGTATTTGTATTTGTGTTGTAGCGTAACTTTTAACAAATTAAACTTGATTAAATTCGTTTGCATTCGTCCACTTGATGCTATTTAGATCTGCCTCTTTAGTTAATTATTTATTAAATTTATTAAGTGTGCTTTTATGGGCGTAACTGTATCCAATTAAATGTATTTAGTTCAATATTGATTGGTTTAAGGCATATTTAATTAAACGTGTGTAGTAACGTAGTATAGTAAAATATCTTTTTACTTTTCAAATATTGAGCCACAATGGCTTACAATGAAAGCTATGCAGTTCGTTCTTCTAGGATATAACGAAAACTGATTTAGCTAAGATTTTATTAATTTCAGAAAAAACAAGTGCTTTTACGGAAAAATTGGTGAACTACTTGTTGTTGTCACAATGCTTCCCCCAGCCAAGTCGTCACATTCCTTACTAAGCATTGTCATCATAATCTTCCATGCGCCATTCAAATTTTCATTTTTTATTAAAATAGTGTTTTTTAGTTTCCAAGGTCCTTTGGTACTTAGAAATAATTATTATCAACACTATTAAATGCAGAAATTTTAGTAATGGTCTAGATTATTTAGTTAATTCAATGGCGGTACTCGTATAAGATTTGTTGAAAACAAGTAAGGAGTCTAAGTTGGGTGGAATCGCACATTAAATACCTAGTGGTGATCTATTGCGGCATACCAATTTACGCAGGTCTATTTTAATATTTTTCATTTCGTCTTATAAAGCCAGCTGATTGTTTTCAATAAAAACACTTCTGTTCACTGAGAGACTAGTTTGCATTGAAATAGACAGACGGAGAGACGGGCATGGCTAAATCGACTCAGCTCATCGTCCTGATTATTTCAGTATACTTATTGATGATCTCTTCTTCTTCTCATACTTACAAACATTTCATGTTCATGAAAGTTCTGAAAATCAAAAAATATATATAACTTCCCTCTTGCAGTGGGGTATTAACTAATTGCCCAAATGTTTTCCTTGTGTTTTATCCGATTTGCCTATTTTTTGACAGGAGTATACTACATCCTATTAAAAACCAACTGACAATTTTAATTAAAACGTCTAGTTAAAATTACAAGCAATCGCCTTTGAAAATAGCACAACTTTTATGCTGAAGTGGGCGGCGCACGCCTACTTCCCCAAAATCCCTAAAATTTGTTGGCGGTCGAGTTTTGCTGAAAAATTTTTCAGAACTATGTTAAGACACTGGACGTGGCCCTGAACGGATTTCGCCCATTTTTACAACAAACAGTCACATTTATATATTTAAGGTTTTCGAAAAATTTTGTTTCGACAAAGCAATTTTTGCCGGAGTTATGACATGAAAAGTATTGTGGAATAATCCACTATAAAAGGGGTGGGGCCGCGCCCATTTTTGAAAATTTTTATTTGTCGAATATCTTCGTTAACGGACACTTGGAAAGTGAAATAGAAATGATATAAAATTATTTTACTCTACGTTATTGCCTATTGAATATATCTATGATCCTTTTCAAAACCTTTCATGTAAAAGTGGGCGTGGCTCTTAACCTATTTCGCCCATTTTTTCCCGAAACATTCCTTGTACTCATGGAAATCTGTGTGCTGAATTTGGTTTAATATCTTCAACGGTTTTTGATTTATGATTAATTTTTCTAAATTTGACTTAACCAAAAGTGGGCGGTGCCACACCTATTTTTAAAACTTTCTTGAATAAATTTATTTTCTGCCTCAATTTTAATGTAAACACCAAATTCTATCGTTATAGGTGCATTATATACTAAATAATAATTGATGAAACTCAAGGCCAAGAATAATAATTTTTCACTTTTTTAATTTTTATGATTTTATTTTATTCTTGGGCTTGAGCTCGTTTCATGTAAATCAACAAAAATTGTTGGTATCAAAAAGCACTAAATAATAATTTTTTTGGTATTTTCGAAAATATTCCACATATATATAAAAAGTGGGTGTGGCTGTCATCTGATTTCGCTTTTCCTCCTGAACATTTCGGTATATATACGTCAACTCCAAAGAGTTAAAGTCACAACCAAAAAATATTTTCTTTAAATAATTCAAATAAATAAATAATACAAATGCTACAATGACTAGGAAATGTAGATTTTTGGTGGAATTTATGAGTCTTCTTTAGAGATGTGGCAACACTGATTTGAATGTCTGACTCAGCTGGTAAGGGCGACTTATTATCACTATAATATATCCCACAAGTTTTATAACGCTAAAGGGGCAGTGGAGTACCTAATCATCATGGCAATATGCTAATGTGCGTATCAAACAAATGGTACTTTATGTCGTATTTTAACAAAAAATTATTTTATGTATTGCTTCCACCTTGGATTATTTATATATGTATATTATTCGTTATCCGATAATGTCTCGAAAATTATACGCGGTTGGTAAAAAAACTAAAGATAAACACGACCAGATATGTACACCGATGAGTATCTAATCGAACTAAATTATATGGTATTCTCGAAAAATTCCGAGCACAGCTAGGTCACCCATATGCTGTAGGAAGCAATGTCTATCGGAATGCCTCACTCTCACATTTTTAGTCATATTCTTGCTACTGGCATCCCTAGTGTCAATTAATAAGGGCAAACTACTGTTACAGCAACGACAAATGTTTATTGGAATCGGCTACAACCGCGTTCGTCATGGATGAAATAAGATTATAAGTTCGTAAGAACAGAGCAATATTTTCAATCCTTGGAATGTAAGAAAGAGAACGGCCTTCCCGAACCCCAGATATCTGCAAATTTGTAGCCTTTGAGAATACCCGAAGTAACTTTAGGCTAACAACTGGTACCATTTAAATGTATATACTACACTTCAAACATCAGGGACCTTCTAAGTAAAAATTCGTTATCTACAGCGAATCTATCTCAAAGTTGAGACAAATAAACTAATAAAACTAATAACATTTTACAGTTATGATATTAGTCCTTAAACGCACCCCCACTGATTAAAGATCAAACAAACTAACATTTTGCAAACAACCCTACACATACCTATAAACATGTACCTACAAACATACATACATATATAATACCTCCATATATACACATATGAGGACGATAATAAAAAACAAAACCAATAAAAATTTGAAAAATATTAGTACCTAAACCGGAAGTATTCCTTAATTATACCACGCTCTATTGACAGCTAGCCAGACTGGACAAGCAGACAGACAGGAAGTTAACTCAATTTGATGCCGGGTTAAAATTGGCATAAGCATAAACAAATGCAACAAGAATAGAAAAACTATAAACAGCATTTGATGCTTCTAAAATTCTAATGAAGTTCCCAAAGGACACATAAATGGATAAAAACAGAAAGCCACAATAAAAATAGAAACCAAGAGATAAACATATTTCAAGCGCAGCATATGTGAAGGCCGTTTTAAAATTTTTCCATTTTTGTTTTATAGCTGTACTTTTGTACAAGCACTGTAATTTTGTCTGGCTTTTGTACGGACAACGTAAATTCGTTTATGAGTTGGCTTTGTTGTTTAGTCATTTTGTGACAGCAACGAGAGAACTAAATCCTTAGGAGTTTGAGCGGCATTGTAATTTGAATCCTGCTGAAATGTATGTGAACTAAGCAAAGATTTTCTTTTGATACCCTAACTGTAAGGGCTTGGTCCGTTGATAGTATGTAGGGCTCTTGGATGGAATGTCTTTTCTATTGAATCGAAGTATTACGATTTTGATCGCGAATAGTAAATCGGGTTTAGTTTCGGCTCAAGTTTTAAGTTGTATATGATTAACAGATCTATTCGACACTGTCGATAGTGTAGGACTAATTCATTGATAAAACAACGTAATAAGGCAGTTTTCTGTAAATTACTGACAGCGTCTTCGCAACCTTTCCCATTTCATCAGATGTACGAGATAGTGAAAGTATTCCCAAAATCATATTTTCTGCTCTCTTTATTAAGGCTCAGCGTAAAAAAGTGGTATCCAGGGGATCCTAAGTTGGGAACTTCAAGCACCTAAGGACGTGGCACTTCTCGTCTGGTATAGTTAGGTTGATTGTTTGGAGTGGCGAGTCCCCTCTGACCACAATTAACGCTAAAGCCTAATTTGGTACCACATATCGAGGGTAAAAAAAGGAAAATATTACCAGAAAATTTACATTATCTCAAGGACCATGATAAGACCCCAGGTCAAACAAATCGTTAAAGAGAAAATCGGGCTACCCATGTTATATTTTGCTGTTACAAATAACAACAAAAGCAATCTGAAGAAGCTCCTTGATACGATCAGCATTAGCAGACCTTGATTTTAATTGCTCTGAGATGAAAGACTGCCAGACTTGTGTGTGTTAAAAAGTCGATAAAAGCTTTCAGAGCTAGGATCAGTTCTTCTCATTTGATAGGTTAATTCGGTTTTTAAAGCTTGACTGAAGAAACAATCAATTATGTTGGTCAATATTGCTTTCCTTCTTAGTGCCTATAGACATCTGATCAAATATCAACCATCTTAACCCCTTCCTAAGTTAGTTCTTTTGTAACGCTTTCACTTTCAACTTCATGCCGTAAAAAATTAAAAAAAAATTGTTGTAATATCAATACTGACCCGATCTCTGTACTATAACAATAACTATGTTACGCATAAAAAATTATGTAGGCCATACAAAAATTTATTAAAAATAACGCGAAATTCCCCAGGACATTTTCAGGCAGGAAGGTCGATTTTGCATTGAGCAAAAACTAAACATACAACCCTTGCTGGAACAACAGTTACCTTAACCAAGTATACTATGCCACCAGTCTAGGTATGCATGTACATATGTGGTAAAAAATAAAAACTAAATGTGCGAATTTTAAAAATTTTTTTTATAAAACACAAGAACAAAAGCAACTAAAAAGCCGCTCACTCGCGCCTAATTCTTGCGTGCCAGTTTTATTGCTTTCAATAAACAGCAGTCAAGTTGAATTTTTTCACTTTTGTTTCTGTTTTTTTTTATTTGTTGTTGCATGCCGCCACTGACAAACCAACAATGCAAATTGGTCGTTTCGAGCGCTTCCGGTTTACACAAAGCGTTGAAAGTGAAGTTGGCTCACATACATCCATATGTAAGCCCACGCTCAGTTAAGGTGTTCTCTTCTAAAAAAAGTAAACTAATACATACACACTGCATTGGCGGCAAAGTGACTGCATTATTTGGTTTTATATCTAAAACGACATTTATCTGCTGCGAGTGATCTGCGCCTAAGGGTTTGATGTTTTCTGTTTCTTATTCTTTCTACTTTACACTCACTTACTACCAAATGTATACATATATACTATTTTTACTTCCTTTTCTTTCTATAATCTAGTTAAGTGATCGGTAGGGTAGTTGTGGAAGAAAACAACTAAAGGCAACACTGTTTTCGGTTAAATCTAGCAAAATTTATTTTTAATGAATTTGAAAAATGTTTTATTGAAATATCGAGTTTATTAATTTGTCAAAAGTCCTATAGAGTCTCAGTTTTATCAGGCAGCCTAATACAATCGTTAAATGGTTTGTAGGTGGGTATGGTTCCGGCATCCTCATTAGAGTTTTACGCCGATCGCGGGGCGGCGGCGTTTTTCGGCGGCGAATACCTCTAATTCTCATGGTTAAAGTATTTATTGCCCTATAACATTATTCTGTTTATCATATCAACACGACTGGGATCTCTTTGGAAAGATGTTATTTCGCCGCTTTCACCTGTATATGAATTGTTCAGTTTTCTCAATAAATGTCAGAGAATCTGTAAAAATAGTGTTTAAAATTACTTTTTTTTTATTAAATTTTTAAAAGCAGGACATTTTACTTTAATCAATTTCTGTGAGGAAAAAAGTACTTTAAATCGTAATATTTTTATTTTTATATTATCTATACATCAAGAAAAAATATTTTGTGTGAATTTGTTAAGGGAGGTTGTGTGATCACGACAGAAGATTTCCACGTAAGTCTTTCGGTTTCAGACATGGATGCTGCAAGCTCCGTAGAAGTATTGAAGTATTGGAAGCCCATGCCTTAACTTCTTAGTACTCAATCCGTTAAAATACAGAAAGAAATTTGAAACATTGCAGATTTTGGTTAAGAGTTTTAACAAATTGATTCTCGAGTTCTAGTTTTACGTCCAAAGGTAGAAAATAATTTTTTGCCGTGGAACTAAGGCAAATTTTTAACATTTGCTTCTCCAAGAAAAAAATTTGTTTGATCGCGTGGCTATATATGTATATCTCGACTATCCCAGATGCAAAGAAAACAACGAAGTAACGACTCTGCTGGCTCAACAAAAAGTTTACCATCTTCTAGTCCAATCAAAAAATCCAATCATGTTCAAAATATTTTATTTTTTGTAAAAGACTTGAAATCACTTTATATTCTCCTTTCATAGATGTAGAGGGTACAAATGAAGTCATCAGCTCACAAAACGAACGCAAAATCAGGTCTAAATTTTTCTGTTGAGGGTCCCAGGTTCGAGTGCCGGTAGAGGTAACATTAAAATATTTGGAGAAAATTTTTTCTGTCATGAGAAATCTTCTCACCAAAAACTCATCAGAACTGGCAGGTGCCTTTCAAAGTCGGCCAAACAATGGCGGTCCCACCAGTTTGTAGGAAGAATCAGAACTTTATTTTATGTTTATGATTTTTTTTTTTATATAATTTTCAAAAGTAAATTTTTCTCATTATAGGTACCTTAGCGATAGAAATTGAGAGCAAAACTGTACAAACTCTAACATTGGAGCTTTAGTTTTATTCCAGTTCCAGCAATGTACAAAGGGGTGGAGAGGGCTCGTACCTTTTTTTCAAATTGGTGACTACTTAGGCAGGCAGATAGACGGATATGGTTTAAGTTTTTGCGTTATTTTCATATTTACAAACAACGGATCGAATTTTCATGTGCATCAAAGGTATAAGAATACAAATGCGAAAAATTCTCTGAGCTATTGCTGCTCAAACAAACACATGTACGTATGTATGGACGTGCGCAAATGAGCTGAAAACATTTTTTAAAAAGTGAAATTAAAAGGCCTACAAAATTCCTGACGTAAACGCGGCTTATTTGTTTGCTATTTATGTATTTATTTGTAGGCCCGCAAAAGTAACAACATAATTACATACATACATTAAATATTTTGTTTAGAGTTCAACCCGTACATTTCTAAAGTGTGGGGTAGGCTGTGTTTTGTGCTTAGCGGCCTATTACAGAAGAATTGCAATAATTGTAATTATTTTAATTGGCTCACTTGTAGGGGATATTTCAACTATTTTATATCATTTGCCTTTAAATGCAGATGTCCAAAACAAAAAAAGAGTACTTGCCTTAAAATGTAACAAAGCTTTGGCTTATGCATAGGCAATAATTTAAGTCGCTGAGAAAATGTATTTAAATTTTTAAAAACCACAAATTGCTTTTTTATACCAACAATTTTTGTTGATTTACGGCCTGTACATTTTCAAGTATTCATGAAACGAGCTCAAGGCCAAGAATAATAATTTTTCACTTTTGGAATTTTATGAAAATTATTATTGTTTTTATTTATTAATAATCATTTTAATTAATTATTAAAAGTTTTTTGGATAGAATAGAGTAGGAAAAATGTTTAGAGACAACTGCCATAGCTTTTCTTATAGATCCATTTCGGAAGCTGCTAGACTTCACTCATCAGAGAAATTTTGGCACGCATTGCTAACCATTAAGCTAACAATACGCTGGTTTTGATGTCATCTAAACTCCTAGTTCTATTCATCTTTTTACCATATGCATGAACCACTTCCGCCATTTGACAGTTAGTAGTGTGATCATGATGGATTTTTGACAGCTCTGTTTTATCATCAGAACTGCCTTTCCTACTCTATTCTATCCAAAAAACTTTTAATAATTAATTAAAATGATTATTAATAAATATAAACAATAATAATTTTCATAAAATTCCAAAAGTGAAAAATTATTATTCTTGGCCTTGAGCTCGTTTCATGAATACTTAAAAACCACAAATGCAAAAGTGGCTAATATCAATCTCATTCCAAATGTCGTCATACATTATAATGCAGGTATCCGGGTGTAATCGCACCCCCTAGAAAAAATTACGTAAACCACTACCCCGAGTCCCAGGACTCACATTATATATTTAGAAAAAAGAAATATAGGCATTATTTTTTTAATTCATTCCATATAGTTAAGAAATAGAACTAAAGTTTGTATACCATAAATACAATTATTTTGCTTGACATAAATTTGATTTGTATGCTACTTTTTTGAATCTAAAAAAATATCAAAATTTGAGACTTAGGGCTGTTTATTCAATGTCTGATTAACTGCTTACTCAAGACTTTATCAGAGGTTGGTTCAAAAACCATTTACTCATTGTCTGATAAAAGTTATCAAAGGATGGACCTATGATTATGTGCTTAGCAAAACAAGAAGGGACAGCTGAAAGTAAAAGTCTGATTTTGTGATAAATTGTTTTGCTAACAAGCTCTGCAAGTAATAGAGTTTAAAAATATAATAATATCTATATAAAGATAGATCGAAATTTGTACGCCAAAATGGTTCGTTTAAAATTGAAAAAAGAGCAGCTGTCACTTTTTATTCGTTCACAATGCAACTTTTGTGAATTTTTTTTTTCAAAAACGTTCACAATGACCAACTTTATCATGATAACTTAATCAGACTTTTGTGTAAACGAAAATGCCATTCTGAGGCAAGCCATGATCATAACCAGACATTGAGTAAACGGCCCTTAATGTTAAGCGAAAATAATTCATAAAAATTAGGCCAGATGAACAAAGAATTTTACATATTTATTTAAAGAAAAAATCATATTTCTTAAGAAATAAGCCTTCGAAGTTGTGCTCGTAATACAAAATAAGAAAATCGTGCAACGGGTGAAGTCTCTCAACCGAAGCGCATGGCGCACAGAATCTGTTGTTCTCTCTCTATGGCGCGATATACAACAGGTATATCATCATAAACCTCCTACGGGATTTTTGCGCCAAGCTTCTCTTCCAATTTGTGGTGTGCCGATTTTGAATTTTCCCTACAAATTGGTGGGACCTACAGTTTTTTGCCGACTCCGAACGGCATCTACAAAGGAGACGAATTTTTGCTGAGAAGCCTGTCATGGCAGAAATACACTCGGAGAGTTTGCCAAACCACTGCCGAGGGGCGACCCCGTTTTGAAAAACTTTTTTCAAATCACTTTTGATGTTACCTGTACCAGGGCTCGAACCATGGACCTTCTGTGTGGTAGGCCGGCAACACTACCTTCACACCACGGCGGCCCGCCATATAAAAAATTACTACTTGTGGTTTCTTCTTCTCATCCGCATTACCATCTTAGCTATCACTATTGCAATAATCAGTAACAGTATCATTATCAGTTGGAATCAAGTCATCATCATCGTCATCCCCAAAGTTCTTAAATACAATCTCGAGAAGTTCCTGCACAACCGAAGCATTCTTCTTAAAATTGCTTCCATTTCAATCCCCCTAGAGTTATTGTGATATTATTTTTTCAGCAGAATTACTCATATTGTTCACACTTTCACATTTTCTACATTTAGCCGACATATTTCGAGAAATACTGTTGAAAAACCAAAAAACCCAATAAGAATGCAAATACACAAAACACTAATATGAGTCCCCGGGGCTCACGTTCACCAAAATTTAAGGTTTCCAACACTATTGCGCTAATGTCTTTTGTACAACGCTTTCTTCACTCGAATGCATGAAGGTATAAGAACATACGGTAATGAAAGTAAAAAAATTTGTTTGTTGTGAAGCGTTTAAATTTTGAGTAAGTCACGGGGACTCAGGGGGTGCGACTAGAGGTTAATATGGAGACCATGTAACCAAGTTTCAAGCAAAAAAACTCAACGTAACTAGAATCTGTTCCCTAAATATTGAGAAACTCGTAAGCCAATTTTGTAATTTGACTTCTATGTTCAATATCATCATTATTATAAATTGTTCCAATGGTTTAGAACAAAAATTGTTGGTACAAAAAAGCAATAACAAAACCGAGAGCACGCGGTAAGGCAGTTCTGCTGATGATGATAAGACAGATCTGCTAAAAAATTCATCATGATCACACTACTAACTGTCCAAAGGCGGAAGTGGTTCATGCATATAGTAAATAAAAATATAATAAGGAGATTAGATGGCATAAGAACCAGCGTATTGTTAGCTTAATGGTTAGCAATGCGTGCCAAAATTTCTCTGATGAAGAAGCCTAGCAGCTTCCGAAATGGATCTATAAGAAAAGCTATGGCGGTTGTCTCTAAAAATTGCTCCTACTCTATTCAATTAAACAACTTTTAATAATAAATTAAAAATTATTATTAAAAAAATAAAAATAATAATAATTTTCATAAAAATTAAAATGTGATAAATTATTATGATTGGCCTTGAGTTCATTTTATGAACACTTGAAAATGTACAGGCGTAAATGTACGTAAAATCAAAGAAAAAATGTTTATACAAAAAAGCAACAATTATTACATCTAATGTCCTCCATTCATCTTCGTCTCATTTGAGCTTTTATTGCAAAAAGGTTAAAGAAAAATTTTGCAGCCCCTTTCAAGATCCATTCGAAAATTAAATTTTTTTCTCAAGATGTTGGTATTGATTCTTCAATGTATGTAGAAGTTTTTCGATTTTTTTAACCTCACTATTACAAATATAAATTGTTTAACAATAGGACTTCCATATCTGTAAAATTCATATAAAAATGTACTTATTGTTATTAGTCTGTAAAAAATGATATTCTTTTCCGTAACTTTTTCACGTTTTTAGAATATGCACAAATAAATTAAAATTAAGAAAAAAACAGAACCAATCATTTTTCCCCCTTTTTTTTGACCCTCTTTTCAAATTAAAATTATCATTCTTCTCACTCTAAAAGCGCAAATTAGATCAACACCTCTGCTGGCAACTTCAGATGCCAATGGGCATTAATAAGTTAATAATTTTCAAAAATTTTAGGAAACGTGCGGTACTGTCCACAATTTAGTAAAACAAGTTTCTGCGCCCGATTCACCACTGTTAAGGTTAGCTACTAGTAATGTTTTGAATTTTCGTTGAGATAATGCCTTTTTGTATTCTCAACCTCAACACCCAACCATTGACATGTTATTGAAGTAAAACTTCCAAAGACCATCCTTTTTGTGGTGTTTTGTGTTCGTTCTCGCTAGACCCGTTTTTTTATTCAGGTTACACCCAGCACCATAGCGTTTTAAAAGTAGACATTACCAAAGTACTGTGGATATCTTGCTTACTTTATTTTACTCCGAAACCCAACAATATCCAAGACTATAGCAACATTTTCAAAGTTATCATTATAACAAACATTTAAATGTCCAAAGCTATACAACGAGTTTGGCGGCTCCCTCGTAATCACAAGCTATAAAGCAAAATTTATGAATGGAACCACACATAAAATTAGTAATTAAAACTATTTTCATATACGCAAGCAATACTCGATCATAAGCAAGCTTACATGTCAGGGAATCTGTCGAATCAAATGAACAGAGGAGAGCAATATACGCGAAGTGCTCACAGCGAACGCAATATGTATGATCATGGTGATGATCGTGATGGTGATCACCTTCAAATCAACACGAGCTCCACAAAATAATAGAAAACAATGCACACACATACTCGTATATAAATCGTAAGTACGTTGTGCCGTGGGGAGAAATACGCTCGATGACAGCTCGCTGAGCTGCAAGAGCAATAACTCCAGCGACAACAGCGGCGGTAGCAATGGTAGTGTCAGCAACATATTTTTCATTGCTGTTTGATCGCATTTAAGCAGCAAACGTTTATGATTATGGCACGCGATTGTCATTGCGAATTGTTGTCAACGCGCTCACTGCATCGTTGGTTCGGTTGATGGCTGACTATTTTGCAGTTAGACCAACAACAAATTGTCATGCGTAGCTAAATATCACACCAACATGACATAATGACAGTGCTGCTACAGCGGAATTTTAGCTGTTTTTCCTTTTCTTAGTTATTTTCAATACAATTATACAAAAGCTACTCGTTGGCAAACATATTTCGTATTGCAATCTCACATTTGCAATACGAAACCGAATGTCGTTATGGCAATAAAATAGGTGACAAGCAGACAGACAGGTAGATGGACGAAGCATATAAAAGTCAGCCAATGACAGCATTAACTGGAAGAATAAGGAATATCAGCGTCTGAAAAATTTTCGATTTAACGAATGAGCGCAAAACATTCGGGCTAAGTCATCGAAGGTGATAGATAATTGTGCGTATGCGCATACATGTTTACTGCAACATGTTCGCATTGACGTTCGTGGTTGCCAGACTTTTTTTTTAATATCATACTATAATTTTTGGTTGTAGTAAGCCCCATAGATATCAAAAATCTTTGATCAATATGGTTTTCTAAAGTATTCATGCCTTTAAATAAGCTCAAGGTCAAAAATAATATTTTTTTATGAAAATTTTTATTGTTTTTATTTTTGTTATTTAGTAATAATTTTTGTATGCATTATTAAAAAATTTTATTATAATAAAGAAGGAAAATTTATAGACAACTTTTATCTTTTCCTATATATAGATACTTCTCGGAGGCCGCTTACTTTACTTTCTGAAGATAATATATTCATAAAAAAAGATTACATACCCATTCATGACGGGTTTAGACGGCCCTAACCTCAAACAACTGAAACAAAGAATTGGCATTTCTTCAAGGCTTAAGTCCGAACTTCGACCTGTGATTGAATTCTGATGAGGGATTCGGATTCAGCATGCAATTACTTTTAAGGACCTTTATTTATCATTTTTCTATAATTGGATTTGCCTTTTTACCAAATTTCCAAAGTAAATATGGGAGATCAAAAAACCATTTCAATGTTTTTTACTTGATTACTCTATAGAGGCCCACCTGACTAGTATTTTTATTTCAAATTTTTTTGTGGGTAATTCAGTTTCTCGTACCAGGAGATTTTTCCTCCCCATCCGCAAACAAAAACAAAATCAGTAGGATACAGACGAAGTAATAATAATTAACGCAAAAATCTTGTCACCTTTGTTCACATCTGGCAACAGTACCAGCTCAGCGCTGCACCTTCTTTTAGATCAACCTTAACAGAAACTATGCGCACAACGTTAATGTGCTGTGCGGCGCATTGCCGACAACCAGCTGCACTCCCTACCGGCGCACGATTATGCCAACGGATGCGTACTGTTTTTAGTGGCGTCAGCATAGATGCGAGCAAGGTGCATTAATGGCGATCATCACATGCCGTCGCATGTAACACGTTCTGTGTCGTGGTATGTAGCACGTTACACATTACACTTTACGTATTACATGCGCTCATATAGTGCATACACATAACAGGGTGCGTAGAATTTTTTTTAGCATGGACTTAATATTCGTACTTTCTAAAAGAAGAAAGGTTTAATTTGATTCAAAAAAAAAAAAATTACTTAACTAACACTGGTCAACACTAATTTTGCTGTAGGATCTTTACACCTGATTTTGGGTAAATTTTGAGAGCTAATACGAATACTTTTCCCTAACACTACTATTTTATAAGGCAGAAGTCAAAACCCACTTTTCCATAGGTTAAAGCGTGTATTGACTCGCAAATTTTATGCCTTTGAGAAGATGTTGCTTTGACGTTTTTACCAGTGTAGGAAATGTTAACGTTTCTTGATAAAGGTGAAAGAAGCTGTAAAAATCATGCCAAAAATAAAATTTTTTAAAAAAATTTTCATTTTTAATAGCGAAATTCTTTGGAAACAAGCTCCGGTTAGTTTTGCTTTTAGCGGTATTTATATTGTAATTATCCGAAGATCAAAAGCATTTCGCATTAAAAAAACTCTTTAAGAAAGTTACGGTTTCTGTTTTGAAGTACTCATGAAATTATCTCAAGGCCAAGAATATTAATTTTTCACTTTTTGAATTTTTATGAAAATTATTATTGTTTTTGTTGCTTTTCTGAAAAACCGTATAAAAAAACCAAAAATCTGCGTTTATTACAGTACACGTACTTGAAGTTAACTTCTTACTTTTTCGGTATCATTTCAGACTGGTTTTCGGGAATTTTCGCGACCATTTCTGGCTGGTTTTCGAAACTTTGCGGAACCCTTTCAGAATTATTTCGAGATTGTTTATGGGATCATTTTAGGACTTTTTCAATTCGGGATATTTTTTGGGGTCATTACAAATGATCCGAAAAATATAACGACAACAATCCCAAAATGATCAAAATGACCAGAAAATGGTTCCGAAATGATGCTGAAATGATACCGAAACGATAACAAAAAAGTCCCGAAAACAATTCCGAAATGATCCTGAAAAGGTCCCAAAAAAACTCCAAATTTCACTCTCAATCAAAACTTTGCATCGCCGCCAATGCGGTTTAGTCGTTACTGTGTCACATCTTCAAATCAAGTTAAAATATAAAAAAAAACATTATAATCAAATTACCAACCCTTTTGATTTCTATGTTAGGCCATTTGTTTTTGTATGTTTTGCTTTCTCACATTTATTTTATGTCCATGCGCCTATCAAAATTGTTTGGTGCTGCTGCAAAATTAAAAATATTCATTTGGCGTGAATTAATTTTATTGCCCAATTATTACACAGTATTTTGCTGCTATTGCTGATTTTTAAATTTTTGTTTGTTTTATATTTGCTGCGCCCTTCCTGTGCCATAGTGTTGAAATGTTGCATGCAACAGATGTGGTAAGTGTTGGTGCAAGACATAGACAGCAAAAAAACATTTAGTTGACAACATGTCGCCAGTTTTATGTGAACATTACTAGTTTTTACCGATTTTTGACATATTGAAACTATTAAACGTTTGTTAACCTGCACTGCCGTTGCAGCATTTGCCTGTAGTTGACGCCCACTTCTGGCGGGGAGTAGCTTTCCCTACTGCTGCATGTCTCCGCATTTTGCGTTGTTATCGCACTTAAGACAACTAAGTAATTTTTATGTGTTTACAACAGCAAATTGTCAACGGAATCGCAATAGAAAATTAGAGAGAACACTTTGGTGTTGTTGTGTTCTTAACGTGGTACACCGTACTGCTCCATGTGCAGCTATGAAATTGTAAGTGTGTGTGACTTTTTAGGTATATTCTTCTATGACTTATTTTTAGTTTTAAGTTTTAGTCATTCACATGTTTTCAGGCGAATGTTAATTACTCTATTTAAGTGAAATTGTTAACTAATTTTTATGCATCCAAGAAAAGTTTTTGGCGTCCTAAGTATTTCATGGAAAAAAGTGTTAAGTTTTAATATAGGCGCACTAGGGTGCCAGTAAAAAGGATTTATAACATAATCTCAACTTAAAACATTCCGAAACACAGAACACAGAAGAGACAAGAGAAAATCCTCGCATATTGATCACTTCAAACAATCATTTGTGTAGGAAAAATAAAAAATCACAATAAATAGAAAAGGGAATATTAGCAGGCAAAACGAAAACGCTCAGTTGGCCTAACGATGAGCTAAAAGTAAGTTGATTAGTGAAGTTTAACATCATCCGAAATGTATCTACACGAATAGTTCCGCACTTTTCTAGCTAAAACTAATAAAACTATCAAAAGCTGAACCCTAGGTTCTTTATGGGAAATTGATCACTTAAAAATAAAATAAAATAAAAAAGTTATTATTCTTGGCCTTTTGCTCATCATAATAATAATAATAATAATTCCCAACCGGATTACCCACCATATCCCGCCCGACCGGCGCGAGGGGCGCAACCGAATAACGCGCGGATTATTCGTTCGTGCCGAGTCGGTGTAAGGTTTTGGTTTGTTAATCGTCGAGATCTAAAACTGCTCAGCAAGAGAGAAAACCTCATCAGCTAAGTAACGTAGATATAAGATATATTATACATTAAGAAATAATTAGTTAACAGAATAAAATTATTGTTAGAAGTTAATATAGAAGTCAAAGAATAAGAAACAATTAGTAGCTATGAATTTAGGATAGAAAGAATTGATTTGGTTATGCGAGTCTGAAATATCAAATCTACCAGAAAGAGAGTTATAATCTTGACACAAACAGCGAAAAGGTTCATTTAACTGAAAATTGGTTCGGCACTGTTTTAAGACTAGTGGTTTAAAATGCCTTGAAGGACGAGACGGTACATTGAAGTTCACTTCACTTAGAAGAAATGGGCTGGATAGTGAACCATTTAGCAATTTAATCATAAAAATAATTCCAAGCATTTCCCTTCGACTAGAAAGTGTGTGCAGATTAATGAGTTTTAAACGATTCGTATACGGTGGCAGATTGTACAAGGGATCCCAATGAAAATCTCTTAAGGCAAATAGTAAAAATTGTTTTTGAACTGAATTAAAGTGATCTACATAAACCTGGTAACGCGGGTTCCAAATTATAGAACCGTATTCAAGTATCGGTCTGACTAATGTAGTGAAGAGGGCTTTAGTTACGTAAGGGTCGCTAAATTCTTTAGACCATCGTTTAACGAATGCTAGGACACTTCTGGCCTTATTGACTGTTATGTTAATATGGCAGTTGAAACTGAGTTTATAGTCCATAGTAACCCCCAGGTCAACAAAATCATACACTTGCTCAAGACTATAATTTTTAATTGTATAGGAATCCGGCTGAGAAATTCCACGCGAAAAACCAATGTATTTATAGTTTTTAAGGTTAAGTGGCATATAATTTAAATCGCACCAAGTAACTAGTGTATCTTGATCTGATTGTAGCTTATTTCTATCTTCAAATGACATTTTTGAACATTTTACTATTGTAAAAATATCATTTATAAACAACAAGAACAGAATCGGGCCAAGATGGCTTCCTTGAGGAACCCCCGAAGAGACATAAATGACATCGGATACTAAATTTATTTATACTAAATTCATATTCTTGGATATTTTACATATGTACCTACAGGCCATAAAAACAACAATTCAATTGTATTGCTGGTATACAAAATAAAACAAAAACCGATGAGCACAAATCGGATGGTATGAAAATGGACACTCCAAAACAAAAAATTAATCATAGGCTGTGTTCAATACCACCAGATTGCAGTGCATACTCAATGTTATGGTAAACATTAATAGAAATAGAAGTTTAGCTGACGGAGAAACCAGCGTTCTGTTATCTTAATGGTTAGCAGAGCGTATCCAAATTTCTCTAATGAAGAAGTCCAGCAGCTGCCGAAAAGCAATGGCGGTTTTCTCTAAATTTTCCTTCTCTATTGTAATAAAAAACATTAAATCATTAATTAAAAACTAATTATTAAAAATAAAAACAATAGGATTCTAAGATTTCGCCAAGCCTAAAAAAAATCTCTCAGTCAGCCAGGATTAATACATTTTGCTTAGAGTGGGCTATAATAGATCCCTACTAGTCCGTTATGGGAATCTTTGGGTTAAGTCAATTTTAATTCGAATTAAGAGCGGTTTTAAACATTCGCAGTTAAGGCTAACTGTCAGTTAAATTGACAGTTATCGTCGAGCTATCTAGCTAGACAAATTCAACTTATAAGATGGGACGCAGACATAAAAGGGTGCAATTGTTCTCTTTATACGGCATGCTCAAACAAAACACTTCAACCCATGCAAAAAGATCAAAACTAGCTCAGCCGCATACTCCTGTGAGACCAGTAGTGGAATTCACTAACTTCCATAAGGACATTCGCAATCGACATTTTGTGTACCGATATTTATAACGATATCGGTATTCACTAACTATTTTTTATCGATATTCGTTTATTCGCGATCAGCTGTGTCGTTAAGTAAACAACACACAATTTGGGGTTGTTATCTGTGTCGTTAAATAAACAACACATAATGTCAAGTTTTTAGAGAAAATTAGAATAATAGTACTATTATATCAATATTATTATCAAAAAAAATGGAATTTGAGTTCTTAAGTGCGTTTTATCGCGGGATGAGGAATCTGAACCCCGAATCGTTATAGCTAAGTTAATGAATAGCACAGCCTTTAATGCAGGATACAAAATCGTTAATTAAAATCTCGAAAAATCGCATCGTTATAAGTTAGTGAATTCTCCCACAGACCTGTTAAATAATGATAACTAATCTTGATGATTGCCGTTTCGAATGATTATTTTCTTGATTGATTAGCAATTACTTTCAATTTGTAATGATTATTTGACAATTAATTTAAAAAATTATCAAAAAAAAATGATGATTTTTTACGACTATTAAAAAAATAAAAAAATAAATTAAAAATAATCAAAAAAAGTTGTTTTGATTACTTTTGATTTTTTTTTGATTATTTTTGGGTTTTTAAGTATTGTTGTACAGGCACATAAATATTCACATCAACCATATTAAAAAAATTCAAAAATAATAAAAAAAAAAACAAATAAATCAAAAAATATAGAAAAAAAATAAAAAAGATCAAAAGTAATCAAAACTGCTTTTTTTGATTATTTTTATTTTTTTTTAATTTTTTTTAATGTTTATTTTTTCTAATCGTAATCAATTAATAATTGCTTTTTCTTGAAATTTATTTTTCCTGGAGTTCAATTAATTGATTACTAATTACTATTCAAATTTAACCGGTCTGTTTCAGACTCATCACCGATATCGCAACATCAATCCCTAGCAAAGTACAGTCAGAGATTTTCGCTAAAATTTCGATGTTCGGTCATACCTCAGTCAGTTCGAAAGACAAAACTACGTGATCACAAAAATCAAATTCAAATGTGTTCACACATTTTTAAAAATACATTTAAACAACACAAACAAATTGCCCACATACATACGTTGCAAATGCTGACCTCATCTTGAATGCAATTGCCGTTGCCGAAAATGCGCTCATGTCAGATTATCCTATAATTTATGATGATCTCAAATAAACGATCTTTCAAGGATTTCACTGCACGCGCACCACAATGCAATTCTGCAGCAATGCCACGTCACTCTATGCAGCAACAACAATAATAGAATTAAGACAAAGTATAATTTCTGAAAATGAAAAAAGAAAAAACTGAGTAACAAGAGAAGTAAGATCAATCATTAGACGGCAAGTGAGGGAATGAGTGTAATTAGCTACCGGGCATACACACCGACTAACAAATGCACACACATACCATACCAGGTAATATGTGTTTAAAGAGCCTACGGATCCCATGAGGGCAGCTGTGCCGACATATGACTGAATGACAAAACGAAATTGTGTCATTCGAATGTAATAAACAGGATATTACAACAAAAAGTGAAAATATACATACATAATGAATTAAATACCAAAAAACTAGTCAGCAGACGCTACAAAGCACACAAAGTGAGAATAGAGGAATAAATAGAATAGAGGAAACCGGAAGAACGCGAGAGGAAACACAAGCTCACAAACAAACAAAGGTACAAATAAGGTATGGGGTCAGAGAAACGAAAAAACCGAGGAAGCAAATACAAATGTTTTGTTTATATATGTTGTTGTTTTATTATTGTTTTCTTTTTTGTATCTCCTGCTAGATATAGCTAGGTGTTTGCAGCACTTTTATTCAAAAATATATAAAAACACACAATAGCTGTGTTCACATACTAGAAATAGTAACATTTTGTGCAAATTATTTGTTGTGGAGTTCGAGTACCCAAGACTTTGAAAAGTTGTGGAACGCAGATGAGCGTAAATGACTCTCAAGCTTTTGCTGAAATCAGGCGTTTTCGTCAAGAAAACTGTTTTATTTGCATATCGTTTTCTTACGTTTTCTCAGAATTATTATCTCCTTGAGCTTCATTCAAAAATTAAAAAATGTTTTTATGATTTGTGGACATTTCTACGCTGAATAATGCGCGAACAGAGCTAAGGAAGTAACTTTGGTCCACTCACAGTTAACAGGAGGCAAGACGCCACTATATAGAGAGCATGGAAAGAAAAAGGAGCGATAAGAGCGCTGTCTTCGGCTGTGCCGAAAGCTTTACACCTTTCAGGAATATAATCGGTCTAGTCTTACTGATTTTCACTGTCCATATTTCATATATAATAATTGTTAAAGTTGAAAAGTTATATGGTCCTAGCTAATTAAGTCCAGGAATTATAGCCCAAAACCCGTATATCGGAATAATGGAATGTATGGGAGGGCTATATCCCTACCAACCATGGCTATCGGTGTTGTCAATTTCTTATCGAATTCCAAAACCAACTAATTTTTTCACTCCTCCATACCAACGCATGTTTATGAAATATATTTCCCCAGACAAGAATCGTTTTGTTTTTTCGCTATTGCTACACCCATGAGTATGAATGAGATAGTAAGATTTTCATAATTGCAAACAAAATCATAACAAAGGGAGATTAAACCGCTGCTTTCATAAATTGAATTTTCTGTTAAAAGTAAATAAAAATTATTTTAAGATTTTTGGTCAAAAATTGACATTTCATTCAAAAACTAGGCAAGTGCTATAATTTTACCCCTTTCTCAATAATAATATCAGTATTTATAATACAGTGTATGCTTCCACAGGGCGCAACTTAAGTATCAGATGCAGTGGAGAGAACAAAGCACCCATTGAAGATTATAGGACGGTTTGCAGTGAGTCCACAAGTGGATTTAACGGCAAAATTTTAAATCGATCGACACTCTCCACAAATTCAAGCATGTTCAGTCTTATTGTTTGTTTACATTGTTTGACTCTCATTTAAAACACATGTGTTAAGTTTTTTCTGCCGACTAAATCGAGTGGCACTGGGAGCATAACCAAAGCATCAAGGACGGTTGATCCCGACGAGATGATGGTAAAGAGGTGGACGGGGACGCAAGCTGATCCACAGTCTGGAGTTTATGGTGTCGCTAGGTTATTTGGCGTAGAGGGCTGCCAAGGTTATTTTGTTTTATTTCATTCTGCTTAATATCGTCTGGTATCGTTTTATATAATTTCATTTTAGCTTCATTCAATTACACTTCACCTCATTTCACTTCTTTTATTTAATTTAAATTCTTATTTTATTTCATTTAATGTTAGTTTATTTTACATAATTTTATGTAATTTCATTTCATTTACTTTTATTGTATTTTATTTAATGGTATTTTATTTTATTTTATTTTATTTTATTTTATATTGTTTTATTTTACTTTATTTTATTTTATTTAATTTTAAATTATTTTAAATAATCATGAAGCGTGCTCAGGGCCAAGAATAATAATTTTTGACTTTTGAATTTTTATGAAAATTATTATTGTTTTTATTTTTTTAATAATCATTTTTAATTAATTATTAAAAGCTTTTTTAATTAAATAGAGTAGGAAAAATGTTTAGAGACAACCGCCATAGCTTTTCTTATAGATCCATTTCGGAAGCTGCTAAGCTTCTTCATCAGAGAAATTTTGGCACGCATTGCTAACCATTAATTAAGCCAACAATACGTTGGTTTTGATGTCATCTAAACTTCTAATTCTATTCTTCTTTTACCATATATTTATTAAATTATTTTATTTTGTTCTACTTTATTTTATTGCACGCAATTTCATTTAATTTTGACCTATTTTTTATTTTTTTTTGATTTATTGTTTATAAATATTTAATACACTTATCTAATGTTTCTATAAATATATTATGTATTTAATAAATTATATAAATATTTGAAATAAATAGCAATAATTTTTGGAAGTTTATTGGAATATTCTTGGGTATTTTTAAAAATTGTATAAATATAGCAGTCAAATGGATCGCAACCCTGACAGTGCCAAAAAGTATGAAGCATTTACTGTGTTGTCAGGTTTGTTTTGGGAAATTTTTTTAGCTAGAGAAGTGCAGCTATGTTATTTCTTGATGGCATTTTTGTGGATAGTATTTGCACGCCGCCCATACAAAACTATTCACTTTTTATTTTTATTTGTTGATAGGCCGACCTGGGTTTTATCCACTTTTTTATCCGCGTATGGATGTCTATAAAGCTGGGGGCTAGAAATAAAGCTGAGGGACTAGTAATCCACTCAGTTCATCGTCCTAATCATTTTAAAAAATGATGAATGGGATCGGATTGTGTGATGCTCAATTTGGTGAGAAGACAACTTTTTTAAAAATAACCCAGATAAACGAAAGCTATGAGGTCACAACAAACTTTATGTTGCCATACCACAATCACTCTACGCCGTTAACGTCTCTGAGTTATCTGAATTCTTAGCTAGAGTCAGCAATAAAACCAATTTCCTCTATCACTCAAAATAAATGCCTACTTCGAAACACATGGCTGACCTATCCCAACAGCGAAACTCATAACTCGCTGTGGCAAATGTATAATCTTCAAGGTTAGCTAGCAGTGCATCGTTTTTATGCAATTTACAATTACTTACAATTTGACATTTAAGAGCTGCTTTACTACTAACTGTCACTACTTTTATAGCTTAGCAGTTCAAAAAGAATATAGGATATGCAGACATATTTTTTTTTCGAGGCACACATTGCGTTTTTTAAATCCACCAGATATCATCTTCATTGCAGCAGTAGCACCCTCCCTTTATTAGTTGAGTGATGTTTTTGTTTTTATACTGCATTTTACATGACAGTTGCTTTCCTCCCCCTATTTGTTCAAGCGCGCGTCATACAAAACATTTAATAAAAATTCCCAGTTGCTTTTGTAAACACCAGCAACATCAACGTCGCCGGCGGTATTACTAGTAACCGTTCTCGGCGCGCTCTTATCAAACATACGTTTGCCTAAACTCACTTGGAACAGGTGAATTGGCCCTACTGATGGTTAGCTAGACAACAGTTGGTCGGACCCGCAATGGATTTGCTAGTTATTTGACTATTTCATTGCGTCTTCCTATTTGTACTCTTGTTGCTTCGTTTTTGGTTTGTAGATCGTTATATATACATTAGGGTGTCCTACCCAAAAATTTGTCATTTTCCAACGGAAGTATAAAGTTTAGATTATTTTAAGGCTCCTGGTAAAATATGACATAAAACAAAACATTTTCGTGAGCTGTACCGATTTGCAAAAGATTCCGAAAATCGGGTTTTTGTAAATAAAATGTGTTTCCAAGTATTCATGAAACGAGCTCAAAGCTTTTTGAAATTTTATGAAAATCATTATTGTTTTTATTTTTTAATAATAATTTTTAATTAATTATTAAAAATGTGTTTCTTATAATATTTTTTTTACATCTCCTCAGACAAACACATGTGTTGGAACCAGACCTGATAAATAATGATTACTCATTTTGTTGTTGTTGTGGTAACGCCCCTGCGGGTTACGGGTTTAGAATATGCCCGAGGTAGGCATACCGGTCGTAAGAGGCGACTAATATGCACAAAGGTAATGACGTGCAACTCGATGGTTGATCTACGGATATGATGCCTCTCACCTCTCATTACCCATCTTATCCTTCCTTACGGAAGGAGGGGTGACATGACCTAGACGGTTTCACTGATAACAAATCGCTAACACGACAGTCGGGCAGTACCGCAAGGGAGTACCGGAGTGTACCGGGTTCAAATCCGGCCAAGAACTGTTAGTTTGACAACACTCCCTAAAACCTGCGGGGAGTGTTTTTGTCGTTACCACAACAATGATTACTCATCGCAGTGATTACCTGTTTGATTAAATTTTTCTTGAGAATTCATTTAATGATTGATTACCATTACTTTCAATTTTTAATGTTTATTTTCCAATTAACTAAAAAAAATAATCAAAAAATAATGAATTCCGACGATTATTAAAAAAACCAAAAATAATCAAAAAAAGTTGCTTTGATTACTTTTGATTATTTTTTATTTTTTTTCAGTATTGTTGTAGAAGCGCATAAATATTCACATCAACTAAAAAAAATCAAAAATAATCAAAAAAATCTAAAAAATCAAAAATTATCAAAAAAAAAAAATTTAAAATAATCAAAAGTAATCAAACAACTTTTATGATAATTTTTTATTTTTTTTTTTTTTTTTTTCTAATCGTAATTAAAATAATCATTACCAATTAAAAAAGCCGTCTAATTAATTGATTACTAATTACTATTAAAATTTGACAGGTGTGGTTTAAACATAGAAATAGGTAAAAATAATAGAAGTTTTGGGTACATGAAATGAGAAAAAGTAAGCTTGCGAATAAAAACTAAAGCCATCAACGTTTTAGGTTTGCCTTGAAAAAAACCAAAAAAATTATATTGACATCCAAACAAATTTTTGGAATTTATTGCCGAAAATATTCAAACCCTATCCTTTCTCTAATACTTCTCTCCTATAAATTCGCCGGACTTAGTGATTTATACAAAATCTAAACGGACGCAGCTACAGCACTTGAAAGCGTTTCATGCAAGAAACAAACTGCGAACTGCTGACAGCGAGCACAGGTGTTTTTTTTTACTTTTTCCTTAGAAACCTTGATGTTGTATTACTACGAATTCGAACCCCGGACCGTCTGTATGATATCCTTTAACATACCCGCTATAGAGGACAAACATAGAGTACCCAAATTTTGTAAAAATGTAAACTGTTTAAATTGCGTATGTGGGGGTCAGGCATCCTAGCATCCTGCTAGAAAATAAATTTGTAAGACTCACAAGACAAAATTGTACGAACAACCATATTTTCCACAATCTATTTCAAGTTGCTTGATTTTAAAGTCATGTCATTGCAGTTTGGTAATGAAAATTAGTCTTCAGCCGTTCTTGTCCAAATGTAAGGGGCAGATGAGTTGCGAAATTCCCTTGTTCTGGACTATACAGTACTGTTGAGCGCTTTGCAGCAGAATACAATTCGTTGGTGAACAGGGTTTCGAGAACGGATCAAAATTTAAGTATGTTAGACCAATTGATAGTTTCGTATATTTAAACTATGGAGTGTTCTGTTTAGCTGCATTTAAACGAGATCAGCCTCGATAATTGCTTCACTTGTAACCTACCTACAAACATAGCTATTAACAACTCATTTTAAAACGCCCCCATTAAAAAATAATTTGCGAAAAAATAAAGAAATATACAAATCTAAATTTTCCATGAATACACTTTGAAACTTATTGAGAGACTTTTATGACAACAAAAACTAAAAGTGAATCAAGTTGTAAAATCAAATTAAAAAGTATTGTTGAATTACTAATGACAGAATTAGTAAAAAAAAACAGCTAAAAAACATAGCAGAAGGGCAACTAATCAGCAACGAATAGCAACACCAACACTTAAATTAGCAGTTGGAAAAGCGAAAACGGAAATGGATTAAGTAAAGATAACATGCAATTTGCAGTCGGGGGTGTCTAAATGATGATTAGTGTCTGTCTTTTTTGGTTTTTCCCCGCGATTTTTTTTTGTTGGATTTGAAAAGTGACGACGTTAGCAGAAGCTGATAAGCTCAAAGTGCATGCAATCACTTCACAAAGTCGACAAAATCACAGTCGCGTAAATATCTAAATAACAACATATACATATATATAACACATAAGCTTAACGATACATATGTACATATGAGCATATACATTAGACCCGGAAGATTTGGGGGAAAAAAAATTTAGTACAACGTTATGCAAATTACAACTCGTTTAAAAATTTCCCTGAATTTTTAGAATTATTTTCTGTTATGGAATTAGCTGTATTTTCACTGAAAATTTTTTATTTCGTCGAAAGATATTAAATTTAATTTCATTACTATTATATTGAATACAACTGTACATTAGACCGGGAAAATTTGCGGCAAAAATATTCTAGGCAAAAAGAATGAAAAAGTTTCAATTCCTACAGTCGAATCTATATATATTTTTCAGGTAAGAGATATTTGGTTATATATGTTGTTCAACAAATCAGCATGCAGAAAAGAAGGGAATGATGAAGAATCAATAAAAAGAGAGCAGACACAGAGTAGCAGGGAGAGGAGAAGAGGGGAAGAAGATAAATTAGAGCTTCATATTAGGGTCAAAAGGACAGATAAAAGGAAATTTTCGTACAAAAAATATGCGCTGGGTCCCCTAGACCCACATATATTAAAATTGTAACAGGTCTTTGTCCGTACGAGTACATTGCAGATATGCAATAGGAGGGCCATTATTGAGCCAATAGAACCCAAAGCAAAAATTTTTAAGTTTTTGTCTGTCTATCTGTATGTTTGAGGGCGTATCACTTAAAAACTTCCAAATATAATTGAATGCAACTTTCACCGCTGCATGGGTATTGCAGTCTAACTTAAAATTTGAGAGACCTCTTATTTCGCTAACTCATCCGATTTCGAAGTTATCGACCAATATGTGGGCTAGGGTGACCCAAAATGTGTTAGTACAATGTGGATATAAAACGAAAGGTGCTAATGACTGCTGTAATAAACGATGTGATTAAGTTCCGTATCTAAACTGCCCTCATAGATAGAGTGACTACAATCGGGATGTCTATTATTATAAGTTCTGAGACGAATCGAAGCGTGACTGAGTTTTCTAGTTTTGAATAAAAATGTATTAAGATGAATCATAATTCCTATTTACCTAGCAGATTTGGTCCGATCTAATGTACATACAAATGTAAAGCTATTAATATTGCTTTTACTAGCTTATTTTGCTCAATGCCTTATACCTAATCAAGGTGACACATACATATGTAAGTATGTATGTACATAGATACCAGTGAATGCAGAGTTAAGACTTGTCACCTGGTGTAAATGTACAAATTCATATATAAATAATAAATAATACCATTGCGAACACGAAAATCAGCGATAAAAATTGCGTTCTTCAAATCAGTAAACCAAATAGAAACACATTTGAAGCAGTATCCGATCGATTTTAGCATTTTGAACGCACTGATTATCAAGATCCACATAATTCTATTAATCTATGGCCAAGCAATCCATTATAACAAATATGGATTCATTTCATATGGCGTTTTTTCAACTTATCAACAGATAACAGAAAACGATAAATTTTCAAAAGCTCAACATTTATATTTTGGATATACATACGTAGGTAACACAAATCTAATCAATTTCTTAATAACATGACAGCTACAAAATTGACTATTATAACTGCTTAGCCGATAAACGCGTACATTCCTACAAACGCAAATTTGTATGTACTTAGGTTAAGACAAATGACTGAGTGCTTTAACCACTATAATAAAATAATTAAGTAAACAAGAGTCTAATTCCCGAAAGAACAGGGATCGTCACAATTATTATTTATAAGAAAACACGACATTACCGTTGTTCGTGAATTCAAAAAACTAATAAATTCTGGGAAATAATTTGGAAACACGACAAGTCGAACTTTTTGTTTGTTTCGTAAGCACTTAGCGACGTATGATAAAATAACAAAGTGATTTTTTTTTTCGAAAATTTTAAATTTGCTTTGAAAATTAAGCGGCAAGAGATAGTAACCAAAACTGTGAGCGTTAAGGCTGAGCTGGCTTAATTTTTTCTTGCTTTCAATTCAAACATTTTTCCAACCGAGCAGAATCGATGTGACGCTTATTCAATTTGTATGGAATAAAATATCAAACTCCATGCAGAAAAACAACGGCCAAAAATTTATAAAATTTTTAGGAGTCCTGAGACCTGCAATTGGTGAGTCTAAAATTAACGGTTTTTGAAAAAATAAAAACAAACATTTTTGTAAGAGCAAATCAGCTAATTAGAGCTCTTGATAATCGAATAGTAGATTGATCGATTTGAAGTAGTTGTTTGAAAAAGTAATCGATTGTCACTATTCGACTAGTCGACTAGTTGTTTGCATTCGACTACTTTCAACCGGCAATATTCGATTAGTCGAAATCGAAAATGTGCTATTCGATTTTCCAGCATCTCAATAGTTCCTATTCGACTAATCGATTGTAAACAAGAACCTTACAGCTAATCTACTTAACCGATTTCTCTAATTTCAACTTTAAAATAACTAATTCGTGTCACAGAATGTTATAGAATTATTTTTAAAGTGCAGTAATAATACTAAATATGTTTAAATAAAGCATTAAGTTTATCAAAAATTTAATGTATTACATTGATCTGTAATCTGTTCTCATTTTATGCTCAGCTGGCAGAGCATTGATTTACTGCAAACATTGAGCATCTCAATTCAAGCACAAGCTACTCATATTTCACCAAACGGTGATTTTGAAGCGAGCGGTAAAAGTAGAAAAGGCGTGACTAGCTACTAGAGTTGGCGTTTGAAAATTGCCGCGAGGTATAACAAAATATTTTTTATCCAAAAAAAAAACGTTTCTGTCTCTGCGAAATAAAAGTAATTAAGTATCCGCTGATGTAGCTTGGAGTGTAAAGAATAACGATTCGAATTTTGTGATTATGATTTTTTAATTTTTATTTTTTTTTTTCGTAAAACAATAATTATCAAGTCATTTGACAAAGTTTGAAATGCGTTTGTGTGTTATGCCCTCAATTGCTGAATCGCGTACTACTCGCTGCTAATCTTTCATTAAGTGGCAAAGAAGAATGAGAGCTTAATCTAATCAAATCATAAGTTTGTGTACATATCTTTATATAGATTTTAAGAATATATTTATATACATACATACATGTTTCTCACCCATTGACAACTCTTACAAGTAATTGTTCACATCTCATAGCGCAGATTATTGATTTTTGAATTATATCTTTAGGCATTGCAGAAAGGTTCATTGACAAATTTTATTTTTTTTTCATTAATCCTTAGAGCCTTCAGCACTTCCTTTCTTGTGTGCTCTTTAACTATGACTTCCTCTCTTTTTTTCACCTTATAGCGCATATTATAAACAAATGCTGGTACACACATTTATAAACCTATACATATACAAATGTGAATGAATGCTTATGCATCAGTAAAACATACAATATATTTTAATCTTATTAGGCTTCCTAATCTCCACGTAACCATAAGACATGCACAGGCAGATGCACGTACATCCAGTGTGATAGCAGATTCAGTTGAGCTATATAGTTGTTTATTGATATTCATTTTTAGTTTTTAAGAAATTTCGAAAGTAAAAACGTGAAATCAGAAAACCTAACCAATGTTTGAAACTTGGTTATTCGACCCATCAGATAAAAACTTTTATTCTCAACTAAATTAGTAATGATAGAACTCTAAAGTAATATATTATTTAGATATGAAACTGTTACAGTATTGGTATCAATATAATTAAAAAAAGAAAAATATTTGTTTTTTCCGGACCTGTTAAATAATGATTACTGATCGCAATACTTACCGGTTTGATTAATTACTTTCTTTAGAATCCATTTAATGATTGATTACCAAGTACTTTAAATTTTTAATGATTATTTTCCAATTAATTACAAAATTTCATAAAAAAAATTCATGAAAATTGTTTTGATTACTTTTGAGTATTTTAAATTTTTTTTGATTGTCTTTACTTTTTTCTAATCGTAACCAATTAATAATTGCCTTTTCTTGAAAAACAATTAAAAGAATCGTTAGCAATTAAAAAATCCGTCTTATTAATTGATTACTAATCAAATTTAACAGGTCTGGTTTTTTTACCCAGTCTAAAGTTTATGAATAGCATAAATCAGTAATGTTTGGGAGAAACAAGAAAATATTTTTTTCGATATACATATATGTCTAATGTGTAGGCACTTGGCAAGCAAATATCCTTTTACGCGGTGCACAAATAAATATGATGGCATAAATAGTTTTACTAATCTGCTACGCTGCGCAAATGCCACAGGATACCACTCCCTCTTTTCGATAAGTATTGTGCACGAATGTGTCAACTTATCAGCAATACGATACTGAATTTTATATTGAGAATATGATAATACGGACATTTAATCATGTATGTGTGTATGGGTTTGAAAACATAACATAATCGTGTTAAGTCAAATAAATTAATATTATTATTATTATTGAACAAAAAACCGGGAAAAGAGGCCTCACGGTATTAATATATACTATTGCATAGACAAAGTTAAAACACTCGAATATGCTATAAATTACTTCAGCATTTTCCATCATTTAAACCTAATCAAACTCTTCTAAAACGTAAAAGTTGGAAAAAGACCAAAGCACTTATTTGTTAAATTTGACGTTTCCAGCACCAGAGCTCTGTTAGCTCTCCCTGCAACAAACATAAATACTTCTTTCAATCATCTAAAGAATCCTCCCTAATAAGTATCAGAGTACTCCAACACTTATCCTTATTCACATAAAAAAGGTGGTCCAATTTACATGGTGATGCCCTGGGGCAAGATGAACTTCATCCATCTCGGAGTACTACATTTCTTTGAATAGTACTTTCTAAATGCTGAAAAAAATTACTCCACGGAGTACTCAAAGCAAAGCGAGAGAGGGAGTAGGCATACTCTTAAGAACCAACTCTTTTTTTGGTGCTCCATGAAGTAGTACTCTGAAGCAAAGAAATGTGAAAAAAAATTATATGAAAAAGAATTTCTTGGGAGTAGTCTAATACTCCATCGTTTTTTGCATGGTACTTACAAATTTTTTTAAACTGGTTTGAGACTGGTATATTTCTGTTGTTGTTGTTGTGGTAACGTAAGTTCGAAAAGTGTATCTAAATGCTGTTAGAGAATCGTGTTTTGAGTTCTTAGAAAAGCAAGTAACAGGTAAAATGCCAGCAGTTCTAAGCTCTTCGAAAATTGATTCGAAAGGCGCTCGTTTTCAATGTAGATAGTTATGGAGTGGTTGAGAACTATCGCATAAGCAGTATTTTCGTCTTGTGTGGAACAACCTAAATAGTGCCAATAAGCGAACCAGATGTAAACTTTACAAAATTTCACTACTTCAGTACTATAGAAAAATTAATGCAGTGAGGACAACTTCCACCGCTTAAGGCATCGCCGTGTTAAAATTTGGTGAATGCATATAACAGCGATTGAGGACGAACTAGTGGTGGTTCCGAATGCACAAGCAGTACACTAGTCCAGCACAAAAGAATTTTCGCTACCAGTATTTGTGTGCATGAAATTTCTCAATAAGATTATACTTTGTTGATCCGGTTTTTGTCGTACGTAATCAGAACGTAATTACCTCAAACGATTACTCATTTTAAAGATTAACAATTATAGGCACTATCATTTGAATTCGAGCGTAATGTGTTGGATTATTACTAGCGAAAAAAGAATAATGTCGTCAGTTTTCTAGAGAACGTGATGTTAATTAAATGTAAAAGAGTTTGAGAGGTGCATAACTTATGGAATGGAAGATAAATTAGTTCTTCTATTATGTATTAAGTGAACAATCAGTATAATAAAATATTTTAAAATAAAAATGAAATTAAAAGTGCGCTTGAATGAAGGTGTTACGCCGTCAAACCAAAATTCCTAGATAATTATGTTGAAGTTAACTTTCCTATTCATATTTTCATTGCAATTTTTTGTTGTTACGAGTATTTCGCTAAAAAGTAGATAGTTCTTCTATGGCCCGACCGAAAAGTTTCATTTAACTACTTTCTCGCTTAGCTCAGCTGTCCTCAGCTCTCTCTCTTTCTCTCAATTCAAATGTGTGGTACACCTGGTCGTTCCATAACCACTTACTATTTGTGCGTTTGAAACTCATGCTGTTATCGCTAATGTGTGACTTTTGTGACGGTTACCAAAGGCCCTTTTTTGCGTCCAACAAACAACTCTTTAACGCAGCAACACGTTCGTTGACACTGTTACTGGTGGCTTCTTTTCTGAACGACATTAATTTTGTGTCGGATTTTAAGCCGGATTAAGTTAAGCAGCTCAACTTTGCGCCAAACATTAAAGCACTTCCTCCTTTAGATACTGTATGTACATACAAATATATTATTTATATATATGTGTATGCTTATATACATACATACATACATTTGTATGCACGATCTTGCTCATGTTACATGACGATCACCAAGCTCTTCTATGTTTGTAACTTTGTTTGCCGCTTGCCATAAGTTGTCTGCTTTACCATTTGGCTTAGTTGTCATTCGCGTCTTCTCATTCGTGGCCATTCATTTTCTTAGTTTATAAAACTTAATCTCTTTTGTATATGCTGGCATGATCACCTCTTATGCCACTATGATCACCTGTTACAAGCAAACTTCAATGAAAATATACGCTAGTATGTATGTGTAGACCTATTTTTATAGCCAGCTGTAGGGGAAAGAAGAGTAGTTTCAATTTGATCACGTAACAGTTGTTCATCGATTATTTTTGTAGTATCGATAAATCGGTTACAAAATGTATACATCTTAAATCTATTTTTAAATAGTCGAATACTGCTTTTGTAAATTGTTCAATGCTACTACAGCTAAAAACACATTGTATAAAAAATCTATGAATGATATAAAATCGATTAAAGAAAATATAAAAATCGATTTTCTACGTATCAATTTTTCTCTAAATAACAAAAAAATCGATTATTGTGTAATTTCCGACTCGAGGTCATACATATAAATTCTTGCAATATTCTTAAGCTGCTACACAAATAGTTATATAATGTTTGGAACTAACAGAATTTGTACCACCAGTTTCAATATATATTTACATTCATAGATATGTAGCAGAAATTAAGCGTTGGTCATTAGTTCAGTATATCGTGCCGCCAGCCGAGTCAGCAACCAACAATCGGTCATTCGGCAGCCAACAAACTAAGCCCAGCTTGAGCGTCTTATACTTAAGCTGATCTTTGTTTACGTTTGCTGTTGACGTTCACGTTCACGTACATACATTCACAACTATTTATTATACATATGTAAGTAGCTTTGTAAGTAAAAATAGTAAGTGAGCCCATCTGCTACGTATTTATGTATCTGTACTATTACCAGTCATATGAAAGCATATTGAATTCGCTGATAGTTTGCACGATCATGCATCGTACGTAAGCTTTCATGAAATGCGAATTTTGCCCACTTTTGATCTGCATGCTGGTGGTACTATGGCGTGCTCTTAACTCACTTATGGGCTATGTAAGCTCACATATACACAGAGGCTAACATAACTACAGGTAGTGATTTACTTTGATAGAAATATAAAAAATATACTCCCCTACGTTCTAAGGTAACTCTAGTTTTCACTTGGAGAAACTTACAGCTTGAATGGAGCACAATGTTAGAAATCCTGTAGAGAGATCTTCCGCCAAAACCAATTATCCATGTTGAAATGAAATACTTTTTCTTGGAAACTTGATTTGCCACCGGCGTTCGGATAGTGGTTCCCTAAGCATGTCGTTATAAAACTACGCAAAAAAAACCGCGGATAGCACAGTACAAGTGATAGAAGGTAACTTGTTACTCTTTCCGGATCATTTCAGAATCATTTGGGACCATTTTGGAATATTTTTTTGGAATTATTTCGGGGACCATCAAAAATTTGTTTCAAATTTATCCAGAAAATGGACACGAAAAAGTGGCGCAAACAACCAAGAAATGATACTTTAATGATCCTGAACATCTCAAAAACCATTTCGATTCATTGCGTATAGGTCCGCTCGGAAAATATCATCTATCATTTTAAACACAGGAAGTGTTAGTTCCTTTATACAGATAATAGAGTTAAAGACTCAAGATCAGAGAATGAGAGTTACTTTTAAATGATCCCGAGAAAGTCCCAAAAACAATTATAAATAATCTGAAAATATCACATCGATCCGGGATTAATTTCGAAGAATATCCAAAAATGGTCCCGAAAACAGTCCCGATATGACCTTGAAATTATCCCAAACGAATTCCGAAAAATACACAAAAATGGTCCCGTAAACAATCCTCAAATTATACTGAAATGATACTGAAAACTCCTAAAAATGGTCCCGAAATTATTCTAAAACGATGTAACAACAATGACGAAATTATCACCAAAACCCATACCGAAATGATCCGAACCCTACCTAATTCTGTTACAAAACTCTCCTACAATTTTTTATAGCCACTGCAGCAATCAATATTTGGCATCGTCGCCTGAGAAGTTCTATTCAAAAATCTTGGTATCAAGTAACCAAAATATCAATTTGCAATGGCATCGTTCGACATTTTCAGCTTTATTTTACAATTTTAAAAAACGAAACAAAAATCTAAACCAAAGTGTGTCCGAACCATTTTAATTTTTGTCTGCGAAGCGAACCTGGGACGGCCGGTGTGGCATATAAGAGCTGTACCGACTATAACACGGCCGCAAGCGATAATCATTTTTCTACATTTTTATTTACAAACTAATTCATACGCCTTCACTTATCCGAGGAATTTTGTTTGTACTATTTTCGAAAATTTTTCACACCGATACACCTGCCTCATACAAAATTCAGTGGGCTGTTAAATCAAATCACAATTAATGGCATTCAGTGCACTGAACATTTTTAAATCCATACAAAAATAGATTTGAAGCAAACACAATAAAACAAGAAGTCATAAAGTAAAAGTAAAAATGAGATGAAATATGTAATATAGCGAGACAACAATTACAAACAACAACCACATTAAATAAAACAAAACAAAACAAAAGAATGGTTAAGCATTGTCATACTCCGCCTTCAAACCAAAAAATAAAGAGAACAAAAATCCAGCTAAGAAGTGTTGAAAAAATTAATTAACACACATAATCATTTCGTAATCATATGTGCCGTAAACGTAACGATACAGTCGGCTGGATAATGAATGGAAATCAAACAAAATAAGACACATAGCCATTTGCACATAACAACATACCCTGTAAGGAAAATCTCTAGTTCGGAAATTGTGCGCAATTGGTGGTTGCGAAAGGTCTGTATCATTCATAAATACATACCTGTTAAATAATGATTACTAATCGTAACGATTACCGGTTTGATTAATTATTTTTTTGGGAATCCATTTAATGATTGATTCAAACTGCTTTCAATTTTTAATAATTATTTTCCAATTAATTAAAAAAAAAACGATCAAAAAAAAATCATGATTTTTCACGATTATTAAGAAAAATTAAAAATAATCGAAAATAATCAAAATAAGTTGTTTTGATTACTTTTAATTAATTTTTATTTCTTTTTATTTTTTTTATTTTTTTCAGTACTGTTGTAGAAGCACACATCAACAATACTGAAAGAAATGAAACATAATTAAAAAGAAGACAAAAAAAAAAATTGTAAACTATCAAAAATAATTAAGAGTAATCAAAACAACTTTTTTTGATTATTCTTGATTTTTTTTATGTTTTTTCTTTGATTTTTGCGAATCGTAATCAATTAATAATTGCCCTTTTTTGAAAAACAAAAAAAAATGTCATTAAAAATTAAAAAAGCGGTATAATTAATTGATTACTAGTTACTAATCAAATTTAACAGGTCTGTATAAATATTCACTTTGGAACAAATGGGTTCCGACTCAATATTTAGATAGTTCCGAGCTAGCTTAAAGATGTTGGCATTCAGAACTCTATTACTTAACCGTCTTAAGGAACTATTTTATTTAATTGCCATTTATTGAAATAGAAATTTATGAAAATAATTGGGGGGATAATTATTGAGCCAATAGAATCCAAAGCAAACTGTCTATAGAATTCCAGTCTGTCTGTATGTTTGGGCGGGTATCACTCAAAAACTGCTGCATTAATGGACGTCTAGCTTAAAATATCGCTTATTTCCATAACCCGACCGCATTTGGTGTTATCGATGAATATGTCAACTAGGGTGACCCGAAATATGATAGTACAATATGGGTATCAAATGAAAGCGTGGGCGGGTATTCTAGTATATAATATAACGTGAAATTAAAGGCACGTATAATTTGCTTTTTGGCATTTATGAAGTCAGAAAAAGGTCATAAAATTCGATCTTTCTAAAAATCTAAATATCGATGTTTTCACCAAAAACATTAAAATATCGATGTACGTGAATATTGATGTTTTTCCAGCTCTGATTTGGCACTTTAGATGTAGTTCTGAATCAGAAATTTGTCTCACTTGTTCCTGATTTCCCTGCAGGGCATCCATAGACATGTATGTATCTATGTATTCAAAAATGTGAGACACCTTGTCAAGCACTGGTAAACAAATATATATTAATACATGTACGTATGTATGTATGTGTGAATTAAATCGGACAGACAGTCATTTCATTGAGCTTATTAACTATGTGAAAGATTAGGTGATTTGTGGATATATCACAGTGCCACCAATGCATTGTGTGTGTGTGTGTAGGAAACACGCAACTTTTCTAGAATAAAGGGGGAGAGCGTGGAATATCGAAAACGCTATTTAATGAACGAAAACATCTAACGACATAGTTAAATGAGCAAACTGGGAGGCGACAGAAACAAAATCAATGACAGATGCATGCTTTGGTGCATGCGCCCCTAAAGAAAAATTTGGGGTTACGTGCCTCCAAGTCACCACTTTGTCAAATAGTTTTCGTGTGGTTTAGCTTTTATATTTAAAAAATCAATATTGCAGATTCATTGAATTCATGTAGATATAGGGTGTCTTTGAACCAAAAATTTGCTAATAATCCACTTTTAACACATTATTATATTGATTGTGCCTAAAAGAATTGTATCGGCAAAAGTGTTTCGATAAATTAAGGTGGCCATGGTTTGTAAATAGTAGTAAATTTATGTACAATTTACTTATTCACTGTAGGAGTATAACCTGTATATAGATAATATATTTCTAATGCAAATAATAATTAATTAACTCAGTTAGACAAATTTCTGGATCACAATTCAAATAAGCACTATTTTGATTGTACGAAACGGAAGTTGGGTGACCATCACAAGGCATTTTAGCTGTATTTAAAAATGAAAATATTCTTCTTAATTCCTTTAAAGAACAGTTGAGTTCTAATTTTTTATTTTATATTTGCGATAAACACTTTTAAGGTGAGACGATTACAAAAAGGTTAATAAAAGTATTCATAACTGAAAATTAGCTCAAGGCCAAGAATAATATTTTTTTATGAAGATTTTTATTTATTTATTTTTAAGTATTCATGAAACGAGATCTTTATTTTTAATAATTTTTATTAATTATTACATGGTTTGATTTCCATGAAAAAATAAACATTTAGGAAAAAAATTATTCTTCTAGATAAATTTCGGAATCTGCTAGTCTTCTGCATCAGAGAAATTTTAGCACGTTCTGTTAACCGTCAGGCATTCAGAACAATGGTTTGTTTTCCAGCTAAGCTCCTACTACTAATAAATTAAAAAAGAAAATTCCTTTCGTTTTTCTAACAAAGACTTTAAATACTTAATAAAATTTATAAAAAACCAAAATAATCCTCCTAAACAAATTACTATTTTTGGCCTTGAGTTTATTTATAGTCTTTAATACTTTACAAATGTATATGCCGGAAAAACAACAATTCAATTGGTGGTAGTTATTTATACAATTAAAACATATTAAATGCTGTGATACAAAACAGTAATATTTTTTTTGTGAAATAAATATGTCTCTAAATACTCGTACCGAATATTATTCTGAGTTCTTTGAAAAACAAGTACTAGTAAAAATTCCAAGAACTTTGATTTGCTTCGGAACTATCGAAAGAATGAGTCGGAACCCACTAGTTTCAAAGTGTATATTTAGGGAATGATTTAGATTTTTAGGGAATCACGCTAGAATGATTGTTTAGAATTTCATTCTGGCACGGAACCAACGAACTAATACTCATAAACGTATGTAGAATATTTTACTATTTTTGTTAATGCAGCGGCGACATTTGCCACCGCCTTGGGCATGATTTTTTCTAGAAACAAAAAATTGTCAATTAATCTTTAGAAGTGGTTTGGTCAGAGGATGCTAGTTCAACATTTTTTACGAAGAAATATTGAACAGAAAATGTATTAAAAAGTCCAACTAAATGCTAAGATAAAACAGTTTTAAAAAAATTATCGATGTCCTCTTATTCAGACTAAACGTATGTAGGAATTTAATTCAACTATTTTTATTAACCAAATCCCTTTTTAATATTAAAGCGATCCTTTAAACTATTTTTTATACCTTTCATGAACATGAAATGGTACAACTTTGGTCCGATGATTGTAAGTATCAGAAAAAGAAGAGATAGACCTACCAATAAGTATACCTAAATGATCAGGGCGATGAGCGGAGTCAGTCGATTTAGCCATGCCCTTCTGCCTGTTTGTACTTCCCTCAGTTTTTGAGATATCTTGATCAAATTTGGAATGCGTAAGCTATTTTGCATGTGATTATATATTTGTCGGAAAGAGCAAGATCGGAGCAATACAACGCATAGCTCTCATACAATCGATAGTTTCGATAAATAGGTTTTGGGCTAAAAATTTTGCAATTAAAAATCTAGGAACGTAAAATTTTGCGGTTGGTACTTATTATGTATGTAGCAGAAATCACCCAGATCGGACCAACATAACAAATAGCTCCCAAACAATCGATTGTTCCGATAAATGGGGTTTGGGCTATGTCTCTTTAAATTATCAGTTTTGCAGAGTTTTTACTAAATGTGAGTAAGGATCGGACACTTAAAACCGTGGTGCGCATTCATGAAAGGTATAAAGTCTTCGGCACGGTCGAAGAGAGCCCTTTCCTTACTTGTTTTTTTTTTGTTATAGGTTTACCATTGATAAATAAGCCAATTATTATCGGCGGTTTGAAACACCCAAAACTACCCTCATGCCTATTGCACTGTACGCACAACTTGGTTGAATGTCCAAAGCAAAACGAAGGTTAATCCATCACATTCCGCATAATCGAAATCTCAACTAGTATTCCGATACATATGAGTGAGGGGCGGATAATGTAAATATGCCATATACGTATGAATATGTGAACGAGGGAACCCAGATCCGGAATATAGAAACATAGAGCCCCAGATGCTTTATCCGAAAATCTAGAGCTTTCATCTTCAAGAATAAATTTTTCGTGCCAGAAAAGCCCGGTGTTTGGGGCTCCCAAAATCAATGTAGAAAGTTCTTAGGGATTGCATACACTAATACGTTAAAATTCATTAAGATAGATGTGTGTGGAGGTATGAAATATTTGCTAAACTAGCAGTACTTATGTCCAACATTTTTTTTTATTTTTTAGTTGCATTCTTTACGTTACAGAAAGGTTCTCAAATTCGAATTATTGATTGCTAATGCAGTTGCAATTACTTCTTTTTGAACTCGAATGTTTAAAAAAAATTTAAATTATTTTTCCATACCTATGCACGCATACATAAATGAATATGCGCCTGAAAATATATACAAGCCCATACATGCAAATTTATTGTTGCTATGAGATCATGCGGATTCTTAAGCGGATTGACTTTAATCCGTAGATTGACTGCAGAATAATAAATCGTTTTTTCATATCCAGCTTTGATTATAAAAAAGCAAACAGACGCTTTACACGCTTGAATATAAAGACAGCTAAATCAAAAATAGCAACTCTTAAAAGTTGTGCTAAAACTTAATGACCAATATGACTGCCAAAACTTTGAAAAATTACTCATAAAACGTGCCGGTTTGGGTTAGTTTTGAGACTCCTTTAGGCGAGCCAGCGTAGAAAGAAGCGATCTCAGTAGTGTACGAGGTGTGTTGAAAAAGTATCGCGAATTTTGTGTTTTTTTCAAAAATTATTTATTTATTCATGAATATCTATTTTGTCCCCTTCAAAGTAATCCCCATGAGATATTATACACTTGTGCCAACGGTTTTTCCAATCTTCGAAGCACTTCAAAAAATCATTTTTTTGTATGTTGCTCAGCTCCTCCTTCGATGCCGTCTTTATCTCGTCAAGAGAAGCGTAACGTCGTCCTTTCATGGGCCTCTTCAGTTTAGGGAACAAGAAAAAGTCACAGGGGGGCAGATCTGGGGAATACGGTGGCTGCGGCATCATTAGTGTGTGGTTTTTGGCCAAAAAGTCACGCACAAGCAACGATGCGTGAGCAGGGGCGTTATCGTGGTGCAAAAGCCAATTTTTGTTCTTCCACAAATCCGGGCGTTTCTGGCGGATTGCTTCGCGCAAATTGCGCATAACTTGCAGGTAATATTCCTTATTGACCGTCCTTCCCTGTGGCAAGAACTCATGATGCACCATGCCCCTGCAATCGAAGAAAACTGACAGCAAAACTTTCACATTCGACCGAACTTGGCGCGCTTTTTTCGGTCTTGGTTCGTGCGGCAGCTTCCATTGAGATGATTGAGCTTTGGTTTCCACGTCATAACCATAAACCCACGATTCGTCACCAGTTATGACCCTCTGGAGCAAATTTGGGTCGTCGCGGACAGAGTTTAACATCTCATTAGCAATGTTCATGCGATGCTGTTTTTGGTCACAATTGAGCAATTTTGGTACGAAAATTGAAGACGATCCAAAACACGTGCAAGCAAAGCAGCTGTCAACAATTAACTGAACATTCAAAATGGCCGAGCTTGTCGGCATAAGTGAGAGACATGAGTACCAACATAACGCCACAAAAAATTCGAAATTCGAATATACGTAACCAGCGAAAATTCAAAATTCGCGATACTTTTTGAACACACCTCGTATTTAACTTTGAAAATCGAAATTTTTTTGTTAACTTCCCTTAGTTCTACATGTGAGATAGACTTTCTAACGAGCTTTTGCGTTACGTATGACTGACTGGGCGTTTAGCGCTCACCATAAGTAAACAAGTCAGACGTCTACATATCGTTATAAGTTTTTATAATCCATATGGTTTTGAATAATTTATTAAAAAAAAACACTTTGTGGCTTAAACAAAAAAGGCAAACAAAAACGGATTAAAAACAAAAGAACAAGCAAAACTAAATATTGAAATAAGCACCTGAAACCGGGAGGACTAACCTCCAACACGGTAACAGCACTGTATAACCTCAACGAAGTATTAACACGGCCTACAAGAGCAAAGAAAACAGAGAAAACTAAACAAATACTCCAAAAGGCATGAAAAAGTAAAGAATAAGGCTAGTAAGAAAACACGACTGTAATATAATTGGTTTATTTGGTTTTGTTCATTTTCCAACAGGGTGGAAAGTTGATGTATATTGGAACGATTTTCCGTCATCCCTTGTCAAATTTGGTTTTGTAACAAACCGGTTTCGGCGTTCCGCCATCTTCAGTGTTTAGTTTCGTAATATAATTATTTAAAATTGTAGCTTAACACCTAAAAAAATTTAAATAATAGCAGAACTATGTGTGCAACGAAATCCAATAACACTTGCCACATATTTCTGCTTCAGATACAGATCTACAGTGCAAAGAACCAAACTTTGTTGTATTATCCCATTTTGAGCATTATGATGTGTGGTGTATCATCATCCTCATTGGCGCTTAAGCGACTAAGTATAGGTATGATAAGACTATAAGTTTTGTCTCGGCGGAGACCAGAAAAATTGTCTGTTGAAAATGTTCTCTCTAATTTTACAGACAATGTACCAATAATTCGAAGATTTTTTTTTTTTGTTTTTGAAATTTTATTTTTATTTTATTGTTGGATTAAAATAAAAATCAAAAATAATAATTGAATCATAATTACTATCAATTGACCTTGAGATCGTCAAACTCAGAAAACACATATGTGAAAGGACAGACCGTGAAACCAATAACAAAATACCATGAAAACAGAGCACGGGTTATACATACAATAAATATCTTCTATAGGCAGAAGAATGTGCAAAAACAAAAGGTCCAGAATCCATAATTTACACATAGACAGTAGTCTAAAAATCTTATACATAACAAAAACAAATGAGAAGTGGATTTATGCAAACAACGCACAGCATAGGCTATTGATAGACTACTTCGCTTCGGAAGTTCATGGGTTCGATTTAAAGCAAAAGGTTTTTAAATAGCAAAACTAAACGCATTAGTCTGACGAGAAATCGCGCTATTAAAAACAAAAAAATAATTATTGAATAATAATTATTAATAACTGGTCTTGAGCTTCTTACACTTACAAAATATTAAAAATTGACAGACCATGGGAAGTAAATTATGCTTGATCTTAAGACTTTGGCGAAAAATTATTTCCAATTTATTTTATAAAATGGTTAATGGCAATCAAACCCTTGACATACTGCATTGCGTGTTTAGCTTTCCTAGTGGGTGCTAGCGCAGCAGCTAATATGCAGAGTAACATTGATATTTCAGCTTGTACGCATATTATTCGAATTCGCGGATCAGCCGCGTATGAATGGGAGAACAAGTTTTGACACATTATGAATGAGCATTTGGCTACTGGAATTTACCAATTCGATGTTGGTAGCTGTTTTGAACTGCGGGATATCTTCTGTAGAAGAACAAAAAAAAAACAAAAATATCAAAACATGTGAAAAGAAGAAATTTAGTTGGTGTTAATTCCGTTAATAGGAACAATTAAAACAATACTTTTACACATATTCGAAAATATAATGGTATATTTATACCTTTCATGAATTAAAACTTTGGTCTGATGTTTGTAAGTATGAGAAGAAGGAGAGATAGGCCCACTAATAAGTAAACCGAAATGATCAGGGCGGTGAGCTGAGTCGATTTAGCCATGTCCATCTGTCCGTCTGTCTGTTTGTAAGCAAACTAGTCCCTCATTTTGTGAGATATCTTGATCAAATTTGGTATGCGTAAGCCATTTTGCATGAGATTAAATATTTGTCGGAAAGAGCAAGATGGGAGGAATACAAAGCATAGCTCCCATACAATCGATAATTTCGATAAATGGGGTTTGGGCTATAAATTTTGCAATTAAAAAGCTAGGAACGTAAATCTTTGCACGTTTGGTTGCTATTATACATGTAACGTGTGCAGAGTTCGTACTAATTGTGAGTAAGGATCGGACACTTTAAACCGTGATGCGTATTTATGAAAGGTATAAAATCTTCGGCACAGTCGAAGACAGCCCTTTCCTTACTTGTTTTCTTATAAGATAAGACGCATGAAAACTATTGCAAGAGCAACGCAAGGGAAATCAAATGCTCGGATATTAAATACATCGTTGGTCTTTTAGTTTTACTAGAGCTTGCCTAGTAGATGAAAGCAAAACTTTATATTCTTTATCTACTGTCGCTTTCCTACGATTTTATTTTCGTTTCTTTCTTTGATGTTCCTTTCCTATATTTTCCCTTCATCTTCTCTCTTTAATTTGGTAATGATTAGTTTAATCGTTTTTCTAGAAAAGGTAATTATTTATTGATTACGATTAGAAAAATCAAAACAAATAAAAAAACAGAAAAAATTAAAAATAATCAAAAACAGTTGTTTTGATTTTTATATATTTATTAATAAAATTTTTTTTTTTTTTCAGTATGGTTGATGTGTATATTTATGTGCTTCTATATACAACAATACTTAAAAAACCAAAAATTATCAAAAATAATAAAAAGAAAGATAAAAATAAAAACAAAAAACTCCAAACTAATCAGAGGTAATCAAAACCACTTTTTTGATTATTCTTGACTATTTGAGATTTTTTTAATAATCGGAAAAACTTATGATTTTTTTTTTATTATTTCTTTAGTTAATTGGAAAACAAACATTAGAAATTGAGTGTAATGTAATCAATCATTAAATGGATTTTCAAGAAAATAATTAATCAAACCGGTAATGATTACTATTAGTAATCATTATTTTACAGGTATGAATGCAATAAACAAAACCACATTTGCGGAAACACTTACTCTGGCCTACTCCCACCGCTTTTCAGAATGCTCAGATTACTCAAGTACGCTTACTTGCAAATTTACCACTTAAAAACTATTAAGGACACATGATGAGTCAAGTTTAAAAATAGGCATAAAATAGATAATGGAATAGCAATCACTTAGATGTCGTTTTAAAACTCTTTATTTGCTAAAAAACGTGGAAAACGTTTTAAGTTAATTAAGCACACTTGGAGAAAAACTGTTATAGCTAAACAAACGCTCCTCAAATTCATTCCCGTCAAGCATAACTGTTAAATGTAGGCTAAGTACATGAACTAGTAAAACACTTTCTTACGTAAATACATGCAAGTACATAGCGGTACATGCTGATAATTTGTTAACTTCAAATATACCGCTTTCCAATATCTTTTGTATTCGGTGTTGGAATATAGCGATGGAAGTTGGTTATGGAACAAGCTATGCGGAGCATGTAATTAAGTTTGGATGTAAACATTTCTTTTTTTTTGCAAATAAATACCTACATGAAACAACAGTTGAAATTGAATGCAATTCAATTCGCTTAATTTAATTGATCAAATGTAGTAAGTAAATTAGTGAGAACTAACTAGCACCTTCTGGTACCGGAGACATGGCCGCACGAAAAATTTGTTTGATTTGTTGAACCTACAAGTCGTGGATTAACCACGCGTATATTCAAGAACCCTAATACGTTGAGATTCCTTGTGCTTTATTATGCGTAACCTCCTTTCCAGCGAATACGTTTCGTGGGACATTGGGTAAGTACGATTTGACTGGGGTTTTGAAAGGAACTCACTAAAAGAATCATTTAGCGTATGTGGTCACCGCAGTCATAAAATCTCTACATATCCGCCACTCTAGTCTACATACATATGTGACAGATATGAATGATTAAAACATTATAAGTCCACAAAGCTTTATCTGCTCGAAAATATAGTTTATATGTAATTGTTTTTCAATAGGATATGGTTTAAAACAGAAAAAAAGCAAGTACTTCAATATAAAGAACAACAACAACCAGCAGTAAACCAATGTACATTTAGAAGTAAAAGTTATCGCAGCAATAAAATTAAACGCTTTATAATTAACTGAAAAACAAAATTTGATTTTAGAGGATTTAGCAATACAAGGTGGCGCAAAAGTAAGCTTCCGATGTTCAGCATATCGGTTGTGGCACGTGCAGTGTGTGCTGTTGCACCGTCTTGTTGGAACCACATGTTTTCCAATCCCAATTCATCAAGTTGCGGCAAAAAGAACTCGTTGATCATTGCTCTGTAGCGCTCACCATTCACAGTAACCGTTTGGCCCCGACCGATTATTGGTCAAATAAATAGTCAGCAATATTCCGCGTTCTGGAGCAGTGTAGCGTAACATTGTTTATTAACGTGTATTTCGCATGTGTTTACTACACAAATGTCAAAACAGAACTGACTTTAGGGGCCAATCGCAAAATTTATAGCATTTTCTGATAGGAGGATTACTTTTCCGCCACCCTGTACATACATATAAATGAAGCAAACAAGCTAAAGTTTCAAGTGTGCTGATAATAATTAACACTAGACTTGAAAGGTATAGATTTTGAGAGTATGGTTTTCATGCAGAGCGAATAATTTTTGAAATTAAAACAAAAAATTTACAAATTAAGTTACAGACAAAGACTTTTTAGGCTGAAGTTTTCATTGCCATAAAATTCTAAATTTCCCAAGAAAAAGAATAATCTATATCCTAAATTAATTTTTACTTAAAATCGATAATTTTTAGCCAGTATCGATAGGCTTGAAACATAAAATATTCTTCGTTATATAGACGAAAATACATAGCGTTTCTTAAAACGGATGGATCGTAAAGTTGGTTCGTATACCCAGTACGCCCTTTGCATTAATATTGTCATAGCTTTTCTTATAGGTCTATTTTGGAAGCTGGTAGACGTCTACATCAGAGAAATTTTGTCGAGCTCTGCACTCAGAGAAAAAATCGAGTTTTTCGTGCTTGATCTCAGTATTTCCGAACTTAAAAACGGCTCGAGAACGAAAATACTGGTGTAGAGAACAGACTTCTTATATTGAGATTGATATTTCTGAGTACTAAATACTAAATCCAAGATCACGCAATCTTAAGTCAAGCATGAATAATTCTTTAAAAAAAAATTTAAAATACGAAAATCAAGTATGCTTGACCTTGTTTATAGATCACCTAAAACTCAGATTAAGTTCATTGATGTCTTAAAATCAAATTCAATGTGATTTAAAGTAAGATTTTATTTTCTTACTTCGAGTAGTTTCTCAACTTTGTTCAAGACCTACAAAAATTCGAATTAAGTATACAATGTATTTAAATTAAGATTCTGGTATCTTAAAATCAATTCAGTTAAAACTTAATCCAAGTTGATTTTTGTTTCGAATATGAGTTCAAAAAAATCTTCAAACAAGATTTTATATTCTCCATTCAAATACATTTTGGACTTACGTCAAGTTCTGCAACAACTGAATTTATGTTGGAGTGTTACTTAAATTGGGCGAGCTCGATCTTACCTGGAGTTACTTTAAGCTCAAATCAAGTTCATTTTTCATCTAAGGTTAAGATTTTGTTTCTCAATTTAAGTAAATTTTTAACTTGATTCAAACTATTAAATAAAAATACAATAAATAAAAACAACAGCTATTTATTGATATTCAGACTTTTTAAACATTTTTACATATGTATTGATGTTTAATTAATATATTTTAATGCAATGGCGGTATAAAAAGTACAATAAAAAATTAATCAAAGATGAAGTGGAATAAGCTCGAATTTAACAATTTCAGTTTTTTGAAAAACACATACATATGTAGGTATCTATATATGTAAATTTTGTTTACAAACAAATAATATGTATTCATATAATGTAATATTTTCAATATGTTACGAGTTGAATAATAACAATGTAATGTACTTATACAATTTATTTCTTCGCATATTTTGCTTTTTTCGATTTTTTTTAAACATATTTTATTCTTACATAAGTCTTGTTGTTGTTTAACGGATATAAATGCAATGGCGGTGTAAAAAAGTGTAGTATATCAATTGCTTCGATTTTGATGTGCTTTGCTCCTACTTCGAAAGCATGAAAATGGCGTTCGAATTTAATAATTTCAATTTTTTGGACAAGTACGTAAATTTTTTTTTCACATACAATAAATAATTTTATTTTATATAATTGCAAATTGTTCATATTTTTACCAATGTAATTATTACTTTTATACAATGTGCCCATAAAATTTATTTCATCACATACATTACATTCTTCAAAGTTAATATGCATTTCATTACTTATTATATTGGAAAAATAATTTTCTTTAATTATGTTTTTTTATGTTTTAGTTATGTTTTAAGTTGTTAATTTGGAAGATTTAACATCAAATGGTGTGTGAATATCAAATAAAAATTGCTGTAATACGAGCCACGGTTCTTGGCAGGCTAGAGGATATTCTAGAGAAAGCAATTGGAAAATTTTAAAACATGTGTCCAGGCTTTCAATAAATGAATTAAATTTAAGAAGATTACCATCAAAGTATACATAAAATGAGGTTAGTTCTGATTCGGATATGCCTACTACAATAATAAACGGTTGAATTGTCATTCCAGATGAGTAGTACTTATTAACAATGCTGTTAAGTGTTTGGTTGTAGTTGTTTAACGTTATCAAGTGTAGAGAAAGACATTCCATGGAATCTGCTATTGTAGCCTTTTTATAGCTTTTTCCTGATTCGTCCTTGAATCGGGCTGATGATGGTAGGACCGCACAAAGTAGAATGGTAGTTAAAAAATCTTGAGCGTCTACAAAAATGGATGAAAACTCATATTACTAAAAAGATTTGTTGAATGCATAAATGTACAACACTACCTGTATTAGTCGTTGTTTTGCATTTAATAAAAAGGTGTTTGCAATGTTCGTTTAAAATATTGTGGTCGTAAAATTTCATAATTTTGGATTTGAAATCGTTCCATTTGTAAAGCAGCAAATGATTTTTACCAGGATACAGAATTCCAAAATCAATTTCGATCTAAAATTAAATGTTTATTTATTGTAATGTGTTAAACTATAACACTGTACAGGAGCCGGCTGGGTATTGCTTGGACCAAACCAACTTTTTTTAAGAGATTGAAACGTAAGTAAAATAGTTATTTCCCCGTTTTTAGAAGATAGCCTCCAAAACTTAGTTATGGGCTTTCGATTTTGGACCCTACTCAATTTTGGTTTTTTAATTGTTGAATTTAAAAACTTTAAAATGGAAGAAAGTGGCTGTTTGCATCTCTTGTTTGATTGGAGTCCTTTTTTATTTAAAATTCTATGTGAAAATCTTCGAAAAATTTAAAACCCTCATATTTTTAATTATATATTTAATACCTTGTAAATTTTTTTTTATATATATATATACCATTTCGAGATCATTTCTTAAGTTTTTTTAGACCATTTTTGGACTTTTTCGGGACCATTTCCGTATAATTCTTTTCGGAATCGCTTCGGGACTTTGTCGGCACCATTTCGGGACAAGTTCAATATATTTTTTTTGATCTGTACTTTTTTTGGTAAAATTTCGCTAATGTTTTTGGAATCATTTCCCACAAAAAAGTCCAGAAATGATTCAGAAAAATTCCGACCATATCCCGTCCGAAATGATCTCATAAAAGTCCTGAAGTGCTCCCTAAAATCATCTAGAAATGGTCTAGAAAAACTACAGAAGATATCCCGGAAAAGTCCCGAAATGATTCCAAAAAAGTCTATACATGATTATGAAAAAGTACTGAAATGGTCCAAAAAAAGTCCCGAAAACCATCCAGAAATGGTACCGAAAAAGTCTCAAAGTGACCAATTATCAGCTTACCAATTTATCAGCTGTAGCATTCGAAAATTTCGTCCTGTTTTTCAAAAATTCCGGTCCATCAAGCTCCTTTAAGTCTTTTTGGCGTACGTGAAAAGTTTTAGCCCATTTCTCGCAAACATCGTCCCAATCGGAACAGTCTCTATTTAAAGACGTTTTTAATGCAATTGCTACAGTGTTGTCGATTTCGGGAGTACTTAAATCAACATTTTCTTCCTTTTCATTAAATGAGTCATCGAATTTTAATTTTTTACTTCGGTTATTTCTATATTTGGAAAAAAGCTTTCCACTAGGATTCTTTCTAGCAGTACGAGGACGAAAATAGTAATCCTTTAATGAAATAAAATTAATTAGATTTGTAGAAAGCAGAAAATAAGAGAATATGATAGTTATGTATTTTGTGAGGTTCCACGTACTTTCATTGGCTTCTCGCAAGGAAAAATGTTTAAGATTTCGTCCAACAGAATCGGAAAATCTTGAACTTTAATGTTAATGTTATTATACATGGCTTCTTCAACTATGATGTTGATCAGTTCGTCCCGGTGAGAATTTAGGAGCTTTTTGTTCTGCTTTTCGAATAAAACTATGGCCCGTCCTTTGGAATTTTCATCCAATACGCTTGATAATTCCTAATAATTTTACATGCGAACACCTTTTCACGAAACTCTACTCTCAACCCTAGAGGAGGTATTGCCTCTACAAAATCATCCTTTTTCATATATTTTAGGCTGTTGTATCTTACATGGGCACCTAATGTGAAAAAATAAATAAATGTTACCTGTAATCTAACAGGGGTTAATGGGTTATAGTGAAATAACGCCCATGGGTGTTATTTAATTTATGAAAAAGCAATAAAGCCCATGGGTTATGCGTTATTTTTTCTTTCGAAAAGGAAAAAAAACTCTGGTCCTTAATAGACTTTCATTGTTGATTAACCCTCCGTTGTGTGAAGTGCCCTACACAGGCCACTTTGATTTTCAAAGGTGTATATATTTTTTCTCGTCAAGTTACCAAAAATCGGCATATATAATTTTACAGGTATAATTTTCACCCAAGTTTAAAATGCGTCTATAATTTATTATTGATATGATTTGTACACATAGGTAAGTTTTGTCATAGGTGGCCTGGCCAGGCCACTTCACACAACGAAGGGATAAAAAATGTTCACACAACGTACGGTTAATGTTGCTTGTAACTGCCTTGGCTATTTGTTTCCTCTGGCACCCAATTGCTAAAACGCTTCCAAAAGTGTTAGGATTGGGATTAAAATACCCGTTTTGTCTTTGGTGGTTGGTCTGAATATTGATAAAAAATTATCGATGTTGGTATCAAAAAACGCGTCTTGACTCCAGTATTAATAATTCGAAAACAGAAATTAATAACATTATATGTACCTATCTAAAAACCCAAAAATTACTCGTACCATAAATCGGTCCAAACCACACACATGAAAACTTGCAACTTTGTTTGCAAATATCTCTTCACAGAAATCAAATTTTTTTACATCACTCTACTTACCTTGCAAATATGGCAAAACCGCTTTCATGTTCCAATTTTGGAGCAACTCCTCGAGACAATTGTCCTCCATGGTAATTATGTACACAGATCTCACTCGTTCTTTTAATTAAATATTGATTAGAAATATTATTTCACACGTCGCAAAACGAAAAAAGAACTATTGAATATTTAACAAAATGCGCGAAGTTTTAAAAATCAATTAGTGCAAAAATTTGTTGAAAAGAACACGAAAAGCTTTGGCGAAGTAAGAAAAATGAACGGTAAACTATGCGCGATGTATTTGTTAAAAGAAAAATGTTCATGATTACGAGTTTGGTTTTTAAAATCATCTGAAAACCTCTAAAGTTTGACTTTGGCTGTTATCGCCGACTGCTGTGCATTTTTCTTCAAGAAATAAGTGGCACTGCATATATTTCTTGCCAAAACCTGTGTTGTCTTATTCGAAATTCATGCAAAAATAGTACTTAATTTCTTGCGAACTGCGTACTACAACAAGAAATGTTTTTGAGCATTTCTTAGGCGTTTTTTATGGAGATTTTGTTTTTCTTTTAATAGATTTTTTCAATTCGATAGTCTGCTCTGCTCAACTCATTTCTATACGAACCTACAGTAACACACCTACCTTTTTTTCCTACGAATTCGAAGTCTACTACTAATGTAGTATAGGTATATTATGTATAAAAGGTATTTTTGGTAATTAGCAAGTCCCAACACTGGTTGAAGATTGCTCGCTGCAATCAGTGCTACCACATGTAAAGAAAAAAATATCCAAATTTATAAAAAAAATAAAAAAATAAATCTTGGTTAAAATGAATCAAAACTAAAAGGGCCGTTTCTTCAATATCTGCTTACGCTATCCGACACTTTTTTACAGATCACCGCACAACTTCTGTCAATTAAAATTTCAGTTAGCGTTAACCGGACATTTCGAAAACGCCTCTAAAGGAAATAAATTGATGTTGATGGCCCGTAGTCATAGTCAAAATTAAGTAAGATTTTAAGCTAGGCAAAGCATTTTTGGCAGATAGAACATGTAAAGTTGTGCCAACTACGGGCCAATGTTTCTGTTTCTGATAACTTTACTGAAGGATATTATTCATACATGATTTTTTTGGTTTGTAAACACAGCCAATTAAGTAACCTGTTGGTATATCGCCGCCATAAGTTTTTATTTACACAGCCAATTGCCTACGTTGCTAACGACCGCTTTTTCGAACACACTGGGAGAAGAGTAAGGGCCGTTTACTCAACTTCACATTATCTAACCGGGAGTTTAAATTCCCAGAAGTTTTTCGGTTATCAGTAGACAGTAGAAGTTGAGAGGTAAAGCCCAGGCATTAAAGCAATTGCTCTGTGTTCTGCTTCTCAACGTTAGTTATGTTTTTGTTGGTTTTGACGTTTTGTTCAAAATCCTTGTCTCAGCTTCTGTATTCATAAAGCTTTACAATTGCAGTTGCTAAAAATGTGAAGAAAAAAATGTACCATTTTTGGTAGAAAATATCCACGACGACCTCGCTGGGAAAAATAAACGTTCAATTCAAATTTACAGTTAACTTTATTTTTCTCTGCTGCTTCCAAGATTTATGCTAGGGTGGTAGCAAAAACGTAGCGCATAGACATGGTTAAATCAAACTATGAATATTTGGATGGGATACCTACTTACATACATAATTGTCATATATGCTGCAACCAGCTTTAGACTATTCTCTATTTTTCAATATACCTAACGGGTAAAATTATGGGACTTATTGACAACTTTTTTTTGTAAGCAAAGGAATATCAACTGTGAAAATTTTACCTAGCTCATGGGACTTCGGACATGTATTTGGCACAGGTCCTATATACACAACAGTGGGGCCTTTCACGTTGTAATATGTTCGTTTAGGCAGAAAAAAAAGAACGTAGTGACGAAAAAATCCAGTTCACCCTAATGCAGTCAAAAAACTTTGCAAAAATGCGCGTCGCTTTCGGCTACATAACGGTGCTTGCTATAACTACCCCGCCGGACAACCATTTGATCAGTGACAAATCCTCTGCTACTCATGCCTGAGGTAGAGAGGCATTACAATTGTAATAAGATTTCGAAGCCGATGGTGAAAGATCTGATCACAGCCCAACCAGCGGTAGCCATTGTGAAAACAAAATAAAAAATTTGTACATAATTCGATTAATCGATAATTTTCGACACGAATTAGCACCTTCACCATGGCTAGAAATGGAACAAAATGGTCCACTTTTTTATATTCTGTTTTGGTAAGCGCGACCCAGTAATTTCCCAAGATTTTATCCGCTGCTGGTTAGCAGGGAGGATTCCTGCAGGTGTAAATTTGAGATGCATTTGAGAAACAATCATATTCTCAAATCTCAAACGTTCGTTTTCAATTTAAGGTGAAATAGCCGTTTATAGCGTTCTCAAACTAAACGGTTCATTTTTAATATGGGGTTTTAGGTAGTTTATTTTCAAATTGAGAACGGCAAAATTTTCAAACTTTTCTCAAACTGACCGGAGTGTGCCGAAAGGGAATCCTCATGCTCTCATTGAAAAATTTTTCAGAGATGCCAATCATGCAAAACAAATTTGTCACTGATCAAACAGGGTATGTGTGGGTTGTTGCGCATTAGAATTGTCCGTTGGGGTACTTTTTAATTAAAAGAGTACCTACAGTGGGGCTAATGATTGCAAATCTTCACACTTTTTATGCACATCTCCTTACCTATTTTATTTATTTATAAGTGGATTTTCCAAAACATTTTTTTTTACCCATCTTTAATTCTTAGGCGACTATTGCAAATGAAGAACTTATTTTGGTGTGTGATATGGTTTTAGTTTGTAAATAAACATAAATTTATATGTGCAATAAAGTCGATGGAGGACCTGCTTAGTACCCAAATAGTATCTTAATGTTCATACATACACATACATATGTACCAAACGATTGAGTTGTTTGAATGCAAACAACTATTTATAGAAAAAGTGGTTTATATTACATTTGGTTTCAGTAACTGTTTCCAATTTTTCCGGTTGTTTTAATTAAAATAATTTAATTAAACATTTTAGTGAAGTGTGAAATATAGTTTGCGAATAGGGGTTCCGTTGGACATTGTGAAGGCACTGTAAGAATACATACATATGTAGGTCGTATTTTCTACCGGTCAGTTCTTATGCACACACAATCTGTTTGATCAGTGACAACACATCGGATACTCAGGTCTGAACTGCACACTAACAAATTGAAATGCAAATCAGATCTTTAATCATCGTCTTCGAAATCTTATCACAATTCTGATGCTTCGTTACCTCAGACCGGATTATCAGATTTGTTGTCGCTGCCCAAACAGCTGTTTCAAAAAATAATGTAAAATGTTTTTATACAAAATGTTTGAAAAAGAGCATCAACTCCATACCAATTTTCTTTTCATTTTATCACTCCATAGAACACGAATTTGCCCCCTGGTTTCAATTTTCGAAACTGAAATTAAGAGGCTTTATGCTCATAATAGAGAAGTGCCATATTTGTTTTGAGTACGGAATTCCTTGTTTTAAGTATACAAATCTCAAATGCCAAATTCTTAAATCGAGTTGGTTTATTCTTGTTTTCAGACCGACCTTTTTCCCTCAGTGTGCCAACCACTAGGCTATTAGAATTCTAGTTTTTACGCAGCTAAACTATGGTATATTTTCATTTTACCATAACTTTGCGCAAGCACCGCCATCTGGCAGTATATATAGCACATTCTTTGCTGTTTCCATTTTTGACACTTCGACAAAAATTTTTAAAGCACTTATGATTGTAAATGAACTCAAGGGCAATAATAATAACTTTAATAATTTTTTTTTTTTTTTTTGAAAATTATGAATGTTTTTATATTTTTAATAGTTATTTTTTAATCAATTACAAAAAGTTTTTATTATAATAGCCAACTTTTTTTATAATTATCATTAAAAAAAATGTATTATTATTAGTCTTGAATACTGGAAAAACAGCATTTACACATTTTAGCATCAGCAAGCAGCTTGGTCCAACACAGGCGTCCGCTGGCAGCCTAACATTCTGGTGAACAGAACAGATACCACAGAATAATAACACAAAGAACGTTGAAACAATAAGAAGGTCCAACGCCAAACATCGCACGCTATTAACTCACGGAAAGGGAATTCACCGCCTGGTAAGAAATGTTGAACCAATGTAATTCTTATGGAATCGAGTTTTCTTACCGCGTGGTGAATTCCCTACGTGAATTAATAGCGTGCGATGTTTGGCGTTGGACCTTCTTATTGTTTCAACGTTCTTTGAATAAAATTCACTTTTTTGTTATTTTTTCTTAATGATCAAACCCGACGTTCTTTTTCTATCATGTGGGCAGTTGATCGCATGGTATTGATAATTGTTTAGGAAATTTTTAATATTAATAATTTTTCCACAATCTATATTTATTATCTTAATCTTTTGTGGGTAACACAGTAGCAACAAGTAAGTGAGCTCTTGTTCTTTCCACTAAACTTCCCATCTAGATAGCAACGTATATATTTTTTTCTGAACTGTCAATGTTGGATAAATATAACATTTATTTGTGATAGGATTTGTAATGGCAGAGATACGACTATGACGGTAAATAGTTAAATCATGCAGATATAACATAGAAAGGGTCGCCATAAATATGTATAATATATATAGACATGTGTGTATTTATACAAAGTGTCTGTTAGGTATTAGCATTATCTCACTGTCAATAACATATATGTACTAACTAATTTTGAAAGAAGATTTGTAGAGTAAAAATAAAATTATCTACTGTTGAAATCAATGGCGCAAGCAACAGCAACTAATTCCACCGCATTTACGGCATTCCAATGACATCAGCCTAAGGCTTAATGCCGCGATTTATTTATTATATAGATTTACCCTTTTAGTTAAACATTCGTATGCATACATTCAACTTTTCAATAAGCTTTCTATAAGCCGCATAAACGCTCATACTCCTACAAACAAAACCATATCTCTGTATGTCCAAGTTGTATACACAGCCCCGTTGTTGCTCCATGTTGGGAGAGCCGCGTTATAAATACATTAATCCCCACATAAAAAAATTAATTTATTAAAAACCGAAGAAGCCAACAATTTTGTGAAACCGATTTATAAAAATGCAAACTCACACACATGTATATTTTGGATATACGTAATTCTGTTAACATATCTACATTAGACTGGGTAATTTTTTTTTTTTTTTTTAAATTACTGTGATATAAATAATGTATTTTTTTACAATTATAACATAACTAAACACAATGGAAAGTAAAATTAAAAGTTTTGTTCGAAGGGATTGAGCTAAACAATAACAAAACCATGCAGGGATTGATGCTATTAAAGCGCTTGGTCAGCAACGCAGGATTACGGGCTCGAATCTCGCTCCCGTCGGTACTAAAAATATACGAAATTCATAATATATTCACGATTATTCTTGATCAATAGCTGTTTTAAATTTTGACAGCCACAAAAGAAATAGGTGGATTGACGGGCTGAATCCAAATTGGTCATCTTAATTTGCCACACGGGTATTTGTTCGGCCCTAGCCTCAAAAAACAAAGCACTAGCTATTTTTTTTGTGGAGTTAATTCCGAATTAAACTCTGATAACGAATTCGATACGATACGATACGTTAGAATCAATTTACCTTAAGAATCTGCACTGAAAGAGCTTTTGAAATAATATGAAGGTCCGAAACATGTGCCATTCTGAGTAATGATATCAATATAAATTTAAAAAAAAAAATTTGGTAAAAGATTTTCAAGTCACTTGGTACCAAAAATTCCACTTTTCACTCACCAATAACTAATGTTTTTATCTAGGTTATTACTGTTTTTTATTAAAAACCTATCCCCACATTTATTACGTCATAATGATTTGAAGACCCTGTAGGAACTTTTCTTCCAAACAATTACTGAAAGATATTTTTTCTTTTGCGGCTGAAATTTGTTTTTAACTGCAACAGTCGCTCCAGAAATAAATACTAGCTTATATGAAATCCGTCAGGATAAACATGTAACCTTCCAAATCAGTAATTTGACATTGACATTAATTGAGAAATCAATAAGAGCTAAATCGGCTAAGAGTCCACTAATTAATTTGAAAAACAAATAAAATTTAATGCAAAAAAAAGTAAAAAAAAAAGTTCTTAGTCGCTTTTCTCATATTCTAGGGTACAAAAAAAATCTGGTCTAAGCTGGGATTCGCTCGTTAAAATATTCTGGCAGGTTATTGTCAAGTCTTGCATAAAAATATAGGGCAAACAAATTTATTTTTCGTGTAGGGCTATTTAGCATTTAATCAAGTACTTGAGATAACCGAAGCAACAAAATAATATAAAATATTTTTTTTTTAAGTAAATCAGAATTTATCAAAATACATATACTATATAAGTAAACCTACAGATAAAATAATTACACACTCACAACATAATCAATTACATTGCGGTAAAACAATAACACGCAACAGATGTCTCACCAAATGCTCAACAGACAACATAAACATACACAAAGATACATTAACGGTTGCCCATATGTATGTTCACTAGACTGGGCCAAAAGAAATATTTTTTTTTTAAGTATCTTTTCATATAATCAAATTGTAAGGGGTCGATGTCTGTAGAAATCCAAAAAAAATTGATAGGAGGGATCATTATTGAGCCAATAGAATCCAATGCAACAGTTTTTAGAATTTTTGCCTGTCTATTTGTTTGAACACGTTTCAATCGAAAACTGCTGAATAGAATTGAATGCAAAATGTTTTGTGTTAGTAGAATATGACTATCAAACCAAAGGTGCTAATGAGTGTGCAATAAGCGCTTTGATTAAGTTCCATATCGCAACTGGTTTCGGACACGGTCTGTTATAAGGTCTAAGAGTTGGTGTATTATAAGTTCAGGAGTCGTTTTACAGTAATCAAGCTTTGAACATTGGTTTACCTTTTAATTTTAGTAAAAACGTAAACATCAATTTAGAAAATAGATTATTTCGAAACTTTTATGTTGGAAATTTAATTTCCTAAAAAACTCTATGCAGCTTTCTAGTTTTCGGCTCAATGGTTTGAAAGTTTTATAGCAAAAATGAGACCAGACTAACAAAACAAATTAGAGTAAACATTAATGTAGGGAACTTCTGCAGTATTTCTTAGCCGCTATGAACAAGAATATCAAAATGATTAAAAATAAATCTTTTGGGGCAGTCTAATGTATACAGATTAGGCATGAGACTATTCGAATAAAAATTATTCGAATAATTCATACTTTTATTCGAATAAATGGCAACTATTGGAATAATAGGTATTCGAATAGTTAAACAAATATTACTACAGCTTATGCACACAGTACACGCAAACATACATACACACATACAAAACGTGAATGCATGCTCATAGTGAATTTCGCTTCCGACATCTCCCCATTTAATACAACTATTCGAATACCACTATTCGAATAATACTATTGGAATAAATGGATAAATTATTCAAATAAATACTATTCGAATTTTTTGAAACTAATATTTTTATTTGCTTATTCAAATAGTATTTATTATTTTTTGAAACGAATATTTTTATTTGTTTATTCGAATAGTATTTATTCGGTTATTATTCGAAAATAGTCCAACTAATAATAGAATTTGTATACATTTTCACTGTTCCAAAGGAAATGGAAAATTTATTTTATTTTAGATAATCAAAAAAATAATTTAAACTTCTATTATTATATTATGAAAAAATAAAGTGTTTCATTTCAAATTATTGGCCTAAAGCTCAACATAAACTTAACAGGTTAATAAGAGAAAATGATTTATAAAAACTGTTTTTCTAAAAAATTTCTTACCAAATCATCCCCTCTCATCACATATATACAAAAAAAAGCTGACGCTTTAAAGTAATTCTTATGAACATAATGAAATTTTTGCAGCTAAATTCTCCGCTTTAATTTTTGTTTTAAATTAAATCCTTCACATCTCTAATTTCAGCACATTTTTTTACCAGCTTCGTGAAATAGCGTTTATTTCACATTTGCTCTTCTCCATCTTTTATTTGACGTAGGTGACACTGTCACTTTTATTTATGAAAGCTCAATTTTTGCGCCCATTGGCCAACTTTTTCTCATCTTAATATTCCTCCGAGTTTTCCTCTCCGATATTGCCTTCTGCTTTTTAACCCTCTTTCTATGTCTATAACATTTCTTATGCCTATTCCTCTAGTTCTGGCTTTATCTTTCCCTCTCGCTTCTCCACCCCACCCTTCTCTCCATAAATTCTTCTTACTGCGGCTTTACCACTTCTTCTACTTTCTCGGAATCGTATTTTCTGACTATTTGTGTTCTTCCATCCAGCCCTTCGTAGCACGAATTTGTAATATTTCGAAAGTTGTCTTGAAAGTATTAAGTTTCATAACACCAATGGAAAAGCATAACACCTTTTGGTTAGGCACCCTAATGTACACACATACATACTTACACTATCATAAGCATTTGCACGAGCAATCGCATGACTTATAATTAAAATTCAATTCGCTTTTATTTTTATCAGATATTTTTGGATTAAATGCGTGCTGGCTAAAAGAGATATATTCATATTTGTATATACTGGTATGTATATCTAATACAAAAGTAAACGCACATGTACTTATCTGTACTTAAAATCATATATACATATTAACGTTATGACGTTCAATCGCTGATGTTATTGGGGTAATTGTGTTTGTTGTGAGTAACCCTTTTATATTGCGCCATAACGCTTACGCTCATGCGCATTTGTTCATTGGGTCAATAGGATTATCTTATCAGCACCGCGGCTAAAAGCCCACCAAATTCCGTTGGAAGTGATGACACCTGAAGAACGCGATTGTGTGGATATTTATCCATATTTGCAGATTGTAGATACCCAGCAAATAATTTGGGTTTGATATCACCTTGAGACGCTTTTGATATCAAATTTCCAAGGTTGAGAATTAATTAATATAAAGCACTTGAAACCCCGGCCACGCTTCGTTGCGTGTCAGAACTTTTAATAGGCTGAGTCCGATTTTAAGCATTACATCTCCGAAACCATCCGAGATATAGAATCTAATTACATCGCTTATTGCAGCACTCATTTGCACCTTTTGTATGATACTCAAATTTGGGGTCATCCTGGCTCACATATTGGTCGATAAATACAGTCGAGTTATCGAAATAAGGGATATCTTTAATTTTAAGTTAGACATCTAGTAATTTAACTGTGAAAGTTGCAATCAATTCTCTTTAGCAGTTTTTGAGTGATCGGAGTACAAACATAAAGACAGCCTGACAAAAATTTTAAGACCTGTTGCTTTGGGTCCTATTGGCTCTATAATGATCCGTGTTATCAACTTTTCTTGAATACCTTAATATTGCGGTCCCCAAATGGGGGTAGGTAAACCTATTATATTGTTTAAAATTATTAAATCAGTAATTATTTGAAATCTCCCTTTGGGACTCTTACAGCCGGTTTCACGAAGCACTTTAAGTAAAAGATTATTTTTTCCATTTCGTCAAACCGGATGTTAATTCATTTGATTTAAAGTTTCGGAACAACTGTTTTTGCTGTGTAAATATATCTTAGTGCTGCCAGAAAACTGTAAAAAATGTGTGTTGTTGAGAATGAAATATGTATATATATATATATATATGGTGCAACATTACCGAGCTTCTCTACTAATTTGTGGTATGCTGCCGAGGAGCGACCCCGTTTTGAAAAAACTTTTTCAACCCACTTCTGATGTTACCTGTCCCAGGAAACGGAATTTGGACCTTCGGTTTGCTAGGACAGCAACATTACCGGGTCGACTTGTTCAGATTAAGCATGGAGAAAAACACTACTCTAAATTTGTAAGGAAAGCTAAAACTAAACTATAGAATTGAATATTTCTCAAACCTTCGAAAATATATTTACTTGTGCTTATTGGGTATTTGTAAGTACTAGAAAATGTATATATAAATGTTTGTCACAGCAGAATGCCGCAGATGTGAGTCAAACGCCCGCTTAACATTACGAGCTTTTTTTGCCGAAATTGTGTACATACCCTGTAGGGAAACACTCAAGTTTTGAACTGTTGTGGTTCTAGTGTGTTATTAATCACTACTACACACTCACATTGTTATTGACCATGCTTATTATTTTTTTTACAGATCCGAACTGTTTTAATATTCTTCAGTTTAGATCTAATTCGTTAATTTGTACTATTTCGCTGGTTCCGAACCATCGCAAAATTCTAGTCATTTTACCTGGAACAAATTTTTTTTAAATTCAGAACACAATAATCCTCCAACCGCATTTGGACACCAATTTATTTTATTTTATTTACTCAAACTAGAGCTGTTGAGTTAGAAATAATATCGATTCTTTATACAGCGCTTGACCGTCTAAACGGATTTGACCTTATAAGGCGCTGTCGCAAGTCGGGCCTCATTGAGCTGGAGCATTTCTAATCATAGCACAACATGGCGTAGCCAACGAAGCCGCTGGCAAAAAGGTTCATACATGTTTCCAAGAACTTTGCTCTCGAATACTCTCAGAGCCGCCTCGTCAGATTTCTTCAGTTTGCAAGCTTCTGCACCACACAGTACCCGTCTCTCTATTGCGCCAAGCTTCTCTTCCAATTTGTGGTGTGCCGATTTGAATTTTTCCCTACAAATTGGTGGGACCTACAGTTTTTGGCGGCCGCCGTGGTGTGAAGGTAGTGTTGCCGGCCTACCACACCGAAGGTCCATGGTTCGAGCCCTGGAACAGGTAACATCAAAAGTGATTTGAAAAAAGTTTTTCAAAAACGGGGTCGTCCCTCGGCAGTGGTTTGGCAAACTCTCCGAGTGTATTTCTGCCATGACAGGCTTCTCAGCAAAAATTCGTCTCCTTTGTAGATGCCGTTCGGAGTCGGCAAAAAACTGTAGCTCCCACAGTACCCGTCACATTAAATAAATTTAAGGCCCACCTCTGTGTACATTCCAAATAGTTAGATAACTTGCAAAATATTAAAAAATCGTAGGTCAGTTCCAAAGATACGACTTGTAATGGAAACCAGCTTGATTTTGAACACTTTTCAAAATTTAAGGTACTCACCAACAGATTAACCAGATTAACAAAAAACTAGTTTTAACGTTTATGCAAAACTAAAAACTATATTAAATGACTTGTTTCAGACACTCAAATACAAACATGTTAATAATTTAAATTTATTAGTACTGGCAAATGCGCGCAGTTCTTTTATGAAAAACTAGAGGGACTGGCAGACTTTGTGCTGCCCAGATATTTACCTGAATGGATCTAGATATATTGGCTTTTCCTATCCCTATCATTATCTCTATCACTATCCCTATCCCTATATATGTAACTATTTCACACACACACAATTCCACTTCACCATCGATCGATCCATTATTGAGCTTTTCCAACAAAAAAAAAATATAAAAATTCGCACCATTTAAAATGTATGGGAAAATAAAATTTTTTTTTTCAGGATTTTTTCGGAAATTTTATTAGGTATTCTCCTATTCTGGTCAGAGAACAATCTAAATTAGTGTCAATCATCCAAATCGGTGCAGGCATTCTTGAGTTATGAGCGTTGGAACTAACGTCACTTTCTTTTATATATATAGCTATTGTTTGAAATACTAAAATAAACGGTTTTTTTTTTAATTTTTGTCTGATTTCTTAAATTTTAAAGCCAAGGGCATTTGTAAGCTACACTTTTTATCGATGATATATTTGAAGAGACAAGTTAATAATGCGTGCCATTTATCAGAAAGTTTAGTTTAGTTATACACCCTCTGCTAATTAGCGTTCAAGAATAAATGAGCTTTAAGGGCAATGCGCTCACTAAGAACATGACATACTAGGTAGATATTAGATATAAATTCTAAAAACTAACTAAAATTACTTTAAAGCGGCACAATGAAAGTGATGGTGGCTACATCTACCCAACTTATAGTATATACAAAGATATCAGCGGAACAGAAATTGTTTGAACTAGACGCCCATAAAATGGTTGCAATTTTCATCGCATCTTTACGTAGAAAATAAGCTTTAATACAGAAAATATTTCTTGTTTTCATTGCTAACGTAGATAAGCAACAGGGCAACTGATAAGGATTATAATAATCTGTGCTAACAGCCACAAATCGGCAGACAAATAGACATAGATATACTCTACAAATAAACATAAACATACAAATAAGCATATACGAGTACATGCACTTAGCAGCTCATTCAATCCCGAACTAATCACTCGGGATTTTGGGAGGTAGGGAAAAAATTCCATTTGGTTTTTATCATATAAATATGTAGGAAACCATAGCTTTGTACATTTACTTTTCCAGTAAATAATTTAAAAAAGAGTATTACTCTGAAATGAAGAATAATTTCATTAGAAGAGAAAAATTGAACATGACACTAAATGAAGAAGAATTGGTAAGCAAAAAAACGATTGAAATATATTAAAAATTTATTTAAAAAATAACCACTCTTTTTTTTTTTTTGATTAGGGAATTTATTTTTTGATTAGGGAAACAACTTGTCTAGCTGTTGCAGCGTCCTCTTGCCAGCAAGCATATACAGATTTAACAAATAAACTGAATTTTATCACATAATACAACACTTCCCTTTTCTATCCATTTATGTAAATTTAAAGTTTATTTTATTTTTTGAAAATTAAAAACAATATTTCTTAATTTCATTTCAATTTGGGCTTGACATCCAGTTCTTTGAGCTTACACATTTTTAATAGCAAGAAATTTACTAGTAAAAATTAGTAAGTCTCTCAAACTCATACGCTGTCGATTTGTTTTTCGCTTACAAATTTTCTGAGTTTATGAACACTTGACAGAAAAAGTTAGTAAGAATTCGTTACTTCCAGTAATAAATTTTTGTTATTGAACAGATTGAAAGCAATCTGGCTCGCTTTAATAAGTTTTTATTAAAAGTAAAATGCCATGACAAAAGTAATACTGCGAGGAGTCTTAGCGTCCGCTTTTAAAAATAAAAGTGTATAAATTGGAGACTAAAATAAAATAATAAAATTGAAAACTGTAGAGCTCGTGTGGTTATTCATAGGAATAGTTGATAACTCTCAAAGGTCTGCTTTTTCATTGTTCAACATTTGAAACACTGGATACACCTGCTGGGGATTTCCAAAAAGATTTTTGTACCTTACTTGGAATATTTTGAAATGCTGCCAAAAATCAGCAAAATTTGTTACAGACTTAAGATAAACACCTTAAAAAATTGAATGGGCTACAAAACTGCGTAAACAAAAAAATTCTGAAAATTCTGAGAAAAAACTTGAAAATTTTAGTGAAAGTTCCTCGACTTTTGGCGAATTTCGCATACATTTTTAAAACATAATTTACAGTTTTTGTATTAGATTTTGGCTCATTATTTTACAGAAAATTAGTAGAAATAATTTTACCAAACTAAAAATTGGTCAAAATTACAAAAATATACCTGAACGCAGACTTATTCTGCCTAGTGTATGTAAACTATTTGTATGAACTTTCATTCACATGATTTCCATCTCAAGTTTGTCCAGATATACGAAGACTGAAAGGCTGCACCCGCTGGATTTGCCATTTAGAACATAAGCAATTATATGGTTGTACTCGCGTGCAGCCTCAAAGTTTGTCGGCCCCATAAATACAAATTTCTGTCATAACGGAATTGTGCTTGTCGCACTGACAGAATTTGGTGCTGCATTAGAACCGGCTTTAATATATGTACTTCAGCATAAGGAAAAAAAACAACAAATTTAATAGGTAATTAATTAATATAAAGTATTATTTTCCTTTTTCATAAAGTAAAAATTGCAATTAATGCATCAACATTCATTCCTTATAAACTTTACTTATTGTCTAAAGACAGATTGTGAATAAAGAGATCTATATAAAAAAAAAAAAGTTTGCCTATAGACTGAGAATTTAATTTTTTTTGATAGAATGACACTTTTGCTCGGTATTCCTGAGAGAGAAGGTATTGCTACAAATGCTTTTAATCAACATATTTTGGGATTAAGTACAAGTTGTTGAGTATAAAACAGTGCCTATATTGACCCCAACTTTCCAAAAGACTTGAAACACCAAGGGAGGTCAAGTCATCCTCTACCTGTTTTTTTCCAATCTCAATCGAGGCCTCCCCCTCCTGTTCAGGTTCCGATAGGAAACCCTTCTGGGCCAGAGAAGTTTCCTTTTGAATTCTTCGAGAACCTCTGGAATTTTTTAATTCGTGTTCCGGTATTTGCTCCCTTTAGCACTTACATTCCTACTTAAAAGCACTGTCACTTTCTTTTACACCTTTGTTTGTTCATTGGATATAAACAAAAGCAAAGAAAAGAGAAAAAGTTAAAACAATGAAATAAAATGTGCGGCGTGTCATGCATTTTGTTATTGTGGTGCGTAGCGTCAGTTCTGCATACATGCACATATACATGCGTACATATTCATCCAAAGCAAACATTCGTTTTTTTTTATAAAATTTATATGTCTACACGTGTTTGCGTGCTCAAGTGCGTACACTTTTGCTTATAACAGGGAAACGAAATAATTACTCAAATATTTATGAAAATCTTTGAGTTTTATTTTAAGGAGCAGTAGTAATGCTTATTCTCAGTCTGACTTGGCAAATAAATAATATTTATTAATACTCCGCTTGCTAGACTTTGAGTTGGTTGAATCACACATCAAATTGATTTCTCATTTTCAACCATATAAATATATGGACTTGGGACTTGATTCATTGCCCAAATAAAATAATTTTTTTTTTATGAATGTAGCAATGCTAAAAATTCCCACAACTTCCGCAAATCATCGTTGGTCAATGGAGGAGGTGCACAAATCCCACTGCATACAAAAAAATCCTTGAACTGACATATCTGCGGCCACCAGCAATAACCGCTTAAGTCAAATTAAGAATACTTCGATTTCACTCACACTCTTCTTAGCAAAATTTATAAAAGTGTTATTACCAAGCGAATAATTGCCGAATCACTTCTATCTGCTGAGGTGCCATTGCAGATATTTATTTTAGTTGTTTAATGTTGAATCTTCTCATTAACTTAGGCGCATGCCCCTACTTTTACTTTAACAAATATGAGTTTTGAACTAAAAATCGATTTGCGGCAAACCTAAAATTATTGCAAATAGACGCAGCTATGTATGTAGTTGTTGTAATTTTTCACAAATTTAATAAAATTTGTTTATAATTTTCTAAATATCTACATCCAAAAACAATTACTTTTTCCGACTCGTCTTCAAATAATTTTGAATTGAAAGCAACAACAAATATGCAAGCAGAAAAAATTATAAGCATTTACAATTTTGGTTTGCTATCTCCCAAGCGACAAGTTCACTTAAGGGCCTTTTACACGATAGGTTTTTTTATATCACCTGCCACATTTTCTAAACTCACGTAAAGTCGTATGACTTTCAACACTTTCAACAGTTCAATTAATCTGGGCCCTCACTCTGTAGTTCTATTCGAAACAAAATTTTTTCGCTTTCGAGTGATTCGAGCCTTGTAAGAAATTTTCGAGTAGAACGCATTCGTTGTTCGAGTTCCATTCTGTTCCCTTCGGATTTGATTTATCCCCTTTCGATTGTAGAAAATTTGGTACTCACTATTTCGAAAGCATACGCCAATATGGTCGAAAGTTAGAAAATCCTATTCTACAACAATTTAGTAAACGGAAATCCACAAAAGCGTATATTCTTATGATTAAAATAAAACAATTATTATTTTTTTCATCAAGAAATCAGTTTTATCGCAGAAAGAGTTAAGAAATCGCTGTTGACAGAAAATAATTGAAGAATTCTATGTAAAAAATTGGAAAAATTCAAGAAAAGAAAATTTTTACAGATTAGAAGTATTTACATATTTAAAAAAATTAAATTTTATTTAATAAAAATAAGATAAAATAATGAAAATTACTTGTGCAAGCACTTACGTTCGAACCTGCAACCGCACGCGTGCTAGTCGAGATTCTTATTACCTGCGCTACTGCGACATATTAAACTGCGCTGCCTAATACTGCACTTGAGATTTATGCAAAGTGTTTTTGTATTTTGCTTTGCGCTTGAAATTTGTGAAACAGTGATGCCTACTATTATGGAATATTTCTAAAGTAAATTTCAACGAACTACAGAGTGCCTATGTGTATTAGAATCGCTTTTTGCTTTCGAGTAGAATAGCCTTTCGAATAGAACCACAGAGTAAAGGCCCTGATTTCTTTTACACAGTATATAAATAACTCCCAAAAAAATTAAAATCAACAAATTAAAGAACAGCTGATTCTAAATGTAAGTCAGACAAAAATACAAACATTTCTATTCCGTATGTGATTTTTTCTGACTTGTACAAAAGGAAAATTTAATTTGCCTGTACACGTTATGTCGGTTTTCATACGTAGAATGTGACATATGCATATGACAAAACCATATCGTGTAAAAGCTTTTATGATTTTCGAAAGAATAACCAAATTTTTAAAAAAATTTCATTTCGTTATTTTATTCCTAAGTCATTAAGTGCTTTCAAAAAAAATTCAGTTATTGTTATCAGTTACTTCAATTTAAATTATTACAATATGAGCGTCAAGAACTTCCGTCGGCAGTTATTATGTACGAACACGAGCGGTGCTGACAATTTTTGTTTGTTGGTTTAGCTTTCTGTTTGCTTTTCATGCTTAAAAAATAATAACCAATAAATTAAAAATCCCGCACACGAATTACGAATATTTTGAGTAAAATGTAACTTTTTCACACACATGACCTGTGGTTTAAAATCGAAAGTCAACTCATCTCACTCACTCTCGCTAAAATCAGAGTATTTTTAATTTAGCCCAAACTATGTTATCATAGAAGTGTACAAAAAAGTTTCGATTGTAGTCAAAATTTCTCATCGTCTAGCACTACATTCCCATAGAATGGTTGAAAAAATAAGTGTGTACACGAAAGCGTTTCTAAACTTTCCTACCTACAGTTGTGTTAAATATAATAGTAGTGAAATGAAATTAGATATCGTCCGACGAAATAAGAAAGACAATCTCCAGCTAACATATAGCGAATTCTGTAACAGAATACACTTAAAAAGAAATTGCAAAGTTCACACAAAGTTCAGGAAAGTTAATTAAACTTTAAAAAATAGCCATCAAAATCCGGAAATTTTTTAACCGAATATTTGGACAATTTTTGAGTACGCAGTTTTGTAGACCAATCAATTTTAGTATAATAATGTCAGAATTTGCTCAAAAAATTTTTCCTGAATTTCTAAAATTTTTCTTATCAAGGTTGTTAAGTATTTTCTTTCAATTAAAACTTCATGCGTTGTATGGAAGAAATTACTCAACATCCCCGACACACAAAAATTCTAAAAACTCAAGCAAATTTTTTAACAATTTCTAACATGCACATTATGACACTGAAATTGATTGGGCCACAAAACTGCATACTCAAAAATTTTCTAGAAATTCTGCCAAACAATTTGCAGATTTTGATGGTCTTTTTTTTAAATTTATTTAACTTTCCTGAACTTTGTAAACTTTGACATATCTTTTTATGTGGTCTCTGTTATGGAATTCGATGTATTTTAAATAAAAATTATTAAAAACACAGCTTTTTATTTCGTCAAACGATATCCAATTTAATTACGCTACTATTATATTGAACACAGCTGTGCATGATAGACATGAAATAATTTCTGTTAGCTGATACGGTATGTAAGGTAGTCAGTACTTGAGCAATATATCGAGTATTTACTACAGATACCATCTTACCTTACATCTTAGGTTAACTAAAATCTAGTTTGATTATTTCTAAGTGCTTTGTACTAATAATTTTGAATTATGGAGCGGGAGAGAATTATAAACAAAAACAGAAAAGTTGGAAAATCTAATCTAGACAGGGTATACACACGGGTTTAAAAAGGTTTATACCAAGACGATATATCTTTGGTGACACTGCAAAACCGCGTAAGAGACATTTGTGTCAAAAACTTTCATGATCATTTATTTAAAAAAAAAAAAGACATGTTGGTTTGGAAAGTAATTAAAAGAAACGAACTTGATGTGAACTTTTTCCATAAACTCGTTATTCGTCTTCAAATTAAGAAATGTCTAGTTGAAAAACGGCCAAACTGAGATATCACTTATGTGGTTTGGCATTTGTGAGTTACGCGGTTTTGCAGTGTCACCGACGTTACGTAGATATAAAGTACCATACATCACAGCTCTGAAGAAGTTAGGATAGCCTGAAGAAATATTAGAATATTTAAATTGCAATATATCTATCGCGATAACAAGTTGTTACAAAGTAAGCTACTATTGGCCGTTTTCTATTCGTCATTTCGATTGTAGATAAAATTTTTTCTGCTTGCATAAAAAAAAATTTTCTATTAAAAACAAACAAAATTTTTCTGGTAAGAATAAAAAATCCGCTAGTAACTAAACCAGCTTTGATAAGAGTATTAATAAAATGAGTTAAAGCTATAAATTGTACTGGCGCAGTGCAATAAGGCAAATTGCTTTGTTTCCTAAAAAAATTTATAAACGCGCATGGGTGTTATTTCCTTTATAAGAAATTATAAAGAACAAACTTTGCGATTTATGTGCACCCTCGCTTTTGAAAATGAGCAAAATTGGATAAGAGACACGCCCACTTTTTATCTATTGCATATACAGTTGTGTTCAGTATAATAGTAGTGAAAAAAAAATTGGATATCGTTCGACGAAATAAAAAAACATGTGTTTTTAATAATTTTCATTTAAAATATAGCAAGTTCCATAACAGAACCCACATAATACGAAATTTCAAAGTTTGCACAAATTTCATGAAACTTAATTGAATTTTAAATATTACATCAAAATTTCAATATTTTTGAGCAGAATTTGTAGAAAATTTTTGAGTACGCAGTTTTATGGGTCACTCAATTTTAGCATCATAATGTCCTAGCTAGAAGTAACTCAGAATGTCCCCTGAATTTTTAGAATTTTTTTGTCAATTATGTTGGGTGATTTTTTCCATACAAAATTAATATTTCTTCATGGGTTTTATGGGAGAAATCACTCAACATCCTTGACGAAAAAATTATGGAAATTCAGAAAAATTTTTCAGCGAGGTCTTACTTTCACAATGTTATGCGAAAACTTATTGGTCTGCAAAACTGCCTATTCAAAAGTTTTCTAGAAGCTCTAACAAAAAATTTAAAGATTTTTATGGTAATTTTTTAAAGTTTAATTAACTTTCCTGAACTATGTGTAAACTTTAAAATTTTTTTTATATGGCTATATTTTAAATTAAAACTATTAAATTCATAGCTTCTTCCATTTTAATTTCACTACTATTTTATTGAACACAGCTATTTTAAAAAATCTAAAAAAGGTGATTATTCAATACATAATACACCTAAAAGAACTAACTTTGGTGTATATATTAAAAGTAAGGTAGCGCATTTATTTTTAGCAATGTTTATAAATAGGCGTGACACCGCCCACATTTGATTAAGTTCATTTTACAAATATAATTCATTATAAATTAAGAACGGTTGAAGGTATCAGACCAAAATTCGGCACACGTACTAACCTTTTTACAGGAAATTCTCCGGATAAAAATTCAGTGATAAGTACTTCTAAGTACTTCCACTTTTATATAAAAGATTTCTAAAATGATCATAGACGAACATAATTGGCAATACCTCTGCTTAGTCACTTTATATTAATTATATTTCACTTTCGAACTATCCGTGTACGAAGAAATTCGAAAAATATAAATTTTTGAGAATAGGTGTTGCCCCGCCTCAAAACTTTTAATGCCGTAACTCCAACAAAAAGTTATTTGTAGTAACTAAATTTAGCGAAAATATTGATATAGTACCGGTAACTGCTTATTGTAAAAATTGCCAAAATTGCTGCACAGCCACCACCACTTTTGAAACAAAATATCCGGTCAAGATATTAGCGCCCCATAGAAAATTTAGCTTATTTAACTTTTCTGCCATTTCTTTTTTTTAAAGCAACGATGAACCTGCGTAGAATATTATAATAAGAGATTAGCACCTACTAAATATAGATTTCTCGGTTTCACATAAACTTGTGCTTCCTTGCTTCTTTTTTTTTTTTTTGTTTTAAACTTGACTTTATAGATCTCCTAGAATAAATAATTATAGGCTTTTGCGAAAGAACATTTTCATAACTAAGCAATATATCTCAGCGAACATATTTTTATATTTATAGCGCTATTCCTTAAATCTTTCCGTAATACTCCTTTATTTGATTTGTTTCCTTATAATGGCATATGTCATATTTTATAAATTTTTTTAAATATTAATGAAAAATTTGAACCTACCTGCGGTCCAGCATTAGCTGCCACCCAGGCCTCTGCAAACGTTTCCATTGCGCTCTGAAAGTCCATATTGAAATACTGGTCTCGAAGCCGTGCGCCGGCTTTCAAAAACTTTTAATACTCAGTTTATTTCAATATAATTAAACTATAATAACATGTGTTTACCGCTAAATAATTGTTGATCCAGTCAAAGGCTTTGCAAGAACTAACAAAGTTTTAAACAAAACGAAGCTTTTATGAAATTTTATAGTTTTCTTATTTTATGACACTTCGCGATGTTACTATTGCACTGCAAAAATATTTTGCTTAGTTTTTCCAATTCGACACACACATACTAACAAGAAACTCACAGATATTGCAAGGTAGGCATGGCTTTTAATCACAAATAAGTGCAATGGCGCTTGACCACTTGCAATCTCATATGCGTGTTAGATCGTCGATCGATTGTTTGAAAATTCCGCTGGCTTTGGCGCGGTAATTATGATGCTTGCCAGCGTTGTGTAGTTGTTGTAAATGTAATGCGCTTGATTGATTATTGTTAACGGTGTTGACGCGCCGTCATTAGCACTTCACAGCGAACGATTGTAAGCCAGTTGCGCAGGATAACATGTGTGTGAGGTTTAGAAAAGTGTATGCGTATGTTGTGCGCGGGCAAGTCTAAGGAGCGCACACTGTTAGTAGTTGCTTAGATTTGTTTATGAGCGCAGCAAAAGTGTACAATTCGAAGCTTGAATGCTCAAAATGCGACAGCAAAGCCCGTAACAGAAGCGTAACTAATGCGCCTAACGAGTTAAAATCGTTGAAGCATTGAAAACAACGGTCACTGATAAAGTTAGCGCGGGTTTCGTAAAGACTTTACTGAAGCTATAATTTTCTGTTTTTGTATTTCTTTTGTAAGTGCTTATATGTAGGGATTCGGTAGCGAACGTATTCAGCTGAGTTTTAGAAACCAATAAAAATAAAATAAATTATTTTTTTTATATACATATGTTTATTTGATTATTGATTTTATTTCATTTGCTTTTCTTTTTTTCAATATATTACATTTTTGCTCAATTTCAGCTTCTTTCTTGTTTGTAGCGCACTTTAGCTTATTTTCGTTACATCGCTATTTGTTTTATATATCACTTTACTGTCCGTCCGTTTATCGGCACGCACACTTCACACTTGATCGGCCGTCATTCGTTGACTGATTGTCAACATGCAATGTCAATTGCTTCAATGATAAGCTCAGCTGCGCCACTTGAGCGTCCACACACAGCTACCGGACCCATAATCAAGCACTTGACCGCCTGGGCCCCTTATTTATTTATATAAGCCGTCGCCTAATTCTCGTTGTCGTCTTTTAAAATGTTTTTTTTTTTTTTGTGTTCAATATTAGTTTCTATTAGTGTATCTGTGATTGTTGTTAATAGTCTTTGATTTCTAATGCCATCCATCCATCAGCACTTCGGTCTCCTTGCCGCTGAGATTGACGCTTCTTTTACTGTTCAACCCTTTAGTGTAGTTTATTAATAACATTTAATTGTATACAATGACAATTCGTCCAATTTATTTAATTTATCTATTTCAAATTTATTGTAACTACGAACGCATACAGACAATGTATATATCTCAATTTATATACATGAAAGCGCATTTTACGTATTTTGTTGTTCGTTCTTTCTATTGTTTTGTTTATCAAATTTATCAGTAGTTATTTACATACAAAATTTGTATGAAAATCGAGCAACATTACATCCTTCTACACTGTAAGTTGCCACACAACTGATTCTGCTTCGCGCTCTCAATAATTCACCTCAAATAAACTTCGCTTATGTATTGTGTTTCGATTACGTTTATGTGTATATGTGTGAGCCACAATTGCTCTCTTACCTTTTTCTCTCTCTCACAAATTTTTTGTTGTGTATGTAGTGGTGTAAACATTGCACAAATACCTATGCACTTGGTGCAAAAAAATTCTCCCGTTAACTCTCCATTTGTTTACGGCTTCACATATTTATTGGAATTTTTATTGTGTGATCGAGTTTGCAATACAACTTAGTAGTCTTTAAGATTCTGGTTAAGAGTATCCTACATAATTGATAATGCGGAGTGCTTCAGTTTGTGCGTTGCTCCTTGACTACACTTTCCATAAATCCGCATGAAACAATTCTCATCCTTTCCGAGACAAAGGATTCTACATAAGTATATACTATCCGGGATGACACATGCCCTACCTGGCCTGTTGGAGTAATTTAAGAACTACCCCCCTCAGTATACTACGTGCCACTCCATTGCCATATCAACAACAAGTCCTTGCAGCGTGTTTGCATGAGCTTTGTGCCTGGGAACGTAAATTTGTGTCCTAATTCAAAGCAGTGACTTGGAAAATATTGTTATGACAAGCCTTTTATTTAAAAAATATGAAGGTAACGTTATTTCTATAGTAGTTTTATTGAAAAGGCAACATATTTCGTCGGATTCTAAAGTGGTCAGTAGCCGACTCGTGCTTAAGCCTTACTTACACGAAAAGAAAACTCTTCCGAGCTATACATCCGTTGCTCAAACACTATCTAATCTACGTAGCTTTTCACCATGACCAGGATCAATCCAAGCACAGTCGCCGTTCGCCCGACCTGTGTTCCTTAAACATACATGTTTCGTAAGACAAACGTTATCCAACCTACATCGCGGTAGTGAAACTCTTGACTTCGTGGACTTCACAAAGCAAACAACGATGTTAGTGCTGGTTTTTTGGATTTTCGTCCCAACTTGATTGATAGTTACTTTCACCATTGCATTTTTTGTAGTTCGTGTGGCGGGGAAATGCTTTTTGAACTGATCGGAATTAGGCCCTCTTTACTAGATGAGTCAGACTCCCTTCATCTTTTGAAGAACTACCCACTAAAACATAATCTCTCACGGCCCGCGCATTGTTCAAAACCTGGGACCGCATTTAGCATTACTTCAAGCACGGACACGCGCTACGTGATCTCTGTGGCTAATCTCATGCTGATGTGCTAGACAACCGTCTTCTGTTGACCATATCAAATCTATCCTTTTCGCAGATCATCTTCTTCGTTGTTTAACGAATTCTTCGCATTCGAAGAAGAAGTGGTTTCAACCGTACCCATTCTTTGGAGGTATTAGTTCAGGTTAATAATTGGGTCAGGTAGAAATCGATTATTTTTATGAGAAATATTATTCTTTCAATTTTTTGATAAGGTAATAAATTAATAAACGTTTGTAGTTTAATCGTCAAATGCTATAGCTTTTCTTACAGATCCATTTCGAAAGCTACGAGACTGCTTTATCAGACAAATTTTGTCACGCTCTGTCAAACTCCTATTTGTTATAATTTTACCATAACTATGTGCAAGCACTGTCTAAGGAAGAAGTGGACAGAGTGTTTAGTTTTAAGGGCCCGTGCGTAGAGCCGACTGTCGTTGGAAGGAAATCGAGTCTTAAAACATACTTTTCACCCGATATAGCTCAAACGTTATACCCAATAAAGTTTTTAAATTTTGAAAACCAAGCAAATGTTTTTGCTTAATGTTTGGTTGGGCCGGTAATTCTGTAGAAAATATAGTTGCTTTTTTTTTAACTTTTTAACACTTTTATATTTTTATTGCAAGTGCAAGCTGTTCCTATAAATAAAGTACCTTTAAAAAGTGAAAGTAGCATTTAGTAACTTTTTAAGAGTTAGCTTTTCGTCTCTGGCCTTTAAGTAATATATAAAATAAAATATAATTTTGAAGTTTTGAACCTAAATAAAACATGTGAATTTAGAACAGGTTTTTTGAGCTTGTTCTTTAAAAAGAATAAAACTTTAAGGCTACCCCAGAAGGTTGAGCAAAACATTTTTAAAATGTTGTAAAAATTTTTTTGACGGAGCGAGTCAAATAAAAAAATGCACCCACTCTAGTGTGAATTTAACTAAAAGATTTCAGTTAGCTGTTTTTATACACTGAATACACTGAAGACTTTCACCTGCTACAAAAAGCCTATAAAACTGCAGATACTTGAAATTTTTAGAAAATTAAAACAAAGAAATTTTTTTAAAGTTTTTTTTTTAATTTCAATAAATTTTTTTTGTGAAATATTTCGTAGTTTTAGCATTCACAACATCTTTCAATACCAAAATTTTTTTTTTTCCGTTGAAAATACTACTTGCAGTGTATATCTTAAAATATTTCCAAAATTTGCCCTCGGTAAGGTGGCCGCCCTTGGTCTTTGTTTTATAGAATTTTTAACTTTTTTTATAATTTTGGGTTTAAAAAATTAATATAATTAATTTGTGTGCAAGTCTAGCAAAATTTTGATATTTATTAAAAATTCTAAATAAACTGCACTAACTATATTTTGTAAAAGACTTAAACCAAAGCTACAATTTTAATCCGCTCTTGTAGAGAGCAAAATAAAATTATTTTATATAAATTTCAGAGACCGGCTTTTTACGCTACTCTCCACTTTGCTTATGTATGAGTGAGAGAAATTAAAAATCAAAAATGTATACACACCAGAGAGCGCTGAATTTCTTAGCAAATTGATAAGGGAATACAGAGCGTATTAGTAACAAAACGTTGATATAATTGTTAGTTTATAATGAAATATTATTATACTTGAACAATTAAGTCTCAATAAATTTTTTCTTATTTTTGCGAGTAGTATGTATCTATAATTAATTTAATTTCAAATTGTTGCTAGAACAAATATGATAATAAAAACATTTCTATGCATGTAGTTGTGTACACATGATTGTATGCATGTTTTTCCTGCTCTCATAACGGTGCTCTCAATTTCGTACAAAATTGCACCTGTTCGGCTATTTTGCATACATATACATTTGTATGTTTGGCTTTACATACTTTACTCTCATAGCAGCTGCTTATTCGTTTGGATTTGCGCGCCGTTGATGAAAGAGTCCGCTATTGCGCTACTATACGACTGGATGAAGATGGATGGGTGGATTGTCGGATTCCGGTTTCAACCACCCTAACCCAACTAAATAACGGATATGATTATGCGAGTGCGAAAGAGTCAATGGATATAGTACGTTATTTGTCACTTTGTGCAAGTGTTTGTGCTACAGGCATTGGCAATGGTGGCGGTGGAGGTGGCTTTGACAATTGCGAAATTTCTTGATGCCGCGTTAGCTGCACGTGTAGCTCCGAAGTGTGAAAACGAATACAAGTTAAAGCTAAAGCAACACCCACTCCCTTATACAAATTTCTTTGTCTCACTTTTTCTTAGCACTGTAGGTATACATACTTATGTTTGTAGATGTATGCATGTTCGTTCGTGTTGTTTTTATATGCATTTTTATAAAGAGGCTATGTACGTATATGATTTCAGGTTTAAAAGCAGCAGCACGCGTTCTATTTATTTGCTTATTTTACCAATTTTTATTGCGCAGGATATATGTATGCATGTGTGTTGTTGCCGAATAATTTTGACTTCGTTTTTTTGTGGTAAAGAGAGCAGATAATGCGCGCGCATTACATGCGATTAGGCGCCACACGAAGGATTTAGCCAACCAATACAACGTCCGTATATTATGTAAGACATGTTAATTTGTAGGATGTGGTATGTTCTTTGGTGAGTGAATATCCAAGTTTATTGGTTGGTATATATGCGTTATGGTGTATATTTGCTACATAAGTGTGTTCAATACCTTCGGATTAGTCGCAGGGATCGTGCTACTAATAGCACATTTCTTTATACAAAACGTACCTTTTCAATTTTGTTCGAGCATGTCCTTTAAAAAGACAAGGTCATCAGAAAGACGACTACACAGCTAACCAAACGGAGGGAAATGTACTGCATTTTCTCAGATTATTTCCCTCAGAAATGAGCTTTTCACGGAGCCCAAAATGAGCACAAAATCGTATTCATAAAAACTAATCTAAAATTACTCCGATTTCGATGCATTTGAAGTGTTTTATAATTCTTTTTGAATGAAATTCGAAGTTTTATTTCTCACATTGAACCGTTTTATTCATGCTTTTCTGAAGCTTTTATGTAGTCTTCTTCACTCTGCTTAGGCACATTCTTCCTCCATTTTGTTCGGTTTTGGATCTTTTTTTTTATTTATTTATTATTTTTGATTATTTTATGTAGTTTTTAATCAAGTTTTTAAGATTCATTTCTTAGTGCTAGTAATCAGAATAAACTACTATTTTTAATGCTTTATACAATTTTTTAAAAATTATTCTGAAAATAAAATGCTATAAGTTGTTTATTGTAAACAAATTTTATATAAAAATATTTGCAAAAGCAAATACAATTAAAAGTATACATTTTTCATATGAAACTTATAAAAACACTCAAAAAATCTATTATTTTGTTTAATTCTAAATGCACTTCCCTTGTCTTCCAAATTTCTACTATTGATAAAAATTCAGAAAAAAAGATTTTTTACGTTCTGTTAGTACAATAATTTTTCTCATAATTATACAATTATAAAATGCCCTCAATCATTCATATATGTAAGTAAGTTTTGCACTTATCTCCTCCACAATATTTATTCCTTCTTCTCGGTTTTAAATAACTTGCTGATGTCTTATGGAAATGTTTTACGCCTCCATAAAGTCAGAACCCTATGACTAGCGTATTAAGAGCTTCAGTCGTTGTAGAACTTTAACTAGATATTTTTAAGCTTTTTAATTTACACAGCTAAAGAACGAGGTGAAATTCTACAACGCCTTGTCTGAAGTGGTTTAGCTTCTGAGGCGGTGGTTGTGAGTCTAAATAATTCTTGACCTCCCTTCTTGCTACAGTTGTAAGAACGTGTGTGTTAGTTTTCATATATAACTATGTAGTTTGTAGTTTGTTGATCACCGTAGCGAAGATCACTTGACTTATTTGAGATGGGAACCGATTTTATATTAAAGGTTTGTAACATGTTATTTGAAAAGTATTAGTAAGTTTCTTTGTAACCTCTCGTACAAAAAGGAACAGTACTTGTGAGCACACAGAAGTTGTAAAGCTAAAATGAGGGTGCTTATGCACATTTGAATGTACATATTTATATCCAACACTAACTCTTCCACTCTACTAAAGTAGAGCTTTCAACCCTTCCTTCCTACCTTCACACATCGATTACATACGCAAGCACATACTATTTACATAATATACTATTAGTTCCATTTGTGTACATAGCATGCAGTTCACTCATTCGTTCAATTTATCCCTCACTATGTGCCTGTTCACCAACGTATGTGTTTGTTGTTATTGCTATGTATGGTGCTGCATTGGCGCAGATTAACGCGCGCATCGTCGGTTTACTTCATTCTTATTCACATGGCTTTGACGTGTTTTATCCCCCTCCCTCTACTGAACAATTATTTATTCCCACACACAGCCACACAAGCCATCACACATACAGCAAACGTTAAGCACGTTGACCATGTGTGTGTTTGTATTACAGCCGCACACTGTCCCGCTAAACCAAGAGTGTGCTCAACAGCTACGAGAGAGCGCCTATTTTACACATCGGCTACTACAACTAGCATTGAAACCAGCAGTGGAGCTAAAACCAGAATCGCTGCTGGAGCCGATTTCCTCTAGGCGTGACAGAGTGAGAGCTAAATACGATAAACCACCCTGCCTCCAAAAAACCTAAAACGAAATACCTACAACAAAAATAGCAACACTTATAGAAAAAGCATGCTGAGTCGTTGAGCTCAAAAAAGAAATGATTAAAAAAAACAACAACAACACTCTACTGCTGGTGTGTTAATATGTATATGTACAAGAACAACAATAACAACAGTGGTGGGAAAAAATCAAGAAAAACCTGTTTGCCATGATGACTCCGCCCTCGCTGCTAGCTGATTGGCTTAGCTTATGTCTATCTCATCGTTTATTTTGTTATTGCTTTTGTTGGCCATCGTTTATATTTATTGCACTCTTTGTGTTTGTTGCTATTTTATATATGTAGTTGTTATCTCATTGCTGTTTTTGTTATTTGTATTTATATCAGCGTGTATGTGGGAGGGGTGAGGAGTTTATCTCAGTCGCCTGGCTCACTAACACTGCAGAATTTTTCATAAAATTTTGGTGCCAAATATTTGACGCCCCACATCTTCATACATACACGTATATATGTGTCCAGGTTCATGCGAATGAGGGGCTCAGCTTTAGGGTTGGTAGCCCCTCTATTGTTCTAGACAGTTAACAACATTGGGGAACATGTTATTGCAAAGGTTGATTTTATGTTTGCTGCCTTTTAAAAATAAATTTTGCAAAAAATTTTCTTATTTGAAATTTACCACTTCGAAAAACATAATAATTTATTTATATAAACATTTTTTTTAAATTCCTTTTTTCGAAAACCAAGGTAAAATGTTTTTTGTTATTGTTTTTCGCAAAATGTTTTTTGCACATTCAATTTTCTATAAAAAAAAATTATTTAGGCTCATTTATACTATATACTACTATACTGTTATTACTATATATTAAACAATATGGAAAGTAGTATTGTAGAAAGACTATACTGAATTTCTGGTAGCGCTGTCTTATGCTCCGTCAATAACGGTTAATTTTTTAACAACTCTAATGTTACTGATCCGGTCCTCGAAACTGGGACCTTGTAGATATGAAAGTTTAATAGGTTGATTTTATTTCAAAGAGAAATATGGTTGTTTTCTAGATTATGTTAGAATTACTCAGTACAACAATTTTAAGAATGAACTGGATGCCGATGAACAGGCAGAGATGCAATGTATGGCTTCTTTGACTTTTGTTCTTCGTATAAGTAAGTCCGCTGGCATTTTTAGGTAATATCTATTATGGAAAGTTATCACCCAGTTCGAGTATCAGTATACAGCTGTGTTCAATATAATAGTAGTGAAATTAAAATTAATATGTTTTGACGAAATAAGAAGAAGCTTTGATTTTAATAATTTTCTTTTAAAATAGAGCGAATTCCATAACAAAAACTACATAAAATAAAATAGGACCACATAAAAAAATAAATATATTTCGAAGTTTGCACAAAGTTCAGTAAAGTTAATTGAACTTTAAAAAATAACCATCACAATGTTCAAATTTTTTGGCAGTTTCTAAAAATTTTTGAGTCAAGGGTTTAACGAGTGTTTTCTTCCATAAAAATTAATTTTGTATGGAAAAAAACACAATATCCTTGACAAAAAAAAATCAAAAGTTCAGGAGAAATTTTGTGTTACTTCTAACTTGCAAATTATCTTGTTAAAGCTTAAGCCATAAAACTGCGAACTCAAAAATTTTCTAAAAATATATTCTAATTTTTATAAAAAATTTTCAAAATTCAATAAACTTTCCTGAACTTTGAAATTTATTTTTTTGTGGTTTAAATGAAAATTATTTAAAATACAGCTACTTTTTATTTCGTCGAACGATATCCAATTCAATTTCACTACCATTATATTGAACACAATTTTATTAATTGTTCATGAATCGATCTGCTACAATTTAATTTTTTGTAAATATAAGCCTATCTGGAACAGTAATAGTTAAATAAAAAAGCTATCCGTCCGAAGAAATGTTTGCTTACCCCCCTGTATTCATGCACAAACGCACACAGACACATTCTCGATTTTCCTATGGTTCATACAATTCTGCAATGCAGTTCTCTTATTGCGGTTATCTACTGTTTTAATTTTATTTGAGTTTATGTAAATACATATAAAGTTTTGTTCATTACACCAGCGCACTGCTTTCACACCACCATTATTTCTTTAATTCCCCACTTTTAAAGGATCCGCCCTCAGCTCTCCAGAGTTTGCTTGCTTTCCATTTATTTTGCAATTTATTTCGTTTATCTTAAGTGGTTTTTGTGATCATTTTACATGTTGTTGGTGGTTTTTGTTTTTTTTAATTTTCTTGTTCTTTATTTATTCAGCTCTCCCGCTGTACTCCCTACCACCCACTCTTTTGTTTACCACACCCGCCATTCGTCGCGTTTCATAGCATCATCACAGTTTTATATTTTTAAGTATCGTTGTTAAGCTGTGCTTTTACTTGGTTTCTTCATTACCAGTTTTTATCTATTTTCTCATTTTATTTGTGACATTCTTGAAACCCCAGCGATTCATTATCGTGGAAAGGCTTTTGGTATTGCATTTTCCATTTGTTGCTTAACCAGCGGAAAATACTCGGAAACGTTAGCGTTTTCGATGAATAAAATGTTGAATAGAGTAATGGTGATGTGGTAAATGTTAAGTACCAGCATTAAGTGGCATATTAAATTTAGATATTCCATTTTAGCGTGGTAAAAGTTTTAATCGTAGTTTCCGCCATCTTTGAAATAAAAAATGCAAGCTTAGAGAACTGTTGGTATTGTGGTATAGGATATTATTGTTTGACATTTTTAGCAAAATTTACGAGCCACATTTTAATCTTTTTTCATTATTCAAGCAAACTGAAAATATTTCTGAGTGAGGTATTTACTCACATTCAAAAGAGGTGATGGGAAAAATTTTAAAAAGTCAGAAAATGTTTTCTCAAAACGGGGGTAGGTTAGGTAAGGTACGGTGGCAGCTACCTCAGTAGAAAGATACATCATTATAAATGAATCCCACGCCGAGGTATCCTGATTGTGTCTGGATTTTCATTCCTGGAAGAAGATTAGATCATTAGATCAGAGAAGACTGTTAAAATAATATCAACATGCCCGAAGAACCTCCAGCATTTACCACAGCAGAATTATGGAAGCAAGGCCGGACGACATTCAGGAGAACCCATCAAAGAAATAGCAAAAATTATATTTGCAGCCTTCCTAGTTATATGTATATAATAAATTCCTCAGGAACATATTAGGCAAGGGGAAGAAGCCCCAAAACTTTGCCATCTGCACTATCAATGAGAGGCTACTAAAGCCACATATTGCAGCCACCATAGAATAAGCAGCGGACTATCGCCTAAGCAACACGGTTCTAGGCTTGGAAAAAGAACATAAGGCCCAATTGAAGACGTGCTTACTGGTATGGGGGCGAAGCAGCAAGGTAATAACAAATCTAGGCGAGCTGTGATCTTCTAAACCTTAGACGTAAAAACGCTTTCAACAGCCTAAGATTGGCAGACATGCTGACTTCCTTAGAGCAACAGTTTCAAGTAACTCAGGAAAGTCAATCAGATTAATATACACACAAAATAGTGGTTCGACTTTGGTGGCCCCCAACTTGTGGCAGAAAAAACTGAGCCGATACTCCTAACAAAAAAAAACGTATTAGAAGTTGGTTTCGAAACACTTTTCAGAACTTTAACATCAACGAAAGTTGTTAACTATTTGGGCGTAAGATTATACTCCCGACTAACAGACTGCCCACAAATTCATCGTTAGACAGAGAAGGCATGTAAACAGATATCGATACCAAGTAGGCTGTTAGCAAAACACCTGAGGACGTACAGGAAGCAAAAGAAGATATAGCAATCGTTTTTCAATTATTGGAAAGCCATTTTTCAATTGTGAGACGAGATTTCGCGAATCGCTTCGAAATATCGGTTAAAAGTAATAATAAATTGAACGAAAATCTTTTGTGCAGTAAAATGCCCATAGGCCGTAACAGGTTCTTCTGGTCTGTGAAGTTCAAGAGTCTTCGGCATGGGTTTCATAGTATCCTTCTAATTACGATAAAAGCGACACGAAATGATCAATTTGTTAATATGAGCCTTAAGCGTATAAGGGCTTGTAACTTTACTTATAGGATCCTAATATTATTCTTGGATATACTGATTATTGCATATACCATACTAATACTCTATTCTTGGAATCACTCAACTTTGGATGCATCCAAAGTAGTTGGCAGATTGTGATCTAATTTTTGAGTTTTTCTGCGCCGAGGAATGATATGACCTTTCCTCTAACGAAGTAAGAAATTAAGTCACAAAGTGAAGTGAATAACAAGATGTCCTAGAGAAATTTAAAATGTTGTGGACAAATACTTATTACATAAGGTTTATTTTGTTGACAGTTTTTAAGACCCTAAACAACATAATTATACAATACTAGCAGACCCGGCAGACGTTGTTCTGCCAAAATTTTAGTTTCATTTAGCAAATTGTACTCTCTTCCCTCCCCACCTGGCGCTTCCCGTTAGTTTATTTTACCCTCTTCGTTTTCCCATATTTGATAAATTTTAATAACCTGTTCAGTTTATGTTGAGCTTTAGACCAATAATTTGATAATAATTTTCCTATAACACCTCCTCTATAGGGTGGCTGATGAAAGCCGCTACCAAAAAAAATTAAATAACTTTTTTTCTATTTAATGAATCTGGTTAATTTTTTTTTTATTTTGCAGATTGACTTTTACATTTAACAAAAATGGATAACTGGGACACTGAAACAAGAATTTGGATTGTCCGCCGCTATCACGCACTGGAGTCCGTAGTTTCGGTTCAAGGAGAGTATAGGCGCACGTTTGGCGGCAATCCTCCGAGCAGATGGACCATAATAAGACTTGTAAACAATTTTGCCGAGCATGGGACAGTCAACAGAAGACCTTACCATCGAAACCCTTCAGTTCGAACGGAGGAAAAAATCGCTGCTGTAGCTGCTGCCATACAAAACAATCCACGTGTTTCGACAAGAAGCTTATCTGCTCAAATGGGTGTAAGCAGACAGTCATTACAGTCAATTATGCACAAAGATTTGGGCTTATTCCCATATAAAATTCAAACGGCCAACAAACTGAACGCTGCAGACTTGCCGATTCGCTTGGAATTTTGCCAGAAGATGCTTCAAATGGTGGAAGAGGATGGAAACATGTTGAACTGTCTTTTCATGTCTGACGAGGCCCATTTCGATTTAAACGGCAACATAAACAAACAAAATTGTCGAATATGGAGTGCTTCCAACCCACAGATACTCCATGAGACGGAATTGCATCCACTTCGTGTCACAGTGTGGTGTGCAGTTTCATCACGCTGCATTGTCGGGCCCTACTTCTTCGAAGAAAACGGTCACACCGTTACGGTTACTGGAGACCGTTACTTGAGCATGTTGAGAGAGTTTTTCTATCCAGAATTACGCCGAATGAGAATTTCTTTCAACTCTGTGTGGTTTCAGCAAGATGGTGCAGCTCCTCATATAGCTCAACCTGTTATGACAGAATTGCGACGAAAATTTCCCAATAAGCTGATATCCAGAAACTCCACATTCCGTTGGCCACCCAGGTCGCCTGACCTTACTGCACCTGACTTTTTCTTGTGGGGTTATTGCAAACAGGAAGTCTTCAAAGCAAAACCAACAAATTTGAATGAACTAAGGCAATCCATTCGAGAAACAATTGCGGCTATTCCTGTCTCAACTCTCCAAGCAGTAATGAACAACTTTTTGGTAAGATGCCGCACATGCATCGACGAGCATAAAACTAATTAAACTATATTTAATAAAATTTAATGAGCTTTAACATGAATAAAAGAAAAATGAATTCCATGTACTGAAAAAAAAATTATTTGAGTTTCTTAATGTAGCAAAATTCATCAGCCACCCTGTAGTTCTCAAATTTTCTATTCCTACTCCTCTTCTTCAACCTTTTCCTCTGCGGGTACTGATATGTACTGTATCTATATATCGTCGGTGACACCTCAAAACCGCGTAAGTGACATTTGTGTCAAAAACTTTTATAGGCCCCTGACGTCAAGATCTATTCATTTATTATCAAGAAAACTACATGTTGGTTTGGAAAATAATTAAAAGAATCGATCTTGATAGGAGCTTTTTGCATACAGTCAACATTCGTCTAAAAAATAAGGAATTTGTAGTGGAAAAACTGCCACACTGAGATATCACTTACGCGGTTTTGCATTTATGCGTTACGCGGTTTTGCAGAGTCACCGACGATATAAAATATCATTAACTTGAACCAAATAAATTTCTAGCTATACCAAATTGCAGCTTTATATAACCTGGGGGCTTTTCCAAAAACTATATACAGCCTGTGTCGTGCCCAACGAACTTCTGTACCAACCGTGAGAGTTTAAGAGACATCGACAATATACTGTGGACATTAATGAAGCACAAGGAAAATACAAAATATGTGGCCGTGGCAACGCCCACTTTTCAAAAATTATGTAAATCTTGACTAAAGGATACATACATCCAAATATCATTAATTAAGATCAAATACATTTAGAGTTATGACCAATTGAAATTTTATATGTACTGGGAGCGTGGCGCCGCCCAATTTTTCAAAATTATATATAGCCTATGCTGTAACCAGTGAACCAAGAATATATATATATATCTTCAGGAGAAAAATTAATACTACACTCGAGATTTTAGAATACTGTCATTAACTAGAATCGCAAAAGTTGCTAAAATGCATTTAGAGATTTTAGGCGATCGAAGTTAAGGTTTAGTGACTACCAGAGTTCAGCTACAGGTTAGAATGAAGCATTTGCTCTTATTAGCGCAATATGTTAAGTGCTAGTCCAAATTGAAGGTTAAAAGCAGAAAAGTTGAAAAAGTTTTAAAGCAAAAATCAGCATTCGCCAACAAAAAAATTTTCATATTCACACAGCGACACACATCTACATGCACCCGTTTCCAACTATAGTTGTATTGAATACCGACACACAAAAACTGCTTCATTTCAGTTGAAATTTTCCCTGCACCCACCCAACAGGGGAGTTGTGTTTTTTGTTCACCAATATGAAGCGACATCAACGTCAGCTCAATGTCACCCCCCAACTCTTCTCTAACAAATAAGCCACGCAACGTAGCTCAGCGGTCGTCAGACTATCAACAGTGCAAGTGAAAAAGGATAAATTCAATAAATTTATTAAAGTTCAAAACAAATTTCAATTTTTCCGTATTTAGTAAAAGTATTAAAACAATTTATTTTCTTTCACGTTTAAACTAAAATGTTTCAGCACAGGATGTGCAAAGTGTCAGCAATGGATATTCACCTTAATATGCTGAACCATTTTTTGTCTGCCCTCATTATGATTTCTGTCATTTAATATTATCAAACTCAATGATGCCTTTAGCACCCATGATAACGGTTACCAAGTGATCCGACCTCCAGCGTCGTCATAACATAAAGTGCATACATCCTTACACATACACATATACATAAATTCGAGTGCAAGAATATACTTCAAAAATACAAAAGAACATTCATCAAGTTTTTGATTTCTGATCTTCGTTGTTGATTAGCTGCATAATGGTATAATGCGCATAAGCGGAGCATTTGGGATACTTAGGTGAGTCGGTAACATTGGCGCTGCATTGTGTTTTATCCCGTCCATGATGCAGTGATGAGTAGCTATTGTCTTACTTCCGTTCGAAAATGTCAAGTTGATGTCTCCGGTTTCGGGCAAAAGCTTGTGCGTTTGTGAAACAAGAACAGTTTGTAAAATTGCTCATTTTCTGGTGGTGGATCTTATTGTGAATAAGCTGTTCCTGGTTGTGATTCGGACAATAAGATGCAGACCCAATAGAGAAGTTGCGGAATCACTACTATGAGATCGATAAATCCTTCTATTTATATGTAATCCATAAACTAATTAGTTTTGAGATATAACCAAAACTGTAGACCTAGGAAACATGCTGTATGGATAGGGATGCTAAAGAAGGTTTTAGGCTTTTTTTATAATTTTCAGAGAATGCACTGAATGCAACACTTAATCTCTATATAGAACGGATGTTTAATAACGCCTGAAACCTGTCTGACAATTATTGACATCTACGTTCTACATACAACTGTAAGCGCTTCAGCCATCGAAGTACTTGGCCGAGGTTGCCATATTATTATTTCATATGTATACTCGTCAGAAAACACATCCTGGATATATATACATAAACCTAAGTGGTAGTCCTACCTAGAAATATTTTTGTTGAAATGCAAAGTAAAACTCCACTCGTTTGAAACTCATATTGGCATAGCTTATGTGATTTTTGTTGAATTTCAGATTGGTGGCAACTCGGTGAAAACCTCAAAAGTGACCACTCTTACCTTAGATTGTAGACTACTTACGAAATTTTATAGAAATGTGTGAAGCCGTTTTCGATATAAAAGCTGATGTGCCAAAAATTAATAAAATTGGAGTAGGTGGCAACCCCATGGGATAATTCTTCATAGGAATGATTTAAGGCAAATATGATATAAGATGCCTTTCGTTCGATACCCATATAAGCCTACCTCATTTAATTTTTTTTAATTTCTAATAGATGCTAACTCTGTAAAAATCTCCTTGGGAAGCTTGAAATATAGCATGTTACCTAAGCTCAGCTCGTCCAAATGGGTCAAACCGGTTTCGAGATAAAAGCTGATATGGCAAAAAAAAGTAAATAAATGAATAATTTGGCAATCCTACGTATAAACCCTATATAGAACTAATTTTCGTTTCATACCGACATATCTCATTCCCTTACAGGCAACCCTAGTTGGCAACCCAATAAAAGCATCCTGAATTGAAAGCATCGTGCTGGAAGAAGCCTAAGAAAATATTATACCCAAATAGTCGCAAATAAAGAAGTTGCTTACACAAACAGAGGAGAATATCTGTTCACCCGACGGATTAAGACAAAGTGCTCGCGCCGTAGCTGGGATAGTTACAGCAGGTACTAGCACTAAATACATCCATATATTTACTACAAAAGACTGCCCACTTCGGTAATGCTGCCCTGGCGCTACTAGTCTTACTTGCCCAAAAATTTAGTTGTATGTAAGTTAAAAGACATCAAATAGACTGCGTATAGCGAGCGGCAGCGCCAGGCTCCTACAGTAACCCACGACCGATTCACGAGTAATGACCTAAAAAGCAGATAATTTTAACCTCTGGAGGCTACCATGAACGATGAGAAAATAGTCGCTTACACCTAAGTCGCCGCTTGACTTTCCAAATAAATCTTTCAGTCCGTGACAATAACAGCATCTCATCCAGCTTATATATCAATTGTCATAGTGGCCTCAACCACTTGGAAGATGCCACAATCGTCGGGCAGCTTAAATTTCCTGTAGACTCCGAACTCCTGACAAATAGCCCCCCAAATACTCTCCCATCCAGGGTGTAGCCATTCGTAAACAGATTCGCCAGACACAAGCCCCACCCTCATCCTTTGACGGGATACATGTGGAAAAAGGTTTGCATCCGACAGTGATCGGCGCACAGTAGTCCGTCCTGCTAGGGATGAATTCCAAGCCAGATATAATGCTGGAGTGTCCATAGTACGTAATTTGGTATTTTATGCCTGAGAGCCTAATTGAAGGCTGATCTGTGCCTATTTTTCCAACAATGTCAACCAGGACAGATTCAGCATAACACTCCAAGGCAGATAATAAGTTGTACCCATGGTCCCACTGACTCCATAAAGAATTACGTTTCACTGTTATCAACTTTTCAAGCAACAAAACCAATGCTCCATAAAAGAGAATACGCATCATATCCATTAAAGGACTTCTAATATAAGTACGTCCGTCACGGCCTATTCTAGGAATGGATTTGCTTTGTTTGTTTGAGTAGGTAACGGTAAAAACACTCCCTGGCCCAATAATTTACAACAAATTATTTTCTAATACCAACCACGTATAATACAGTTAAATCTTCTTATAACTAAACAAGGAAGAAAAAGACAAACAAAACAGAAAAGGTGTAGTTAAGGAACGAAACATAAATTTAAGCTATGAATTATGAGAACAAATAGTAGTGCAGAGAACATACATATATATATAAACATAGATAGTAGCAGATTCTTATATATCAATTGTTATAGTAACGTTTCTTGCGTTCTAAACTGTAACGAAACTTTGACAAAACCCTATCCGATTTCGGCAATTTTTATTTAACCACAGATTCTACTCACACTTCTACGATAAGGAAACAGAAACGCGTTATTGCAGATTTGATCTTCTTGCTAATATTAAAAATGCGTAAGTTTGTGAGTTTCTTTATTCTCAAGACCACAGAAGATAGATAGATATGAAGCAGATCCATGTAATTCAGAAGAACTTTCGTTATTTTGCTTATTTTCTTCGTGCGGGCGGAACCGCAGGTGAAAGCTAGTCATTTTTATAAATCTAAGCAATACCGACTAATTTTACTGAGCGAATGTTTTGCAAGTCAAGCGTTTGTCGGTTTGAGTTTATAGTCAAAATTTTGGGGTATATCTCCATAGCCGATTCATCGAAGTAAAAAAAATTTTAAGTTAAGGATAAACTCGTAATTAGTCCAAACACGCAAACGGACTCAGCTAAACTGACTAGAGATGGGTCTGACAGGTTTTTTCATACCAAAAAACATCCGGCCGAAGATACTATCAATTTCAGGTTAAATAAAGGTGCAGTTTATACGAGTATAATTATGTGCTAAGTCTAACTAAAATAACAAAATCATGCAGATATAAGTATGGAAAGAGCTTTCTTCAAGAATAGGAATCACGTTTTGCCCTTTCTAATCCTTATTTACAATAACCACAAATTGTGCAGAAGTTCCCAGCTATTTAATTGAAAGCTTACAAATTATACTATAACGAAGTATTAAATTAAGTTTTTCAAAACTCGCCCTCAAGTTTTAGAAATTTTTCACGGCACTTCAGGTATAGATTTTTAATAAAAACTATTCAAAATATGAATGTTGAAATATTTTAAGCTGAAGGTAAAAACAATGTCAACGCTTGTTTTTTTTCAGCATTTCAAAAGCTGTGAGTCACCTGCGAATCCTTACTGATTGACTTTGTATATCTCAATTGTTGGGTTCCTCGTATATTTTTAGATGATGAGGTCGGGAACCGAGTTCCTTTTTTTTCTCCATACAACTAAGGATCACCCTAGCTTAGAAAAGTATATGCATTCAAAAGCTCCCTCTTATAGGCTAAGTCCGCCTACTCGAGTAGGCTTGTTTTTATATATATAAGCAAGAGTAAATACACACAAAACTTCCACGCAATAACAATACCACAAATCGCTTAATATCTTACGACATTTGACCATGGTAAACAACAGAAAATTAAGGTAAATGAGTATACCTAACCACAAATGCCAGTACATAGGTAGGTTGTTGCGAAAGTATTAGTGACGATTAAAATAGAAATAATGGGGCATTTCGCAGCCAATGGGATAGCTATGGTCTATAAAAGTTTGCATTTCTTTTAACGTTTCTAATAACGTTTAAATATTCCCATGGATTTATAAAACCTATATCCCAGTGAAAAGCAGTAGCTCGAAGTAGAAAGGATAAGAGTTTTTAGGGCATGGGCAAATTTGCAGCAACTCAATAACTTTCCAAACAAATAAAAATATAAGTCTCCAATTATATTTAGAGAGCAAAAAAGAATGTTTTTTTGGTAGGTTTCTGCAATAGAATTGTGTACGGGTTTTCAAAAAAATAGGTTCTTAGAGCTACATACATTGTATGTCACTGTGCGCCGGTTACGGAAGCGATAGTGAAAAGACACTTTGAGTTATCGGATATATTCACTTACCTACTACTAAAACTTTTGGGCCAATATAAGCCAAAGCAGCAGTTCTTAGAATTGTTGTCTGTCTGTCTGCATGTTTGCGCGAGTATCACTCAAAAACTGCAAAATATAATTGAATAAAACTTCACCATGAAATTTAAGATATTCTTTATTTCAATATCTCGACAGGTTTCAGAGTTATCGACCAATATATGGACCACGGTGATCCCAAATATGTTAGTACAATAAGGGTATCAAACGAAGGGTGGCAATGAGTGCGGCAATAACCAATGTGATTAAGTTCCATATCCCAATTGGTATTGCAGAAATCATGTTTGAAGTTGTGCTCAGTGCACTATAAGGTCTGAGACTCATTGAAGCGTGGTCGGGGTTTCTAGTAATATATATGGAATATGTATGAATGCCTAACATGGTTCGACTTACAGGAAGTTGTCTGCCGCTAACTGTTCCATATCAGAGTTGAATAGTTTGGTGCTTAAAAAGCGAATTGGTATCCTATTTACAGTGGAATGCCCCATGTTGTCTACTAGTGACAGGTTTTGTGTGTTTAATTCATAAATAAATGAATTACATAGCATGCCAGTCAGTGTAATGTCCTTCTCTTTGATAATGGCTCGCTGCCCGGTCTGCCCATGTTGAGCATTGAAATGGGTAGGGAGCACGTAAAACAAACCGAAAGAAAATTTATCCATGCACTTTAGAGCGCTTGCGCTGTATTTATCTTACTTTCTCCACCATCACCTATAAGCACCTACTGGTACATACAGCTGTGCTCAATATAATAGTGAAATTAAAATGGATATCCTTCGACGAAATAAAAAGAATCTGTGATTAAAATAATTTTTATTTAAACTATAGCGAATTCCATAACAGAAACTACATAAAAAGAAATTTCAGCGTTAACACAAAGGCCAGGAAAGTTAATAAAACTTAAAAATGAACATCAAAATCTTAAAATTTTTCAGCGGAGTTTCTAGAAAATTTTTGAGTACGCAGTGCAAGTAAAAACTCGCTGAAAAATTTTCCCGAATTTTTAAATTTTTTTTGTCAAGTGTGTTGAATTCTTCCATACAACGCATGAAGAAAATTTAATTTTGCATGGAAAAAAAATACCCAACATCCTTGACAAAAAGAATTTTAAAAATTCAGAGGAAACTTTGCGGTAATTCTTACTTGCTATATTCTCTCTTTATCTTTATGGCGCGATATACAACAGGTATATCATCATAAACCTCCTAAGAGATTTTTGCGCCAAGCTTCTCTTCCAATTTGTGGTGTGCCGATTTGAATTTTCCCTACAAATTGGTGGGACCTACAGTTTTTTGCCGACTCCGAACGGCATCTACAAAGGAGACGAATTTTTGCTGAGAAGCCTGTCATGGCAGAAATACACTCGGAGAGTTTGCCAAACCACTGCCGAGGCGCGACCCCGTTTTGAAAAACCTTTTTTCAAATCACTTTTGATGTTACCTGTACCAGGGCTCGAACCATGGACCTTCGGTGTGGTAGGCCGGCAACACTACCTCCACACCACGGCGGCCACCTTGCTATATTATTATGCTAAAATTGAGTGAGTTATAAAACTGCTTACTCAAAAATTTTCTAAAGATTCGGATCAAAAATATTGAAATTTTGATGTGAACTTTGTTTAAACTTTGAAATTTATTTTTATATTGTTTCTGTTATGGAATTCGCTATATTTTAAATGAAAATGATTAAAAACGCATATTCCTTTTATTTCGTCGAAAGATATCCAATTTTAATTTCACTGCTATTATATTGAACACATCTGTACATACATATATATATATAATAGCTATGCAAACTTTTGCGAAGTATATCTTACTAAAACAAAAATCAAATTTTGTGTGAAATCGTTTGAAAGTAAAACAGTTCTTAAATTCAAGTACTGTTATTGTATTTAGTATAATCACAAGGAAAATTATCAGCACAAGCAAATACTTTTAAATTGTTTACAAACAATGGAAAATTATGAATTTATTACATTCTCTAATACATTAACTGCTATGAAAAACAAATTCTTAGCCGTCACACGTTAACAAATATTATTTTTGTATGTGCATTGGCTCTTAATTATATCTCAAGATCAACGAATGCTCATCATTATCTTGTTATATTGTTGGTCAACACTTATCGCCAGCAGATTGAAAATTGTTTATCTCTAGCTCAATCTAATTGCATTGTGTTTAAGTGTATTTGTATGTATGTACAACTCTGTAAATATGCGCAAACACATTACACATCTTAATATTGACTTACCTAAATAAAATCGAATTGCATAGCATTTCAATTTTCTAATTATTCTGCTTTATCAACTTGCAGAGCAGCGCCGCTAAACAGGTGAACACAATAGCTACGCAAATAAAAGCATTTTTAAGTCAACAGTAATCAGCGTAAAAGTAAATCAAAATCTTATCGGAACCCAACCGGTAAATAAAAACAACAACACTACAACTACAACTAACAATCATTATTATTATCTATTTCAGTTTTTCCTTTGACGATTTTGTGATCATTGTGCAATCACAAAGCAAAATCACCGCCAGTTTAAGCCAATTTTGCAGCCGAATGCATTAAAAATAACCAGTCATGTAGAAAATAGCCGGATACTGAGTACCGGGTCTAACCGTACCCAGTTGTGTAAGAAATAAAATTAACATTAATAAGCACTAGACTAAGCCGCCGACATACTTTAGAACAGCAATCTTCTTTTAAACCGCTGTACCGATCATTCCCTCTCATGAGAACGTGAAATACAAATTTTTCTTAACATAAATTGTACTATCGAGTAATTCAAAGGTATATAACAGAACAGCATTTAAAATAATCACAAAATATGCATTAATTTAATTTCATTTCTGATTGGAAGATCAAACAATGTTGAAATATTTTTATCAGATTTTCTTTCAAAAACCCCTATCTCCTCAGCATTTCATTCAAGAACGCTCTATCTCAACTGAATTTGTATTGGATTTTCATTCAGTTACGCCGTTTTTGGAAAAAATTCTGATCTTGGGTTTTCGCTTAATCAATTCTGAGATAGGGTATTTTTAAAAATACTTTGGAATAGGGTGATCTTCCACTCATCCGTCGAAATTAGCTAAACGCCAAGATTAATAATTTTTAAGAAAGTTATTACTTTTTTTATTTTTAATAATTTTTATTAATTACTGGCTGCTCCCGCAGGCATTGCTCAATACCAAATTGTTTATTTTAAATTAAAATACAAATAAAAGCCTCTCCGATAATGTGTTAAGCCGCCGATCTTCGTTTCGTTTGGCCGTAGGAAGATTTTAAAAATAACTAACAGTGTGATAGCTTGCTAATGAGATAAATGTATTATGCTGACTGCAAATTTTTATACTGAAGAGCTTGGAAAGCTTTTATTTTGTCTCCGAAAAGTAAGACAGTCGGCAAAGACTTTAAGTTGCACAAAAGCTCATTGGAACTGATGCTTGGTGTTAAAATGTTTTCTGGTTGGGTTGAGATCTTGTCGATTTTAAATGGAATATCTCTTCCATGAAGCATTCTGGAATAAACTGTATTTTTCAGTTTGTTGTCAGCTGCGAAAACCATCCAAAGGAGTGATTTTTCGACAAGAGAACAGAACATGCGACTTACAGTTTACTGTGTGAAAAACCTACATTTTCCAGATTGAGGCCGCAATCACTTAGGGCTGTTTTCATAAAAGCCGGCTAACGCTAAACGGGGTTTAATTGACGTATTTCGTACGGTTAACTGTCAAATTAATCGCCGATTAGGCTTACCCGCCCTTTATGAAAGTGCCCCTTAGAGAAACACATTGCTCATGAGTTTTGTGGCTGCTCAACGCTTCCCGTTGCATAATTTTCTGATGTCGACTTAACCAACCTTTAATTGTAAATTGTGCGGTGGCACATGCAATGAACTCAACAACTCGGTTGGATAGTTGTTTGATTTGTCTTCGTTTGTTACACAGTCGATAGATTTGAAAGAAAGCAGTGAACCAACGATTTGATTTTGAATGTTGCAGTTGAGTTAAGTCAGCCATATCCTTGGTCATTGCGACTTAAAATACTCCCTTACTTTGCTTATGAACTCATCCTTTATTGAGATGAAATTGGAATAAATTGGAGTAATGGAATCCAGCAATTTAATGCGTCGACAGGAACACGACCATTTGCCGATAGTTGACAATTGATTGGATCATTTCTGAAGTTCTTTCGCATAACTCCAGAATATCGATGATTTGAGGCAAGCATTGATATTACCTGCAGCTGTCGATCGTGGTATCACTGATAGTGTGTACCGGAAACCGCCTAACAGTAAACTCAATACAATCCAAAATCTTCTTCCGCCATTTATTTTCTTTTCTGACAATGAAAATTGCTACAAAATCAATTGTCACACAAATTTTGTAAAAAAAAAATTGCTAAAAAAAATGTTTTCAAACGTTACGAAAACATAAAAGTCGTCGATCATAAATTTCAGGTGTATGGGCAAAGTTACTCCATACGATTTACCACAAAAGTTAAACAAATAGATTAAGTCGTAAAATCGCTCATGCATCGGAAAATGGATTTACTTAATAATTTTTCTTTGGGGGTATTTTCGTTGGTATTCTTCTTGCTTGACCGGAAACCACTGCAAACTGGTACGAATCATTGCAATCGGTTGAGGCGTTCTTTAGTTATAACCGTGTAGGTAACATTATTCTCTTTTATATATTTAGATAAAAATTTTTTATTTGAATAGAAAATCCCAATTCAGAGACAAATGCCATAGCTTTTCTTACAGATCCATTATAACTTCCGCATACTTATGTAGATTCCTTAACCTTATTCCTCCATCCTATCTTAAACCTCCTCTGCTCTAACTTCTGGTGTTTCACATTTAATTTATCTGGCTCCGAATGAATGTGGCATAATACAGGGTGTTTTTTTTACAGGTTTGTTTTTCGAATAGAGATAAAACTGGCATTTTGTGGTCAAATCTGGCAACTCTAATGTCATTTATGTTCAGTTTGGTTTGCCATTTCATCATGAACAGGTTGACAAAAGAACAACGCTTGCAAATCGTGCAAATTTATTTCGAAAATAATGGTTCAGTTCGCGAAGTTTACCGTGAGCTCCGTCCATTTTATGGTCGACATAATCGTCCATCAGAGCAATTAATTCGGTTAACCATGGATCGTTTTCGCACTACGTTTACTCTATGTGATAATACGCATCCGCAGAGACGTCGAACAGTGCGCACCGAAGAAACAATTGCCGCTGTAGAGCAAAGTGTTGAAGAGGACCCGAATGAATCGATTCGCCACCGTGCACAGCAATTGGAGCTTTGTCCATCAACTTTATGGAAGATTTTGCGCAAAGATCTTGGCTTGCGACCTTACAAGATCCAGCTTGTGCAAGGATTAAAGCCGCGAGACCATGCAATGCGTCGTGATTTTGGTGTATGGGCCGAAAATGAGATTGATTTCGATGCTGATTTTCATCGCAAAATTTTGTTCAGTGATGAGGCTCATTTTTGGTTGAATGGCTACGTCAACAAGCAAAATTGCCGCATTTGGAGTGAAGAGAATCCACATGAGACCCTTGAAACGCCATTACATCCACAAAAACTGACTGTTTGGTGTGCTCTATGGGCTGGTGGAGTCATTGGGCCATACTTCTTCCGCAATAATGCTGGAGAGGCAGCTACCGTTAATGGAGACCGGTATAGAGCCATGATAACCGACTATTTTGTTCCCGAATTGGATGGCACGAATGTGGATGAGTTGTGGTTCCAACAAGACGGCGCTACATGCCACACAGCGCACGTCACAATCGATTTATTGAAGGAAACATTCGATGAGCGCATAATTTCGCGGAATGGACCTGTCAATTGGCCACCAAGGTCGTGTGATTTGACACCATTGGATTATTTTCTTTGGGGATATGTGAAGTCGCTCGTCTACACCAACAAACCAGAAACGTTAGGGGAATTGGAAGCCAACATTCGTGGCGTTATTGCCGACATACGGCCCCATATGCTCGAAAAAGTGGTTGAAAATTGGACCTGTAGAATTGGCTTTATTCGAGCCAGATGGACCTTAAAACGATTTTCTTGTGTTTTATTTCAATTCAAAGTTCTATACCCCTAAAAAAAACACCCTTTACTTTTTTTTGAGAAGACATTCATGCTAGAAATACGGTGCGTGTCAGTACTTAAGCACTCTCAGAATTTAATTTTTTTAAGGATGCGAACAAAGTTAAGACAGAGTTTTCTAGTACACAAATATGATGAAAACTGTAAAATTCAAGTTATATCGCACGGCTAAAAATTTGAGCTTAAATTTTAAATTATTCACCGGCTTAAGCAATTTTTTGTAATAAATTCCAAACCTTTCAATTACCTGCACCAATTTTCAATTTATTGCGGTTTAGATTTAAAAGTTAACTGAAAAAAATGTCTAAAATTTTTTTAGTTTTTTTTTTTCATTTATTTCTGAAGGTTTTTTTAAGTCAATGAATTTTTCTCATTACAGTTTTGTGTGCGCCGTAGCTCAGTGGGTAGAGGAGACGACTTTTATCCAGGAAGCTTCGGTTCGAGTACTGCCAACTGATATAAATGCTTTTTATGTTTTTTAATTGCTAAGACATTTCTGATTGAATCTCTTCTCTTCACGCTAATTTTCTTAAAAGCCGCATAATTTAAATTCTAAACCAAATTTGGTTTGGACATACGAGTATATGTAGCCCAAAAAAGTTTTTAATTTAGGTCCATATTTTTAGTCGGGTAATTTTTACGTGGATAACGGTTTTCTGATTTAAAACAGTGAAATTCAAATAATAGTCAATAAATGCTTAAAACAGGTAAATTTCGAGTCTGCTATGCTAAACTCATAAAACACAATATATACTCGCAGGTGCTGTCTATGATTTCTAAGAGCAACTTTGCTATCTGACCCAAGACTTGAAACTAAAGGCATGGAACGCACCAATTGATACATTAACTACTACATTATACCAATTCGATTGGACAAATTTGCTCATATACAAATCTTTGTTGTACTAAACATTTGTTGGAATATTTTTGGTTGCCTTATTGCAGCCAGATTCTGCCGCTAAAATACTGTGGTCTCGTCAATGCATTTCCATAAAGTTTCTTTGTTTGTTTTTAAAACTCTTTTTTTGGTTTTTATTGGCTCAAAAGAAAAAATGATTTTACTCGGAACAGGTCACATCAAACGGCATATAATAATTTGGAATGTTTGGTCAGGAGCTCAGCCACAGTTTTAAACATTTCCTGGCAGATAAACAACAACCTTGCTCAATGAGTCTGTCAACAATAACAAGTGTACCAAAGCCTGGAGTGTTATGGCTTGTTTGGCGGTGACTGCTTGTCGGATAAGCGGTCAGCGGAAGTCAATTCTATTTGTGACGCTTTATGCACAGTCCCGCAACTCTAAATTAGAATAAAAGCCAACGATTTATTTTGATTTGATTATTGCCTTGATTAAGTTGGCAGGTCGAAAAGCGTTTAAAGTTTATTTAACACTTGACTGAAATACATAGTTACTTAATTAAATGAATTTATGCGGTAACAGTTGAGAATAAGTGGGATGATACTTAACCGTTATGAATTGCAGGTGTATGGGCAAACAAACTCAATACGATTTATCGCAAAAGTAAAACAAATAGATTAAGTGGCTTCATCATTTTGTGATGATAAATGTTGATTGCTCATTTTAGGATGAAATGTAAGTAAATAAATGAATCCAAGTGTTTGAGAGAGTGTGTGTTGAATATGTAGATATGTATATGAACAATTTATTTGAATTGCACTAAATTATTGTTATCTGGTTTGTATTGCTCCCAAACTCAGGCTCACTTCAAAAATGTATTTTCCCTTTTGGTTTGGATTGTTTGCTATTTATTTATCTTTGTCGTCAAAAATCAAAAGGATATTGAATTTGTTTATGTATTTTTATCCTATACAAATATTAGGCTGTGTGCCTCTACAACCAGTTCTATTGAGAGGTTTAAAACTTTTAAAAAGTGCAACGTTGTATACTTTCAATTAAATACATAGGATTGCAGGCTTTCTGCATTCAGTACTGGAAATTGTAGAAAATAATGGCTCAAAAATGTATATGCTTGGATTCTTTTGTATTTCAAGTTATTGATTTACTGTTCAATATAGCAAACGTTGAACGCAATTGTAATTTGGAAATTCAAAGCCCAGCATTTGTTCGTGATGCGAAGTTTTTTAAGCACCTCGGAGAGCTACTATAACTTTATTAACTATATTGATGGGAAGATACCGGACGTGAAACAAATATGTATGGAATGCATTGCCAAATTGTGAAGGAATCCGTGATGATGTAGAAAATCTCAAACCTAACGACTATGACTATGTGATAATGGCACTATTCCGGTGGTGCGTTTTAAACAAAAAAAATAATGCCAAATGACTGGCACTAGATCCATTTTCGTATTTTGAACAATATCTTTTATGATAGACCCTCGCTTTTAGCAGGATTTACAAATTAGAAATTTCGAAATATAATAGTTTTGGCTATATATTACTGGGCAACTGGCAAAAATCAACTAGAAATCAGATACACTTAGACTGGGTCGATTTATTAACCGATATCGCGCCATCGATTTTTCGATAGGTTTTGGGCTCAGGAAAAAAAAGTTCCACTACGCATACCCAAAAAAAGAAATTTCGAGCCGGCGAAATTTAATTTTTTTGACTTTTTTCGACTTTGATTTTTAAAGTTTTTTTCATGACCTACTAAAAAAATTTTCATTTGATTTTAAAATTTTCATGTATACCATGTCCGACCCAACAATCTCCGATAAAAACGTTGGCTATAACGTTTTTTGGAAAAAAAAAATATTTTTTGGGTTTTGGGGAGAGTTTTGGTTAAAAAATTTACCCTTTCGCCATTTTTTTAAGGGTTTTTCCAGCATACATGCAAAAATGTTTCCGATGAAAACGAATTTGTCTCATATTTCCTGTCCCACTTAAAATTAATTAATTGAAAAAAAAGTTTTATTTTCGGGTTTTGGAAAAGTCGATTTTTCAACCAAAACAAGCCCCAAAACCTGTCGAAAAATCGATGGCGCGATATCGGTTAACTTTCGTCCAAACAAGTCGACCTACCCTATTGTATATACTTATGAAATTTACAATTTCGTTTTAATTTCGAACTATTTTTTGTGATCCATTTTTTAGTTTTGGCATAGTTTTTGAATTAGTTTTTGTTATATGATATTTATTAACTGCTGCAGGAGAATCGATTTTATACAAATTTTCCAAATTTTTTGCACTTTGCATAGACAAAAGGTAACATAAATAAACAAACGTTCGAAAATCGGGCTCGGCAGTTATTTACTTAATCTCAAAATATTTCAGTGCATAAAACTGTTTTTCCAAATTCTTTTAAAGAGTATTGAAACTGATTTTAAAATTTTTGAAAGAATATATGTATTTCCACAGAAACTGCCTTTGAATAGTTTTCGCTATATCACTTTTAGTAATTTGACTGTGATTAATAATCATAATGATTACCGGTTTGATTGATTATTTTTTGGAAAAGCGTATTAATAAATGATTACCCACGAATTACCCATGAATGATTACCCATTGCTTTCGGGGCTTAATGATTATTTTAATGTGTATTTTAAAAAACAATCATGATTTTTATGATTTCAAATAAATTCAAGAAAAATCAAAAATAATCAAAAGTAATCAAAAAAAATTCTACTACTAATAATAATACCCATTTGGGGTAATATACCTCCGAGCAGATGAGGAACGAGCTTCTTTTCCAATTTTGTAGGTGCAGCATCTAATGTTTTCTTCAAAGTTTTTTCATGAAAGAAATCAATCGGAGGGTTGCCGACCACTACCGAGGGCGACCCTATTTTGAAACCACTTTTTCCAAAGATTTAGACGTTCCCTGTGCCGGTATTTGAATGTGAAATCTTCGGTGTAGTAGGCTTGGACACAACCACCGTATCACCGACGGTTCACATCTACATCTTAAAAACACTCCCAAATGTGCTGTTATATACCTACTAGAGGGACCGGCAGACTTTGTCCTGCCCAGATATAAATTCGCACCATACAAAATGTATGAGAAAATAAAATTTCTTTTCAGGAATTTTTCGAAAATTTTATTGGGTATTCTCCTATTCTGGTCAGAGAACAATCTAAATTAGTGTCAATCATCCAAATCGGTGCAGGCATTCTTGAGTTATGAGCGTTGGAACTAACGTCACTTTCTTTTATACAAGGTGGCGCAAAAGTAATCCTCCTATCAGAAAATTCTATAAATTTTGCGATTGGCCCCTAAAGTCAGTTCTGTTTTGACATTTGTGTAGTAAACACATGCGAAATACACGTCAATAAACAATGTTACGCTACACTGCTCCAGAACGCGGAATATTGCTGACTATTTATTTGACCAATAATCGGTCGGGGCCAAACGGTTACTGTGAATGGTGAGCGCTACAGAGCAATGATCAACGAGTTCTTTTTGCTGCAACTTGATGAATTGGGATTGGAAAACATGTGGTTCCAACAAGACGGTGGAACAGCACACACTGCACGTGCCACAACCGATATGCTGAACATCGGAAGCTTACTTTTGCGCCACCTTGTATATATAGATTAGCATGCGCGTGCAATAAACTGTGATGTTTACAACGATATAGCAAAACAATGAAAAATAATCAAAAAAATTCAAAAAAAAAATCAAAAGAAATCAAAAATAATTAAAAGTAATCAACAAAAATTGCTGGTACAAAAAAGCAGTAATCAATAACAATAAAAAAAAAAATTTTTATTACTTTTGATTTTTTTTGGATTATTTTTTGATTATTTTCCAATTCTAATAAATTAGTAATTGAAAATTTCTGAAAACAATTAAAATAACCATTAATGATTAAAAAAGCTATTTGATCAATTGATTACTTAATTCCAATAGGAATTTAACAGGTCTGAATCAAATACAATTAAATTGATAGCTGGATTGATGTTTATGGAAAACAATTATCTATCTTGAACGACAAATGGTTATCATTTGACGGTGATGTGTCATAATGTCAATGGAATTAATGCTACTGACATTAAAATCGCGCTATTTTTATTTCAAAATTTCGACTGCGGCGCTTTTATGAAAAGTATCAAAATTCATTAAATACAATTTGTTTAATTTCATATACATATACATGGTATGAAATGAAATACTTATAGTTACATATCGACCGAACTTTTTCGTCTACATTGTTCTAAATGTACAAAACTTTGTAAGGGGTGAAACAAGTATATTTATTAAAACTACAATAATAGTGATAGTTTTCCTTATCGAATTATGTGGGTCACACACACACAATTTTTTAGAACATTCTTTTAATTGCATTTTATATACCTAACTCCGGTCCAAAGCTTACTTCCGCTTTCGATTTTAGTGCACACTTAAACGATTTCATAGATGTAATTTTCCTTTAAAAAAAAAAATATTAGAAACAAACTCTGTTCAAGAAAATGGATACTAAAGAGTTTCCAGAGGCACCAGGAACCAGGACTGTAAATGAGCTCGAGGCAAAGAAGAATAATTTTCTTTTTTAATTGCTATAAAAATTATTATTGTTTTAATTTTTCAATAATCAATGTTGGATTTTTGTTTTGTAGTGTCCATTTTCACACCATCCGATTTGTGCTCATCGGTTTTTGTATATTTTGTATAGCAAATGTTTAATCGACATAAGCTGTGATTATTGCTTTCGTTTATTTCATTCCGTCCGTCCGTACTTCCGTCTGTCTGTTTGAACGCAAACTAGTCCCTCAGTTTTAGAGATATCTCGATAAAATTTGGTATGGGGCCGCCATTTTGTAATATATTAACCATTTGTCGGAACCAGCAAGATCGGACCAATAAAACGCATGGCTCCCATACATACAATCGATTGTTCCGATAAACGGGTTTTGGCCTATACCTGTTGCAATTAAAAAGCTAGGAACGTAAAACTTTGCAGTTTTAGTATATATTATATATGTAATGTGTGTATAGTGAAAATCAACTAGATCGGACCAACATAACATGTAGCTTCCATATAATCGATAGCTCCGATAAATAGGGTTTGGGCTATGTATCTTTAATTTATCAGTTTTTCAGAGTTTGTACTAATTGCGAGTATGGATCGGACACTTAAAACCTTGATGAGTATTCATGAAAGGTATAAAGTCTTCGAGACAGTCGAAGACAGCCCTTTCCTTACTTCTTTTTTGTTAACAATATTTTATTTTTTAATAATTATTTTTTTATTAAAAAATTTTAAAAGTTTTTATTAGAATAGAGAAGGAATAATTATGACAGCTTTTAGATCGTTGGCCTTAGTTTACTCATATATATATGAACTTCTAAACACCAGTACATATACTCGTATATCACAATTGATAAGAAAAGTTTTGTTAATAATGTGAAGCGGCATCTTTGATACTAACAGCCCTTTTCATTTTAGCTCATGTCTATGTTAGACTTCACAAGAAAACATCTATTCTCGAAATCGATTGCTTATCACTATTATTAATGTCAATAGTGCTCACTTCGCTGTCTTCAAATTTTGCCGCCTTAAAAGCAGAGTTGAGTTTCAAGCATTTATAGCGGTTATTCTCACATCCATTGGAATATCTGCAAAGACACCCACCATCCCAACAACGGCTTCAAGCATTTTACCTGTACAGATTTAATAAACAGTTTAGTTTATATATAAATATGTGTGTATGTACAGGACGTCAATGATATTGATGACCTTATCGTTAAAATTTACAAATCTAGATCTTGTTAAAAAATGTTTTGCCTATTTTCACTTATGTCGGACTTTAAATGATGGCGGCGTAATATAAAAGTTACCTTTGATGATATCTTTCATTTTAAGGTATTTGTTAAAAGTTTCCATTGCTGTGCATATCGTTGTAATTTTTCTCTAATATCAATCAACAAAAGTTTTTCTTGTAAGCTGGTGTTTTCTGATTGATAAACATTAACATTCGATATGATGTGTGATAAAGTTTAGCTTGTGTTTAGCTTGAAATCAAAATGTATCAATGGAAATATATATATATATACGAACTAATTTCTTTATATGCCTCGCGTTTTATTGTAAACAGATGTAACTCTAGATTTCTATATTTAAGGAAAACGAAAAATAAATTGTTAAATAGTCAAATTCTACATCTAATTACGACAGCACTGAAAAAGTCACGTCAATTCAGAAGGTATGATGAAAACTTCAATTAATTGGCTAGTACAAAATATACTCATACTAGAAAATCCGGCCACGTTTCGATGCGTTTCAGAACTTATAATAATCCCGTTCTGATTTTAATAACACTGTTGTAGTTGGAAAATCCGGCAGATATAATATATGTAGGTAATTTCACTAAATTCAATGGTTTTAGCTGTTTTGCAAAATTAGCTAAAAAATTCAAATTTTTTCTCTTATAAACCCCGAAGTCTCAAGGGGTAAAAATTATTTTATATATTTATTATTAGCTAACTTTGCAAACCCTTTAAACCATTGGATTTAGTGTATTCGAATTATATAAAAATTACCTATCGTTGAAAAAAAAGTATCTAATTATTATGTTCAGTTGCCTGTTCAAGTGTGCCATTATACCGTATGCGATTCAATAGTGGAATCTCTTATGTCGTAATCCTTAACAATGATTTAAAATTTTTATTTCAAAATCAAAAATAATAATTGAATACTAATTATTGTCAACTGGTCTCGAGCTCGTCAAACATAACAAATATATGATTGTAAGTGATGAATTATATATTCATGGATGTGACGATTCGATCCTAGAACTAATGAGGAAGCCAAGTTAAAGTAGCAAAGGTATAGTTTCGATCTAGGGGTTGTAGAACTATGTATTTTGATTTTTTACATTAACCCAAGCTAATCACAAAACTTACTTTAAATAGAAATTCCTAAACCTAATGACAAATGGCATTATAGTAATGTATATAATTATCATTTTGGATAAACTAAAAATATTATTGCGAAAATATGGCTCAGTTAAGCAAACCCATGTGTACAACAAACACTTATAAGCTACTAGGTACTACTTAAAACGAAATATCCACGCCTAATATCCTCTTATTTTATGGCATTACGGCACGTGCATGTGTGAGTGTTTGATTGCTCACAGTCCAACTCAAGGCAATAAACTTTATCATACAATTAAGAACGAATTATACTGCTAATAGAATAATTAATGCAATTTCCCACAACATTAGGCACGGAGAGTACGTATCTATATAGAACATATCTTCAAACATAAAGTCGTACGTTTTTGTTTAAAGCTGCTACAAATCTCGCAAATATACATACATATAATGCGAATGTCTTATAGGCTATATAGACCATGGGCGGAACATAGGTGGTTGTAAATATAAAGTTATTAACCCGCAGGATTCCTCAGGGCAGTTCATTGTAGTGTTGAGTTTGCTTGAAATCTGCTGCAAGAAGAATGGAAACGGGAAAGAGGACATGAAAAGGAATTCGGATTGGAATTGGAAAATTAATAAGAATAGAACTAGAAATATGAATAGGAATCGAAACAGGAAAAGAAATATGAAAATTAACAATAAACGGTAGGAGAGTGGAAATAGGTTTTAATTTACTGTGAAAATATTAACAACATTTTGATGGCTGATTGGATATCGCGCTATCTCGGTTAACTGTTCAAAATCAGAAGGATCTTACATTTTCCCATACTCTTCCTCTACTGCTTCTTTCCTTAATTCTTGTTATTTTATTTCATGGTTCTTTTTCTCCATTTCTCTTCGTATTCATATTTTTTCTTGGTTTTATTTTTTTTTCCATTCCTATTGACATTTATAAATCTACTCGCATTCCAGTTTCTATTTTCATGTTTTATTCCTGTTCAAATTCCGATTTCTATTCATTTTTATAATTATATATTTTCGCTTCTTCTATGGTACTCAAATTCCTGTGTCCCTTCCCATTTCTTTTCCGTCCCCATTATCGTCTCTGTTCCTCATCCCAGTTCTACTAATTTTAATATTTCTGTTCTTGTTCCAGTTTCTGTTTCTGTTCCTATTCCCATTAATATTTCTATTCCTCTTCCCAATTCTATAAATATTCCTATTTATGTATATTGACATATATTTCCCCATTCTCATTTCTATTCCTCTTCCCGTTTCGATTCCTATTCATACTCCTAATTTTATTAAAATTCGTGTTCCCATTCGTATTTCTATTTCCTGTTCTCTTTCTCATTCCTATCTCTCTTAACATTACTATACATTTTCCAGTTTCCATTCCATATTCCCAATTATTATTTTGATCGCTGCTTCCATTCTCATTTCCGTTCACCTTATCACTGCTATTCTATTTCTTATTGCTGTTTCAGTTCGGGTACCAATTCGTATTTCTATTGATACTCCTATTCCTATTTCCACGCTCCTATCGTTTATTGTTAATTTTTCTATTTCTTTTCCTGTTTCGATTCCTATTCATATTTCTAATTCTTTTCTTATTCCTGCTCCAATTCCAATCCTCATTCCTTTTCGTGTCCTCTTTCCCGTTTCCATTCTTCTTGTCATTCTTATACATTTTCGTATTTCTCTTTTCTGTTCTCTCTATTCTTTTAGAACTAGCTGCGGAGAGGTAGCGAATTTACTTAGAATTTTCCTAGTAACTCTCGCAGCACTGTCCTTTGTCCAGGGAACTTATAACCAAATTTCATTAAACTGAACCCCGCGAGCCTATGCTGTAGCTAGCAATTACATGGAAACTTCATAAAGCTTCGAAATCCCACAAGAACAATTTTTGGTTCCACCCTTGTCTTCAACCGATTGTAAGCAATGAGGCAGTCGCCACTTAAGCAAAGAAACATACCAACAATATATATATACATAGATATATTCATCGCCATATAGCCATCTCCTTGAGTCATTGCTACAATCACATTGCCCACCAGCCAAAATAAACCTTACTAAACGATGAGCATAAACAACTTTCGCTGAGGGCGGTTTTCGCACAGTCGCCCAACCGCTCAATCAACAGCAACAACAACAAAAAACTAAGTAGCAACACTCATAAGAACAAACTGCAATGTTTGGCGCACACTTTTCGCTTGCTTACCTACGAATGTTGCCACAAGACGTAACATCCTCCAGCGGCAGGCGATAGGTTTTCATTGTCCTAGGAATACATCTTTATGTGCTTTAAGCCCACCCAGAGTTTGTTTGCAGATGTATGTATGGCACTTTGGTGAAAGGGTGTTTGTATACATATATGTGTGTAGACTAGTGTTGTTCCACTAATGAAAATGTCAAGAAAATTTCTACTTTCGTCCGGATACCATGGAAGAGATATCGACTTAACTATTTTCTACTTATTTCTCAACCAAAAGTATTTTCTGCTTGTCTGCCTGGGTTTTCTTTGTCTGTCAGTGAATTGTGAGTGTCATTATTGTGTGTTGTTGTTATTGTTCGTTACAGAGGCGTTTGGGGCGTGAAAGCGAGTCAAGCAAACAGCCGTAAGTCTGATATAAAGCTAGTTTCCGTTTAATGTCGAGGTTTTGCTTGTTGTTTTGCTGTTGAATCCTGCACGTTAGTTTTTTTTTTTGTTTTTTTTTACCTTGGAATATCCTCTTTATTTTTGCTTTTATTTATTAACTATATTTTTAGTCTTGTCATTCTTCTAAAAATAGCAATATGAGTGTAGAGGCCATTAAAAATGAACTCAGTATTTTAAACTTACCTGCATGTGTGCATTGGAGAATTCATACTCCAGATGTATCAGCTTTGTTAGTATAAAATCATTTGATTTGCGGGCAGTGTTCGAACTTCAAGACATAAGTTAGGAGCGCCAACATAATTTTTGTTTTCTAAACAGAGTTTCAAATCAGTTTTTCTAGCTCGAAACCCTAACATTGATTGGAAGTTTTCTGAAGATTCATTTTACGATTTTGTTCAAATTCTCATCGTTCGCTTCCACCTTCATTTTCCTCCGTTCTTTACTTTCTTATTTCTATTCCTGCTACTTATCCTCTCTCCAACCTTTTTTTCCTCTTCATCTTCCCTTTGCTTTTCCACTTTCTAATCTTATTCCTATAAATATTTAGGGTTCTAGCCCTATTCCTATTACTTTTCCATTTCCTACCAATATTCTTATTTCTCTCTTTTTGCCATTTACCCTGATTTCTCCTCCCCTAACTCTGCTCCCTCTTTTCCCAATCCGTCCACTGCCTACCTTTCCTTACGTTCCACTTAAAGTGTGTTCATCTTTACAAATTTTTTTGACCACTTCAAGTGTAATTTCTTAATAGATTATGGGAATGAGCTGACAATATTTATTAGGTCCTGTGGTTCGCTTCAACAGAGGTTTATGGTTTTCTTGGTATTGGAGGAACAAGTCAGTGTCAATCTCTTAGAAGAACTGGCTAGTTTGAATTGATTCACAAATCAGACCTGTCAAATAATGATTACCAGAAGTAATGATTACAGGTATTATTATTTTCTTGAGAATCCATTTAATGATGGATTAAAATCACTTTAAATTTTTAATGATTTTTTTCAAAATTTTCATGATTTTGTACGATTATTAAAAAAATCAAAAATAATCAAAAAAAAGTGGCTTTGATTACTTTTGATTATTATTTTGTTTTTTAATTTTAATTTTTTTTCAGAATTGTTGTAGAAGCACATTAATATACACTTCAAAAAAAATCAAGAAAAAATCAAAAAAAATTTAAAATAATAATAATAAAAAAAAAATTTTTTATTGCTTTTGATTATTTAAAATTTTCTTTGATTTTTTTCTCATCGTAATCAATTAATAATTGACTTTTCTTGAAAAACCATTAAAATAATCATTGCACATAAAAAAAGCCGTCAAAATATGAATTACTAATTACTAATCAAATTTAACAGGTCTGTCTCAAATCCAACCCTGTCTGTTTTTTTCGATGCTGGATAAACTGCTTAAAACAATATTTAAATTGAAAGCAACAAAAAAGTAATCCAGAATAAACAATTACAAGTTCTCATTTCATTTTCAAACCAAATTTCAAAAAATTAAAAAAAAATGTTTTTGTTTGTTTTATTCATATATCGCTAAGTGCTTACGAATAAATTCGGCTACTATTTTTTCGCCATTGTATCTCTTATAAAATTTTAGAGTCCGAACACTGTTTGTTGTTGGATATGTGCATTTATACGAGGTGTGTTCAAAAAGTATCGCGAATTTTGTGTTTTTTCAAAAACTATTTATTTATTCATGAATATCTATTTTGTCTCCTTCAAAGTAATCCCCATGATTATACATTTGTGCCAACGGTTTTTCCAATCTTCGAAGCACTTCAAAAAATAATTTTTTTGTATCTTGTTCAGTTCCTCCTTCGATGCCGTCTTTATCTCGTCAAGAGAAGCGTAACGTCGTCCTTTCATGGGCCTCTTCAGTTTAGGGAACAAGAAAAAGTCACAGGGGGCCAGATCTGGGGAATACGGTGGCTGCGGCATCATTAGTGTGTTGTTTTTGGCCAAAAAGTCGCGCACAAGCAACGATGCGTGAGCAGGGGCGTTATCGTGGTGCAAAAGCCAATTTTTGTTCTTCCACAAATCCGGGCGTTTCTGGCGGATTGCTGCGCGCAAATTGCGCATAACTTGCAGGTAATATTCCTTATTGACCGTTCTTCCCTGTGGCAAGAACTCATGATGCACCACGCCCCTGCAATCGAAGAAAACTGTCAGCAAAACTTTCACATTCGACCGAACTTGGCGCGCTTTTTTCGGTCTTGGTTCGTGCGGCAGCTTCCATTGAGATGATTGAGCTTTGGTTTCCACGTCATAACCATAAACCCACGAGTCGTCACCAGTTATGACCCTCTGGAGCAAATTTGGGTCGTCGCGGACAGAGTTTAACATCTCATTAGCAATGTTCATGCGATGCTGTTTTTGGTCACAATTGAGCAATTTTGGTAAAAAAAAAGGTAAAAATCGAAGACGATCCAAAACACGTGCAAGCAAAGCAGCTGTCAGCAATTAACTGAACATTCAAAATGGCCGAGCTTGTCGGCATAAGTGAGAGACATGAGTACCAACATAACGCCACAAAAAATTCGAAATTCGAATATACGTAACCAGCGAAAATTCAAAATTCGCGATACTTTTTGAACACACCTCGTATGTGGAAAGATATGCTTCGGTTGTGTTAGTCATGTGTGAATGTAAACTGATTTGTTACTGTTGTTGGTATCCCAAATGTGAATTTTGTAAAATTGGCTAATAGATTTTGGATCGGATTGTGAGTAGACATGAAAGAAAATATGTAAGCAGTTTCCTTTACAAATAATAATAGCAAAAGTTTAAAGTACGTATAAATTGGCATATGTCTGTAAGTACCCTGCAGTGAAGCACCAAACTAGTTAGGAAACATATCAGTGTACAACTAGAGTTTTCTGACTGTTACCAAAACAGTCCAAAAAGGACTAAAATATTTCAGCATAAAGTTTGCAAAGGGGAAAAATTAGTTCGACACTACAGGAGACGGTTTTCATAAATCTGGAGTGCACTCTATCCACTGAGTGGGCATGCTGGACAAGATGCGATTATAACAGAAACAAGCTGAAATAAACAAAGTCGAAAAAAACCAGGAGATAATAAAATAATTTCCTTATAGTTTTCGTAAAAATCGAAGTAGCTTATTATGTATTATTATTATATTAATGGAATACGTAGAAGATATCCAGTAGTTTCATTTATTCTGAGATGCTTTTTTATTTTTTGGGAAATTGTAGACTCGATTTGATTGCCGAGTCCGTAGAACCGCAATGGGGGAACCTAGTTTATTACAAAAAATAAAGAAATAATTAAGTAGCTTTTGTATGCAGACAATTTTCAGAAGAAACTACACTTACGCTGAAAACAAACGATAGTACCCTGTGAATCATTTAAAGATTACTCCTTTCGGGTTTAAGAGTACTCCAAAGTAATAATTTTCCATATCAAAAAATATGGTCTAATTTACGTTGTGATGTTCTAGGAGAGGACCACCTACTCCATCTCGGAGTACTCTTTTTCTTTGCTTCTGAGTACTCCGTGAAACACCTATAGGTGAATGCTTTTCGAAAACTTCCACAAATTTACTACAGGGAGTACTCACTATCAGGAAGACGTAATCCAACGACTTTTTAGTGCGAGTTGAACTTAAGCTAGCATAAAACAAGGAAAGGGCTGCCTTCGACTGTGCCGAAGACTTTATACCTTTCATGAATACGCATCACGGTTTTAAGTGTCCAATCTTTACTCACAATTAGTAAAAACTCTGCGAAAGTGATAATTTAAAAACCCCATTTATCGGAACAATCGATTGTATGGGAGTTATATGTTAAGCAGGTCCGATCTGGGTGATTTTCACTACACACATTACATATATAATAAGTACCAAACCATCGGAACAAAGTTATTATACCATTTCGTGTTCATGAAAGGTATAAAAAGTTGTTTTGATTTTTTTTTTTTTTTTTTTTTTTTTTTATGTTTTATTTTTTTCAGTATTGTTGTAGAAACACATCAACAATACGAAAAAAAGGAAAGATAATAAAAAAAAATAAAAAAAATAAAAATCCAAAACAATCAAAAAAAATCTAAAATAATCAAAACAATTTTCTTTGACTATTTTTAATTTTTTTATATTTTATATATTGCTTATTATGGCAAAATTTACTTTTGGTTATTTTTAAAAACATTTACAAAAATACATCTTGGGAGTATACTATTAAATGTATATAAGTATATAGATGTATGAAAACTACTAAATTCAAGGGATGTGTTTTGTGGTTTTTACTCGTTTGCGCATTGACAAAGCTCCTTTTAATTTCTTGAGAATATTTGAGTACAACTGCAATAAATTCTTGTACACATTAGGGTGGATCAGTTGGGTCCGTTAGTGAGCGGTTAAAAATTTGAACCTAAATTTCTGGTTTGAAGTTGAAACCCGCTTCATCACACTCATATCACGAAAATGGACTAGCTGTCCAAGAAGATTAAAATTAAGACAAACACTTTTTCAAGAATTCCCCACGATATATTTCTGTGGCAATAAGCGGAAACAGGCAAACTAAAGTTTGGTCGAAAATGAAATAATACCAACATTGTGTTTTCCTCCCCAGGATCAAAACTTGTGGATTTTACGGACAAAGAACCATATCTCAATTCCATACATTTACACTACAATTTCGTATTTCAAAGCCGTCTAGTGAAAAATTTCGGGTTTCCACATTCGATGATTACAAGTTTTTTTGAGGTGTGCTGATTAAAACCTGTGAAGATCTAAAGGCAACAAACTTTAATTTTTGTAGTTATTCATATGAACGGAGTTCTTAACTTAGTACCCATGTAACTACGATTGTGATTCAGGAATAGCCCAAAATACTTGGTAAACACTAAAAAGCCCTCTTTACATCCAGATCTGCAAGACATTTTCTTAGTAGTTTCTTGAGCTAAACTCTGACAATGCCTCGTTTATTATTTCCCGCTTGATCTATTTGCCTACCTTAACGTACATTCAAAAGGATATAAGTGGAGTACGGAAAATGGCAACGTTTTTTGTTTTAGAAAAAGTAAAGAGCTCAAGAAAACTCAACCCCAAAGAACTTAAGAATTCGTGCATCAAAAGCAAAACTAATACTAAACAACAATAGAAGTAAAGTTAGAAAGCACTAATTAAGTGCTTTGGGGTAATTTTGTTTATTTTTCATTTGATTGAGTAAGTTACAGTGCATGAATAAAACGTATCAACATATTTCACAAAGTGAAATTCCTTCTAACCGACTACTCACTCATTACACCCTGTTTGTACCTGGAGGAAAACAGGTGAAACTCACAATGGCATGCAATCACTTCTTCAAGTTGTGAATATAAGTCGAACCAATTAAATTTATATAGATGCCGGGACTGTCAAACTGTTAATCATCCAATGTGAACCCAGGCTGTTATAGAGACATAGGCGCACTTCTGACACTTGTAATATGACTAAGCGTTCTATATAAAAGCCTAATACTGCGTTCATGAACTTTTTTTAAAAAATGGAAGGAGGTTATTACAGGGCTCTGCATGGAGCTTGGCTGTCTGCAGTTAAGCATTTTAGGGTCAGTTGTATTAAGAATAGAGTAGGTACTTTGTTTAATATTATATAAGGTCCTCGAACTCATTAAAGAATATAGGCAAATCGTAGGAAACAATTTACTCAAATTCCCTCCCATTTACCTACTATATCTTCATATGAGAAAATTTTTAGATTATCAACCATAGAAATTCAAATGCTACTTTGGATTGAGTATGCAATTGAAAATTAAAGGGCTTTCTCGACGTATGAGGCAATCATTGTACCCGTGCGGCTATATGGCGTAGAAACCTGGACGACAACATCTGATGAGCCGACACTGGGAGTAAAGAAGTTCGTCCCAGAATATGAGGGCCATTGCACATAGCCTACCCCGAGTACCAAAGAAGATTTAATGATGATCTTTATGATCTCTACGCAGAGGACCTAGAGAAAAAATGAGAAGAGCACTACATTTTTTGATCCCTTGAGGTGTGCGGAGTCAAGTTATACTATCTGTTGTTGTAGTTGGTGTTGTTATTAACAGTGCTTCGTCCTGCCTAATGGGCATACTCACTCTGGGAGTCATCAAGCTTTTTTAATGGAAGTCCAAGAAAACGAGCAGTTTCAAAAGGTAAAGCGATGTTTAGTATCTTGAGGAGACATACCAAATGCAGGACAAGTAATTGCTATGGGGGGGTTCAGTCTGGATAAGTAAAAGTTTAACCTATTACAATATCCAGAACGAAGTTGTGCTAGCACGACTCAAGTCTCACTCGGAAGGACGCGCTCCTCTTTAGCTAATTGCATGTGTGGACGGATATCAATTACAGGGTTCATAGAGCGAGATCTGAGGAATCCGTCTACCGACTCAGTGTGGATGTCATCTCATCTTCGTACTTATGGAAATGTTTCCTTATGTCTCTAGGAGTCAGAGCTTTATCCCAATGAAGACGGTTTGGATGATCCTGCAGTTGGTGTCAGCATATGGGAACAGCGCAATCAATAACCGGTCAGTTGATAGTCTTATATGTAGCAAGCAAAGTTTCTTTATCTTTAGCCCAAGCACTGCTGGCAAGTGACTTGAGGATCTTGTGGTTGATGTATACCTTTGAGGCTATCGCGGTGCCAAGCGTCATGCCCAAGATTTTGGGGTAATTGACAATTAGAGTGACTCCATCTACGTGGACGTTTAACTCTTGCCTCATCTGCGCATTCTACATCGTAAAGAGAGTCACCACCGTCGATATGCTATCGCTCGGTATGCTATCCGTCGTTAAAAGCTACTTAAGTGCGAGACCCAGAAGGTACTAGTGGCAGAGCGTACCGAATTTATTCCGATAAAAGGCTGCCCATATCCATTACACATCCTTAAGCCGTGGGCTGTTTTAAAAAGGCGAGCTTTAGTTCTCAATTGCAGCTACAAAACTTACAATTGAACTTCACATACAGACAACTCAACTGCTACATCCTACAAGGTGGAAACGTTAAATGATTCATGCAGCAAACTGTAAGTTCAAATCACAATCAATCTTTAACTTATCTCATGCGACATCTGCGGCACTTTTAACGCCAATGATCGACCACCCGCAGCTTTAAAGTGAAGTGCAGGAACTCTCTATGGGACACACGCCCTCCTATTAATTCAATTGTGACAAGCAATAAGCAACAATAACAACTATAAAACATGCTTTTTTAGCAGATATTTATTATTGAACAAGAAAACAAAGGAAACTGTAAATATGATGATAATTCACTTTCCATACTTAGCAATATTCGAGTTCGTGCGCCAACAATGCCGGTAGATAAAGGGTTCAAGTATAAGAAAGTGTTGCCTTGAAGTTATGGCACAAGACACAACATAAATAGTTAAGTGCCTACTATACATACTCGTACATAAAGCAGAAAAGTTTGTAATTATGTATGTATGTATGTAAGCGAATTTAGATAAGTATGTAAGGAAATGTGTAGCTTTTTACTGAAGTAACCCGTTGACTGCTCGACTGGTCGTGGCTGATGTGCTCACTAGCTGACTGATATTAAATGGCAGTAACCCTTTTACGCATTTCCTGCAAGCACATACAACAACATTAAGGTCCCAGCAAAGAATGCTGTTAGCGTTTTTAATGTAATAAGGAATACAGTGGCGGCGCTGCGTTCTCTAATGAGAGACGCTAAATTGTTGACTGCCCGACGGATCGCAGGCAAATCTTTAGCGTGCTCTATACGAATTCCTAGAGAAGATATGCACAAGAAAAGACGGCGCACAGTAACGCAAGAAAAGCTCAGCGACTAGTAACTAGGCATTTAAAGACAGCTAATAACTTCTGCACAACAGAACAAATAAAGGGATGAAGAATTTAGCTACGACTGCAAGAAGAAGCTAAAATTATTTTCGCATTCATAGCCGTTCTAGCTTGAAACAAGTAAGGAAGTCTAAGTTAGGGTACAACTGAACATTATGTACCTAGTAGTGATCTATTATGGAATCCCAATTTAGGCAGGTCTATTTCAATACTTTTCAATTCGTATTATAAAACCAACTGATTGCTTATGAGTTTTAAGGGGTAAATTTATTTATTTGTATACAAATTGCTTCCCAACCAACTACTGCTAACCACATTTTTTCAAAATACCAAAATATGGACATTTTATGTTTGTAAAATTTGCGTTCAAATAGGCAGACGGATGGAGCGACGGACATGGCTAAATCAACTCAGCTCATGGTCCATCTCTTCTTCTTCTCATACTTACAACCATTTCATATTCATTAAAGGTATGAAAATCAAAAAAGATATATAAATTCCCCATTGCAGTGGGGTATTAAAAACTTGGTCGGACATTTTACTTGTGTGTTATCCTATTTGCCAAATTTTTGGCAGGAGTATACTACATAATATTGAGAAGCAGCTGGCCAATTTTCATTGAAATACCTAGTTGATACTACAAGTAATCGCCTTTGAAAATATCAGAATTTTCATGCTGAAAAGTGGGCGGCGCCACGCCTATTTACCCAAAATCCACAAAATTTTTTTGCGGTCTAGTTTTGCTTAAAAAGCTTATTATGTTCTTATTGATATGGATTGAGATGGTTATAGAAATATCGCAAACAAATTTTTCAGAACTATGTTAAAAAACTGGGCGTGGTCGTTGACCGATAAATCAATTTTTACCGGAGTTATGTCATGAAAAGTTTTGTGGAATAATCCACTATAAAAGGGGCGGGGCTGCGCCCATTTTCAAAATTTATATTTTTCGACTTTCTTCGTTCACGGACACTTTGAAAGTGAAATAGAAATGATATAAAGCTATTGTGCGAAAAGCTATTGCCTATTAAATACATCTTTGATGCTTTTCCAAATCTTTCGTATAAAAGTGGGCGTGGACCTTAACCGATTTCTCCCTTTTGTTAATGTACACACCAAATTATATCCTCATAAGTGCATTATGTACTGAATAATCCCTTTTTTTTGTGTTTTCGAAAATATTAAATATACAAAAAGCGGGCGTGACTATCTTCCGATTTCGCCCATTTTAAATAGCCTTCTGAGATGAGTGGCAAGAACCTGCATACCAAATTTCATTGAGATATCTCATTTTATTCAAGTTATCGTGTTAACAGATGGATGGGCGGACGGACATGGCTTAGTCAATTTCTCTTTTCCTCCTGAACATTTTCATATATATAAGTCAATATCTATCTCGATCCGTTCATGCCGTTACATACTACCGTTAGGCGAATAAAGTTAATATAACTTGTGTCCGTAGCACTACTAGATACAAAAAGAGTTCAACTTCGATGTATAACTCGAAACTGGGTGGACCGATGTTTCTGATTTTTTTCTCCATTTGCTATTAATAAAGTTTCCTTTCATTGAATAACTTTGAAAATTTTAAATTAACCCCCATATTCATAAGAAATAAAATTGCTTTATAAAGCTTTTTAAAACTAAAAAAATTTGGCATTATAAGGGCTTTATCAAGTTTTTTTTAATTTTTATGAATATGGGGGTAAGTGTTTATGAATGTTATAGTATTGTTGAGTTTTGATATACTAGGCTTTCTAACATCAAAAAAACTTGAAAACTTTTCAACAGAGGCTACAAAACGGTTGAAACTGTCAGCAGTGGCTTCGTAAATATCCTCAAACTTTCGACATCAGCTGTGTTAAACAAGTGCCATCCAAACGCTTTAGTCAACCGAGTTTTTTTTTTTTTAATTTTTCTTATTTTTTTTTTTTAGTATTTATAGTCGTATGCGCTTTGAATAAGTCGATATTCGTTCATCGATTTTCCAAGCAGACCGCGGTTGGGGATATAAATTCTTTTATAACATTAAAACTCAAATCTAGTGTGCTAAATATTAAGAAGTTCAAGTTTCTTCAGGAAACAAGTATTTCTGCTTTTAAAAACTTTGTTTCCCACGAGTCTTTCTTTAACCTATACGACAAATCGCTAAATTAGCATCCGTGTTTATTACCAAACTGTAAGTGGTTTCAACACAAAACTCGTAGATCTGTTCCTTAGTAGGCACGACACTATTTACGATACCGTCGTATTTACTGAAACCTGACGCAAAGCTCATGTATTGCAATTCTGTGTAGCAGCTACGAGTTACTTCGAAAAGATCTAGCGATCAAGGGGGTAGGGGGTGTGGTGATAGCTGTCAGTGTAAATTTCGCCAATGAGGTAATTACCTTCCCTGACGCTGATAACATTGAATTCTTCTCTCATCTATGTTTGCGACCTTAAAACTACTGATGATGAAATACTCAGCTTACCAAAGGATATAAGCTTCATATAAGCTGAAAATTTTTTGGTGGGGTAGACATACATACATATATACTTGCAAACTTATAAAAATTTGATATGATTATATTACCACCCTATGTCTTGTGCCAAGTTGTAAAATATTATTGGTGCTTACGTACTCTGAGCCTTTCCCCGCTGGCTACAAAATTAACGAGGAAGTCTTCAGCTACTGACTCAAATGATGACATCCTTCTTCTTGTCATCAACATCATCAGCACCATAAGCATCTTCATCTTGATAAGATTAATCAAATTTTCATAAAATTTTCAACAAAGGAACCGAAAGTAGAAAAAGAAAAAATGTACCATAAACGTTTGGTGTGTTGAAAGGATTTAAAACATAATTATAAGCATCGTGTATTTTGAAATTGTGTGTGCGTGTGTGTGTGATAGCTTTATATTTAAAATTAAGTTAAAAGGTTCACACAAAGGCTAATAAAATAATATGGAAAATGTAGCTACGTTTGTATGAATATATATTTATTTATGCGCAGTATTGTATATTACTCCCCTGAAAGGTAGTTGAAAAAGTTGAGGTGTAGGCTAATGGAAATAGTGATTTTAGAATTAGTTTAGTGTTTATTGAGTTTTAGTAAAGTATAATTTAGAGAAAGATATTTGACAGATCAGTTGGGACTCCCACAATCGATGGCAGTTTGAAGACAGTTCTCAACAACTTCCGTTTTGTCAGTCTATAAGTCGACAGTTGTGGCGTGTTAATAAATTACCTATTTTTAAGGCTCCTTGAAAGGCAGTTGGCAGGACGTTATTGTGTAATAAAGTTCGGTTACTTAGAGATATGGAAATAATTGTATATCAAACCCATTGCTTTTTAGTGCTTGAAGGAGGTATCTTTGACAAGGCTTTACAAAAGGGGAGAGAGTCCGCACACTTGAGAGCATGGCTTAGTGACCACAATTGCCTAAGTTGTTTCTTCAAGCTGCAAAATGACTCTTCCGCTCTTCAGTATGAACAGCAATCAGCACACAATCTTTGATCTTACGTGCTTGCTAATCATAACTTGCGCCATAATCTTATTTGCCATTTTATCGAAAAGCCAGGATATGACATAAAAGCAGAGCTTAACATTATTTTCTTTCAGACTATGTTAAGAAGTCTCAGCGAGACTGGCAGTCATACAGAGGGAGTTTCTTTTACAATGCGCGGGATGTTCGATTTATCGCTAAACTCTCTGCTGCATTTTTATAATATTCCTAGCGCCTATCTTTCCGGGCCAGAATAAAAAGAAGGTTGTCAATTTTTGCAGTTAGTAAAGACGGAAGTTTATATAAATGTACCTATATACACTTAATATATCTCCCTCCCGTCTTTATCGGTAGGGTTCCCTTTCTATCAGCGAATACCTTGCCCCAATCTCTTTAAAAAGATAAATTTCAAATTATTTCATCTGGTATTATTGATTTATTTAAATCTGAAAATAAATATGAGCCATTAAAATCGACTTATGACCCACTCGCACACCATTGTAAACGTAAGTCACTTTTTCACTATAACCGTAAAGCATTAAAAAACGTGTAACGGCAAATAAATGCTAAATGTATGTTAGTTATTATCTGAGTACAACGTCAATTGACCATAACAACTGCAACGATAAAGATGACGCACAAGCGTGTATGTGTTATGTATGCAGACATTAGAGATGTGCGGTTTCGAGTACTCGGATATTTGGGTCAGTTCCCTGTCGTAGGTGACTAAACTGCAGACCTGTTAAATTTGATTAGAAATTAGTAATCAATTATTTTACGGCTTTTTTAATTGGTAATGAATATTTTAATTGTTTTTCAAGAAAAGGCAATTAAAAAATCAAAAGTAATTTAAAACAAAATTGTTTTGATTATATTTGATTTTTTTAATATTAATCGAAAGTAATCAAAACTACTTTTTTTGATTATTTTTGATTTTTTTTAATTAATTGGAAAACAATCATTAGAAGTTGAAAGTAATCGTAATCAATCATTAAATGGATTCTCAAGAAAATAATTAATCAAACCGGTAATCATTACGATTAGTAATCATTATTTAACATGTCTACTAAAATGTAATATATAACGCCATTAAATTTTATAAAAAAAAAGCAATTGAAATTTATATTTTCTAAAATCTTTCAAATTTTTAAAATAATAATAATAGCAATTTTTTACCGATATAGTGCCGAGGAGTTTTAGGCAGAGCGTCTCCTACTTAACTGAGTTCATAAAGTTTCAAAACTGATTAATAAACTATCTTTCAAAATGTCTTCAATATAAATACTTACGAAATCAAACTTTAATGGATAATAAGCGAATTATTGGTTATTTGGTGATTTATTTACATCGATTATGGTATCCGAGGGATGCACTCTTCGGGAAGACAATGGTTTTTGAAGTTTTAAAATAAAATTTGTTCAAATTCTATTGACATCTTTTTCCAGGATGTCGAAAAAATACTGTAATAATAGTTTTTAGAGGTATACATTGCTAGTTTAGACTTTCAAGACTATATAATTTTAGTGATCACAATCTGGTCAAGAGATACCAGCGAAAGTTGAAAGAAACATCGATGTTCATTTCGATGAATCGAGTGTTTGTATATTCTAGAATGATTTCGATTTTCGTTTGATATCGACTACGGCATCCATCTATATTTTCTCAACATAGAACCAAATTATGGACCCATAAAGATTTGAAATGCGCTGTTTAACATGTTTGTTTTTAACTGGCAGGCTTAAAGGGCACTGTTCAATGTAATTAGGCATAATACCCGGTAGCCAGCAACAGATAAAAATCAAGTTAAACAGTCGCGCGTACCCGAAAAGTGGCGATTTTGTTTGGAGAAGTTTAGAAGTTCACTTTTTCACCATGTTGAAAATATTTTTATGTGTAGGTGTGAGCTGTAACGGGAAGCATACTTTTAGGCACTTTTTGTTTTCCATACAAATTCCAAAAATATGCGTTAGTGTTAGAAAAATTTCTGAATTTGTGGAATCAGAGTTTCAACACGGTAAGCCATGGTTGGTAGGGCTCAAGTCATATATATTTGGTCTCATCAGTAAGAATAAATGTGGGAAGTGAGGTGGCGTGTCTGCGAGTAGGAGACCTCTGAGCCTTAGCCCACCTTCCAGACTATCGGACTTTATCGCACTCATTTCAGTGAATACATAATATTTATGAAAAGTACTTCTGCACTAAAAATTGCACTCCAAAAATTTTGTTCAAAGAGTGTTATTTCAGTACATGGTTGCGAAAAAAATGTTAATTTTATAGTAGATTTCATTTATTTTGGTTTTTTGTTCTATTAAAAAATTTTTCTGAGCGACGTTAGTAGCTTTTACCACGCTTCCGACATGTTAATATTTACGTATTTCGTTACGGGTTTGAGTTTAATACTGAGACTAAAAATAATGCAAAATCACTAATGTTGGACTAATAGTAATGAAAATTTGCATAAGAACTAGTTTTTCTTACATTTTCGGCTCAATTGATCAAAGAATCCACTGTGCCACGATTTGACTCCCTTGTAAAACTTTAAGGCCGCCACTGAATAAACTTGATAAGGATGATAAAGGGTGTTTTTTTAGGGGTATAGAACTTCGAATTGAAATAAAACACAAGAAAATCGTTTTAAGGTCCATCAATTTGGCTTTATTGGAAGGATAATTTTATGCCATTAATGTTTAAATATGATTTCGGGCATGTGGCCGCCGCGGCTGGCTCGAATAAAGCCAATTCTACAGGTCCAATTTTCAACCACTTTTTCGAGCATATGGGGCCGTATGTCGGCAATAACGCCACGAATGTTGGCTTCCAATTCCCCTAACGTTTCTGGTTTGTTGGTGTAGACGAGCGACTTCACATATCCCCAAAGAAAATAATCCAATGGTGTCAAATCACACGACCTTGGTGGCCAATTGAATGTTTCCTTCAATAAATCGATTGTGACGTGCGCTGTGTGGCATGTAGCGCCATCTTGTTGGAACCACAACTCATCCACATTCATGCCATCCAATTCGGGAACAAAATAGTCGGTTATCATGGCTCTATACCGGTCTCCATTAACGGTAGCTGCCTCTCCAGCATTATTGCGGAAGAAGTATGGCCCAATGACTCCACCAGCCCATAGAGCACACCAAACAGTCAGTTTTTGTGGATGTAATGGCGTTTCAAGGGTCTCATGTGGATTCTCTTCACTCCAAATGCGGCAATTTTGCTTGTTGACGTAGCCATTCAACCAAAAATGAGCCTCATCACTGAACAAAATTTTGCGATGAAAATCAGCATCGAAATCAATCTCATTTTCGGCCCATACACCAAAATCACGACGCATTGCATGGTCTCGCGGCTTTAATTCTTGCACAAGCTGGATCTTGTAAGGTCGCAAGCCAAGATCTTTGCGCAAAATCTTCCATAAAGTTGATGGACAAAGCTCCAATTGCTGTGCACGGTGGCGAATCGATTCATTCGGGTCCTCTTCAACACTTTGCTCTACAGCGGCAATTGTTTCTTCGGTGCGCACTGTTCGACGTCTCTGCGGATGCGTATTATCACATAGAGTAAACGTAGTGCGAAAACGATCCATGGTTAACCGAATTAATTGCTCTGATGGACGATTATGTCGACCATAAAATGGACGGAGCTCACGGTAAACTTCGCGAACTGAACCATTATTTTCGAAATAAATTTGCACGATTTGCAAGCGTTGTTCTTTTGTCAACCTGTTCATGATGAAATGGCAAACCAAACTGAACATAAATGACATTAGAGTTGCCAGATTTGACCACAAAATGCCAGTTTTATCTCTATTCGAAAAACAAACCTGTAAAGAAAACACCCTTTATATTAATCTGATTTTTATTTAGTAAAATACGTGAATTTATTTAAACTGTTTTGCTATTCAACCAATTCACGATGCAACCGTCGATGTTTCTATAAGGTACCAATTCACCTATCTCTACATCACTAGGAAATATTCGCATACGTTTGTACATATATATCTGTTAGAATGTATGGCATGACAATTGGCTACTTTCGTATGCTAAGTAAGCTTTCCAGTGAACCAACCTCCGCCATCCTATCAAATATACGCCCTTCGAAAGCATAGCAAATATCCTACTTGACCGTTTGCCCAATTGATTTCCATGTGTTGTTCACAATTTGCGCTGACATTTTCTTATCTCCATATTTTATTTATATCGACTTAGTATAAGTTTTTTATTTGGTTCTTTATACAATGTGTATATTTTTATGACTTGCTTAAGTCCTATCAAGAAGGATTTCAATACAATTCCATATTACCCATTTTCAATAAAACTGACCCTACGTTCGTGGTGGGTAAGTTATGCAGGGGGTGCGTCAAACATTTATTCACCATCACAAATACGTAAGCCGCTTGTATCAATATAAATTCGATTATATTTTTATGCTATGATTTATCAGCCATCAGCAAGTCTATATACTGACTTTATCGTCTATCAACAAACAAATGCGGCTATAACAAATAAAGAAGTCAAAAGCCAAACATAAAAAAAATTTCCTAAATATAAGAATCATATGAAATGGTCAAGGAGCGTACTATCAGTTGGCAAAGAGCTACGATTGTAACAAAAAATGAATTTTAATGCCTTGATGTAAGGCCAACAACAACAGCAACGGTGAGATACAAGCAGTACTCCTAGCATCTTAAGTACCAGCCAAAGTGACCTTTCTGTAGATTGGTTCATATGTGCATATGTGTGGCCCGAGTATATGCCAATGCCACCCCAGCTGTCTGCAACAACTTTTTATGCTCGCAACACAAGAGTCCTTATATCGAATCAACTTAGCTGGTAACAAACAATCAACATCTCACCCGCTTGGTTGAGTTAGTGATGCGCATAACCGAGAAACCCGCCACAGAGAACCTGGTGCTATAAAGAAAGAGCAAAAGGAAACTAAGACTGATTTCCAAAAGCTTCATAGAACCGAATCGGGACTGCTTATCCACCATATATAAGGTCCTAAGTACGAGAGCAAACAGAGACAGCTAACATCAACAAGGTAACACGAAAAGGTCTATCAAAGAGTATTTCAAAGTATCTGGTAGCGAGACTCGACAGTGTGCCAACTGTATTACTGCGATGTGTTGAGTCCCCTATCCTCATGATCTGTGCTACTACAAACTCATCGAAAACTGAAATGTCTTTTTTCGGCTCTGTTCACGACAACAACTCTTGAATGGGCGTTTCGCTAAGTAAAGATAAGTGTAGCCCCTAACTACAATTAAAAAAAGTTAACAATCGTGGGAATACCGGTGTCTGTTCGGAACTGTAGTCTACAGAATCGGGTTTTTGAATATTCGCAACCACACATCAATCGTTTCCATGTAAAACCAAGAAAGGAAAGGGCTGTCTTCCACTGTGCCGAATACTTTATACCTTTCATGAACACGCATCACGGTTTTAAGTGTCCGATGCTTACTCACAATTAGTACAAACTCTGCAAAACTGTTCATTTAAAGAGACATAGCTATCGATTATATGGGAGATATATGTTATGTTGGTCCGATCACACATTACATATATAATATGTACTAAAACTGCAAAATTTTACGTTCCTAGCTTTTTAATTGCAACTGCTATAGGCCAAAACCCATTTATCGAAACTATCGATTGTATGGGAGCTATGCGTTGTATTGGTCCAATCATGCTGCTTCCGACAAATGATTGATCTCATGCAAAATGGCGGCTCCATACCAAATTTCATCAGGATAAACTGAGGGACTAGTTTGCGTACAAACAGACAGACGGACAGACGGATAGACGGACAGACGGACATGGCTAAATCGACTCAGCTCATCGCCCTGATCATTTCGATATACTTATTGATGGATCTATCTCTTCTTCTTCTCACATCTACAAAGATCGGACCAAAGTTATTATACCATTCCATGTTCATGAAAGATATAATAAAAAAGGTAACTCTCTCTCGAAACATACTAACCTCAGTTGTATGTTAACATCTTGATAGAAAGTCAATTTGGTCTAAATTACACTATTTGCTTAATTCCAACTTAGAGCAGATTAAGTAGCCATCGTTTCATATTGAGCACAACCACAACTGGTGTGGGCCTGTGTTCAGCCTCTACAGCCTTTGATAAAAATTATTATTTAATTATAATTTTTGATTTTAACGGAAAAAATTTAAAAGCAGCAAATATATACAGGCCATAGTTATATGAATTGTTTGAAAACAGCTTCGATATCTCGTCAGAATACCTTTAGTTTAGTTTTGGTGGCACTAGGACTCGAACTCGTAACCACCCCGGTGTAAAATTTTACTGGGATGGGAAGAAACTTGTTCGGCTGGTATGATTTTAAGTGAATACCCAACCCCCCTGCAAAAAATGGTGCTACTGATTTCTAAAGAGAGGGATCAATACCTCTACAGTGGGATACAATTGATCCCAACTAGTCCGTTACAGGCATAGTTGGGATAAGTTGATTTTAATTTCTGTAGCCTAATTTTAGGTGTTGAAAGTAAACTTATCCGACCGTACCCGTAGAAGAATAAAGGGAATCTGTCCGACAGTACCCTCAAACAAAAGAGATCACTTCTACCCATACAGAGAGATCAAAACTAGCATCGGATTCATCCTAGACTAATAACTTTTTTTGCAGGACAAATTCACAAATTTTTACTAGCAGCAACGCATATTTTTGGAATTTGCATGGGAAATAACGTGTGCCTAAAAGTATGCCTCACACTTACACGGACAAACATTTTCAACATGTTTAATGGATAGAAATCTGGATAAACAGTGAGTACTCAAAAAGTGGATAAAATAGTAGGCAATTTTGTTGAAAATGTTTTACTGCGTACATGTGAGGTGTAACGGATTTCATACTTTTAGGCACATGTTGTTTTCTATACAAATGCCAAAAATATGCGTTGGTGTTAATAAGAATTTGTGAATTTATTGAATCAGAGTTTCACCACGGTTAGGCATGGTTGGTAGGGTAGAGTTCGGATTATATGTTAAAAACGCCTAAGTATTGGCACTATAATATTTAAAAGTAAAGTTAATGGCGAGAAGGGTATTTCCGAGCCTTATACTCCCTTTGAGGTGATAGTACTTCTCTGACTTATTTCAATGGTGAACCAACATAAACGAAATGAACGCCTCCTTACTTTGGAGAAACGATTTGATGACATTCAAAGATTCAATAGATGATATATGGAGTATAATGTTGTGATAGGTAGTGGTCAGATTGCATTCATTTGACTAAATACATTATTGAAATCGACTTCAATAAATACTATTTAAATCATATAAAAGCGTATGTATGTGAATGGTTTCGAATTAAAGTTTAATACTGAAACTGATAATAATGAATAATAATGATTCGACCCCTCCCCCCCCCCATCTTACAAAACGAACAAATTGTAAGGCTCACGATTTCTAGATATAACTTTTTAATAAAGGAAATTTTATAAGAAAGATAATTAAAAAATGTGTTGCATATGCGAAGAAGCAAAGTTGTTTTAATTCCCTGTGATCTTTCACGTTCTTTGTAAAAAAAAATTTGTCTGAGAGCACCTATACTGAAAACATATTTATATTGTTTGCTCATTAGCAAGAATTAACAAATATTAGATGCATCAATAATTTTGTTTGTAAAACAAGAATTACAATAAGGACTTTCGCCTGTAATCGCCCATATATATTTGCATGTATGTGTATATATATATATACGATAAAGAGACAGATATCAATCAATATGTTGATGTTTCTTTTGCATCAAGTATAAACCGCTCATAAAACTTTACTAAGCAATTAAAAAATAGATGAAGAAGAAATCAAGATACTCAAAGAAAACACTGAAAGATCAAAGCGAAGTTTCCTATAAATAATCAAAATTAAATAGGAAGATTAAGGAGGAAAAAATGTCAGTGGAAATGAGGTAAAAAAGAAATGTCAAGCGTAAAAAAGCATAATTAAATAAGCAAATAAAAAATTTAAACGCAAAGAAGAAATAAAAGAAACATAATTTGTAAGCTATTTTAAGGAGACGTAGCGCAAGGAGAGAATTTGAACAATACAGGAGAAAAGGTGGAGAAAGTCTTCGTTCAGACGAAAAAATAAATAAAAAAGGCAAAAAAATTTTTGGTTCGTTTTTAAACCACTCATTAAATGTGACACAGCGTTGAGTAAACAAGGAGCTCAGCGCGTAAAGTTCGGTATACATTTTAATCCGTATTTAAGTGCCAAACGAACAAGTAGTGGGAGATTTAAAAAGATGGGGGCGGATGCTACAATTGTATTTACATACAAGAAATAAGGAATGCATGCTGCAAAAATTCAAGAACGCTTGGTACGGCTTCAACACGCTTGGGAGCAAGAAGAGATACAACAATTATAAGCATTAGTGCAGGTTTCAGGCGCAGATCAATGAATTATCGGAGGGAAATATATTTAAATTCTACTTGCTGGCATTAGTGTACCACTTAAACTGGAATTTTGGCGGGAGCAGAAGCAAATTGCAAAATATTAAGCATTACCCAACATTTGTCTAAGCACCGAAGCCAAACACAAAAATAAAATTTCACATTAAGATTCAAAAACACCAGACCTGTTAAATTAGATGAGTAATTTGTAATCCATTAATTAGACGACTTTTTTAATTGGTAATGATTATTTTAATTGGTTTTCAAGAAAAGGCAATCATTAATTGATTACGACCAGAAATTATCAAAAAAAAAGGTAGTTTGATTACTTTAGATTTTTTTTATTTTTTATTTTTTTTTTTCAGTTTTGTTGATTTGTATATTTATGGGCTTCTACAACAATACCGAAAAAAATCAAGAATAATCAAAAAAATCAAAAATAATCAAAAGTAATCAAAACAACTTTTTTTTGGTAATTTTTTTTTTTTTAATAATCGTTAAAAATCATGATATTTTTATTATTTTTTTTTATTTATTTGGAAAATAATTATGGAAAATTATTATTAAAAATTTAAAGTAATGGTAATCAATCATTAAATGAATTGCAAAAAAAAAATTAATCAAACCGGTAATCATTGCGATTAATAATCAATATTTAACAGGTCTGAAAAAGACCGACTTAAGTTTTAATTTTTCCTGAATAAAAGAAACAACTTACAAAAATACATATTTGGAAACAAAAACAAAATAGTTCATTAATAACTTTTTTTACTAAGAGATAGTTCGATTTGGAAAACATCGATTTTAAAAGAATATATCCGTTTTTTTATGCGAATAAAGCCTTTTTGATGTATTTGATGTATTAGTGAAAAAGTAATGTTATTTTATTTGAGATTTTAAGTATAAAAAAAAAGTTTGCATTACGGTTGAATTTGTCGCAAAGTCCCGCTCGAAACCAATTCTTTCCACTCAAGAGAGATAGTTATTAGCTGTACACTTTAATCATGAATAGATGATTGTTAAACCAGCGAACAAGAGAACAATACTCCATCAACATATTGAGTTCTTTACCTTTGCATGACTACTGTAGTAGGCCTCGCCAGAAACTACAGACTTTGTGACACTCTTTCAAAACTTGTCAGCCTTTGCAAGCAAGGATTTTTCTAAACAATATCTTTCAACTTTAAAAAAAAGTTTTTTTTCCTAATTTTAAGTTTGGCCAGCTGTTATTGAAACACCCTTTGCAGTAACAATAAACGACTATAGCGGAGTTACGGTCTTAATTCATGCAAGAGCATAAGTTAAAACGTTTTATCAGTAAAGAAGCGTGTAAGGACATGCTCCGGCAACTCACATTTGGACCATGTTTATGCTACAAAAAATTATTCGTCGTCCAACCGCTGAACATCCACTTGCACACAATCCTTTCAGCTCCAATTGCTATGTAACTCGTAACTTGCGTTTTCCCATTGGCTGCACATAATAGTCCCGTAATCGTTTACGAAAATTTATATGTTTTCCAATTTTACGCTTTATTTTCCTTCCATCGCTTCCGATGCTTCCACGCATTTTGCTCGCTTTTAAAAAGTCCTTCGAATCACTTCATTGCTACATAGAGAACTCTTTGCTTAATGTTTTTTTTGTGTTATTTTGCTTCTCTATTTCATCGAATGGCGGAAATGTCATTGTTATGGGACGATGAGATACCTATTTAGCACGCTGGCTGATGGTTGAACCCTTTTTGACTCTAGCAGGAGGCGTGGGTTGATGCGCCGTGCCGGTCATTCCATTGATGGTCTTAAGTCGTTAGGTGAAGTATGAATTCGCGTTTTATGCTTCGTCAGATTTAATGGAATTATTTTTCTTTGTTGGTGCTGAAAGTAGTTGGAGCTCAATATACGCTGTGGGTGGGAAAATGCTGTGAGATGGTGACTAAAAATATTAAAATGAAGACGTTAAAGGATTAATTCAATAAGCGGCATAATAAATGGTGTATCACAACAAATAAAGCCAAATGCCATTTCACTTCATCCCTTCAAATTAAAGTTTTCCTTAACGAAAACATTCAATAGCAGCGTATTTCCATAAAACAAAATTCTCTGCCGACAATTAGGTGTCTTTGTTAGTCTGTAAAATATAATTATTTTTTCGACCTACTCGTATTCCACTCCACTGCGGGTGCATGACACGGTTGTGGCAAGTTGCAGCGGTTTACCAGATATCTCCCTAGTCACACCGTCACTGCCATTCGATATTAACTGTAATATCGGACTCTCTTTCAATAATTGCTGCAACTGCGAGGCCGTTCGGCTGACTGGAACGGCTTTTTGCAGTTACCAAACAGCTAATTCAATATATTCCGCGCTCAACAAATCTCCCAACAGACTGCTCAAGGGACAGTCTCAGCTTGCAATATCAGTAACCTTAGCGCCTTCATTCCTCGAAGGCTTGAAATTGTAAAAGACTTTGTCTATTTGGGAAACCCGGTGAACAGGGAATGTAATGCCAGAAGAGAAATTAAACAGAGAGTCACTCCTGTCAATAAAAGCTTCCCTGCACGGAGTAGGAAAGTGATAAATAATGTCATCACTCGACGAACAAAGATCTTGTTCCATAGGTCTTTGATAGCAACTCTCCTGATGTATTAAGGTGTCGAAAGAAGATGGGAATGCCCTTACATTTTTCAAAAGAAAATTTCTAAGGCAGTTATATTTTGTCCGCCACATGATTCCAACGGCGGCTCATAAAGAGAATTGAAAAATGAGCTATACATGCTTAGGGCTTTTAAGCTGTTTGCTTCAATTAGTCAGAAGGGGGTCTAAAATGGGAGCCTTTACACTCTTTGTGAGCCCATTTATGACTCCGAATGAGGGTATTTCCCTTCTTGAGATGGTCGCCCGATATAAGCCTAATTTCAGATATCATGTGAGCATCGTCGGATATGACCCCGGTACACTGGAGGCACTCCCTTGCGGTATATGCCCGTTTGTCGTTGGAGCCATTTGGTTTGAACAGTGCAACCTTTCTGACCCCCTGAAGCAATTTCTTGAGAAACTATCACTCAATTTTTTTTCCAGGTAACATTACATTAGAACAGTTACAGAATATTGAAAAAATAACTAAATAAAGGAAAAAATTTCAGGCGCGGTAGACTCGTCATTTCTTGTTAGTTGCTAGAAAGTTTCATTGAACTTTAGGTAAGACAAACAACAAAGAAAATTAAACTATTAAAAAATATTTATGTATATGAACAACAAATTTTTAAATAATTTTCATAAATTAATCCCATATATTTAGTTTTTATTAAGATATGTATGTATTTCCGATCCCGGAAATCCACCTAAGAAAAGCAAGGCATCCAGGGGCATCCCTAGTATGTACATACGAGGTGTGTTCAAAAAGTATCGCGAATTTTGTGTTTTTTTCAAAAATTATTTATTTATTCATGAATATCTATTTTGTCCCCTTCAAAGTAATCCCCATGAGATATTATACACTTGTGCCAACGGTTTTTCCAATCTTCGAAGCACTTCAAAAAATCATTTTTTTGTATCTTGTTCAGCTCCTCCTTCGATGCCGTCTTTATCTCGTCAAGAGAAGCGTAACGTCGTCCTTTCATGGGCCTCTTCAGTTTAGGGAACAAGAAAAAGTCACAGGGGGCCAGATCTGGGGAATACGGTGGCTGCGGCATCATTAGTGTGTTGTTTTTGGCCAAAAAGTCGCGCACAAGCAACGATGCGTGAGCAGGGGCGTTATCGTGGTGCAAAAGCCAATTTTTGTTCTTCTTTGCACATCTTCTCGGCCTTCTGAGAACATTTTGTACCACCGATAAACGTTGCTTCGGTCCAAGGTAGCTTCTCCGTATGCCACAGTCAACATTCGGAATGCATCCGCGCACTTAATTTCGTTTTTCACACAAAATTTGATACAGGTTCTTTGATCCATTTTTTTGAATAGGTAAAAATCGAAGACGATCCAAAACACGTGCAAGCAAAGCAGCTGTCAACAATTAACTGAACACTCAAAATGGCCGAGCTTGTCGGCATAAGTGAGAGACATGAGTACCAACATAACGCCACAAAAAATTCGAAATTCGAATATACGTAACCAGCGAAAATTCAAAATTCGCGATACGTTTTGAACACACCTCGTATATATGTCAAGGAAATATTCAAAAATCCTAAAAATCAGTTGGGCAGGCAGGAGCAAGAAAAACTTATCTTTTGGTGTTCAATACTTTGTAATAACTGCATTAAAACTACTACTCTGCTGTCAATTACCAATTCCATTTGCCTAACGCCAATGGCTATTGGCTGACACTTAAAAAAACAACAAAAAGCAAAGAAGAGCAAAGGATCCATTACAGCTTCTGCCTTGAATTCATTTCAAAGAAAATCATGTGCCATTCAAGTTGACTTAAAGGGAAGAGCACAAAAATCGTTAGAAGCTTTTATGTAATTTTTACTTTCAACGCCAGCATATTGCAATTTATTCCATTTCCTATTTTTAGTTTCTCTTTATTCTTTATTCTTGTGTCTCATCTTCATTTACGAATTACTTGCATTTAGTTGGAAATAGTCATTGAAAAATATGCAAGTTGAAGGAGTTGGAAAATTACAAGAAAGCTAATTTTGGCAGCTCGTAGTTACTGCAGCCTCACAGTTGGTACATACACGAGGGAAGCTTTATAAGTGCGAAAACCAAAATTTTCTTGTTTAGATTGCTTCGAAGCAGTAATGTTGTTGCTTACCATTCCTCCATACGTGAGCGAGATTAACTTTCCCTATTTGTTTTGAGATCTATTTATATAGGTAGCTGTCTAGAAACTAATCTATTAAAATCTTTACAAAACATACAGTGCTAGACATAATTATAGGCACAGTCATTTTCTGCGATTTTCACAAACTTTGGCTTAAATAAAATGATTTTAGCAAAGACTATATAAAAGCATGTGGCAATATCTGATACAAGAACTATAAGTTTTGTTTTAAAAAAGTACCCAAAATTCGCGAAACCTCGACGAACTAAAGTGTTTTCTTTCATATAAAAGAAATTGCGTTCATAAACTTGTATGGAAAAAAACACAGAAGTCCCCAAGAAAAAAATTGCCAAAAATCAGCAAAACAGAAAATTGTTATCTACCTTCAAAATAACGACTAAAAAACGAGCCCAGTATTCTAACATGAATTATTCCAGACATATGCAGTAGGAAACATTCAATTGGTATGAGTGATGCCAGCCCCTTTGATATATCTGAGGTTTGACATGACCATCTATCTTTATAAGTTTTTTAGTGGCAGATTTAAAATGTGCTATGATGGTCAATCCGTTTAGGGTCCAAGTGCTCACACTATTACACACATAATTGGAATTTTCTCCTCAAAATTTCAAGACTAAAATATCTACAGCATATTTTGAAGAGCTATATTTTAGACGATGAGAGTACAAATCAAAAAAAAAAATTAAGCTTTTACCAATACTTTCTTTGATTACTAACCCCCATATTCATAAAAAATAGAAAAGGTTTATAAGCTCTTGTAATACAAAACTTTTATGGAAATGCCATTTTAAAAATTCAAGTTTTTTGTGAATATGGGGGTAAAAGTTTAAAAATGATTTGAGCAATGTTTCTCAACAGGATAGATTTAATGAGGAATCATTCGACAAACTTGAATATTGTCAGCACGTGAGACAGCATTTTATTGCCTTGGGTCCTATTGACGTACAAATCAAACCGCCCTAATCAACCATACAAATAAATAAATAAAGTTTTAATGAAGGTGCTTCAGTTTAAACCATATATACACAGAACATACATAAATATATACAGCTGTGTTCAATATAATAGTAGTGAAATTAAAATTTATATCGTTCGACGAAATAATAAGAAGCGATGATTTTAGTAATTTTAATTTAAAACATATCGAATTCAATAACATAAGGCACATAAAAAGAAAATTTAAAAGTCTACACCAAGTTCAGCAAACTTAAACTTTAAAAAAATAGCCATCAAAATCTTCAAACTTTTTGGCAAAGTTTCTAAAATTTTTTTAAGTAAGCAGTTTTTAGACCAATAAATTTTAGTATAACATTGTGCAAGTTAAAACTCGCTCAAAAATTTGCATGAATTTTCCGAGTTTTATTCGTCAAGGGTGTTGAGTTCCATACAACGCATGAAGAAAAATAAATTTTGTATGGAAAAAATACCCAACATCCTTGACAAAAAATTGTTTAAAAATCCAAGGGAAACTTTGAGGTACCTCTTACTATCACATTATGAAATTTAAATGAGCTATAAAACTGCGTACTCAAAAATTTTCTAAAAACTTTGTAAATTTTTAAAAGTTTAATTAACTTTCCTGAACTTTGTGTAAACTTTGAAATTTCTTTTTATGTGGCGTCTGTTATGGAAATTCTCTATATTTTAAATGAAAATTATTAAAAACACAGCTTCTTTTTATTTCCTCGAATGATATAAAATTTAATTTCACTACTATTATATTGAACACAACTGTATGTATGTGTAAAAGAATGTTACGAATATGGCATTCAAAATATCAAATAGTTTTAAGAAGAAATTTCGTAGAGATCGAAGCGTCTTGGGCATTTTCTTCCTGTATCGATCAAACTAAATGCCTATAAAATATTGATTGAGCTCAACTCAGCACACCACTCATTCATAACTCGCAATAACTGGTGGCAGATAAGAACACCAAAGTAAGTAAAATCCATCTCCAATACATTTTTCCAACATAGTGGGGGTCTCATCTTTCCCATATTGCGGTCAGAGGGTGCTGATAGGCTTACGTACAGCTCAGCGAGCATTTACTTAGATATCCGAATTCAAAAGAACGACTACTTTAAGCTTATCTCATATGATATTGTGCTTTTGAGCCCGATATCAGCACAGCTATAGTAAAATACTAATAAGGCATGAAGTTTTGTGTCTCCAAAGTAGCATTTGTTTGTTAAAAGTAATTTTTTGTTGAATAACTAGAATACGAAGGTTTGAAGTGTGTATCCTAATATTCGCAATATTCCTAAAACATATTTTTAAATTAAATAAATTAGTTTTTTGTATAGCTCAACACTGTTAATAAGTAATATCGCTTCAAAAGTTTCTTTCGTGACAGGGGAGATCTTTGATTTTTTTTATATGGAATTTCTGGAAATCTTAAGTGATCTATTTAAGGTGCACTACTAATAAAACTACGAAATGATAGACCAAAATGAGTAAGTCTGAGAACTTTACACAACCGAAGGTGAAGGTGAAGTCACAGAATGGCAACACAACGAACTTTTATTCCTTGCTCAGCTCGTAGATTTTGATGACTTCTGCTAGGAGTACCTGGTCGACCGAGATTTAGTGGGCGTAAAAGTTCTACTAAAATAAATTCTGTATTAAGTAATTTGGGAGAGGTAGTTTTCGGCATATGCAAAAATATATTTATAAAAGGATTAGGTGGCAACCCTACGTGGTAACCCTAACTACACGTTTTCCAAGTTTACTTCAGAAAGTATAAAGTGTTCTTTAGAAATCGTAAAATGTATTCCAGAATAGTCAATTGCATTTCAGAAGACGTAAAATATTTTTCAGAATAAATAATTATACTTTAGAAACTGTAAAATATACTTCAGAAACCGAAATTTTTCTTCAGAAGCTGTAAAATGTAATTCAGAATAATCAGTTTTACTTTAGAAACCATAAATTCTCAACTACAACAGATTATTCTGAAGTACAATTCATGGTTTTTGAAGTACAATTTACGCTTTCTGAACTACAATCGAATATTCTGAAAAACATTTAACGATTTCTAAAATATAATTGACTGTTCTGAAATAAATTTTAAAATTTCTGAAGTACATCTGACTATTCTGAAGTACATTTGAAGAGTTCTGAAGTACATCTGGAAATGGTGTAGATATATTTTTGTTGAAATATGGCTTAATATAGCTGTAGTTTGATACAGATATTTCTGAAAAATTATAGCTTTTTACTTCAATCGATTCTTTTTTTAGTTATTAATTTTAGCGGTAAACATCGATAATATGTCGGTTCTGTTGTACTCACTCTCTTAAATGACTTTCATTGAATTTATTACTTATAATATATTTTTACGGTTCAATGCAATAGCCTTAAAAAAAATTAATAATGCCCACAGGCAAAAGGCAATAAACAACTTAAATCGCCTTTTTAAAGAAATTTCATATTTATACGAATGAAAAATCAGAACGAAAAAGAGAACGAAGAAAGACACTGAAGATGGCACAATGCCGAAACCGGTTTGTCTCCAAACCAAAATTGACAAGGGATGACGGAAAATCGCTCTAGAAAAATTCATATTTCTACCCTGTCGGAAGCAGCAATAATAAAAAGGAAAATGAAAAATCTCTGAAAGGAAATAATAATGATAACGATGCTCGAGGGCTTTAGGTCCCTTACGAAAGGTGGAACAGCGCTAAAGTTGAAACAGCACTAAAGCACTGCGCCTATTTTTACTAATAGACCGAAAATGCATTTTCCCATAAAAGAATCGATTTATGAACAAAAATCTATCATTTTCTTGAAAAACTTATTTCTCAAAAATCGACTTACATATATCTAAAAAATCGATTATTGAGATTATTGAGTAATCGAATTTTCTGACTCGAGGTCACATCTCTAACCCAAATACAAAATAGGTGAAAAATATAAAACAGTCTAAAGAATTATATAATAAGATTCTGTCGAGCTGCACCTAGAAAATATAACGGTACCCTCCACTTTTGTAAGACTACGATAGGGTTAATGGGTTAATGAAGGTGAGACTTTTGCGACTATGTGTCAAGATGTCGTATAAGATCTTTCACCCTGATCGTGCATCATCTAAAAACAGATTTTGAGTGCTAGCTAGAACGTTCAACTAATCTATTATTTCTACACTGCAATACATCAGTTAGCTCAAACTCAATGAGAACATATTTTTTTTTAATATTCTGCTCACACATTGGTCATAAGCCACATTTATCTTTTCACTGGCTACCCAATTTCGCTGTCAATTTAACAATGTAATTAACGTTTGGTTTTGCAACGAAAAAAAAAAAAGATTTGGGTAATAACTAAAACAAAAAAAAAATATGTTAAATGATGTTAATTTACTAAAAACGGGCAATGAAGCTATTGTGAACATTTTTGTGGCGTTTGAAATGCCATTGGTGCTCCATTTCTTACAAAAAAAAAACATTTTTAGATAAAAGGTTGTATGTACTCGTACATATAAGATACGGATGTAGAGGATGTATGCAATGCACGTACACTCATTAAGGTATTTGATAAATTAAGCTTTTAAATTGGAAGTATCAAGTAGCGGCGATTTCCGAGGAAGGTGAGAATGTGGCGGATAGAAAATGTTGGTGAGGGCGTCGAAAGAATAATTGTAGAAATTTACTACATACCCGTAGTCGAGGATAAAGAGGCGGTATTACATAGCTAAGTTAAATTTATTTGAGGGGTAAGATACTGTAAGCTATAAGATATTAGAAAATATGTAAGGAAAGCGCTTTCTTTGGTTATGCCTTTGATGAATACGCACCACGTTTTTCATTCCGATAAGTACAATAAGTATCTTGTTAAGTATGTAGATCAAATCCTATATTTGATCTTGGTCCACTCTAACTGATTTTCAATAGGCACTTTAAATATGTTATGTATACGAACCCGTTTATCGTTCTATGTATTGTCCGATCTCGTTGATTCCTGCAAATAAGTAATAAACTACAAAATGGTGGCCAAAGTTTAGAAAAATATATGTTTATAGCTGAGGGACTAGTTTTGCGTTCAAACAGACAGACAGAGAGAGAGACAGACGGACGCGCATGGCTAACTCGATTAAGCTAATCGGGCCGATCAGTTGGGTATGCTCATTGGTGGCTTCATAAATTCTTTTTCTCATAATTAAACACATCGGACCAAAGTTATAATACCGTGTCATGCATGGCAGCTTAAAAATTTAAAGGAATGTCAGCTTAGAAATTCAACTTGTGCGGATTAAGGTGTTGGAATATCCCAAAGTAGGTATTACTGTCGTTACCGAGGTCACCGAAAACGCTACCACGGCAATCGAGCTGGTGCCGCAAGGTGCTTGAAGCAGAGCGTACCGGATTCATATCTATCAAGGGATAGTCATAAGCAATGTAACCCTGTTTGGCCCCGTCACGTCCCATTCCAAGAATAGACGTGTCGACTAAGCAGGGAAAGTATAGCTGCAAAAATAATAATAACTAGTAAACCCGGTTCGCTTCGCTGCGTCTCAAAACTAATAATAGACTGAGTCCGATTTTCATCATTATATCCCATACCAGAAAAAGTATGGAACTTAATTACATCGTTTATTGCAGCACTCATTGTCAACTTTCGTTTGATACCCATATTGTACTAACACATTTTGGGTCACCTATATCTCGATAACTTCGAAAGTGGTCGAGCTATTGGAACAAGTGATACTTTTCATTTTAAGTTAAGTGCCAAGTAATACAACGGTGAAAGTTCCATTCAATTCCATTTAGCATCTTTTTAGTGATGCGCGCCCAAACATACAGACAGGCACACAAAAATTTTAAAAACAGTTGATTTGGCTGCTATTGGCTTAATAATGATCCCTGCTATCGATTTTTCTTCAATATCCGCAATGTACAGACATCGACCTTTTACAATGTTATTATATGTAGAAATAACGGGAAATCACTTTTGCCAATATAAGAGACATAGGACAAAGTAGGCAACTAAGAAGTACACAAAAAGGTCCACAAATTCTTCTTTCGAATATTTTAAGGTCAACTATACAACGCACATGATTCCATCAGCCTTATTCCAGCAGCAGATCCTGATTTGTCTCCTTACGCAGCTCGACTTAAAAGCTGATTTTGGCAGCGCAGCCCAAACAAAAATTTAATCATTTGTATCCTGAGCCTTTTGTTCTTCGATAACCGGTCGAGACGGTTCCCATCAGATTCCAATTAACGGTAATTCGTGGTAGTAGATGTTTCACCTGACAGAAAAAGGTTTCCCTATTACTTGGATGATGGACGTGCTTGTAAGTTTGGTAAAGATCCACTCTCCTACTCCATAGACTACATTCCACTCCTATTAGAAATATTCGGAAAATTATAGCTCTTCATCTTGACATTCATAATTGCTCATTGTACGAGGATATTGCGCAATTCTGCCTCATTACAAAGTTCATGGTTTGCTTGCTTTTTAGCCCGAAATATGACGCACTTCTTATATGTCAAAAGCGCTCTCGCAGACAGGCAGACAATACCCGGATTACATGCTTGACAAGAGCTACTTGATTTTTGGCAGTATTTTTTCCCATCAACCACAGCTCATTACCGTACACAATTAATCATTATCCTATGCGTGTTGAATGGGCATTGGGAATCATTAGTCGGAAGAAAATGCAGAAAAATCATCTCGCAGCATAATAAGTTGATTTGCAGTGGTACATATGTATATATGTGTGAGCATATAAATAAATACATTTTGAGGGTTGCATGTCCCATTGCAGAATAGACAACCGAAAATTCCCCTAAATGGGACAACAACAACAACATGCGCAAACATTTATAACAAACGAAAAATAAAATACCTAAACCTTTCTTTCTTTGCCATTAAAAGGATTTCGTCATGGCTTAAAATCTCGGTATTTTTATGCAGCGACGTTGGAGCTTTACGTTCCCGCGCTACTTTTTCCCCCGTTTTTGCGTTTAAGCATTGTAATTCCTTTGTTTATTTAAATAAAAATATAGAAAATTAAGCGTTTCAATTTTTATTCTTTTTCATTTCACTTTTTGAGCGCGTAAGTCCAAAGTTTTGTAGCGGGTATTGCCAAGGAAACGCTATAACTCGCACGTCGTTTGCTGGGTGCTGGTTAAAATGGCATTGTTTGTTGTTCAAGTGCGCGTAGCCACAGTCTGACATGCAGGTTAGGCACATTTTTGTTCCTCACATTTTTCACTCCTTTCTTAAGAGTTTTTTTCTTTTAATTCGGTATACCCAGTAGTGCTAACACTAGTGCTTGTCGCATTATCGCTAACACTTGCTTAAGCATTCGTGGAGAATATTTCCACTGCAACAACCAGCAAGAATAACAACCTCTAAGGAACAGCCAGAAGCCAAATAAGGTGGGATCACCTTATTTTTATGTAAGTCTCCGATAAAAACTCAAAGAATCTTTTCCTTTCGAGAAAATATTGAAACGACGGAAAATTCGATATTTACAAACCTAGAGGAATCAGACAGTGCATGCCACAGGGCAGTGTGCAATTCTTCATCTCGTGTAATTTATTTATATAGCCATCATTTCACTCAGCCATTTGATCCGCGTAGCCACAGTCGGTATCTAAATCACCTTCACACCGAGTCGGTAGATATCTCTCTCATATCTCGGCCTGTACATCCCGTTATAGGCATCCAACCACCCGAAATAGCTGAAGAGAAAAGCACCTTCCTAAGGAGACTAGAGTCACTCTGGTCCAGCTTCGAGTTTGATACTGTAACAAGTAAACCTCTTACTTGTCCAGACACAAGCTAAATACATTCCCTGCATGTGGTATATCCTCTCATCTCGTAACTGCTCAAAAGAACCTACTTTTCTAACACGAATCTTACTCTGGCCCAAACCTGTTGAAACTGTCAGTTTCCTTTTTCTTTAGCTTAGCGGATAATTCATGAGTCAACTTACTTTCCTTTACTTTGTTCGCTCAACCTTTTTGATATGTGTACAACTCCAGCGAATGAGAGACCTTTTAATCGGCATTGCTTATGGATATACTCGTATTCTTTCAGACTATAATACTTTCTTTGGTCATACTTCGATAAACTAATCAACTTCATATTGAGTAAGCTGCTATTGGCCGGCAAACTCTTCATGGGTACATATTCTTTTCTGCCTAGGGACGTGTGAGTAAGTTGGGCACTTCGACTAGATTTATTAGGCTTAGAGATTTTCCGATTTTCCGATAAAGGTGGCTTTGCTTACAGTACTCTCTTAGTACTTCCAGCAGGGTGGTTTACGCATTTTGTAACTAGGCTCCTCACATTATCCATTGTTCCAAGATACGCTCCAGATTAGTGAATGTTTATGACGGCGCCACTTTGTCTGCTTATAACTGAGTGGCACTAAAAGTCTACACTGGGTATATCAAGTTTCCTTTTCAATCGAACTTCTGCTTAGTAGCGTCTTTTTTCCTTTTTAAAACTTCATTCTGAGTCATTTAATTTTTGCTTTTTTTATTTTATTTGTTTTTCAGTTTTAGTCAATTTAGCTGGTGGGTTGGTACGCCGCTTTCCGTAATGGGGCACGTTTTCGTTTAGACTTAATTCCTTTAATTTTGCTATCATTTTATATTTCAGCGGCTCAATTACAATCGGTTTGCTATTTCGGTTTGGTTACGAATCGTTGCTTTTCTTTGTTCAAATTGTTTTTGTGGGTTTGTTGTTGTACGCGCCCACTTAAATATTCTAAGCTCACCACTTAATCCTACTACTCAGCCTTTTGTTGTGCATGTGCTGGCGTTATGGTGGTTATATTTCTTACCCCCTCTGTGATTGTTTGGAATAATAATGTGAATTAAAATAGAAAAGTAGGCATTTTCCTTTCAACATTTTTATCTCATTTATAGCTACAAAATTTTCGTGCAGAAACGCGACGAACCATATCAAAAAACAAACAAACTTACCGACAGAACCCGAAATGGTTTCCGATTCAAGACATTCACGCACACATACATACATAAATATACCATGCAACGGAGTCCAATAAAACGTATTCTACTTGAATGGCGCCAATCAGAGATTCTGTGAGTTCTGATGTCTCTGGTGTACCTGGTTGAACCCCGCTAATGGAACCGAATGTACGAAAAGGAAAAATTTATTCAAATGCATAGCAGAACTCTCGTTGAAAGCCTGGCTACGCCTCTCGTTCCGTGTGTCGATTTATTTAAATTTAAACGTAAATCTACTACGGGTTTTTGGTCCATCTATCGCCTAAATGTATTGTGCATGTCCTGTAGGAAAAATATCCAGCTTTTAGCTGGTGTGCCTTTAGTGAGTTCGGATCTATTTTAAATACAATCAACTGATGAATTTAAGAAGGCTTTCTAGGCGGTGGAAGCCTTTTCTACTTATATAGCGAATGTGAATCTAGCACTATTAGCCATCAGACCCGTCTCATTATTTCGACAGTTCAGTTATAATAAACTATTTATATTTTATAAAACATAAAATTTAATTTAATATTTTAATTTTTTTTGTTCAAACGTGAAACTCACATCCTTAACCTTTCTTTCAGTGGCTGACAATTGTAATAACTCTATTTAAAAATTATTTATAATTTATAATAGGGAAGTGAAAACAGAGCTATATGGTCAGTATCCAATAGACAGAATCGGCTTGTCAAACAACTGCATTGTAATCGTTTTTTCTCAAAGAATAATACTTTTTTATATGAAATTTATCATTATAATTTTTATGTTTAACGTTTAGTTTTTAATAAATTATTAAATATTTTTATTTGAATAGAAAAGGAAAGTTAGAGACAACCGCCATTACTTTTCTTATAAATAGACTATACTTTATTAGGCAAATTTTGCCACGGTCTCCTAACCATTAGCCTATCAGAACTCTGGTTTCTGTCAGCTAAATTCCCATTTCTACTCAACTTTGTGCAATCACCGATATCTGGCGGCATTAAGCAAATTTAGTTTCTTCTTAAAGAAATTTACTGCAAAAAAATACTATTCTCAAATTTTGTATACCAGCAATTGAATTGTTGGTTTTGCGCCTGTACGTTTTATAGTATTCATGACTATAAATAAAATATAAAAAATATCATTCTTGGCCTTGGGCTCATTTATAGCAGACCTGTTAAATTTGATTAGTAATTAGTAGTCAATTAATTAGACGGCTTTTTTACGGTAATGATTATTTTAATTGTTTTTCAAGAAAAGGCAATTATTAATTTATTACGAATAGAAAAAATCAAAAAAAATGGAAAAAATCAAAAATAATCCAAAAGCAAGTTGTTTTGATTATTTCTGATTATTTAAATTTTTTCAGTATTGGTGAAGTGTATAATTATGCGCTTCTACAACAATACTGAAGCAAATTAAAATTAATCAAAAAACTCAAAACCACTTTTTTGGTTATTTTTGATTTTTTTTTAAATTTTTTTTTTTTAGTATTCTTGCTTATGTGCGTTTACAGCAATACTGAAAAAAAATCAAAAATTTTCAAAAAAAAAATCTAAAGAAAACAAAAATTATCAAAACTACTCAAAACAACCTTTTTTGATTATTTTCCATTAATTATTTTTTTTAATAAATGGGAAAATAATCATTACAAATTGCAAATAATTATAAGCAATCATTAAATGGTTTCTTAAGAAAATAATTAATCAAACCGGTAATCATTACGATTAGTAATCATTATTTAACAAGTATGATTGATAGTCATGAATCTTTTTTAAATAAAATTAAAAATGCCTCTTTATGGCTACAACTGCCGGTGTTTAGGTAGCGAAAAGTGTCTTACTAGCTACTGAGTTCCCTACAGGGTGCATATCCCTATAAGCAGCTAATTTAAAAAGCAATTTTAAAAACTTAATTTTATGTTTGTAAAGAGCGAAGTACTTGTTATTGTGTGAATTATAACTGCACACCGGACATACGTTCACTCACACAAACACGATTTGTCTGCTCCGCTGTTGTATTTTTGCTGGTGTATTTTCTTTAACGAATTGTGTGAAATATGATAAAATGTTTGCTTTTGCGTTGCCCTCTCTTTTACAATCTCTAACGCTTCTGTTTTATTTACGCGAATTATGTTTCGAGTCCTTAGTAAAGTGACCCTTTTAATATTTCCACTTTGCCCTTAACAGCCTCGGCAATGTGTTTGTATGTATGTGTGCAACTGTGCTTTGTTGTTGATATAATGTTATTTGACGCTTTTTATGCCTTTTTTGCCTTCTTGTTTTCATAAAATAAATACAATTTTAATATATTCATAAGCATATCCTAAGCGCTTTTGACACGCTTCTTATGTTGTGAAATCTCAAGTTTTTCAACTTTTATCAGGTATTTGTTAACAAACTCGAAATACATAAATTAAAAACAAAGAGAATTAGAAGAAAATGCTTAAATTATTGGAATAAGTTTTGATTTTTTGATAACTAACACCAATCAAGTATTCCAAGAAAGCCGAAACCCTGCTTTAGTTGTGCTATCTTAAAGAGAGTTTCTGCTGACATAAGTTTGAAAAACTATGTGGATACTCGCCATTGACTATCGGCAGAATCCGTACATGTAGAGTAAATTAGGGTATTGTGATATGGTTTGGTAAAATGATATACCTGCGTATTTCCTAAATTATTCATGCCTGAGCAAGAATATCTTCTTTACTAAAATGGTAATGGCAAAAAACGGCAATACCAGCCGTCGACTAGGTTGATATCAGTGTGAAAAAACAATTTCCATCGTGCGGTCGTCAATAATTTCGAGCACTCTTTAAAGAAGGATAATCGAAATGTGCTAAGATTGTCAACTTCTTATATTTTATTTTCGTTTTTGACACCAATATTTCAGGTGATTACTTAATATTTTGAAATTAATTTTGGTGAAAAAATTGTTCGTTCCTTAAAAGCTCTAGTTTGGGTAATGTTATACGGTAAAAGTATTTAATTCAATGTGGAACAGGAGTGTGAAAAGTATAAATTTCCTCCAAACTAGGATTTGGAACGTTGATGACATAGGAGTGTCTATCACGCCAAGTAAGTATCCAAAAATGTTAGTTACAACAGTAAAGCAAAATGGGTGCATAAGATCAGCAGAAAAAGGAAATCCTCCTGGTTCCGAATCAGCTTGTCACATAACTAAATGAACGCAAATTATCATATTTACAATGTGGCTTAATTATTTCATACGTTTAAACCATCTTTCACAGAAGGGCCAAGTATGTGGTTTAGTATATCACATTACCCCCGAATTTTGACAAACCGGCTTTTTTGCCGCTTTATGGGTTTGAATAAATATCTTCCAGAATACTTAAGACAAATCGATCTCGTTATGGAATGTACCTCACAATACTGAAATATATCGAATTGTATGATTTTCTATCTGTTTACTTAATAAAATGCTGAGTAGCAGCCGAAAAAGGTATGCCTATATCACAACACCCTAACTTATTCTAACAAAACGTTGTTAACTTTTTGAGAGAAGCTTTTCCTACAAGGATTGCTTTATCTTCTTTTGACAGCGTTAGCCATGATTACATATCTTTCTTTTTTCGAGAGGCAAATTTACTTCGTTCATATAGATAGACTGATCCCGCAATAGTTAGACCCTTTATAGGAATCGTTTCTCGTGTGGGTTTGGTACACGGTCAAATATTTGAGGTTTAATTTAAAACCATTCATTGGTGTTACGAATTTTAAAAATTGTTGTTGTTGTGTTCGATCTGAACAAAACAATATCTATTTAGTGGGTGTTTTTTTGAACTCTAGTTGACTGCGATTTACCTCAGCTTTCGACAAAACCCACATATTAGGAGAAATACATAAATAAGTAGTTTATTTAAAAAATGTAAAGCAGAAAAACATAAGCCTAAGTATTCTCTACGCAGGAATCGTATGCGAAGATGAGGCCGTATTTATGTAAAAATAATTAAGTAGGCAAAGTTTTTAAACTCCTGTGTATAATTATTGTAGTGATATTTAAATCATAAATTCTTATGCATCAACTTAGACAAGGCTCAACCATAATAACCTTAAAACACTTTGTTTGAAAAAATAGCGGACTTTATTTCAACCGTGAAGGATTGTTTTTGGAAAATGTACTTAACATTATAGCATAAGGAGATAAATGTCGCTATGAAGATGTTACAAAACCAGGTGAAGTGTAAACAAATAAGCAGCGAATAGGCTTATACCTACGTAACATAAAACAAAAGTAAAGTAATGTAAAGCTTCGCACCAAAGCGTGCAGAGTATGAAAGTGTTTTTAAGTAAAGATGCATACGAATATGAGCTAAGAAAATATACGCAAGTATGTACATGGCTATAAAGGTAAGAGAAGTCTTAACACAAAAAAAAAAGAAACAAAAAAACAAATGCAAAATATGTAAACAGAGGAAACTGCGACGTGTCTTTGCGGTAATTTAAAAGTGATTACTTCCTCATAAAAAAGAAATCGCTTTAACCCCCCCTCCCCCCAGGCAAGGAAATCAAAAGAAAAGGGTGCACAACGCACAAGCAATAAAACAAAAATTAACCCCAATTTCCACGCACGCATTCCATAAACACCCGCGCCCACTCACATGCATACTCAGAGATCACTTATGTATGATAAGAAACACAAAATTTTTTTGGTGTACAAGGGTTAAAAGGTACTGCCACAGAAAAAAATGTACGCAATGAATCTAAAATAAACGGGAAAATTATTGAGCGCTTTTCACATATGTCAAACAACATTAAATAAATCCAATACCAATACATGCATACGTTTCCTACGATTACAACAGAAACCCTTGCATGTGTATTCAATTATATGCTTATATCCGAAGGAAAATCCTACAATTTCGTTTCAAATAATGACATGGAAACGTGCGAAAAGGGCTGTCAATTGAAAATGCGCGTGTTGGCATTTATTTAAAGATACGGTACGACGCGTAACCGGAAACGGAAATCAGCCAAACGGCAAAGTGACGACAAGCACATGTGGGAGCTTAAATAGCTCTGTATGAGCTCTAATGACTCAATGAACATTTAACTATTACGTGTTGAATGATGTTTCCCTGTAAGGAAATCAACTAACTCTTAGTAACGCTTGATTTGTAGAATTTTTTGAATATAATAAAGGTTTAGCAAATTTTTGAGCCGTTGTTTGAGAGTATCTAAGCTTTGATGTTATGGAAGGCTTATTATTGTTAGTTTTTGTATATTTTATTATTTGTTTTGTTTAGAACGGGAGATGCGATGCACCTGTTACACCTTGTATGTATATATTAATTGGGGGCGAGCACTTGTGGCTCTGAGGTACTAGAGCGGGATTGTTCCACTCGTTTTCGCTGTGAAAAAATAAACTACCTTTGGAATATTTCATAAGCTGGTTGCGAATTACAATATCATGCAATGCAAATGAAATAAAAGAAAAAAAAACCACAGCTTATGTCGCTTAAGCAGACAGGCCACCAGATAGCCGTTTCCCTTCAACACCTAGGCAGACCTTTGGACTGTCGAGCCGGCAACGAGCCGGCAACGATAACATCGGTCCTAGTTGATTTGTACAGAGAGTGGACCATGCCGCTAGCGAGTCGACATATTGTTTCTCTAATATGTGTTCCGTGGCTTGTAACGTACAGGAAAACTAGTTGGCCGAGAAGCTGGCTTGTCTTGGATCTGCTCTTGATGACTCAGTGAAAGTGATTACGCATTGGGGACTTATAAATGAAAATATCAGGCAGCACTTGTGTAGCTAGACTAATGTAAGGCGCCATCTGACGCCGTGCTGTCGAGCTTCTAGAACTCTGTGAATGTCCTAGAATGACGGGCGAATCGTAATTATTTTCAAAATTAATAGAAAAGCTGTTGCACAGGTAGACAATAACCTAGGAACATTTTCACTATTTCGCCAAAGGCGTTCCAGTTAAGTTCAATTTAGGGTATATTCTGCAAAAGGCCTGCCTAGTTTTCTTGAGGTTAAACCTTGATTAGAATATTAGCGGGGGAATGTAAGGGGCCTGAATAGTTTTGCCACGATTCATCAATTTGTGTGAAATATCCCTGCAGTCAATTCTAATAGTTTTATGCTAGTCAAATACTAGTTTGCCAAACCTGCTCAACTAGTTCGAGTTCTGTAGTTTTTCCATATTAGCAACTGGCGGCCGCCGTGGTGTGAAGGTAGTGTTGCCGGCCTACCACACCGAAGGTCCATGGTTCGAGCCCTGGTACAGGTAACATCAAAAGGGATTTGAAAAAAGTTTTTCAAAACGGGGTCGCCCCTCGGCAGTGGTTTGGCAAACTCTCCGAGTGTATTTCTGCCATGACAGGCTTCTCAGCAAAAATTCGTCTCCTTTGTAGATGCCGTTCGGAGTCGGCAAAAAACTGTAGGTCCCACCAATTTGTAGGGAAAATTCAAATCGGCACACCACAAATTGGAGGAGAAGCTTGGCGCAAAAATCTCTTAGGAGGTTTATGATGATATACTTGTTGTATATCGCGCCATAGAGAGAGAACTGGTATTTTTAACACGGCGATGTCCTACGAGGTGGCAATTGCCCGCATTTGCATCAGCATCACACCACCATAGTACTCAGTCTCTACATCAGCTAGTCAGCATATGCATCAATATCATACCATTCAAAATACTAGTCTGTATTTAGATCAGGATCATACCAGTTTACATACTTGTCAGTACATACACCGAAATCATACCAGTTACTCTACCACTTCATAGCAGGTTAGTTCATTCTTCATTTAAAAATACACGAAAATTGCAAAATTACATTTTGAAAATTTAAATATCAATATCAGGTTGAATCTAATCCATACTTGGAAAATTATCTTTACATAAAATTATGGAAATTCAAGGAAGATTCGGTTTTTATTGTGAAAATTTAAATTTCAGAGTTCTATGCAAACAATCATGCAGATAACTCGCTTATGAAATTCTAGTACGTAATGTGCAAGTTCTTAGTAACTAAATTTTTAAAAAAGTGCTATTTTAACCACCTTGTTATTGTATGTACCTCTGCTCGCCAATTTCGTTCTTGCAGCTTTTAAACGATTCCGTTGGAGATTCATTGCTATTTTATGTATGAAAACTACATTTCACAATCACAATAAATCAAACCTGAAAAATAACAACAATTCAATATTTCTTATGTGAATTTTTTGAGAACTTTTTTATTAGAAAAAGGTCACTTAAATTATTCTAAAAAGAGTTTAAGAGTATCAAACTCAAAAATTTCAACTTAGCGGTATGGATATAGTGGAACGGGACCTCTAAAATTACCTTTGGGCTTTTCACAGTTTTCTTGTAATAACATCCTTTGGATAATTCACAAACTGTGGACACAATACGGAGATCAGCCACATCCGTTTTATATATTAAAAAATCTCATGCAACTATTTTTCTATATTCGTGCAAGTTACAACCCCAGAGCAAGCAAGCTTTTTTAATACTCGGCTAAAGAATTTCCGACAGGGTCATGCACAAATACTCTAATACATATGCTAACACATCCTAGCATTTTAGTAAATACGAAGTTGGTAGGAGGTTCCGCATTTTAAACACAATATCTTACTGTAATTTGTGAACTTTAGAGGTTTTCTTACTTAATGCTTTCAGCTCATATGTGGTTTGCATGGCTCTTAAGTACAATGTTGAGAAAGACTTGGCCCCAAATGGGCTGTGGGAACAAACATATCTTTGTATAAGGAACGTCTTACTGCAAACCATTGCCAGGAGGTTGAATAACTTAAGAAGCGTTAAACTCGTTTTATGAGTACTTAAAACCAATTGCAAATCCGTCGCTATTAAGAATGCTTCTACACATCACAAGAAGACACGTTTACTTCCATTTACTGTCATGTTTACATAGCTCATCACATACGAATGTGGCTTGAATTAAGCACATTTAACTACAGAGATTTTTTCAGATGGTGTCAATAAGCTGATTGTGGCATTAGGCTTGAAATTTGCTTAATTAAACATAAATGTATGGAAATAGTATGTACGGATAGCTTTATTCGTAGCGCAATAAGATCTAATAAACAAAATTGATAATCTAAAAAACGTTATTAGTTTTGTATTGATTGCAAAACCCTTCCACCTAATATTCAACTCGTTAACATCACAATACGTTGACTTATAAGGTGCAATGTCTATTTTCTACAGCCACCAAACAGGACGATGCTTTCGTTGCTGACCCGATAGCAGAAAGTAGGTCCCCTCCATCAGAGGAGATTGCTATCTAATATAAGGAGATAAGCAAACACAGCAGTGATCCTGTGTTCTTCATGGATAGTGTAGACTAGACACTTCTTGTAGTGCAAAACTTTTGCTAATTATCACGGAAAGGGAGTGGCCTGTTGTGGCTCGGATTATTGCTGCTCTGGAAAGGTCTTCAGCTTTGTTGTTGTTGAATGTAACCCCAAGGATAAGAGGAGCTGATGTATATAGACAACGGATAGGCATGGATCAGAACGAAACTAAACACTGAGGATGGCGGAACGCCGAAACCGGTTTGTTACAAAACCAAATTTGACAGGGGATGACGGAAAATCGTTCCAATATACATCAACTTTCCATCCTGTCGCAAAATCAACAGAACAAAAAAAATCGATAAGAGGAGCATTGATTTGAGCTAGTGAATGCGCTACTCTCCGGTATTATCCCTACAGCAGTCTGCAATTACCCAGCACATAGCCAAAGTCGTTTTAAATTCCTTGGAAAATCTTGTTTGGATAACTACTCAGAGCTGTATAAGATCAGAGTTGTGGGAGTGTTATTGTCTTTCTCATCTACTTCTTTGATTAAATCGAAAGTTTTAGTGCATTTTCCTTGATTGAAGCCAATGAATTTTATTCAGCTTAACAAATGCTCTGTCATATTGGAATGCTAGACGATTTCTCTAAAAGGAACATTCGAATAGTAAAATAACCATCAACTCAGAAGAGGTCGAAAGCTTTCGACACGGTCAAAAGAGTTGGACTACCAATTATCTGAGTGGTCGGCAATCATCGGTGGAATTCAGAGGCGAACGATAAAAGCTACGTATAATTAAGCAAGCGGTGTCACGGGATGGTGTCCGCTCCCCGCTCCGGTTTATTTATTACATATCGAGGCTCCCTCACCACCAGAGGGTGTCTCAGTCGTCTCTTACGTCGATGATTGCACAATTTTGGTCTCTTCGCTGAGCGAAATCTGGCACTGTTACCGGCTTAATCCTCGGCCACCTCATTTACGATGCGGACAGCGCAGTTGAATATGAAATTAGACGTTTATGTCGACGGCATCAAGCTTCCGACCTCCACACATTCCAAAATCTTAGGGATCATGTTTGATAACATGCTCAACCATGGTGCTCATGCAGCCTCGATTTCCGCCAAAGTACAAAGCCGCAACATAATTCTAAAGTCTTTAGCTTGCAGCATTTGGGGAAAAGATAAAGAAACGGTGCTGGCAACGTACAAGGCAATTAGCCAGCCGGTTCAGACACGCAATGGAGGAAGGTGTAGGTCTGTCAAAATAACGCACTCAGAACTGCCACGGGATGTCTCCTTTTGTCACCTGAACATCATCTTCATAGTGAGGTTAAAGACCAAAATGAAACGCTAACCAGCCAATTCCTGTGCAACTGTTACAAGCCTCAACACCCTAACACCTGCTTGATGAAAATCCATCTCCAAGGAAAATAAGGAAACATCTCGGTAAGCAATATGTTTGATCCAAAGATGCATAGCCAGGCCCTCAACATCATCCACACAGAGTTGGTAAACTCTTTTGTCAGCTCTTGCCCGATGATTGCTGTCGTTCAGGAAAAAGCTCCACATGTTGCCGATGAAAAACGCGAACTGCCTAGGGAGACAAGGGTCATGCTGGCCCAACTTCGGTATGGATATTGTAATTGAATAAACTCTTACCTAGCCAAACTGAACCCTGTCAGGCCGAATGTCTGCCCGGCCTGCCGTATATCTCCCATGACACTAATCATCTATTTATCTGCTCTACTAAGCCGAGCACCAATCTCACTCTGGTCCAACCCTATTGAAGCCGCGCGGCTAATGATTTTGATGGCAATGCTAGGTAAGGAAAGTGACGGCTAGGTAGGGTGAAGCATCGCTAATATAACAACAACAATATGTCTCAAAGAATTCAAATTACGCATGTAACTAGATGTAAACTAACTGAATGCTAATCTAATGATCTAGGAGTTTTGGGCCAATAAGTCCATTCTAGTTTCTCTAGAAGACATACGAACGCAAGAGTAGCATTGTTTTATGAAATGCTTTGTAGAGCTTTGATTGAGATCATGCTTGTGGAAGTTCCTGAAGTATAACAAATGTGTTTTCACATCTTGCACAGTATCTTTCACAGCTTCAAATGGAGTGTTCCTGTTGATACATTTTTCGATTGGTCGATGGTGTAGTAAGATCTCCAATTTTCCTGTGCTAAAATCTTCAACTTTCGGGACACTTTGGATATAGCCCAACAGTCGGTACTTACAAATCTTAATTTTACATATTCAAAAATTAACTTTATTCAAAATACTTTTGACCTCCTACCACCATGCATCCATAATTCATAAAATACTAATGAAGTGCTCAAGGAAATCAAACATATCACGCTGATAAGCATGTCAGTCAGCATTTCCTTTTATTACAGCTCACATATCTTTCTTGGCGCATTATGACATCGCTACATATTTGTCTTCAGCGCTTTACAAATAATTCTTATTCCAAGCAAAGCAAGCCAACGTAGATACAAGTCATCACTATTCCATACTCTCTGCCACAATTTTAGTATTCATTGCCAATTTTATTGCATGCGATTTGTGAATTTTATTTATTGTCAACGCATTGCCTACTTTTGGGCTTATCAATGCCGCATAGTACGCGGAATGTAAACATATGCAAATTGGCGTGGGTAGAAGGGAAATGAATACAAATTTGGAAGGAGTAAATCGTAAAAGAATCATTCTCAGAGAGGTTGAAGAGACCAACCCCGGCAATCATGACAATACCAGTTTGTAAATATGCAAAAAAACAACAAATGAGTATTGGCATTTACGCTAAGCTAGCCCAGTAAGCTTTTATTAGACGATTTAAAAATGACAGACTAAAGCGACTAAAGTTTCGATGGTGCACTTTTGATAGAAATCGCTGGGGTAGCAGTGTATTATTAAGGAACTTAAGAAATTTGGGCATATCCGACAATACCCTACCAACCATGGCTAACCGTGGTGAAACTCTGATTCCACAAATTTACAAATTTTTACTTACATTTTTGGAATTTGTATGGAAATCAGCAAGTGCCTAAAAGTATGCACTCACACCTACACAGAAAGACATTTTCAACATGGTTAAAAAGGGAACCTCACCGAACAAAATCGCCCACTTTTTATCCACAGCGCGACTCGCTGTTTATCCAGATTTGTATCCACTGCTAGTTGGCAGGGTATGCAACAATTCATTACGTTATTGTCTGGGAGCGGCATAGTTGCAGCTCTGTATGAAAACTCCAGACACATATATTTAGTCCATAAACCATTTCTGCGTTCTTGGGTAAATTTTTTTTTTTTGCAAGTCGTGAGTTGTTTAAAAATAAATGGAAAGAATTGTTAAAAATGTAATTCTCATAATAAAAAACTTCATTGCGAATAATTTTATAAAAAATTTTATTTATTGTTAATTTTCGATAGAAGTTAAAATATTTTGCCGAAAATGAAGACAACGGTTAAATTATTCAATATACTGATTGGATTTCAAGGCCGGGTTTGTCATTTTTGGCAAAGGGGGTTTTTTATTTAATTTTTTATATAAATCTTTTTATCAATAGAAAATGTGGGAAAAGGTAGAAACAAACACCGCAGCTATCGATCTTTCATCTGAGCACTTACATTTCAATGTTTTAGATGAATAAATTTCTATTTTAGTTTTAATAGTTTAGTCTTAGCTATTTGAGACCAAAATTTACTTTATAGTGCAATGATATCACCCAGTGAAAGAAGTTTTATTTTAACCGTATTCTGTATGGAATATGTATTATGGCACGAACGCACCCAGTGTTTCACAACCGTACAAGCACCTTAGGTGGTCCTTAATACTATTTTATATAAATTTGCAGGATTAACAATACTCTTTCTTGTTTTTTCTACTAGCTTGTAGTAAGAGAGATATTATTGAAAGCACCTAATGAGAACTATGCCTTGCTATGTCAGCCTAAAGACTTAACCAAGATTTCCGTTCCAAGCTAAATTTTTGTTGATTATGTATACTTTTCCATGTTGCTAAATTATCAACTAAAGCAGATTAAAATAGTCGAAGAAAATAGTATTAAATAAAATCAAAGCTTTCGTAATAAAAACCTAGTTTGGATCAGGTTGACATGGTTATTCATGGTGCTTACATTCTTTAAAAATCTTCTGGAAATAGAAGTGTTGAAAAACCCGCTTACAACTCAACTTGTTACTTATATCCACTTAAATTTTTTGAATACGAAAGACTATTAAAATTCCCTTTAGTAAATGTTTACTGGGTAATTATATTCAATTTCTGTTGTTGTGCTGAGTGACCCGTTTACAAGTGTGCCGCACAAAAGTATGCTACAAAAAACAATGGTTGTTGGAGGCAGAACAAATAGGTAACAGCGTTAAACAAAATTGTGATGCCAATGAGCTAGAATAAAAAAAAGGAAATAAAAATCTTTGCGAAATGTTCAACTATCTCCTTAGTATGCTAAATTTGCATATGCAACGGCTATCAACTTCCTGCGTGCTATCTTACCACCATTATCTTCTTCTACACAGGACTGGTGTGTATGTGCTAGGGATGTCAGTCGCGGAATCCCGCTGGTTTATAGCCCACGTAAATCCCGGCATTTGTTTGCAATAATCTCGCTATCCCGAAAGTTCATAATATCGGCTGGAAATTACGAAACCGTTTGTTATAACAACGAGTTAATCTATTAAACGCAATTTGCAAAAAATATTTGTGAAAATTTCACTTTCATGTATTGGTATTTCTAACATCTATTTAATTTTTTATTAGTACTGTTATGTAAGAAAATTTTGATAACAAACAAAGTAAAAAAAAGTACGGTAACACTGTTTAACATTTGACATATTTGCGTTGTAGAACCGAACATTTTAGAATTTTTGCAAAAATAAAATTATGTTGGTCCAATTGATTTGTTAAATAATAAATTGAACTATTCTACTATTTCGTTTATTTAAATGATTTGGCAGATTTCGTATGTAACAAGTTAACTTTCAGATTAGAAGACTCAATCTTGCATGGTTTCTTAGTCTCGCTCACACCTTTTAAATACAACAATATTTATATAACTTTAGCAACAAACGATTATTAGTTTTTAATTTAAGATTTGTGTGTTATTAAAATCATTTTATAGTAAATTTTAAATGTCTTTATTTTAAGCTGTTGAAATTTTACTCATATTGTTAAATGTCATGGCTCAAGGGTCATGCCGCTATTACCTTACAGATATCCCGAAATCCCGGAATAACAATATTCCGCTAAATTTTACATCCTTAGTATGTATGTATGTTCGTCTACGCAAGTGTGTGGCATGCGAGCGTGCTGAAGTCGAAATAGCAGCTTTAGGGAAATAAAAATCAAATTTTCGCAAACAAATGCGGTCTACCATAATGTCATTCGGAAAGCATGCGTTGGTCTTACAAAGCAGCTTATGCAGACAAAACACACTTCCTTTCGCTGTTATATTTGTTCATTGTTTTTGTTGTTGCCCACCCAAAGCTACACAAGCATCTCGCAAGCGATAAGAACATATTTTAAATTTTTTTTTTCATTTATCGCTAAACTCACGCGCCTTTATGCCGTTTTATTTATTTACTACTTTTCACCATTCCTGTGCGCCTGTAAGTATGCCGTTATTTGTAAACAGCAGGCAGAGGGTTGTGTGTAAAATTTAAATAATAAATTCGGCTAGGCTTTTTGTTAACAGTGTTAGAATTTTCATAGGATCATATAGACTTACTACTTTTATTTCATTTTAGTTTTCTCATTCACTTTCAAAAGAATTTCTTATTAACATTTTATATTTTTCTACAAGTTTTACTAGCTCAAGACCGGTTAGTAATAGTTTATTCAACTACTAGTGCAGACACAACTTTTCTTGAGTTTTATTAAAGATGTGTAGATGGATGGATAAATTCAAAAAATTAAATTGTATGGTACGCCAGTATATCTATACTCGAACATGATCCAATTAAAAAAGATCACGCATTCCGGCAACCGTGTATTTGCAATTTTATTTGAGAAAAAAGTTTCTGAGATATGGCGTTACGATTTTGCAGTTTTCAGTTAGTTTAACTGACTTTTTTCTTCACACTTTCATTCACGTTTTTTTTAGATTTGATTTTAAATTTCGTAAACATTAATTCGTTTCGTCGCGATTTTCAAGTTTTATTTGAAAAAGTTAAAAAAATTGAGTGGCTGGAAAAAGAGTGCTCTTAAATGAGCACATTGTAACCTCTCTGGGTGACTAATTTGATATAAAATGTGTAAAGTTTAACTTTAAGAGATCACATAGCGAGCTGCGCGCTACTGCCCTTTGCTACACCTAACTGGATATCTATTTATATGCTAAATGAATCGGGAGTTCGTAGCATAGAGCTAGTCCGCTGGCCTACCATACCGAAGGTCCTGGATTCTAGGCCTGGAAAAAGAAACACCAAAATACTTAAGAAATGATTGTTCTAAATGGTAGTGGTTGGCAAGCCCTCCGAGTGTTTTTCTGACGTTCGGAGTCGGCATAATACATATATGTAAATCCCGATAATTTGTAAAAAAAAGGTAAAAATCAGCATACCACAAATTAGAAGAGTAAATCGCCCTGAATCTCCTGGAAGGTATAAATAAATAAATAAGTGTTTACATAATTTTTTTATAAACAAACATATGTACATATGTCAAAACATAAATAAGCTCGCAATCAATTAAAATATTTGTTTTCTTTTTTATTCCCTTATTTATTTCATTTCGGACATTTAAAACCAAGCAGACATGTTGTCAAAAGCGTAACGTAACAGGCAGATATTTACATTTTTAATGCAACGCCCGCGGCCGATATTTCCTTTTTGAAAGGGAAAGGGCGTTATTTCACTGCACCCTCTACAACATTCCCTACGTCAACTTCACTGATTTTTTCAAAAAAATACACGACATTTCTAGAGTCTTATTATAGCATAGATTACGTTTATTTTAATTTGAAAATACTAACCAACGCAATATTGGTGGTAAAATAAAGATAAAGGTTTTAAAAAAAAAAAACTTATGAATATGTAAAAGCTAATAAAGTAAATTTGAGTTTGAAAAAAATCAACAACTAGTATTAAGAAATATCTTGAAATACTCATATTGAGACAAATACTAAAGACATCAAAAGTACCGGCCAAAATGCCTAATAAATAACATCACCTCTGCCACAAAAGCTGATCTCCTTGGTATAAAAAAAATGTGACATGTGTGATTCTACCCTTTGCATCAGTATTAACAGAGAATATCTGCAATTGATTCCTTCTTTTCATCATTTTCCAGCTTCAGCAACACCTGAAATATGTCGGTAGATTTAGGTAGTTAGCAAAAACCTGCCTGTGTTCGGAAAGATCTCTTTGGTCTTACGTTGCTTAGATAATACGTAAGCCAAACAGTTGCTCTACCTTTCTATGAATGTAGAGTTGATCATTATTAGTTAATAGTCATCAACATAAAATAAGTTTGGAAGATTTTTGTACAGTGTTCAATTTCCATAAAGAAAATGTCCTTAAATTCAGACCAGAATGGAAACGAGGTGGTGCCCCGAGCTTCGCTCACCATTATCTTGACTTTTGTAAGCAGCTCTGCTACTATATTTTTTCTCTTCCCAAGTTACTGTGAAACAGTTAATGTTATCTTTATAAAACTACTAAAATATTTCATTTTCATCCAGATCAAATTTTTCTTTATTCAGTTTTCTTGAGGCAGTGCCCTGGTCAAACGAAATTAAATTCCATATTTTACTAATATTTCTTTAATGAAATTTGAATATGGGGTTTCCCAGGAAATATATTCAGTGCCATTTATTTCGTGAACAAATACACTTTAGAGCTTTTTCGCAAAATTTTAATATATGTTACACTATTATGCTAATATTATGCTGCTTGTTTATTTTAATGTACGTGATTATTCGAATTAGATTGAGATTTCATTTTGGTTGATAGTACAAAGCAACTGACAATTTTTTTAAATTATTCCAGCTGCTTTTAAGCCACATTGAGTTAGTAGGTTAAAATATTGGGAAAACATGTAGTAGAGGTGCCGCTCTAGCGGTAGAAGTCCGGACACTGATATGTGAAGAAACAAATGAAGTTGCTTGGCTTTGGTTGCCTTGTGCGCCTGTTTGTATGCTTCGCAATTTACCACTCCTTACTCATACTCATGTGTGGTATTTAAATTCAATGAGCTATGCCAAATGCTTGTACAATTGCTTATTGGTATTAAATGCTTAAATTCATATTCACATTTATTTGTTTGTTTTTAATATCCTAAAGAAGAAGCCAATTCGAAATATACTTGAAAGTAGATCATAAAATTATGCTTTTGATTTTTATAGTCGCGCACATATGTCCCGAACAAACAATGCCTTTTTTGTCAGCAAATGTCCTTAGTTATCATATGTGAGCTTCCTAAAGACTTCATTAAATATGGAATTGACACAGGTTCTTGCAGTTATTTATATTTATTCTACTTGGTAAGGGATTAGATTGCTCGTAAATTTATAATAAATTGTTCCTACTCGTTGTAATTTAAGAGAATTTATCGTATTCATATAACGAAATATAAATGGATATTAACTATAATGATTATTTGTTCAATACGATATCAATTGATATTGGCCTAGTGAGATTCCACTGCTCTGCTCCATCGTGAGGTGGAAGATTGCTCTCAGAGAGCGAACTTTTTTCAATGCTCAGAGACAAGCTATTTTATTGTTTGAATGACTTTTAGCAATCTGTTTTATCATCCCTTAACCCGAAACACCCTGGGACTGCCATATGGTAACGTAACAAGAAAATATTTTCAAATTACCATAACATTCAAAATATTTAAATATTAAAGTATCCATGACTATAAACCCACTCAAAGCCAAGAATAATAAATAAATAAATCTATGGCGTGATATACAACATCACAAGCCTCCTAAGAGATTTTTGCGCTTCTTTTCCCTACAAATTGGTGGGGCCTACAGTTTTTTGCGGCCGCCGTGGTGTGAAGGTAGTGTTGCCGGCCTACCACACCGAATGTCCATGGTTCGAGCCCTGGTACAGGTAACATCAAAAGTGATTTGAAAAAAGTTTTTCAAAACGGGGTCGCCCCTCGGCAGTGGTTTGGCAAACTCTCCGAGTGTATTTCTGCCATGACAGGCTTCTCAGCAAAAATTCGTCTCCTTTGTAGATGCCGTTCGGAGTCGGCAAAAAACTGTAGGTCCCACCAATTTGTAGGGAAAATTCAAATCGGCACACCACAAATTGGAAGAGAAGCTTGGCGCAAAAATCTCTTAGGAGGTTTATGATAATATACCTGTTGTATATCGCGCCATAGAGATAGAGAGACAGTTTTTTGCCGACTCCGAACGGCATCTACAGAGGAGATGAGTTTTGCCAAACCACTGCCGAGGGCGACCACGTTTTGAAAAAACTTTTTCAAACCACTTTTGATGTTACCTATACCAGAGTTCGAACCATGGACCTTCGGTGGGGTAGGCCGGCAACACTACCGCCACACCACGGCAGCCACTAAGGATAATAGTTTTTTTTTAATTACTTAATTAATTGTTATAAATTTTTAATTGATTAGAAAATTTAATATTAAGAAATAACCCTCATAGCTTGTCTTATAGATCCATTCCGGAAGCTGTTAGACTTCTTCATCAGAGAAATTTTGGCACGCTCTGCTAACTAAATCTATAAGAATGGAGAATTTGTCGGTTCAGAAAGCGCAAGTCTCAGGAGTTCACCATACCTTTTGACCGGCCATTCGTACTGCACGAGATGACAGCAGCGAATTCAATTTTCTGTCAGTTTACTTGTGTCACTTGTGTTGTAAGTCGGTGGTAGCGCGGTGTTTTTATAAAATAAAAATAGATATATGTTATTTGCCATATATATGTGAAACTCCCCCATCTGGCAGTCAATAGTTGCGCATGATGGATTTTTTGTTTGGTACCTTTATTATCGACAAAAACACACTTACCGACATGTTCTCAGTTTCGTTTTTTTTAATTTATTTATACGCAAAGCTAAATATGAATCAATTACAACTTTTAATAATTAATTAAATTATTAAAAAAAAATAAAAACAGCAACAATTATCATAAAAATTATCATTCTTATCTCTTTTTTAGTCAGGGATACTTGAAAATATCGTAAGGCTACAATTCAATTGAATTCTTAGTACACAAAAAATAAAAAATAGCTAAATATTGTTGGCTGCTGGCGTTGGCTCATTCTTAGGGCCCACACCCCGCACTTAAAATTGAAGGGCGCAGTCGGTTAGTTTACACATAAGAATATTTTTAACAAACAATCTCTTCGAATTCAGAAATTTACGAAGGATGATTCGGGTTACTAACAAAAGAAATGTCAACCGCCATAAGCGGATAAAAAAGTGAGTAAAACATAGGTCGCGTGAGCCGCAAATGAGGATAGTTTTGTGTGGGTGGCATGCTGATGTTATCCACTTTTTCTTTCACATGTCGTAAAGAAATAATATAGCTGCACTTCTTTAACTAGAAAAATTCCCAGAACAAATCTGTCAGCACAGCAAAGGCGGCATACTTTTAGACATTGCCCATTGATAACTTAATCCACATACGTTTGCATACACCCTAAAAAATGTTCCATTAAATTTACAAAAACTTTCCTTTCGATATTTTTATTAATTTCCCTTGTTTATATAATTTATTGCAGAAACATTAATTAAGTGTAGGAAATACTTATAAACAACAATCCATAACAAAATAGATGAAAATCATATGAAATCATATTGAACTTTGAATCAATGAAATAACCTAGCCATACCATAAAAATTCAGATTATGGAGCAGCTTGAGTCCTAGCTTACCATGCTCTAGTCAGGCTTACCCGTCTTTGACGCTTTGACTGCAGTTCCACTGACATCCTCTTTGTGGGCCGAAAAAACTAAACACATGTATTTTAATTGAGCGTCAACCGATGTATTTAAACATGAACCGGATAGTAAAATTGAATATGCGTGAGTTTGTCGAGAGTGATTTCAGATCAAAATCGGTGGGCTTGAGGGTAGACTGACGTGAGAGTGACTTCAAAATTTTACGTCTAAGTCTCTCTCCGTACTTCTTGGCCGACTACAAACCGCCCCAACTTTACTTTACTTTACTGTCGAATTTCGGGCACTATCTCCTCAACTTCAATTGATACCAAAGGTGCACCCTGTGAAAATATCATTGTTCAAAGAAGCTTAATATTATGGTACTCATTTTGTTGTTTAATGAAATTTTAATTTTTGACCAAACAAACAAACTAAAACCAAATTTAATGCTGATTTTAATCTATGAAGAAACTAACTGTACCATTTTGTGCCTGAACGGTAACGGTCGCTCAAATCTAATTTCAACACCCATAGGTTAGGATGCAAGGGCTGAGCTGAAACTCGCCGCTCGAATTTGCCGCCGAAGCGTTACCGGGTGACACCACTAGGAGGCTGCGCCCCATGTGGGAGGAAGGGTGCAAAAACACCTACGACTCGAAGCCACCGTATAGTAGGCTAAACAAATTAAAATCGACTTATCCCAGCTATGCCTTAACTGGTATAGACGAAAGGTGCTGTACGCTGATCACTCGTTTTAGAGATCAGTAGCACAATTTTTTGTGCCAAATAAGTAAGTAATTGAAAAGTGAAGTACCCTCTCAGCAAAGAAAGAGCATGTTCTGATATAGTAGTGATATAGATGCTAACCCGCAATGCTATTTTAGGGCTGCTTCATTCACGCATGCATACTTGTATATAATACAAATATATGTGTGATTTATTCATAAAATTTCCGCGGCTACTCATAAATGTAGGCACTTATTTACAATGCTGAATTTTTTTTTATTGCAAGTAACTAAACTCAAATATTTAATAATCTACTAAACAGGGTGTGTCGGGTATATGAAACGCATGGTTGCGTGATTTCGAATTCTTTTTGATTTCAAATCTACTTTCAAATAAGAAATCAATTTTATTTGTGATTTGAATCGTGGACCAAATCAGAGATACTATTTATTCCAAAATCAAAGATCCTTTTTGCTTGTGACTTGATATTTGTAACAAATAAACTTTATTCATGATAAACGGTTTGTGGTATCCATGGTTCCAAAAGTCATCTTGCTCTATAATAGCTGAAGGCTACTAAGCAAAGCACCCCGATTTTAGACATATTTTTAATCAAAGCAACATTCACTCTCATTCGCTCGTATTCGCAAAAGTGAACTTTAAAAAAAAAATTTACATCCCGATTCGAGAATAAGAACGCATAAAAAATCGACATCGTTCACGTTCGCGAATGAACGAAGATGCTCCGGGCTAGAAGGTATTCTTATCGACAACCGCGGCCTCTCCCTTTGCACGAATCAATTGGTTTAAGAATCAATCACAAAAAAAATGTATCTTTGATTTGGTTGATAATTCAAATCGCAAACAAAAAGTGTCTTTGATTTGGCTGAAGAAACGAATCACAAATCAAAAGTATCTCATATTTGGGCGGTGATCCAAATCGCAAATAAAAAGTATCTTTGATTTGAAAAATAAATTTTATTTTTGGATTCTTGATTCATCCTAATCAAAATCACACAATCCATTGGGACGTGATCAAATGAACTGTGTATGGCTATAAAATAAGAAAGGAACGGCAAAAGCAAATTTAATCTACTCAGATATGAGGGAATTTGTCTATGCTAGCTCAATAAAACACGTGGGTTCGGCGGCAGTCTACATTGTGACTGAAATGAACATGAAAGTTTTACGAATTCTGCCACAAGCCACGAAGTAGAACAATATTCCATTTGTATTTTTCTTAGAAGCACACCAATTTCGTGATTTCTATTTGTTTTTTTTTTTTGTATTTGTGCTATTTCTTACTCTAACCGTAACGTTGGTTTTAAGAGCAATGAAAATATTGGAAATACAAAAAAAATATATATATATGATACTAAATGCTTGTAAATCAAAATAAAAAAAATGCGCTGAGGTGCGCACATTATTTTTCTGAGGCACCCTGTAAGAACATTGACTGTTGTCTCATGTTAACGATGTTGCGTTTTGATTAAATTAAATGAAATAAGTTTCATATACACATATATTTAATCTTAACATACTTAGTCCGTATCTGGACGCCTCTGTATCTACTGGTGTGTGGCATCTGCGAGCTTGTGGTTACAATGACGATTGTACTGATATATAGAGTATACATATTAGAACATGCAAGTCGCCTCATGAACTCAATAAATCGTAATACTAAATAAACATAAGAAACAAAGGAAAGATATAAAACACAGTGACACAAACACGTGTATACGAGTAGGCATGCAAATAAATGAAAACACTAGATCAACCAAAGCTAATCATATCGTCGGTGAAAGTGGAAAGCCGCATAAGCGGCACGTCAGTTATGCGGTTTTGCATTAGGGTTGTGAATAAGTAATCGATTTTTACTTTAGACGACTATTTTTTTTAACTATCGATTTTATTAATGATAGTTTATTAATGATTTTTCATAATCGATTATAAGAATTACATATTTTAGACCTAAATTGAAGCGAATGAGGTATTTGTATTTTAGTTTTCATACCAACAATTTTTTAAACATTTTGTCTTATTGTTTTGTATTTTTTTTACTGTAATGAAATATTTCAGAGTATTGAAGATTTGTATCAATATATATAAAATAAAAGTCATCAGTTTTCTTTCTTTGGTATTGAATAGTGAAATCAATGTTTGAGCAAAAAAAATATTATGTTCTTTAAAAATCGATTTATCTCTAAAAAATCGATATCCATTTTTCCGACTAGGCGCACATCGCTAATTTTTAACCGCGTAAGACTGTATAAGACGACTAAATAGTTCTGAAAAAAAAACAATGAGCACGCTACTAAAATATAAGCAATTTGTTTTCTAAATGCTTCTTTCTATTTTTAAAAGATGGTGTTCCGGTATTAGCGCCTTTAAGAACAAAAAATCGGATGAAGCGTTTGGAATTGGCTCGAAACGAACATTTTACGAAAGAAGTTTAGTCGCATGTTTTGTACTCTAAAAAATCGCACTTCAAAGGATTTAAATAATTTTTTTCCTCTCCCACAGGTATTTGAACCACCTGGTCTGACGTGAAGGCGGGTAAAGTTTGCCAGGAATTCAAACTGCTTTGATTTCGAAAAAGATTCTCTAATTGGGCTTCTCCAGAATTTTATGCTGATATTGTCCGCGGTGGTCTTATCAGGTTTGAAGCAGCCCTGAGCAGTGTTAATTAGCTCGTCGTCTATGCACTTAGGCTTCGGCACAGTATTCTAGATAGAAGCGCATAAGTGTCTGCTGTGAATATGGTCAACGCTCGATTTATTATCTTTTGAAATGGTTTCAAAAGGGTGTTTTTACGGTAATTACTATTTCGCTTCATCAATAGAAACTTACTTATAATACTTTTACTGTAGAATAAAGCTAATGGATTTAGCCAGAGGCTTGAGCTGACCCAAAAGTTTTGATGCCGACTGTTCAAATTCAATATTTTATAATACAATACTTTTTAGTAATTTCATATAATTTATCGAACTCTTATTAGTCCCTGCCTATACGAGTACATGTGCAGGCAAGCTTAGTATATTCATGTTAGCTTCTAGTTTATGAGAATCATTAACTTGTGTCTGACGAAATTTTCACGATTAAAGATAATCTTCAAATGGCGCTAAGGGAATATAAATTCTTCACATACTTTTTGCACAACAAAAGAACTGTTTTTGTTAATTGGAATGGAACTTTTATATCCAAAATATTATAATAATATAAACACTACGGATAACAAAAACATACAGTGGCATACAGTGAAAATGATCTGCTTGGTTCTTCCAATATATCACGAGAACCTCATCAGCTAAAATTTGTTCATTAATTTCATATAAAAATATACATAGATAGTTCTTTCTCAGAAATCTTTTGAATCAGTGTTTCCTAGCTTGTGAAAAGCTTGCAAAATTATTTGGTATTTCAAAACACCGCATAAGAATTTTAAAATTTGAGAAAGTAGAAAAATAGTTAGCACAAATTAACAACATTTTCATGCCGTCACATAATTCCAAGTGTAAAAAATGGGACTATGGCTCTCTCCACTTAGGCTCCGCGAGTTGGGACTATGGGGAGAACGCACGTACGGACACAGCCGCATACTCTTCAATATTAACGACTCGTACATTGCAACCCAATCGGACTACATCTGTCCCAGGCCAGCGATAGATATAAATTATTCGATTCTCTTTCCAACCAGAAAGGACTGGAATGAAGGCGAATTCACTCACAATTTCGACATTTCAGTGTTTACGGATGGCTCCAAGATGGCCTGTGGAGTTGGATCAGGAGTCTTCGCAACACACCCGGCTCTTTCCATTTCTTTGCGCCTCCCGGACTCAGCGAGCGTATTTCAATCAGAGATCTTTGCAATCCAGGAGGCATGCAAGGCTTTGCTGGAAACGGAAGGCACAGGTAAAATGATAGCAATATTTTCTGATAGCCAAGCAGCCCTAAGGGCTCTGGGGTCTGCAACGATAACATCGAGCCTGGTAAATCAGTGCAGGGAGTGGGCCACGAGGCTGGCTAGTCGGCATATTGTTTCCTTAATTTGGGTGCCGGGGCACTGAAATATACAGGGAAACGAGATGGCAGATGAGCTAGCCCGAGGTGGATCGGCTCTTGATGTCACAGGAGCGAAGGAGGTCCTCGTATCCCTGGGACTTACAAGGGCAGAATCACTCAGCACTGGTTTAGCGAGGCAAATAAAAGGTGGAAGCGTCTGCAGTCCTGCAGAGTTTCTAGGAGTATATAGCCGTCTTACAACGAGGCAGAATCCCTATCAATTCTCAGGATGAATAGAAGGGACATTTTCAGGCTGATAGCAGTACTAACAGGGCACTGGACTATTGGGGCTCACGCGGCGCGGATGGGGCTAGAGCACAACGTTTCGTGCCGCAGTTGCAATCACCCGGGGGCGGAAGAGACGGTAGAGCACCTACTGAGCGAGTGTCCAGTGCACTGGGGGTAGAGAACTAAATACCTTGGTAGGCCCTTTTTCGAAAGTCTCTCAGAGCTTAGGGTCATGAAGCCTGGGGCCTCCTTAAATATTTGAACCCCGCAGGGTGGATATAGTCGGATGGGATTCCAACTATACTCTATAAGCACATTCAAAGTCTTCTATAATACATCCTTCATTGGTTAATTCACGAGTTGTGGTATCAAAACGGCGCATTAGCGCTAATTGGAGTCGCAGGAGACTCGCCACCAGAACCAACCAACCAACCAACCATGGCTCTCTCCTGCAGTGTCACAATCTGTTTTTTGTACTTGGGATTTTGGTGGTGTGTGGCACAACCCCAATTGGAATCATGACACCCACACAAATGGGGATTTTGCACCGAAAAACTGTAGATCGCGTTACTAAGGGCTATTAATATGATTTTAGGATTTGGATTATGTATTATTTTAGTTGGTGTTGTGACGCCCACAATATCTCTGGAGCAGGCATGATTAGGTGAGAGTGACTGACTGTCCTTGAGATATATCGCTTTTTCTGGAGATGTTCGATATCATTGTCATATCACTCCTTGATATTTCAGTTGTATAGCATGAATTCTTCCAGAGGTATGCAGAATGAGAAACCCGCTTTGTATGGGAGGTACTCGTCCCTTTTGCTCTGCCTCCTTAATTCGAGTATATCGAAATTATTATCAGCCTATGAACATTATTTTCAGTTTGTGTTCTAAATTTTTTTTTAAATTGGTCCATCCGCTTAGGATGCAGCTTAATAATATATATGCATAAAAAATTTTAATTTTATACATATAGATACATTTTATTGTTTTTAATAATTTGGGGATTATAATAAGACATATTATTGATTATACGATTTAGTAAAACATATTTATGTATGCATAAATACTCGTAAATGAATGGCCTTTGGTACAGGACGGCATGGCGTATAAGTAACAAAATGTTTGTGCCAAGACTGTATTGATTGATGCATGATGAATGAAGTAAAGGGGTGGATGAGGTGTTGATATGAAATAATAATAATGTGTATTAGAACTGCTTTTTAACAGTCACAGGCGTTCGCGCTTAATATTTGTAATGCACACAACTTTATCTGCTCGTATGAAATAGTGGCGAGTAAAATCAGTACTTCCAAGTTTTATTATGTAGCTTTCTCTACATTTTGCTAAAACTGTTTTATCGACTTTTAGCAATCTGTTTTATCTTCCCATAGTAATAAGAGAAATGTCAACCAAGGAAATTTATTGTATGTATGCGTGTTTTTCTACTTCGTCAGCTAATATGCGTTTAGCTGACATTTGAGAAGCAGTGCTGACAAATAGTTTTATGGATTATACGCAATTGCCGATGACAGTTTTCTTAATCACTAACGCAGATACGCGTGCGCGGAAAAAAACTCGACAATATTCTTTGTACTTGTATTACGTTTAAAATGTGAACGCTTTCAGCTTGAAGACTCATACGGATTAAAACAGTCTTTAAGTTTTTTTTTTTTCCAAATAGTAAAACCCCCCTAAACAACCCCCTACCTAAAATAAAGGCGTAATACTATATACCAGTATGTATATCTAACATTTTCATAGTATAACACGTGAATTCTGCAGCTGATTGTCATTTCTCTTTTATCAGATCATTCGCTACATTCTTCAATTGCTTTACATTTCTTAAAATACATGCATGGATATGTGACACTAGTTACATCCCAGCCAGCATTTCTTGAAAACGTTGAACATAAAGTATTCAAATATCATTCTCCAGATGATTAGAAACGATCAAATTTAAAAACATTTTCCAATCGAATATTAATATACGGCGGGAGAAAAGTGTACCCTAAATATGACTATCCATGAATAATCATTAATGATTCATATTTTTGAACACTTTTTAAACATTTTTTTGTCATATTTATTATCATTGGAAAGTCGAATTTAATTCCTTTTGTGATCACATTTGACTGTAAAAGCTCAACGTATGCTTGTGATGTAGATTTTTCAACCAACAAATTTTTTATATTAATTTTAATGTTTCTGAATTTTATGACATGAAAAATGTGCTGAAACCGAGAAAAATACAAATTTTTTTCTAAAGTATAATTTTATAAGGTAGAAAATACATTGTTATCAGTTTTTGATCATCAGGGATGAACATATTTGATTATTCATTTTGTTTCATATGTATTTGGTCTTCAGAAGTATTGAAATGTGATTCAATAAGTTAATACAAAAAGGACTATCAGTTTTCTATCATCAAAAATGAGCATATTTAATTATCCATTTCAATCAAATTTATGACGCCACAAGTATTTAGTCAACAGAAGTGATCAAATATAATTCAAAAAAGTGATAGAAAAATGACTTTCAGTTTTTTATCTTTAAGAGTGAACGTATTTGATGTTTCTTCACCAGAATTGTTCAAAATTGAATGCGAAAAGTGATTTCAAGATGATGATAAGTTTTCAATCATCAAAAGGAGTCATATTTGATTATACCACGTGTTCAATTTTATTGAAACTCAGTATTTAGTCTCTAAAAATAATCAAAATGCAATCAAGTGCAGATATTTTCAAAATTTATTCATCCAAATGCTGCGTGGGATACATACATATCTACAATGCTCTATACATACATATATACATATGTACAATAGATATATGTAGCTAAAGTACAACAGATCACTTACGCTGAGTTGTAGGAATTAATTTTGAAGGCTCAACTAACAAACTGCGGCTTGACTTGCGGCAAAAGCGCATAATAGCCTCCGGGGTTGTAGGTACATGTACATTAGACTGGGTGAAATTTTTTTATTTATTTTTTTTTTTAAATAATTTAAAAGAATTTTTTTTTGTTTTTCAAAATAGAGAAAATATAATGTAAGGTTATTAAGAAATTAATGTAGTATTTTTTCGCGTTATATTTACGCTAAAAAATGTTTTTTGTGCATGCTTAAAAAAATTCTAGTATAAAGCAACAAAAAAATAAGCAAGCAAAGGAAAATATAACCACTAACAATTCTCGTTGCTAGCAAAAATTTCACATTGTATTTTCAAAGAAAATTGAAAATTTAGACGAAAAAATCATTTTATTATTTAATTCATATGTCGCTACGTGCTCACGAAAATTTGTCTACTGATGCGAAATTTTTTCTAGCATCTAAATGGCATGCTGAAAACCAATATTAATTTAATTTAAAAAAAATATTGGCTCAGTCTAATGTGTACATATGCATGTATTTATGTGTGATTGCGTTTGTGGGGGTGTTTGTGTCTGCTTGCCGTACACTTAAGCAATTGAATTAAAAAAAATTATTTCGAAATAAAACCATAAAAATACGCTTATTTTACCTATGAGATATGTATATGTATGATTTTATATATAATATGTAAGCACTTAGTGATTGATGCTGTTCATATCATATGTGTATATTAACATACACATAGCTATTATAAAGTGCAGCTTACGACATTTTTAGTCCGAATTGAAAAGAATCAAGAGCAGTTAAGTTAGTCGTTGAGCGCGGCTTAGTTGTGACGGTGAATTTTTTTTTGGTTGAACTTATCACGGTCCATAAACGAATGAATTAAATCGAAGTAAAACGCACTGAAATGAAAAGTGAATTTTCTGGAAGTGCTGAAAGCTGCGGAAATAATTAAAAGCCTTTAAAAAAATAACAAGTGAAGCTCCTTTAAATATGTGTTGAACCCAAAGAGTATGAAGTATCACACTTCAGGAATTGCGAAAAAATTGTTTGAGTGTAAAGTAAAAAAAGTGTTCCACAACATACATATTATATAACAAACAAACATCCATATAGTGGTGAGGAAATAGTGCAGCATCATAAAATAAAATTCCAAAGCATAACAAATTAACAAATTATATTTGTGTCAAAATTACACTAAATTTATCTATATAAATATAAAAAAGACACACACAATTTTGTGTGTGCTATGACAAATAAAATGATTAATTTTGATTATCTGTCGCATCTCCTTGATTTAAGTTACACTGAAAACAGAAGGCCAGATTCTGTAAACATCATGGTAAATGTGGATTGGAAGAATTGTGTGGTTTATATAACTACATAAGTAAAATATGTCTGCTAAATTTTTCATCCAACCTACAAAAATGTAAAAAGAAAACATAAAAACTGGTTGAAAAAAAAGTGATATTAATATAACTGAAGAGAACTATCGGCTTTAGAAAAAAAAATCCAAGCCATTTTCGGTAGGAAATTTTGTGAGAAACAAACGGTAGAAGAACATTTTTCCATAAACAATAAAAATAATAATTTGTGAATGGGTGCAGCAAAGTATGAACTGTATATGTTTTTATTACTTTTTTAACACTTCATTCCTACTAGTAGTAGACTTCGATTAACCAAAATAGCTATGGCCCGAAAAAGTTCTTCGATCCATTGATTTTTCACCCATCTCGACGCCGTCAATATATCCACTGTATTTATTTCATTCGTTTTAATAACATTAGCATGGAGCGGGAAAGCCGGTGTAAAGGAAGGAGGGTTCGGCGTGTTTCCCAGTTATTATGTTTCTATTTTTTTCAGAAGATTAAGCTCGAAAGTAAAAACTGTTCGCATGTCTTTCCCAAGTCGCAAATATTTTAGCTCTCATCAAAAAAACTGGGCTTGAACTGTAAAGAAATATCAAAATGGATCATCCTAGTTGAACTTTCTTCAAATAAAAACTGTATTATTATTAAACAATGTAAAAGAGGCTTGTACATACCAATAATCTGTGCCATGTACTTATGTACATAAAGAAATTAGTCCATATTAAATGGATGAGAATAAAGCTTATGTACAAATAAAAATTAAGTAACTTCGAAGACGAGCTTGTATAAGTGGTTATAATTCTCACAAAATGTATAATATCAGTATCTACTGTTCGGTTTGTTTAATACACAAATATAATATAAAGTGGTTCAGAGTGAAAATAATCCAGTTGTTTCTTTGAATATATTACTCGAATATATAACAATATGAAGAAAACTCAATATCATATGGAATAAAGAATCCCACCATCCTGACAAAAAAAATTCTTCAAATTCAGGGGAAATTTTGAACTGCTTACTCAAAAATTGTCTAAAAACTCTGCCAAACAAATTTGAAGATTTTGATGTAAATTTTTAAAAGTTTAATTCATTGTGTATCAAAACAAGTGTGATATGTTATCTGTGAAAGGCACATCCACATGGAGTCATTGTTTACATCTAAGTCACTTCAATATGGCGACGCATCCGGTACAAAGCGAATTTGTATCTTCTTACGAAAGATCGAAAGAGATGCAGGATGAGACCAATATAGTTAGAATATAAAAAAACAGGTGACGAATTATCTTCGAAATTTTGACGTCTCTGCCTTAGATATCACACTTGACATGGTACACAATGGTATAATTAACTTTCCTGAACTTTGTGGAAATTTTACAATTTCTTTACATGTGGTTTCTGTTATGGAATTTGCTATATTTTAAATGAAAATTATTAAAATCATTTGAGTGATTCATTCATTTTTCGTCAAACGATATCTAATTTAATTTCAGTACTATTATATTGAACACAAAAACTATTAGGAGAGACCATTACCAAGCCACTAGAAGCCAAAGCAACAGTTTTTAGAAGTTTTGTCTGTCTGTCACTATGTTTGAGTGCGCATCAATCAAAAAGTGTTGAATAGAAATGAATGGGACATTTGCGTGACTACTCGTAGTCGTCTAACAAATTTAATATATCATTTATTTTTATAGCTCTACCAATTTCGCAGATATTGACCAAAATGTGGACCTAAGTGACCCAAAATGTGTTAGTACAATATGGGTATCAAACGAAAGGTGAAATGAGTGCTCCAAAAAAAATAAAAAAATAAATGTATGGCGCGATATACAACAGGTATGTCATCATAAAGATGTTTGCGCCGAGCTTCTCTTCCAGTTTGTGGTATGCCGATTTGAATTTTTTTCCCACAAATTGGTGAGACCTACAGTTTTTTGGCGACTTCGAACGGCATCTACAAAGGAGATGAATTTTTGCTGAGAAGCCTTCCATGGCAAAAAAATTCACTTCGAGAGTTTGCCAAACTACTGCCCAGGAATAAGGATAAAAATCAGATTCAGTATATTATCAGTTGTCAGAAGCCGGGCCGGGTTTACTGAGTTCATATAAAAATATATGCACACAGTTCTTTCATAGAATTTGTTTGAATGAGTGCTTTATGGACGAAAATTTTGGCTAGAATTTCAAGATCATTTCTAAGTTTGTAGCATATTAAATTTCAGTCACTGAAACAGCAAATGTCAAGACCAAGAGAAAATACCAAATACCATGTAAATAATAAGCAGCCAGAAATCAACGAAATTTTTAAGTCCAGACTTTCACATTGTCAGACTTCACTTTTTCAAGTTTATATACTTTTATTTTATGTGTAGTATATTTTTCATCATGAATTTATATTTTCCCGTTATCAAATAAATTTTTCCAATATTAACTAACAATTTTCATTACCAACTTGTGTTTTCTCATTCTAAACTTGAAAAGGTACAAAATGCCTATTCAGAAATCATTTTAAAATTCTTGCCTCATATTTCGAAATTCTCACCCTATTTTTTTAAATTTCTAAGCATTTTCGGAATTTCTGCATGCGCCTCCAATTCTTTTCTGTTTTTTTTTATATTAAATCAACAAAAAAATTAGGTAAAGAAGTTTTCGTAATACATTAGGAAAAGCTACATGATCATTTCAACTGTGATGCACCGTATATTGCACAGAATATATGCTTGCATTGCCAAATGACATATTACTATTTATATATGTATTTGTTTTTATACACGTACTTAAATAATTGCTGAGGAATATTGTCTTTATTAAATATGACTGGTACATACAATTGTATAGTAAGATCTTTATTCTTATTTACTTAGGGCACAAAAGCAACTTATTATTTCGAGAAATATATAAAAATTAATTGACTGATGCAGTTAATATTTTAAAATTTGAAAGCTTTCTTGACTTAGTCAACCTTGATGATATTTGCCAGAGCCGAACTGGTGCTTCAAAGGTACTCGGTAGCCAGCTCTTGTCCGATACAAGTTTTCAAGTGGTCCGAACACACTGCCTTTTGAATTGGTTTGCAGTTATAATTGTGAATAAAATCCACCCATCTAAGAGCAACCTAATATCGGGAGTATAAGAAGGTTTATAAAGTAACAACATCGTAAGAAATAAGCTAATACTTTATCTCTGGATGACGCTATTCCCAGATGGCTTAAAAAATTGTTGTTGATTTGTGAATTATTCGCAAACCTTTGAGAAACAAACCATTTTAAGCACCTTAAAAACAAAAATAAAAATAGAACCCATTTGGCTAGATAAAGGTACCTTTCGTTAATTAAACTCGTTATTTGATGTATTCGGCTGTGAGGAATTTCTTATACCTTTCATGAATAAGAATCATGATTTTTACCTTCCTGTCCTTATTTACATAAAGTACAGGATGTGCGAAATTTTATTTATCAATTTGACGAGTTATGACACATATCTCATTTATTTGAATAATTACATATGTGAACACATATAATTTCCGATATCCAATCTTCCGTTGGCTTCGAGATGTGATTAATTTCTTATAAAATGGCGTACGCCTACTAAGTTTAGCCAGATTTGTCCAAAAAAGAGATAAGTAGATAAGTTATATGGATTGACAGGCAGACCGACTTTAGCGCTAAAGACCTGAGATAGAATTACCCCTAAAAGAACTATAGGTTGAAAATGACATCAAAACACACAGCAGTGAGTTTTATTTTTGTATTATTTGGTTTAGACTTGTCAAAAATAAAGTAAAATAAAAATAAAATAAAATTAATTAAAATAAAATAAAATGAAACGAAATAAAATAAAATGAAACAAAATAAAATAAAATAAAATAATTAAAATAAAAAAAAATTGCTTTTTTTTTTTTGAATAATTAATTAAAATGATTATTAATAAATAAAAACAATAATAATTTTCATAAAAATTTAAAAAGTGAAAAATTATTATTCTTGGCCTATAAAATAAAATAAAATAATATATGTCTAAGCTTTATGGAGGGCGAGTAGTTTTTTTTTAGTTAATTTTTATTTTATTTTATTATTTATATTATATTATTAGTTTAGAGAGGAAAAGGGGGTGTGCGGAGCACATATGAAATAGGGAGCCCTTTTCTAATATTTATTTAATTATTATTTTATTTATTTAAATTATTTGGTCTATATAGAACGGGGTGCGGTGCACCTGTTACACCTTGTATGTATTAATTGGGGGCGAGCACTGTTGGCTCTGAGGCATTGCATGGGATTGGCTTCCTTATTTCCGTTGTGGAAAACCCCGGCTTGGGATTACAAAACATAAACTATATATTTGGGATATTTTATAAGCTGCTTGCGAATTACAAGAGGGTGCAGCGCAAATAAAATAGACGAAGTAAATCGTTATAGCTTATGTCGCTTAAACAATATAAAATAAAATAAACTAAAACAAAATCAAATAATATAAAATAAAATTAAAAAAATAGAATGAAATAAAACAAAATAAGATAAAATAAAATAAAATAAAATAAAATAAAATAAAATAAAATAAAATAAAATAAAATAAAATAAAATAAAATGAAATGAAATGAAATAAAATAATATAAAATAGAATAAACTGAAACAAATAAAATAATATAAAATAAAATTTAAAAAAATAGAATGAAATAAAACAAAATAAGATAAAATAAAATAAAATAAAATAAAATAAAATAAAATAAAATAAAATAAAATAAAATGAAATAAAATAAAATAATATGAAATAAAATAAGCTGAAACAAAATAAAATAATATAAAATAAAATAAAATAAAATAAAATTAAAAAAATAGAATGAAGTAAAACAAAATAACATAAAATAAAATAAAATAGAATAAAATGAAATGAAATAAAATAAAATAGATAAAGAACAAAGTATTTTAAAACGGTAAAGAAATAAAAGCAAAGGAAACAAAAGGGAGCAACAAACAAAAAAAAAGAGTGCAGCAAGTTACAGGAAAGTAACAAAAAGTAAGGAGATAAAAGAGAGCTACTGAAATAAGGGTTAAGAAAGAAGGAAATCAGTTAAATAAAATAAAATCAAATGAAATAAATAAAATAAACTAAGGGAAAATAAAATGAATATAAATAGAAATAGGAACTGCATTATTAAATGGTGCAAAATGGAAAGGGCAGAAAGAAATGGGAAGTAAAGGCATTCAAAATATATTAAAGAAATGAACTGCAAAGAAATTAAGGAAAGGCGAAGGAAAGGAACACGGCAAATAATTAAAATAAAATAAAGCTTTGTGGTTGAATTTCAACCACTTGGCGATCTCTAGTTTATATATAAGTTTAATGTTCGTCCCGCGCTTCTGTGATGAAGAAGTCCAGCAAACTTCAGAAATGGATCAGTCAGAAAAGCTATGACGGTTGCCTCCAAATTCCTGTTGTTTAGTACTCAATAAAATTTGTTAGAAGCTTTAATAATAATAATAATTTAAAACTAGGTATAAAAAAAAAATCATGAATAATTAAATTTAAACTTTGGTACCAATTTTGTGTAGACCAATATTGTTTACTGAAATCTGTTCACCAAATGGTTAATTTTTCTGTTTCATTGCCCATGGCCCATTAGGTCTACAGATAAAGAGACTGCACGGAAAGTTCAACCACCCCTAACCTAGAAAATTTTGGGTTTTTCTGCCACTGACTACCAATTCTATATAAAAAGACCAATGCAAAAGTATCCAAATGAATGAAAATGATTAGCTTGAAGATAGTTACTGCCTGCCTATCTTGCAGGGTATGATTACGAATTTATTAGTGTTTGTCACAATTAAATGTGATATAAGTCTAATAAGCAAAAACAATAGTAGAAAGACAACTAACGACAACTACTTAAATACAAATATTATAAGCATTCGAAGTGCTCAATGTGCTCCGTGTGCCTGCAAACTAACCATAAATCCAAAAACAAATACGTACATACGTACCGACATATATGCAAAAGATAATACAATATTTGAGGCAAATATAGAAACTTCAGATTACAATTTAACGGTCTATTTTAACTGAGGTTGATGATCGTCATCTCACGCCAGCCTTAATACTTAGACAAATAAGTGTTAACACCCTGCAGTGAAACGCAAAATTAGATAGAAAAAATACTAGTTTACAACTAGAATTTTCTAACTCAGCCCAAAAAACTAGAAAAAGTACAAATCTGTATCAAAAAAAATATACAAGTTCTTGGAATATACCGTAGGGTCTTCTAGTACAACTTATATTTTAATTTTAATGTTTCCAGCACCAGAGCTTGAATCACAGGCTATGATTCCTTAGTTGTAGAGATACCATAAGCTGTACTTTAAGCCGATTGCATACAGAAAGTAGACCAAAATACTTTTTCGTTCTCCTGAAATATATTCCCAGCTGGAAACATATGCCTGCGATATCTATATTTCAGGCATGAATTGGAGCTATGTATGCATGTCATTTTACACGTGTTGTTTCTCCCTTCTTTTGTACTACTTCTGTATGGATATATCTGCATTAATGCTGAACGCATGCAGAAGCACTTGTACATAAACAGGATTTATACGTACAGAAGCACTAATTCTGCATTGATGAAATAGTATTGGTTTTGCATGCTATATAAACAATATTCCTATTCCTACAGCTGAAAAATGAAACAGATGACACAAATTTTAGCCACCAACAAAGAACTATAAGGACAAGTAAACCATTTACCAATCTTACCCAACTGGTTCCATCTTGCAAAATGAGCAAAATATTCTTCCTCAATGCAGCATAGGACCCAACGAATTTCGGTACGTTTAGTCACCATATATTGCTAATGTGGATGGATGAAAATTGTGTCTGGCATGCATTGAGAAGTATGGCATAAGACATGTCCGAAAAATGTCCTCCAATATGGAATATTTCTTTATACATTTTGTTTCAAAAATGAGAATAGTTTTTTCCAAGAATACAAAGAAAAATCTAAGAGTACTCAACTATGTACGTAAAGTACAAATCAGTAAGGCTTATAGTTTTCAAATTTAATAACTTTTCGCTGATATATTATGCCTTTTTATGCATACCAAGAGGTCATTCAGATGCTTACATTCTTTGTGAATAAATATGTTTTCAATTTGGAAGTTACGCACTTTACATACTTTTTCATGCATACGGCATGCATGCTTCTTGGATACATACAACTGGGGTTTTCCTTTTTCTGAAATACATTTAGCTTTTTCAGAAATACATTTAAACTTTTCCAAAAAACATTGGAAGGTTTTATGCGAAACAGCTGGAAAAGATATAGTTCGAGAATGGTAATCTAAATCTCATAGGCTTACCTAACTACAGGGTGGCTGATGAATTTTGCTACATTAAGAAACTCAAATAATTTTTTTTTCAGTGTATGGAATTCCTTTTTCTTTTATTCATGTTAAAGCTCATTAAATTTTATTAAATATAGCTTAATTAGTTTTAAAAATAATGGAATTTAAATGCCCCCCCTGCTCGTCGATGCATGTGCGGCATCTTACCAAAAAGTTGTTCATTACTGCTTGGAGAGTTGAGACAGGAATAGCCGCAATTGTTTCTCGAATGGATTGCCTTAGTTCATTCAAATTTGTTGGTTTTGCTTTGAAGACTTCCTGTTTGCAATAACCCCACAAGAAAAAGTCAGGTGCAGTAAGGTCAGGCGACCTGGGTGGCCAACGGAATGTGGAGTTTCTGGATATCAGCTTATTGGGAAATTTTCGTCGCAATTCTGTCATAACAGGTTCGGCTATATGAGGAGCTGCACCATCTTGCTGAAACCACACAGAGTTGAAAGAAATTCTCATTCGGCGTAATTCTGGATAGAAAAACTCTCTCAACATGCTCAAGTAACGGTCTCCAGTAACCGTAACGGTGTGACCGTTTTCTTCGAAGAAGTAGGGCCCGACAATGCAGCGTGATGAAACTGCACACCACACTGTGACACGAAGTGGATGCAATTCCGTCTCATGGAGTATCTGTGGGTTGGAAGCACTCCATATTCGACAATTTTGTTTGTTTATGTTGCCGTTTAAATCGAAATGGGCCTCGTCAGACATGAAAAGACAGTTCAACATGTTTCCATCCTCTTCCACCGTTTGAAGCATCTTCTGGCAAAATTCCAAGCGAATCGGCAAGTCTGCAGTGTTCAGTTTGTTGGCCATTTGAATTTTATATGGGAATAAGTCCAAATCTTTGTGCATAATTGACTGTAATGACTGTCTGCTTACACCCATTTGAGCAGATAAGCTTCTTGTCGAAACTCGTGGATTGTTTTGTATGGCAGCAGCTACAGCAGCGATTGTTTCCTCCGTTCGAACTGAAGGGTTTCGATGGTAAGGTCTTCTGTTGACTGTCCCATGCTCGGCAAAATTGTTTACAAGTCTTATTATGGTCCATCTGCTCGGAGGATTGCCGCCAAACGTGCGCCTATACTCTCTTTGAACCGAAACTACGGACTCCAGTGCGTGATAGCCACGGACAATCCAAATTCTTGTTTCAGTGTCCCAGTTATCCATTTTTGTTAAATGTAAAAGTCAATCTGCAAAATAAAAAAAAAAATTTACCAGATTCATTAAATAGAAAAAAAGTTATTTAATTTTTTTTTGGTAGCGGCTTTCATTAGCCACCCTGTACTAGCTGAATTTCGTTCTCATACCAGTTTTGAATTAGTTTACAACTAGTTCGTTTCACTACGTGGCAGCTACATACAAACACAAGTGTGTCGCATTGTGTGTGTCGTTATCACCGTGAATATTACTTGCAGTTTTCCACCGATCACAAAAATAATGGCGTGCAATCTCATCTAATCCGTCGAGTTTATAAAATAAGTAGACACATCCGTATGATTTCACATAGTCGCAATCCAGCCGCCAACGTACTTAGATACTTACGTCAGTGAAAAAGAGTGAATTAAGCAAATGCTTTATAAAACGTTCACATAGAAGGACATTGAAAACAAAGAAACAAAGTATTGGTGAATATTAGAGCAAAATTTAAAGTGTTGCTAAATGTGCAGCAGTGTGCTGTGAGTTTCGGTGATGAAGTTTAGTTGGTTATTTCATCTCTAAAAGTGTAAATCAAGTAAACAACTAAAATCATGGTTGAATTTGATGATCAGCACACAAATCATGAACATGATAAGAACAAGGATACAGAAAATAATCATGATACGATCGATCGCGAAATTGATGCTGAATCGCGTTTACTCGATAATGGCAATATCAAGTCCAGTGAAAAGTCAAATGGTGCTAAAAACAGCGAAAAATCAGATTATGATAAAACAATGACAGACGAAATTAATAAATTTTTAAGAGATATGCCACTTACAGATGATATAACATGCGGGTTTGGGATACTCAAAGGCAAGTTCTTTCAAAGGTAAGTAAGGTTGGGGTTAAGTTTTCCTTGATATAAGCCATGACTATATACAGTTGTGTTCAATATAATAATAGTGAAATTAAATTGGATATCGTTCTACGAATTAAAAAAAAAAACTATGTTTTTAATAATTTTCATTTAAAATAGGAAATTCCATAACAAAAACCACATACAAAGAAATTTTAAAGTTTACACAAAGTTCAGGAATGTTAATTAACTTTTCAAAATTTACATCAAAATCTCAATATTTTTGGGCAGAACAATTTTTAAGTAAGCAGTTTTATAGCTTATGAAGTTTTAGCATAATAATCTGCCAGTTAGAAGTATCTCAAAGTTTCCTCTGAATTTTTAGAATTTTTTTGTCAAGGATGTTGGGTATTTTTTCCATAGAAAATTCGAGTTTCCTTCGTGCGTTGTATGGAAGAAAATACCCAACGCCCTTGAAGAAAAAAATTCTAAAAATTCAGGGAAATTTTTGAGCGAGTTCATACTTGCACGATATTGTGCTAAAATTCTAAAAAAATACTCAAAAATTTTCTAGAAATTCTGCCAAAAAATTTTAATTTTTCAAAGTTTAATTAACTTTCCTGAATTTGTGTAAACTTTAAAATTTCTTTTTATGTGGTTTCTGTTATGAAATTTGTTAAGTTTTTTATGAAACTTATTAAAATCACAGCTTCTTCCTATTTTGGCGATATCCATTTTAATTTCACTACTATTGTATTAAATAAAGATGTATGTTAAGTTGTTCGTCCATACTGCGACCGGGCTCTTCTAAGTTTCAGATACTTATTACTATCATTTTTTTTTTGGGAATATGGGCATGGTCACAAGTATTGGAAACACATCCACCCTTTTTCATGAAATTGTACAGTAAGTGCCACAAGAACCGTCAAGAACCGTCTGGTCTTCTCATACATTACGAAAACTTCTTTATGGTGATTGTTGTTGGAGCAAAGCTCGAATTTTTATGTTTTGTTTGTTAATTGATATTAGAGGAAAAATTACAACGTTATGCACAGCGATGGTATGGGATGGCATGTTTCGAAGTGCCCAACTTCTCATCAGACCCCTTCGCGGACACTGAGATACGAACCCAAGTGTCTGCACCAAAGCTGCTGTTAGAGTACTCTAACAACTAAGCTATGATGCCCTGTAGCGTCACGATGCATTTTTCCTCTAATGTGCCATTTGCTTATTCCTTTTATACATTCTTTGGTACATATATTTTATATGTCAACTCAAGGAAAGTGGAATATTTTTAGGCGCGTTCATAGAACAGTTTTAGATACAGAAGGGCTTTTTTGCATATCAACACTTCCGTGTTATTTGTTATGCACCCGCACTGTACCTGTAACAATTATATTATATTTTGTTTGTTCTTTAGCTAAAGTTTCATATGTACCCTGATTCTTCAATGCCCTTATCAACTCTCTGATCTACATCTTTTTATATTTTGGAAGAATATGCGTAGCATTGAGATTCGTGGAGAGGGGAAGGGCAAAATGGACAGGCTGAACGGTAAGGTTTGGGTATTCGAGAATTGTGGGGAAGCAGAGGAGTAAAACTAAGAAGAGGAAGTGGAAAAATTGGAGGATGATAGTGAAGAAAATTATGGTGCAGGAAAAGGATAAAATGTGAATAGGAAAATATAAAGGAAGAGAAAAAGTAGAGTTAAAAAACGAAAAAGGGAAGGTGGGAACGATAAAAGAGATAAAAGGTAATACGAATGAACATCGTGATGAGGGGCAGAGAAAGACGAGCGCTACAGATAAGGTGGAGAGAGAGTACAATCTGCAAGTAAAATAACAACGATGCTATGAAACAAGTAGTAAGCTGCATGACATGTGCTTCTCAATAAGAAATTACAATGATTCCAAAATAATGTTTCAGCCTTGTTTAAGTGACGTGTTTTGGGTTTTGATTCGGCCTTCGCTGATTGTCTTTCAGTTGTAAACGACAACAAAAGTATGGGGGCTCTCGGCTTTGGTTTCGCTCTTCAACATTTTTTTAGGTTTCTTTCTGGTTTGAGTTCCTATTTTGGCATCTAACCACATAATGAGGTAACGCGATATGCAGCAATACGGAAGAACAGCAATTTATTTTCCATGTCTGAATTTGGCATTTATCTGAAACGAAACTTGTTATAGTCACTACAGGATTCAGCAACGTTGAATTTATTGCTAAGTATCTGAGAATAATACTACATAGCTAAGCGAACTTACTTATCATTTAGCAGCATCTTAAACTTTGCAGTCAATATAACAACGCTAGTTTACTTTGAGACCCTAATGAGACAATGCTTTTAGAAATTTGTTCATATAGTTATTTGAAAGCGGTCGCGAAAACTAAACAAACGCACTTCCTCCAAAAGCTTGATAAATACTCTTATATTGAAGATGAAACATGTGTCCCTAAAACTATGCATACATTTTTTATAAAATGGGACGCTGAGTGTATTTGGGTTAATGGGTACAGATCTTAGTTAAGAAATAATTGTTTGCAAAATATAAAAAAAAATTTCCTGGAGCATATTTGATTTTAGCTACCCAGGGACTTGAAGTTGTTGCTTTACTTTTAATATGTAGGATTTATAAGTACAAGATATTTGGCTTAGGGTGGCAGCATACCCAAAGATATATACAGTGTACGACAAAACTAAAGCACGAAATCAAGTTAGGTTGGTTTTTCCTTAAAGGTGTTGTAAAAACCATAAAATCGCATTAAACGTGAGCCACAACAACCACGCCGCTAGGTGCTAGTGCACGAAAAAAAACGAGTAGTAACGATCTAGGAATCGTTCGTGGACTAAAAATATTTCATCTTCTTTCCACAAGCAGTTCTATGAAAGAATTTGTGATATCCGTTCCATGGAGAATCATTTAAAGATGTGCTCTTTAAGACCGATCACTTAATTTCGGAGCTTTGAAACCACTTTAATTTCATATAAATAAGAGTTTTCATGATTCCACCTAAATTGGAGTGGTACAATACGACGAGGAATCTTATTTTCTGTCAAATAAATTTTAGGACTCTCTGGAGCTTGTTCCCAGGCCTTAAGCACGACGCTTACTTACTTTTACTATAATTTTTGATCAGCGAGACAGGGTTGAGGCAGTGTGGATTTGTAGACGTTTCTCCGCTAATGGAGTAGGTCCATATCATACGATTGAACTGGGAAATTATTTCCTACGATATTTTACTTAAATAATATATTCAATGCCAATACGGTATGCACCTGCCATAAAAAGCCACGGATATGCCACAAAATAACGAAGAAAAACCAGGTTTGATATAGATATTTGATGGTGCTTTAGTTTTTGAGTTCTTTGTACACAATTTTGTGTATTAGCTGGTAAACTACGTTTATTTATTCAAATTTTTAATACCTAATATGTATTCTTCCTGAAGAAAAAGGACCAAACATTATATAACTTGTACTTCGAGTTTTTTTGAGTAAAATGTTTTCAATGAAAGTTCGATGCTCAAGTTTTGTCGCACACTGTACATTAGGGTGGTTCGAAGCAAACAATTTTTTATGGAAATTTTGAGGTGGCCTAATTAATTTTTAAATAAAAATGTAACACCGAAGATGGTTCTAATCAAAAAGAATTTAGAAAGTCAGATATTGGACCAAAAAAATGTTTACCGGTACAACCACAGTATACAGTGGATTCACTTAATGATTTTGGTTGCCATGCTAGTCATTTTTTTTTAGCTGCTCAATCAAGACTTTATCAGCGATTGGCCTAAAAACCATTTACTCAATGTCTGATTATCGACGATGCGCTGATTATCTTCCGATAAAAGTTATCAAAAGATGGACCTCTGATTATGTGCTTAGAAAGTGACAGCTGAAAGTAAAAGTCTAATTTTGTGATAAACTGTTTTGCTGAAACACTCCGCTAGTAATAGAATTTAAAAATATAATAATATCCATGTAAAGAAGTATCACAATCGAAATTCGTACGCCAAAATGGTTCGTTTAAAATTGAAAAAAGAGCAGCTGTCACTTTTTATGCGTTCACAATGCAACTTTTGTGAATTTTTTTCCCAAAAACCTTCACAATGATCAACTTTATCATGATAAATTAATCAGACTTTTGTGTAAACGAATATGTCATTCTGAGGCAAGCCATGTTGAGGTTATCATGTGATAAAGTTTATCATAACCAGACATTGGGTAAACGGGCCTAAGACTCTTGGAAACCATGCTACCGAAGTGGTTGGACGTTTTTTTCTAGAGGATTTTTCGAAATGCATTTTCGGGGAAAAATAAATGATTGCTGAATACGTTTTTACACCAACGTAAGCAGATTATTGTAGTCGATTACTTGAAATCAAGAAGATGACACTTGAAATTCGACTCTATATAGATTTCCGCCCAACTATCCCACAATGATTTTTTTCGTACGATTTACTGTGCTCTTAGTTCGACTTTTTTCAACAATGCTCAACCGATTTTCTTGCCATCAATATTGCTTATTAATCTTATTTCGGTAAAATTATTTTGATGTGTTCACTAAAAAAATATTTTTTATAATATTTTATTTTATATATGAGCTGGACCGTGACAAAATGTTCAAATAGCAAGTTTTTAAACTTTTGAGTAGTCCGGAGTACAAAGTGCAGCTCTAGGCTCAGCCGGGCTTCAAATGTGCCATTCTTATATTTACTTAAAGCTTTAGGTTCAAAAATGTAGCTAGATTGACATGGAACAGAGATCTAAATGGTTCTTTTAGAACCTACCTTTGACAACCGTAAGGTATTCTACAAAAATCAAAAAAAAATTTTTAAAACTTCCATTATGAATATTATCAATATGGCAAGGGTGGTTATAACGTTCACGAAAAAATTTAATTCAAAATTTTATTGAGTAAAACTACTTAGATTCTTGTATCATGATACAGGTAGACAGATGTGTAAACCAAAATCGGTATAAAGGTAAAAGTGTGGTAGAAAATTGTAAATCAAAACTGACTCGCAATTGGCTGCCGGCAAACCCTACCATTGTATTTCTGCCATATAAAAATTATTGTAAGAAACCTTTATTAATTATGTATATACATAAGACGCTCTAGAACAATCATTCTACCCACTCAATCTCTCTATAGTCATTTCTTTCAGTTTCTTCTCATTTCAATTTAATCAATCCTCTTTTTCAGATTTGCAAATCAAACAGCCTATGTGATACTCTATGGCATGGTAGGTTGTGTTTTCTCCATGACCTATGCCTACTTCAATGGTACAATCACAACAATAGAGAAACGTTTCAAAATACCTTCGAAGAATACTGGTATTATATCGGTAGGAAATGATATTAGTCAAATGCTGGTATCAGCGGTACTCAGTTACTACGCGGGCAAAGGGCATCGGCCACGTTGGATTGGCTTTGGTAAACAAAACAAAACATAGACATATTGACTTATCAACTAAACTACTTTTTACAAATTCTAGGTTTATTAACCATTGTAATATTCTGTTTAATGACTGCAATGCCACACTTTCTTTATGGTCCTGGTGAGGATGCGTTGGCATTAACTGCCGAATTTGGTGCTCAACCAGATGAGAATGCCACGATGGAAGCCATCGAAAAGCAGGGTTCAAAAACATTATGTCGGCTTAGTGGCGGTGGTGCAGAATGTGAGGTAGGCGAAGGTAATTTGGCGCCACAAATAGTGCTCTTCATTGCACAGCTCATCTCTGGTATAGGCGGATCATTATATTACACGCTGGGTGTTTCCTATATGGATGACAATACTAAGAAATCGCGTACGCCGGCCTTGTTGAGTGAGTACATCGTACATATTATTGAACAGTTTTTTTACTACAAAATAGTGTCGGATAAAATCAGTACTTCTAAGCTTTATAATGTAGTTTTCTTCATTCGCAAATCGTTTTACCGACTGTTAGCAATTTGTTTTATCCTCCCTTAATAATAAATGAAATGTCAACAGAGAAACTGTTTTTATGTATGCGCGTTGGCCTACTTCGTAAACAAATATCCGTTTGACGCTTACCTTTTTTTAATCGCAAACACAGATGTATATGCGTTAAAAAAAACAACACATTTTCATTTGGACTTTTTTTAATTTTGCATGCGAATCGGGGGGATCTCCAATTTGCTTGACGACTCCTAGCGAATCAGATGCCTCCTTTGTAAAGAGGGAGGTTCGGGAAATTGTTTTGCGGGTGCATACGCATTTACCCAAGTACACAAACAACTCTCATGCCACAGACCGGTTAGTTCTGGTGAGATGAAGAAGATCTTGATATGAAGTTGAAGATCGCATGGTAGCTGGGCAAACAATTATATTGCGATTTATTTTCAATTTGATGGAGGAGAAAAAAGTGTTAGCCACAAACCTAAAATTTCCATTTTTGTTCTAGGCCAATATTAGCTTTAGTCATATACTTTATCTGCCTTTCACGAATGAAATGCTTATAATAACGAGGCCAAAGCAGGTTCTTTAAGTAAATAAAAAGTTTTAGTGTTGGGTGCTCGGATAGGAGACTACTGAAATTATGATACACAAAACTGTTTTACCAAGTTGTTGCTGATAATCTTTATTGTCGTTTTATTTATTTTGAATTTAACTTGGGCGTAAAGTTTTAAATCTAATGTGAGGCTACAGGCGCCAAATAAAACATATAATATATCTATAATTAATATGTAAACGTTGTATTTACGTAACCTACGCATCACTTTGCTGTTTTTCAGGTTTGTCATATTTTCTACGTATGCTTGGACCAGCTTTCGGTTATGCACTCGCTTCCTTCTGTTTGCGAGTCTATATCGCACCACAATTACGACCGGTCATAAATAATCAAGATCCTCGTTGGCTTGGTGCATGGTGGATAGGTTGGTTGGTGATCGGTGCTATGATCTTCTTTTCAGGCATATTTCTTACTATGTTTCCGAAGGCGTTGCCACGTGCTATTGCTAGGCGTACAATTGAAGAGGAGCGTCGGAAACGTATTTTGTTGCGTGTGAGACAAGAGAGTAGTAATAAAGAGCAAACAGAAAAAGAGTTATTGGCAGCTGAAATGGAGGAAAAACCCAAAGAGGAAACCAAAGCATCGTTTAAGGACATGTTGACAACGTTTAGACGGCTAACAACAAATAAAACTTTGATGTGCAATAATTTCTCTTCAGTTTTCTATCTTTTCGGTTACACACCATATTGGATATTTACACCAAAATATATTGAAATACAATATCGACAATCAGCTGCGACCTCGAGGTGAGTGAATGTATAGAAATTCAAAGAGAAAGTAAATTGTATACCAAGTATTATCGATGCTTAAGCCTATGTGAAGTATAATCAGTTCGTTGTATGCAAGTTTAACTGGGCCATAATTAACTGTGTAATGGCTCAGTTATACTTGCATAGCATCGCATTGCATGGCCACCGCGCTCTCTCTGAAAGTAATTGTTCAATGGTAAGGACCTAAACCAGACAACATATTTTTTTCTACGAATTCTACATCACTCAACTCAGGAATGCTACACAAGTCAGTTCAGGAACACTGGGGCATGCTCCGTAAAAGGAAAAGTGCAGTTTATTTTAACACCTTTCAACTGATCATGATAACGATTGATCTTTTACGATGTAATATACGGTACGCGAGTTTTCCTATAAGCTGCGTTATTTGCGGTTTTGAAGAGATACTAACTAGCACTGCTGTGATCTGCACAACGTTAGAGCCAACAAAAACTGACTACATCTATCCTGTGAAAGCCTTCGGTATTAAGAGTGAATGAAAAGAGGGGCAAATCGCTCTGCTATTCGTTACCGCAAAGTAAAAGGGTCTTACCGAGTTTAAGACTTTCATATAACTGACGCGGATGATAAAGGATTATTGGGATATATATGAATGTCTCAACTTTGAATTCGTTCTAAACCCTCGACAAGGGTGTTATGCAATTTAAAAGTAGAATGCAAACTTTCTGCGAGATCCTCAATGTAGTGCGCTGTAGGGAGCTTAATAGATATTTAAACCCAAAGAGATGAAAAATGGTTCTATCGCAGCTTTCAAATACTCGCAATTATTACTTTAGTATTTGTATTTTGTTAAAACACTATTAGATGAAGTTGAAGTAAGACGAGAATCTTCACACCTACAAATCAAACCATGAAGGCATGGAAGTCAAATTTTTTTTTTACAGCCTCTTAGGTTGTCGCTTTTAATTTCTACTCTTTCTGTTTGCATCTCTTCTCATAGCATGGTTACTGGTACCGTCGCATTGGCCTTCTCTGCAGCAGGTGTATTACTGTCAGGCTTTGTGATATCGCGCTATAAACCACGAGCACGTTATATGGCAGCCTGGAATGTATTTGTTGGTTTTGCCACGGTAGCTGGTATCTTGGCGTATGCATTTATCGGCTGTCCGGGAAACGAGCAGTCGGTGATTGTCAACATACATGACAGGTAATTAATATAACCACAGAGATGAGTGGAAAAATTAGAAACCATTACACTATCACTATCGCTATCATACATCACACATTATATCTTAATATTTTATTAGTTAAGAACACAATATTATATAACGTTTACATCTTCACCAAACAGTAGTGCCATAAATAGTGCACCCACCTGTAATTCGGATTGTCATTGCGATTATGTGCGCTACTCACCAGTTTGCGGTGAAAACAATATGACTTATATATCTCCATGTCATGCGGGTTGTAAGAAACAATATAAGCTTGCTAGCGGCCGAAAGGTAATAAATAATTTTGTTTTGATTAACATCTTATCATTGTTGATTATGAACTTAAATCACTTGACAGATATATTACGACTGTTCTTGCATACCAAATAATAGCTTTAACACAAGTTCAAAGCCCTTATTTAAACGTCTTACTGTGATGGATCTGAAGTCTGAGATAAATAATGATGACGTTAATAGTACTGCAATCAAATCATTAGCCGAAACCACAACTTTAACTACATCATTACCTACCTCATTGCCTGCTGCATACGCGGATGTAAGTGGAAACAAAAAAATTGCTTTGAGATTATTAAAATAGAGAAATATTGAACAGTAGATCCCTAGGCTAAGTAATATACCCAAGTATATGCTTTACTATGTAACTACTGCTTAAGAGAAGACGAGGTATACTGGCGAATGAATTAAGAAATACCCGTTCGAAGTATAAATTATTCTATTTAAGTAATTAGCACAAAGCTTGGTTACTTACTAAAAATAGCCTAGGTGGTTACGGGTTTAGAATATGCCGGAGAGGCGGCACAAATGCACAAAGGTAATGACCGCAACTCTATGGTTGATCTACGTATATGATGCCTTTCACCTCTCATTACCTATCTTCTCCTTCCTTACGGAACGAGAGGTGACTTGAGCTAGAAGGTTGCACTGGTCATACCAAATAGCTCCCGCGACAGTCAGGAATGTACCGCAAGGGATTACCGGAGCGTACCAGGTTCACATCCGGCAAAGGACTGTAACTTTCGACAGCACTACCCAAACCCAGACCTGTTAAATAATGATTACCAATCGTAATGATTACTTAAAATGTTTAATGATTATTTTCCAATTAATTAAAAAAATTACCAAAAAAATCATGAGTTTTTACGATTATTAAAAAAAAAAATTTCAAAAAAGTTGTTTTGCTAACTTTTGATAATTGAAAAATTTTTTTTTGATTTATTTTTTTTTTTGTTGATTAATTTAAATTGTTTTTAGTATTGTTGTAGAAACACATCAACTGTAAAGAAACAAATCAAAAATAATAAAAAAGCTTAAAATAATCAAAAGTAAACAAAAGTAAACAAAACAACTTTTTTTGATTATTTTTGATTTATTTAGATTTTTTTTTTTATTTGTTTTTTTTTTTTTTTTATTTTTTTTAATCGTAATCAATTAATAATTGCCTTTTCTTGAAAAACAAAATAATCATTACCAATTAAAAAAGCTCTCTAATTAATTGATTACTAAATACTAATAAAATTTAGCAGGTCTGCCCAAAAGCTTCGGGGTGTGTTTTTGTATTTACAGACAGCAACCACAACTATTTAATAGTCTTGATGAGTTTTCATGGAACAAAATTTGTCTGAAGAAGAAGTCTAGCAGCTTCCGAAATGGATCTATAAGAAAAGCTATGGCGGTTTTCTCTAATAATAACTTTTCATAATTAGTTAAAATATAATTATTAAATAATTTGTTAAAAATAGTTAGTTAAAATTAAAACAATAATTTTCATAAACATTTTTATTCTTGGATTTGAGCCCATTTGTAATCATGAATAATGCTAAGATTATTTTTGAAGATTACCCGTTAATTAACTTTTACTCATATTTTTTACATTTCACCAGGTCCTGCTAGGTGGTCAAGCAATGACTGGCGCCTGTCCGGTAAACTGCTTTGCACAATTTGTCACATTTCTTTCTGTAATGTGTTGCTTGAAGTTTATTGGTGCTACAGGACGCGCCTCCAATTTCCTCGTGTCAGTACGTTGTGTACCCGAAAAGGATAAAACAGCTGCAATGGGTTTCGGTATGATGATGATGTCTATGATGGCATTTATACCAAGTCCGATTTTCTTCGGTTGGGTGCTGGATCGACTGTGTCTCGTGTGGGGTAAAACGTGTACAAATAAAGGAAATTGTTGGCTCTATGATCCGGAATCACTAAGGTATGCAAAGGAAAACATCACTTTACATATATATAAGAAAATAAAATTTTTTAACTTCTAGATACATACTCAATATAACCGCTTCCGTGTTCGTCGCTATTGGTGCCCTGTTCGATGGAGGTGTTTGGTACTATGTAAAAGATTTAAAAATTTTCGACGAAGAAGTCAAAGAGGTTGAAATGAAAATAGTACAGCATGAAGAAGAAGTCAGTTCGATTAGGGATATGGAACTGTAATTGTTATTAATCTTAATTTTTGTTTTTCTGCAATATTTTACAACCGTAAATAAAAATGTCAGAGTGTGAGTGTGTTTTAAGGATGAATGTTATATTAAAATGTTTAATTTTAAAATGAATACAAAAGTGCAATTATAATTTAATAGCTTAAAACGTATGCCTAGCTGTTAAAGGAGCTATCTTAACAATTTCGAACTTTTAGGTTATACTAATCTGTTACGGTAGGTCTGTTTTTTTTCACGCATATACATCTGCGTTTGTGATAAAAAAAACTATCATCCGCAATTTCTTATAATCCATACAAACTATTTGTTAGCACTGCTCTACAAACTTCGGACAAAATATTTCTTCTGATTAATCAGGCAAAGAACCAACTCCTAATGTTCATCGAATAGCATGGTATTCGCCGATATACTGCATCCCTGTAAAAAACGATGGAGTATCAGAATACTCCAACACTTATCCTCATTCATATAAAAAAGGTGGTCCAATTTATATGGCAATGTGCGCTGATTGGATCACCTAATCTATCTCGGAGTACCCTTTACTTTGCTTCTGAATACCCTATGGAGCACCTACGTGAGAGTACATTTAAAATGCTGCCAAAAGATTACTGTATAGAGTATTCTACATCAAAGCGAGAGAGGAGTAGGTGTACTTTTAAGGACCAGGTTTGGTGTTGAATACTCTATACAGTAATCATTTGGGAGCATTTTAAGAGTACTCTCACGTAGGTGTTCCATGGAGTATTCAAAAGCAAAGAAACGGAGTACTCCGAGATGGATTAAGTAATCCAATCACCGGACATTGGCATGTAAATTGGACCACCTTTTTTATATGGCTGAGGATGAGTGTTGGAGTACTCTGATACTCCTTTAGGAGTATTCTTTGAAGTATGGAACGGAGTATTGCCGTTTTTTGCAGGGATGTTTCTAAAATAAATAAATAAAAAGTTGATATATATATGTATATATATATATCTTTTTGTATCCAAAAGAAACTAAGAGCAAAGTATTAAATCTAGGTATAATCTATAAATGTCTATTTTTGCTTAAATTATTAATTGTATAATATTATATGCATAAATTAAAAAAGAATAGAATAAATTTGTGTGTTTACAAAATTCCTGAACAAGAAACCCGCTTATATTAGGTAAGGTAGCTGGGATTTTTTGAATTGTTAACTATTTTGAATTGAAATTAATGTGCGGAATTCGATGATTTTTCGATTATACCTCCTACGTCCGTTCACTATTAAGACATATAAAAACGTTCCAATAACGTTTACAAATCGTAATATTGTTTACTATGTTACGGTCACCCTATGGCCCATGTCGAAAAGACATCCGGCAACCCCGCGCTCGGAACACTTCCATTTTTTACACGTCAGCAACTTATAAATGTCAATTCGCAACCGCAGCCAACACGACGATGGGACGATTCCCATTCAACATTTTGGACAATTGTTCCAGCCCCTTGGAGATCGGTGTCTGGGAGAAGGCAACACGAAAGGCCCAGTTGGCGGCGTCCACATAAGGTAAGTTATAGTAACTCTTTCATCAAGGAGCGCGCTAATCCCTGTATGCTCTTAGTCGCAAGTTGGGGAGTCTTGAAAGGCCCGTAAGCTGGGTCACGTAACGGAATCAACAAAGTGGCAATTCAGGAGCGCACACTCACCGAGGGGAGAACAGTTGACCCAGCGTCGCAAGGCGTCGTGGTAATGGCGGCAGTGCGCCCAGCCGCAAATTATTAATCTGCTTCACGATAGAAGTGGAAGGAGGCGGAGTTCCATGGTGAATGTGCAGGTGCACTGAGGTGGACAACCCCACTTATGTATTGGTGAAATAAATGTTGTTCAAGTGTTGTGGTTTTTGTTGTAACAACAAAAACACTCCCGAGGTTTTTGGGAGTGCTGTCGAACTGGCAGTCCTTGGCGTATATGTGCCACTGCTCACCGATATTGTAAATTCCGCAAGAGCGGCCCGGCTGGATGCGCACATCCGAACGCCTCCAGCTAGGCAGTATATGATAGTTTTGTAATTTTTCACGTTTCACGTTTTTGTATTTTTGAGCGGTGCCGCTGTTACACAGTGGCACGACAGTAAATTTTCGAGGCAGTTAGGGTAGCCATTAAGGCATTAGTTGCCAGTCAGCGGCGTCGTCTCTCCGAGAGGTCAAAGTGAAGGCCTTTATTAAGTGGGTACAGAGGTCGCATAGCCCCGGCCAGGGAACCGAAGATTTAGCAAATCGGGGCGTAGGTAATCCGGGTTGCCGAAATGGGCACCTTATCCCGTCCCGTAAGGGTAGGAAATAGTTGAATAGCCCCTGGGTTTTCTGGTAGTTTTACTTCCACGTTGATAGAGACCTGGTGAACGTCACGACCTTCGAGTCGAGAGTGGCCAGCCAATCAACATGTAGGCCGAGGCGATCAGTGAAGGGGCATTAAGTTGATGCACGAAGTGGTCGCGCGGATATCCACGGAGCGGGAGTGTTGTTAGTAAGTATGCATTTTTTTGTGTAAGGTGCAATGGGCATGCATCGGGATCGCAAGAACCACCCCACAGTCCGGCGAGCTAGCTCGTCCTATACGCAAGCATACCTGCGTGGCGTCACGAGGGCGAGGCCTGCGGGAAGAATAGGTCACCCGCCCGGCAAACCAGCACGTAACAACTACTTACAACCGTAGTATAGGGTGCGATCTTACACATCTAGAAGTTTCGTTCATCGTGTTCTCGAAAGGTCGGTGTTTATGTACCCCCATCTCCCCTTGCCTCATATTCGGAGTGGTGTGAGTTAGTTGAAGTAGGGATGGTCGCTACTTGATAGCATTCAGCACAGTATTAAATATTGCATAGTTTAAGGAAAATTGTATCACACGGGGTGGCCAATAACTAAGTACGATGCGGGAAGAAATGATTTGGGTTTAGTCTGGATACGTAAGAGTTTTGTAAAATTGCGAAGCAGAGAAAGTTTTAAGCTAGAAACTTCCTGGAATGTTCCATACCAGTTACAAAAGTAATTGTAAACTGTTTTGTTACAAACCGGTTTCGGCAATCCGCCATCTTCAGTGTATGTTTTCGTTCTCTAGAAGCACTTTTTACACGAAATTTTTTTCGCGTTCCATGTACGCAAGATTTTTGGTTGCGTGAACTGCGTTACCGACGGTAGTCATTTTTGGTAGGATAGCCTTCCAAGTACAAGATTACTGTTTACCATTAGAATCGAATGGCGTAGATCGATAATCACTCGTCCTAAAGCAGATCCAACCCCTAAACTGTTCGGAATAGAACCGCCGGGCTCTTGCCAAACCGAAGCTATCTTGGAACTGTCCAAATGGGAACCAGTTAAGAATGAGTTGTCAAGTATTGCACTGCTCGAAAATTCCACGCATGAAATCGGCATGTAAACGCTTGAAGTATTGCTTGGGTATTGAGCTAGACTAGTAGTGTCGTTAAGTGGTTTTGATCTGGAATAGTTCTGAGGTAGTCCAATTTTCTGCTGGTCATACAAGGACATTCACCAGGGGGAGCTGTCAAAGTGGTTTACCGACTAGATGTTGTTAAGGGCATTCGGCGCACCCTTGGATCATTGTTATGTCGTGCTGGATTCCGTTGTTGTTGTTGTTGTGGTAACGACAAAAACACTCCCCGAAGGTTTTGCTGGATTCCGTAGTAATGCTTGCCACGATGTCGCCTTATATGCTGTGGAGGCGCTTCTCTTCGAGAAATTGTTAGTTAGAATGTTGTGGTTTGCCTCTTAAGTATTCCGTTATGCTCTTTAATACCAAGCACTTCGGAATCGTTGTGTTAATGCTGTTTCAGACATCCGGCGACTTGTTGCCCAAAAACGGTTGGCTCTATTTTATAGACATCGACAATCAATCCAATTTTTAAGCTCAACGAAGTACTCTTACTACAGTACGCACATGTCTGCCACCAAAACTTCAATCTATACACTAATTTTAACTCCTGATATATTAATTTATAAGTCTATATCCCAAAACGCTCTGCTGGCAAGAATAAGTTCAACAAAAATGGGAACAAAAATTTTGAATGAGGTGTTGTCTGGGACTATTCCAAATGTCAGCTCGTTTTCGCGAAATATGTTTGTTTGTGTATACGGTTTCTATAACTCACAAAAATTGACAAAAGTTACAGTTTTTTAAAAATTTGTAAAACTACTACTAAATAAAATTAATTATTCGTATTTGGGGCACTAGTTACAGGACCCTATATTTTTGATGCACAAAAAAAAAAATTATTTATTAAGGATTTGTTTATGCTGAACACGAGTCCGTGATCAAAAACTTCTCATCGTGTCTCCTTCCTCAGGAAAAATGTTTTGGGACCCAAAAAATTGGTATAATTTGAACAAGCCGCACCAGCTCAGGGTGCACATCCATGATTTGAACATGAAATGGTTCGATGTGTGTAAGTATGAGAAGAAGAAGAGATATACCCACCAACAAGTATACCGAAATGATCAGGGCGATGAGCTGAGTCGATTTAGCTATGTCCGTCTATCTGTTTGTACGCAAACTTGTCCCTCAGTTTTTGAGATATCTTCATGAAATTAGGTATGGAGCCGCCATTTTGCATGAGTTTAATCATTTGTAGGAATCAGTAAGATCGGAGCAATACAACGCATAGCTACCATACAATCGATAGTTTCGATAAATAGGTTTTGGGTTATACATTTTCCAATTAAAAAGCTAGGAACGTAAAATTTTGCAGGTTCGGTACTTATTAGATATGTAAGGTGTGTAGTGAAAATCACCCAGATCGGACCTACATACCATATAGCTCCCATACAATCGATTATTCCAAAAAATGGGGTTTGGGCTATGTATCTTTAAATTATCAGTTTTGCAGAGTTTTTACTAATTGTGAGTAAGGATCGGACACTTAAAACCGTGATGCGTATTCATGAAAGGCACAGTCGAATACAGCCCTTTCCTGACTTGTTTATAGAACAAGGCTCAGAAAACATTATCTGATAGAGGAAAAAATTCTGGAATGCCACGATTATTTTATATAATATTTAAAAGTTGGCCGAAATCGGAAAATTCGTTTTTTTTCACATTTTTGAAAAATTATATAAATTGACGCTGATGTGCCACAAACTTTTTAAATAGCAGAAAATATTGTATGGTCCCTAGTTTTTAAATGGTAAGAAACCCTACTTGTTACCATCCACCATATAAATAATAAACCTCACTTCATTAAAATATTTTTAAATTTTTTCATTCATTTCCATACAAAATCAATTACTCAGTAAACAGTAAAATGTTAAAACTAATGTAAATTAGTGAGCTCCGTTTAAAAATTTTTTAGGACCGGTGTTTTGAGACCGCTTCCAAGGGAAACAGGTATTAATACCAGCTCCAATTCTTATTAGGAATGTGATCTCGAGTAGGAAAAATCGATTACTCAATAATCGATATTTGATGTTTGCGAATAAATCGATCTGGGAAAAATCAATTTTTTTCATAAACCGATTTTTATACGAGAAATGCCTATACGAAGTATTAGTAAAAATATATTATTAATATTTAACTAAAGTGAATAAGTAAAACTGGTAACCGACTGGACGATTTTCAAATTTTATTAATTCGAATTCGTAAGTATTCATGAAATGAGCTCAAGGCCAAGAATAATAATTTTTCACTTTTTGAATTTTTATGAAAATTATTATTGTTTTTTTATTTTTTAATAATAATTTTTAGTTAATTATTAAAAGTTTTTTGATTGAATAGATCCATTTCGGAAGCTGCTAAGCTTCTTCATCAAAGATATTTTGGCACGCATTGCTAACCATTAAGCTAACAATACGCTTTTCGTATTATTCACATACAAAACCATTAGATTATAAACTATAAATAAATTTAATATCAAAACTAAATAAAAATACAACACTCGGTACATTTGACTGATTAAATGTAAAATTATGCTCTGAATAAATAAATACTATAAGATTTTCCTTAAACTTAAAATAATAATAAATAGAAGGGGTCTGATGAGAAGTTGGGCACTTCGAAACATGTCATCCCATACCATCGCTGTGCATATCGTTGTAATTTTTCCTCTAATATCAATTAACAAACAAACTTAAAGTAATAAAAATAAAGTAAATAACTGCCACAAAAGTTCAGTAATACCTAGTATTTGAATACAATCAAGATCGACTAGAAGTGATATATACGAAACCATGTGTTTTCAGCTGTAGTGTGCACATAGTTTTACCCATTTACAAAATCGATTAAAAACATGATTTTATAATCGATGCTCACAGTTCATAATCGATTAAAGTAAAACTCGATTATTTATTCACAACCCCTTATTGTTATGCGCTTGACGGCACAATCCCTTCTCCTCGTTGTTAGTTACCGGAGGAGTACTCCGTTCCTGATTAGTGTTCACTCGAACCTTTTAAGTGTACAATCTAGTCATGCAAACCCGTCAACAGATAAGGAGGTTTCTACAACACGAAAATGAGCTGTTAGGACTGAATTGCTTGCCAGCAAACCGATCATCGTTTCGCTGCATCACTAATGTAAATGCAGCTTATGCAAACAGAAATGCAGTGATAAAGAGTTTTCATATGATATAAAATATCTGAGAATTCGTAAAGATAGTAAATTCGAGCAGTTGTGCTTATGCCTATCAAGATTCTAGCTCACCGTCAACTCAAGTAACCAAAAGGATATGCAAAAATGGTGCAAACCGTTAAGGCAATGAAGGCAGATGCACGTAAAGATATTGAGCTCGAGTCTAAACTTCTGGATGGAACCAGACCTGGGATACCGTCAAAGGCGGAGGAGAAAACAGATGGTAACACCGCCGAAGGAAGTAGCACAAAAGATGAAATAGCGGCACTTCTACGCGATATACCTTTCACAGAAGATGTAAGCTGTGGGTTTTGGATATTCAAAGGCGCATGCATGCAAAGGCAAGAAAGAATTGATTTTATATTTGCATTTACTAAATTTTTTATTTTTACTGCGCTCTCGTTTGAATTTAAAGATTAGCTAACCAAACCACCTATGTGCTGCTGTATGGATTGGTTGGATGTGTGTTCGGTATGACTTCTTCCTATTTCAATGGCACATGGACTACGCTAGAGAAACGCTTCAAGATACCTTCAAAAAATTTAGGTTTAATTGCTATTGGCAATAATCTTAGTCAAATGATTGTCTCTGGTGTATTGAGCTATTATGCGGGTAAAGGACATCGACCACGTTGGATTGGATTTGGTATGTAAAAACAGGAAACATTTTTTGAAGACAGCCATATCGCTAACTTTTAGTATGCATTTCCAATTTCCCTCTTATGCAACTCTTCAGGTATCATGGCAATTGTTGCATTCTGTTGGATGACTGCTTCACCGCACTTATTTTATGGTCCAGGCAAAGATGCGCTTTCTCTGACTGCTGAATTTGTTGATGTGTCCGTTGAGAATGCAACACTGGAAGTCTTGGCAGAGCATCGCTCAAAGTCTTTGTGTCGCGATCGCAGTAATGTAACGGCTTGCGCCACGGAAGAAGGCAATCTGACTCCTCAGCTGGTGTTTTTCTTTGCTGAAGTTGTGTCGGGTGTAGGCAGCGCGCTTTACTACACGCTTGGTGTATCTTATATGGATGATAATACAAAGAAATCAGAAACACCAGCATTATTGAGTGAGTATTTATGTAGTAGTCTCTCTAAACAGACTGCGAGGGGCGGAGAGGCAGGAAGAGAAACAACGTACGGCGAGGAAAACTTTTGGTGGACCCAGCGGTTTTTGAAATACATCCACACCTTTTTCTTTCCATTTCCTTTCGATTTACCCTTTAATACCACATATCCTTAGATTTGTTTTTATGCTATCGAAGGCCTCTTTAAAATAAATGATCTTAAGCTGCTCCGGTCGAACTGTCGCCAAATATGCTTCTTGGAACCTTTCATACAGTAAATAAGAAAAGTTGAAAGACAACCGCCATATCTTTCCTTATAGAGGTAAAGATAAAACCTGCTTGTTGTTGTTGTGTTAACGACAAAAATACTCCCCGAAGGTTTTGGGGAGTGTTGTCGAATTAACACGCCTTGGCCGGATTTGAACCTGGTACGCTCCGGTACTCCCTTGCGGTACTGCCCGACTGTCGTGATAGCGATTTATGAGAGATGAGAGAAATTTTCGCACGTTCTCTAAACCATTAGGCTATCAGAACGATGGTTTGTTTGTCAGCTAAACTCTTATTTCTGTTCATTTTTACCATATAATTTATAATAATCTTTATAGTAACTTCTCAATATACGAGTAGTTCACTCAGACGATGATATTAATCGGTTTACACGTGCACTAAAGATTTTTTCGTTGTTATCTTAGTTTGAAATATTTAAACAACAATTTCATAAAAATTTTACAATTTGCACCATGATAAACAAGATCGACACACAAATCTAGTTTATCTAAAGTTTATATTAGCCACAATCTTTTGTGACCAAACTGCTTTTTATTTAGTTTTCATATATAGTCTATACTATCCACCAGCAGAGGACGCCCAAATTTTTCCTTGAGGGCCAGATTCCCAAAGCGTTTGGAAATTTCGACTTGTCTAAGCTTTACAAGCCTACCTATACAACGAGTTCCATATATCAAAGTTCTGAGAATGAACAGAGGAATTCATTAAGACATGTCCGTCCGTCCGTCCGTCCGTGGACACAATAACTTGTAAAAATTTAGATATTTCAATGGAATTTGGCACAAAGGTTGCTTTCCGGCCAAGGTTGCTATTTGAAATGGGCTAAATCGAACATTAACTACGCCCCTTTTTTCGATATCGAAAATTTCGAAAAACGTTTAAAATGGGTTAATTCAAAAATAAAAGCAGCTACAATGATGAAATTTGCTATATTTATTAACTTGGCTGTCCCATTGACGATTTTATCAAATTTTTGGAAAAGGGTCGTTGTACCGCCCACATATAAAAAAACAAAAGGTCAAATTTCAGCTATTATTAACTTCAGAACCGTGCTAAGTAAAATTGCGAAACATGAAACGAAGTATACTATCTACGCTTTACAAAGTTCTATATAGCCTATGCTGGAACCAGTGAATCCAAGAATCTACTGTGCAAATTTCATAAAGATCGGTTGAGTACCTTGGTCGCCTATACAAGATTAAAATTGTATACAGCATGGGGGCGTGGCACCGCCCACTTTTCCAAATTATTTAAAGCGTATACTGTAACCAGTGACCCCAAGAATCTGATGTGAAAATTTCATAAAGATCGGTTGAGTTCTTTGGGGCCTATAAAAAACACACATTAATTTTTTTTATTTATAAGATTTCCCACATGGTAGTAGAAAAAGTTTAAAACCACTATAGGTCATAACTCCACAACAATTTTTTTGTATAGTGTCGTTTCTAAACTCCGAAGGCAAATGATTAAATGTCTAATATTAGGGGGATTCATAAACTTGTATGAAAAGTGACATATAATTGATAAATGTTTGCGTTACCCGCTTTATAAGGCATTTATAAGGTTATATGACCCCCCTTGTTGTTTACAGTATGGATATTACCACGCGAGTTTTAACAACCTGTGACTTTATCATACGAGAGGGCCCGGCAGACTTTGTCCTGCCCAGAAATTTCCCTGCATGGATCTAGATATATTGCCTATACCTATCCCTGTCCCAATCTCTATCCCTATCCCTATACAACTTTCATATTTATTCACCTTTTAAACCTTCACTGGACTTCCACAAATAATTGGAGACCAAAATAAGCCAAATCGGTCCAGCGGTTCTCGAATTTTAGCGAGACTAACGAACAGCAATTAATTTATATATATATATATATATAGTTAATCATATGTAAATGCATTTGTTATTCATAAATTTTCTTAAGTCTACCACACTCAATGTACCTAGGTTTGTCATACTTTTTTCACATGCTCGGTCCCGCTATTGGTTACGCTTTCGCATCATATTGTTTGCGTCTCTATATTTCGCCACAATTGCATCCTATCATAAATAATGCTGATCCACGTTGGATGGGCGCTTGGTGGCTAGGCTGGATATTTTTTGGTGTAGTGCTCTTTATATTTGGCATCCTCTTCACAATGTTGCCAAAAGAGTTGCCACTTGCAAAAGTACGCCGCCTTTTAAAGGCACGTAAAGTAAAAGTGCCTAATGTGGATGATGTGGAAATACCGGAGGCATCTCTAAGTGATATGTTGGCTGCTTTCAAACGACTCTTGATGAATAAGACCTTGATGTGTAACAATGTTTCCGCGATATTTTATTTTTTTGGATACATGCCTTATTGGATTTTCACACCAAAATATATTGAGATTCAATATCGGCAGTCTGCAGCCACTTCCAGGTAAGATTCCAATAACCCTGTTTATTTTTTTGCTTCCAAGTTTTTGTAGCATTAGCCATCATCCGGTGGTCGTGAGCCGGAGACTGATAAACAATTTTACACGTTAATGCAACAACAACTATTTCAGCCAGATAAATGCATATAGGTGTTGCTGCAATTTGTGAGGCAGATAATTTTGTTAGGGTTTTTATCTTTAGTATGACCACACCACCCTTAGATACCCCAAATTACTAAGTATCAGATGTCTCTGGTGCGCCATGATTTACATGTTCATGCGCGAGTTGTTCAGAACAGTGAAGTTGCTTCCTTCCCATGAACATGATTTCTTTTATTTGTATATTATTAACTAGAGTATATATATTTTACTTAAATTATCAAACTACCATCGTATCGCTGTTAAATTTTATTAGTAATCAATTGATAAGACGGCTTTTTTAATTGGTAATGATTATTTTAATAGTTTGCAAGAAAAGACAATTATTTATTGATTGCAATTAGAAAAAATTAAAAAGTAATCATGATTTTTTACGGTTTTTAAAAAAATTAAAAATAATCAACAAAAAAAATTGTTTTGACTACTTTTAATTATTTTGGATTTCGGTTGATTTTTTTGGTTATTTTTGATACATGTACTTCTACAGCAATACTGGAAAAAATCAGAAATAATCAAAAAATAATCAAAGGTAATCAAATTAACTCGAAATAATCTTTTAAAATGGAAAGTAATTGTAGTTAATCATTAAATGAATTCGCATTCTCAAGAATGCACTAAACCAAAATATTTGGGGTGTTTTTTTAAATATTGTGGATACCCAAAATCTTCCTGATATGAGAAACAAGTGCACTGACATCTGCTTCTGAAGTCTGCTAGTGATCCGGAGCGATCCCGCGAAAATTGAGGGGATATAGAGCTATATAACCCCACCGGATGTCGGCTATTCTCTACATTTTGCAACTGTTTTGCCGACTTTTAGCAATCTGTTTTGATATCCCTTAATAAAAGAAATGTCAAGAGAACAAATGTATGTATGTATGCGCGTTGCTTTACTTCGTAAACAAATATATGTTTATCTGATCAAATAGTTTTATGGATTATACGCAATTGCCAATGAACATTTTTTGAATCGCAAGGAAGATGTATGTGTGTGTAAAAAACAGGCCTAATGAATAAAAAACATTTAATTTAAAATTATTTTATGCACAAAAAAATATTTATAGACCATTTATATTAATTTTAAATTTTGTCTGCAAACCCCACCCAATTAAGAATACCTACAATTTTCTAAAGAAGTAAGATCTATACATAATTCAGTAATTTGGTTTAAAAACTTTAAGAGTTATTCGACATATTTCGTAATGGCTTGCCAATTATCTTCTCTTATAACTTAATTTTAATTTTCCTATTAAATGAAATTTTTACATCTCCAGCTTAGTCACTGGCACCGTGGCATTGGCTTTCTCCGCGCTTGGGGTATTACTTTCGGGTTTAGTTATATCAAAATATAAACCGAGTGCTCGCTATTTGGCAGCTTGGAATGTGCTGGTTGGTGTTCTTACCGTAGTCGGTTGTGTTGCTTATGCATTTATCGGTTGCCCAGGCAATGAACAATCCATGATTGTGAATATACCGGAGAGGTTAGATATACAATAACACAACTTAATAGCCTTCAAAATATCTGTTGAATTTTTAAAAACCTTGTTTTGCAGTAACACGAGCAGTCTTGCCACCTGTAATTCAGCATGTTATTGTGATTATGTGCCATTTTCGCCGGTATGTGGAGAGAATGGTATGACTTATATATCACCATGTCACGCAGGTTGTGAAGAGGAAATCAGTGAAGAGAACGACAAAAAGGTGAGTGTTGCGCAGATGAAAAAGGAGTGGTTTTAGACTAGTTTCGTATGCGAAAAGATGGTTCGGCCGATGTAGTAACTCTCTACTTACTGAAAATATCCTTATATCTATGCTCGAAGACCAATTTGAATAAGTCAGAGTTTAGTAAAATATCGTCGGTGACACTGCAAAACTCCGTGAGTGATATCTCAGTTCGGTAGCTTCGCAACTACAAATTGCTTAATTTTAAGATGAGTAGTGACTTTATAAAATATCGATTCTTTTAATTGTTTTCTGAACCAACAAGTAGTTTTCTTGAGAAAAAATTAATAGATCTTGAAGGCAGGGGCTTATACAAGTTTTTGTCATAAATGTAGCTTATGCGGTGTTGCATTGGTGCATTTACGCGGTTTTTGCAGTCTCACCGACGATATGGAATCTAGTAGTGGAATTCACTAACTTATAACGATGAGATTTTTCGAGATCTTATATAACGATTCTGCCGCCTGCACTATCGGATAACCTAGCTAGGATAACTTAGATATAACCATTCGTTATAAATGACATTTAAATTAAAGGTGGCATCACGACCTGCCGAAACACAAAAATAGGCGAAAAGCACAAAGACGAATGACAAAAACAAATCTGTATACAAAAGTTTTAAAGTTCACTATCGTTCAAATTAATTATTTCATATTATAGCAAAAAGTAAGTAAATAATGTGTTTTTGTAATATTATTCGTCATTAACAGTTTTGCATAGTTATATAACAAGGCGTGAACGAGTAACAGTGCGTAACAGCTGAGTAAGATGGTAGACTTTTGTCGAAAACTCAGGATTAGCGGGATCTAGATTCCTCAAAATGCACGGCAAAGCTGAGTGCGATAAAAGGCAGATAGAACTGTCCACAATGCTGGATAGCCTTGGCGGTGCCTTAAGAAGCGTTAAGCAGTTAAAACCTTAAATAGTTATAATAGTGTTTAGAACTAAAAATTACTTAAAATTCCATGATTTACCTGTTTCTCTGTTGATATCACTGTTACTCTAATTGACCATCAAGTTAATAAATTATATCTTGTGATAAGTCTGGCGTTAAACGATACAGTTTCTGGAACTCCGTAGCACTCAAGTGAAAAGGGTCATCCACTCTCGAAGATGCCGTCAGTCCACTGGCGGAGGGCTGGGAGATTCCTCATCCCGCGACAATACGAAAACCTCAAATTATGTGTTGTTTATTTAACGACAAGCTAACAACCTCGAATTGTGTGTTGTTTACTTAACGACACTGCTGATCGCGAATAAATGAATGCCGATAAAGAATTGTTACTGAATGCCGAAATCGTTATAACTAGTTATCGTTAAGATAAAATGTTGATTGCAAATGTCGTGATGGAAGTTAGCGAATTCCACTACAGGTCGAAGTTGGTTACCAGTGAAAGATTACGTTCCTCGTCTTTGATAAGTAATGCTTTAGCTCTGTGATGCTCGATAATTTTTTGTTTGTAAAGCTCTACACCAGATGAAAAGTTAGACCTTTTTTTGCTACGGTTGGACATTTTCGCACTAACGATCTGCGAAATCGTGAAATTATGTTCACCCCTATGACCTTCGGCATAGCAGACTAATACAACCCACTATCGTTTATCTGTTTCAATTGCAGATCTATAAAAGTTGCAGTTGCATACCGAAAACAAGCGAACAAAATTATGAAGCGCATCATTTTCCTGTTTTGCTGAATACTACAGACGCTTCAGCAACTACGCCGAGGACAACCGAACTTTCGGCCACTACTCATTACACCAGCACCTTACCACCGCTATTCACAACAACAACAGCAGTATGCTAATTTAAAAAAATCAGTTCCTTATATTTATATACGAAATTCTTTGTTTTTTTAAAGTCTAAAACAGGTGGCCAAGCCATCCCTGGCGGATGTCCGGTAAATTGCTTTACCCAGTTCGTTCTCTTTTTGGCGGTTATGTGTTTTTTGAAATTTGTTGGCGCCACAGGACGTGCATCGAATTTCTTGGTGACGGTACGTTGTGTACCCGAACAGGATAAAACTGTGGCTATGGGTTTTGGTATGATGATGGCCTGCCTGTTATGTTTTATGCCCAGTCCAGTGTTCTTCGGTTGGCTAGTGGACCAAATGTGCCTCGTATGGGGCAAGACTTGCAGCAACAAAGGCAACTGTTGGCTCTATGATCCATTGGCGTTAAGGTGCGTATATATATACATATTTGAGTATCTATCAATTCTGTTACATGTGATATATTATTATTTCAGATACATTCTAAATTTCACTGCCGCTGCTTTCATATTTATTGGTACCGCTTTTGATGGTGGTGTTTGGTACTTAGTAAAGAATCTCAAGATATTCGATGAGGAGGATAAAAAAGAAAGTGATAAAGAAACCACCCAAGAATAGAAGTTGAAGCTCTTAGATGAAATCGATAGATGAATCGTACCGAGTTATTATAGACTTACTTATCGCCGGCTGAGTGGAATCACCCTATTCCAAAATATTTTTCAAAAACGCCTTATATCAGAATTTCTTTAGATAACACTCTATTTCAGAATTTGATTCAATAACGCCCTATCTCAGCTAAAAATGTGTTTAATTATTAATTAGATAGGTCGTTTTTAAAACTCATTCTGAGATCGGGCTTTCTTAAATCAAATTTTGAAATAGGGCGTTGTTGAAAAAAATTGTAAGCTAGGGCGTTCTGCAAAGAAAATTGTGATATAGGCCGCTTTTGAAAAATATTTGAAATAGGGTGACCCATGATGCAACTACAACAGGTCGTAGCAGCTCGACAAACATACAAAGACACAAAAATTTTCCATGTATTTTGTTTTTGTAATTGTGAGTTTAACGTCAAAATCGTACTGAGAAATGAGTGTAATGTCAAAATTCGAGCCGAAAGTTAAAATCAGCTGGTCTATTAACACGACCTGTATTATTGGATCATGGGGTGATCTTCCACTCAGCCGTCGATATATAAATTAAGTATTCAGATGAAAAAAATAAATTGATTGTTCATGTCCGTCCGTGCTTTCTTCATAAACAAATTTAAGGTGAAATATGAAAAAAATAAGCCTGAGGGAAATGTGAAAAAATATAAGCCTGTTCTAACTTCACGGCAGACGTCACTATTATTGAAAGTGCTTATCCCTTTTCCCTTTTTAATAACTCATCCATTAAACTACCAAAAATGAAAGCAATGGGCTGATAACCTATAATGAAGATTTGTTGGGTTATTTATGTACCAAGTGAGATTCAGTGCGGAGATTTGACTCAAGTTCGGCATCATTGCTGGACAAAAGTAGGGCTTTTGGCGGGATTACTTGGTTCTTTTCGGGGTAATTGCGGAATAGGTTAAGGATCATTCTGGGGGGATCCCTATTGGACATAGGTCAGCACATACCTACAATGCGCGTCCGACAACGCACCAAAAATTAGACATACGAGTATATTTGGCAAGAAGTAATAACAGCCAAAGTTGAATTGGGACAAAATTTAGTTATTACCGACATTGTGTAGCTGCATTTGGTATTGAGAGGGTTAATGAAATTTTTTTTGTTCTCAATCGAAAGTTCTTTGACATGCACTGTAGTGGCACTTCCGGTACATATTCTGGCTACTATTTCCTGTGTGATTACTAGTGAGCCTAAAACTATGCAGCAGTTTGGCTACCATTGGCAAAAGCTTTTAATGCACATCAAACAAAAACGGAATATCAACGTAGGTAAAAGATGATTTTGTAAGCAAGTACCCAGTAAAATGCGCCTAGTCTAGGATTCAGCCGGGTTGAGTCCAAAGGAGATGCGACTAATGCCAGATCTGAATGACTTTGTATGGGTTGCACTGTTCACATTTGTTTGAGCATGTCCTATGGAGAGACCAGTTGTACCCATTTATACCCGAACGGCTACGAAAGGACTAATACAGTTTCTACCAAAAGGGTACTTTTAACTCCTATAAGTACTTGTATGCTTCAAAAACTCAAAATTGACTTACACTCCTATGAGCATTCTACACAAATAAAATTTTACTGATATATATTGAATCATAGCCAACTTTTTAGAGATTAATCCCACAATTTTTTGCAGGGTTATTATTCGGTAATCGTGCCTAAACACGACTAATACTATCAATCACCAAAAGACAGAGGCAACTGCGTTTATTATAAACTAGAGGGGCCGGCAGACTATCCTGCCCAGATATAAATTCGCACCATACAAAATGTATGGAAAACAAAATTTTATTTTCAGGAATTTTTCGGAAATTTTATTGGGTACTCTCCTATTCTGGTCAGAGAACAATCTAAATTAGTGTCAATCATCCAAATCGGTGCAGGCGTTCTTGAGTTATGAGCGTTGGAACTAACGTCAGATATACAGGGTGGCTGATGAATTTTGCTACATTAAGAAACTCAAATAATTTTTTTTTCAGTGTATGGAATTCATTTTTCTTTTATTCATGTTAAAGCTCATTAAATTTTATTAAATATAGCTTAATTAGTTTTAAAAATAATGGAATTTAAATGCCCCCCCTGCTCGTCGATGCATGTGCGGCATCTTACCAAAAAGTTGTTCATTACTGCTTGGAGAGTTGAGACAGGAATAGCCGCAATTGTTTCTCGAATGGATTGCCTTAGTTTATTCAAATTTGTTGGTTTTGCTTTGAAGACTTCCTGTTTGCAATAACCCCACAAGAAAAAGTCAGGTGCAGTAAGGTCAGGCGACCTGGGTGGCCAACGGAATGTGGAGTTTCTGGATATCAGCTTATTGGGAAATTTTCGTCGCAACTCTGTCATAACAGGTTGGGCTATATGAGAAGCTGCACCATCTTGCTGAAACCACACAGAGTTGACAGAAATTCTCATTCGGCGTAATTCTGGATAGAAAAACTCTCTCAACATGCTCAAGTAACGGTCTCCAGTAACCGTAACGGTGTGACCGTTTTCTTCGAAGAAGTAGGGCCCGACAATGCAGCGTGATGAAACTGCACACCACACTGTGACACGAAGTGGATGCAATTCCGTCTCATGGAGTATCTGTGGGTTGGAAGCACTCCATATTCGACAATTTTGTTTGTTTATGTTGCCGTTTAAATCGAAATGGGCCTCGTCAGACATGAAAAGACAGTTCAACATGTTTCCATCCTCTTCCACCATTTGAAGCATCTTCTGGCAAAATTCCAAGCGAATCGGCAAGTCTGCAGCGTTCAGTTTGTTGGCCATTTGAATTTTATATGGGAATAAGTCCAAATCTTTGTGCATAATTGACTGTAATGACTGTCTGCTTACACCCATTTGAGCAGATAAGCTTCTTGTCGAAACACGTGGATTGTTTTGTATGGCAGCAGCTACAGCAGCGATTGTTTCCTCCGTTCGAACTGAAGGGTTTCGATGGTAAGGTCTTCTGTTGACTGTCCCATGCTCGGCAAAATTGTTTACAAGTCTTATTATGGTCCATCTGCTCGGAGGATTGCCGCCAAACGTGCGCCTATACTCTCTTTGAACCGAAACTACGGACTCCAGTGCGTGATAGCGGCGGACAATCCAAATTCTTGTTTCAGTGTCCCAGTTATCCATTTTTGTTAAATGTAAAAGTCAATCTGCAAAATAAAAAAAAAATTAACCAGATTCATTAAATAGAAAAAAAGTTATTTAATTTTTTTTTTGGTAGCGGCTTTCATTAGCCACCCTGTACACAGTGTTTACAAAAACAAAATAAGTGATTTTTCATCTTATATTTATTTCAGCTCAGAATACTCAAGACGGTAGTTAATTTGTTTTGTTTGTGTAATCTTTGTGGTTATACTTATGGAATGAAATGCAAAAAAAAATTACTAATATAACATAAAATAAAATAAATAAAAATAAAATTGAACATTGGCCTAGAGCTCAACAACACATACAATCGTCAATTTAAGGCCGAAAAACACGAAAGAAATAATAAAATAAAATAAATGGAAGTGAAATGAATTAAAATAAAATAAAATAGAATTAAATTAAATTTAATAAAATGAAGTAAAACTAAATTAAATGAATTAAAAGGAACTATGATAACGGGGAGGAAAGGAAGGAAGAAAACGAAAATATAATACAATAAAATAAATTAAAATTAGACTGTTGGTAGGAGAAAAAAGCAAATAAATAAAAAATGTATTAAAGTAAAGGAACAGTATAGAAGAAGAGGGAAAGAAGGCCAGGGAAGTAGCAGCTAATAACTAAAATAAAATAAAGTTTTGTGGTTGAATTCAACCACTGGGCGATGTCTAATTTAATAAAATTTATATAGAGGATACACATGTTTACACCAGGCCTGCATAATAACGTTATTTTTATCAAGAAGCCAAATAAAATTTGGATTTTGTTGAGATAAATAGTATCGTGAAAGTTGCGTGTATAACAAAAAAGAAATAGTTTCTACAAATATAAAAAGAAATATCAAAAAATTTTTAATTTTGGTAAATATCCAAAAAAAATATCAAAAAATGTTTAATTTTGTTAAATATCCAAAAAAAATATCAAAAAGATTTTGTTTTCGCTGCAGCAAAAAGTTTGGTATCAAAATATCGTACGTACATACGATATGTATCTTCATAGGAAATTTTATTTAAACCACAAAACGAAATTTTTTTGATATTTTTTTTCAGTATCAACGAAACAAAACTATGAAGTCTAATAATTGTTGATAATTGAAATGAAATATTTTTTATTTTGGTATAACGAAAAAGCTTTCCAATATTTTTTTTATTCTGTATAAAAAACAATTTTTTATTTTGTTTATTTCGTTGCGCACCCCTGGTTTACACATCAAACTCCACGAGTACTTGGTACTCACGCCTTTTTTTAAACGAAATGGAAATAGAATTACCTTGGGGGGCAGCCCTTAAACATTGCCAACGCCTGTCCAGAGTCAAAAGCAATAAAATGTCAAATTAGCCTACTTCATAAATTTAGGAGCGGTTTAAAAACTGTTATCTCTGCCATATTGTAATTATTATATACACTTACTGGGAATGCAGCAAATGTTCGCCTTCGAAATAGCTATTGGTAAAAAACATTTCCCAATGAGGAATTATTTTTTATACATTTTTTAATAATAATATTTTGAATAGCAATCAAAGGATTCCATAAAGTTTGTACAATTTTTTATAATTACAAATGAAACAGTGTAGGATTTTGGCTATAAAAAAAATGGAGGAACTGTGAAAAAGTTCTTTTTTTTTTGCTTACCGTTGAGCTCTGAAATTTCGTCATTGTTTTTCGTTTAAATATATCAGTAAAAATGTATTTTAAACACATTCAAGTAGGTTATTGATAATGCAGTATACAAGTGGCTCAAAACGATTTAAATAAGAATTTTGGGACAAAGAATTGGTGAGTCGAAAAGTGCTGTTAACAGCTGGTCGATATCAACAAAACATGGCTGCCTATTTTTAGAAACTTTTTTCTATTAGTATGATAGTAGGCAGGACAGTAGCCCAAACAATTTTTTTTTTTGTGGGGGCTATCTTTTTTATTTAAATGTGTTTGAATAAGAAAATTCTGATTAAAACGAAATATTTCACACAAAAAACAAAAGTAATTGGAAAGTTGTAATCCATAGAAAATTATTAAAAGTTATTTTATGTAAAATAAAGTTAAGTGGTCTAGATTTTTGCAATAAAATTATTTATGGCTTCTTTCTTATTCACTTCAAACCTTCGGCTATCACTCATGGGTCCTAATGGGCAGAATTGTGTCAAAATTGTTTATTCTTTGTTCCAGCAGCAAGGCCAATTCAATACAAGGCGTCCACCTTGTACAGATTCGTTAAGGGGAAACCACCTGTTTACCAACATTCGCCTCTTATAAATAATAAAATACCTGATTCGCAACGTCTCTAATACATAAATACATTTTTAGCTGCGATAATAAAAATCAAAGTTTAATTAGTTCGTAATATTGGTAGTTGGTGTCAACTGAATATTTGTGTTTGGCAATTTATTTGGTATATTTAAAAATCAAACATTCATAAGCGAATGATAAGATATCACAACAAATAAGCATACATATGTACGAACTTATTAAATTAACACAACAATTATTAACCAGATACTTCCCCCCGATTAAAGCATTAGCGCCGTCTGGCTGTGAAAGCTTGTAAGTCCACTTTTCACACAAAACAACTTTTCATGCTGCTGGAAAGGTGGAAGGTTTCTGTGATTGTTGGTGAAAGAAAATGGTGTGTTCAATGTTCAGAATCGATTAAACTTACTACAAAACTTTATCGATTTCGATAGATCATCTTCTTTAAAACTGAAAGACATTCTTTCAATGGGCTATGCCAACAAGTCATGCATTCATGGTAGTCATCTAAGTTCTAAGCGATAATCTGTGTAAATTAGAAACAGCAAGTCATAATCCACCAGTTTTTTCATCTTTCTTTTCGAGTTTACCTCTTCCTCTGGTGCCGAATTTGGGCTCGACCTATCTTGTTCATTCGCATAACAAGGCAGCGGAACTTGCCTTGAATTTCCTTCGATACTCGCCTGTGTCGTCGTTATATTGTGAAGATCTGGTCAATGCTGACCACACATAATCAGCTTCTCGACGATGAACTTCAGTCTTCCTTTAGAGTCATGCTCAATTGCCTATTTTCGAGATGGGCTTTCTTATTCATTGGGTAAAGCATTTTGCATGTACGATTTTTAAACAATGACTACAGTTTTCGGGATCACGTCGAAAGTTCTGCAGGAACATTAAAGTCTACCTGGTAACTGAAGTGCAGAGCGTACTTGTGCTATAGAGGGATCTTTTTTGCTTTTTGCTAAGTAGTTAGCGAGGCGATGAGGTACCCCATTTTTTGACGATAATGAAGTGAGAATAAAAAGATCCCTCCTTTTTTACACGCATATGCGTTTGCGCTACCTTGAAACATTGGAAGAAAAAAACCAAGAAAACCACGATGTAGTTTTCTCTACATTTAGCAAACTGTTTAACCGACTTGTAACAACCAGTTTTATCATCCCTTAATAAAAAAAACGAAATGTCGACAGAGTAAATGTACGAGTATGTATGTATGCGCGTTGCTCTACTTCGTACACAAACATCTGGTTATCTGACATTTGAGGATTAGTGCTGACCAGTGTGACCAGGTTAGCCTTTTCGAGGCTAGATTTAGCTTTTTTTTGTCCTTTAGCCTCATAATTTTGGTTTTAGCTTCGTGGCTGTTTTCTAGCCTTTTTTTACTCCAAACCTTTTCTGGTCCCATCACCATATTTTTCATACAACTTCGAGGAATATTTAAATTAAAATTTAATGAAAGTAGTATTGATGACGAAATAAAGAAAATTATTCGTAAAAATTGTCAACTATTTTTAATGGAGTTGATAACCCAATTGCGACATCGCCTACCTGATAATATGAACCCTTTACAAAAGATACATTTTTTTCAGTTGATAATTCTCTGAAAGTTACTCTTTCAAGAAGAAATTCTAGGTATTCTCCACGTCCGGTAGCATTGATTGAGCTGCAGTGGCGAAAGCTAATAACCGTACAGTGGAAAAGTGTGACATCTACATTGAAATTTGGGCGGAAGTCCGAGAACATAAAAATTCAATAAACGAACCCCCTTTTTTAAAACTGGTCGAATTCGTATTTAACTTTTTGATATTACCTTTCAGTTGCGGAGGTTGAAAGAATTTTTAGTGCCATGAACGTTCTAAAAACTAAGTTAAGGAACAGATTAAAAATTAAAATGCTTAACTCGCTGCTTAATACTAGATGTTCGTTAAAAGCTTATCCAAATGTTGCACTGATTTTGAAATTACCGATGATCTCATCTGTGGTCACGAAGGGTCGGTGTTATTTATTGCCATCTCCTCTTTGCCCTGTATTCGCAAACACTAGCGCCATCTCTCTCTCTTCCTTGGTACATGCTTGCATACATAAGCGTAGTCATCGTTGTCTCTGTTGTGTGTAAATAGTGGTGTGTGGAAGTGTTATTGAGTTACGGATGTTACATGCTTGAGAATATTTGCCACAGTATGTATTTCTTTGAAAAAATTCCTAGTCAAGGAAAATGTACCTGATATGTGTGGAGACAAGAATAGTTACTTTAAGTTATGTCTACAGCTTTATATACAAATAAATTAAACTAAAATAAAAAATTTGAAGTGGAAAATTTCTGACTTTTTTTTAGCTTATTTTTTTCTTAGTTTTAGCCTTTTTTAACCTTTTTTTTGCCGATTTACCCTCTTTTTTTCTATCACCTGGTCACACTGGTGCTGACAAATTATTTTATGGATTATACCCAATTGCCGATGGTCACCCTTTTAATCACAAGAGCATATGCATATGCGTGTAAAAAAAACAGGCAAATCAGGCACTTTCTGCAATAAACCAAGCGAATTCGAGTGAAATGTAGAACCTGCCTTAATGTTCCGTCTAAAAAGCAATAAAGCGTCTTGAAATGACAAAACCAGTCGTCGAGTATATAGTGCAAAAGTTTTACTTATTGTACAGGATTCATTATCCATATATGATCCGCAACTGAAAGCGTTTCACGCATAAGCACATAACACAAAACCGATAACGTATTTATTTTGAGCGGCAGCAACACCACCCGCATTATGACATAAAATAACAAAAACATATTATTTTCATGTTCGCTTTTTAAATATTCATTTTGTGGGGGTTGTCTGGGCTGTGTGGCCGGTGCCTGAGTTAGGGTGAAGGGGACTGGTTTATGTTCATCAAAAAAGGAATGTCAACGCTATGCCATATTGTTGTTGCTTTTTTTGTTGTCGGTACAGTTTGCGCTAACGCTGCTTCGTTGATCAACACAGTTGTTGCTTGCTTTTGTTTTTTGCTAATAGATACCGGCGACTAGACATCAAGATTGACTGAGAGGTTTTAAGTTTTAGTGCACTCGGCAGTCCTCGTGTCTCTGGCGGCGTTGACTGGCTAAAATCTGAAGTTTTGGGTTTCGTAACTTTTGAGGGTGGTAACATTGTGCTGCGCTAGGCAACTGCGCCAACAGAGCAAGCGGAAGTTATTGCGCCAGAGCAATATATTCGGGTGCAATTCTTATAAAAGAACAAATTGTATTATTTCATTATAAAAAATTGAAACAAATTACAGTGAAATTCCCCAAGACGGACAGTCCTTATAACCGGACAGCTCCAATAACCGGACAAATTTTGTGTACACAGGTTTTTCAAAAATTTTTTCATACAAATATCATTCTAATAAACGGAGGCTCTAATAACGGGACGCGGACACTGTATTTCAAGCCATTTCCATGAAAAAATTTCTCATAAACGGACAAAATTCAAAAACATCGCAAGCAAGCTTTGTTGTTCATTATAAAAATGAAATAGGGGATTCCCCTTTTAACATGTATGCACACATTCAAGTCGTCCGTGTCAAGTAAAAGGTGGTTTTCTATTCAGTTTGTCAAGTGCATGCGAGTGGTTGCGTTCAGAGTTCGTAATAATATGGCACCGAAAAAGAAGCTACTTTCTATTAAAGAGAAAATGGAAATTATTAATGTTTTCGAAAAAGAAAAGTTATCAGTACGTGGAATTGCAAAAAGGTAAAGTATGGTGAGTCCAAAATTTAACTTGTAGGTACACGTTTCCTTTGCTTTAAAAGGTTCAATATTGGCAAAACGCAAGCTGCTGAAATTAATAAAAATAAAGAAAAAATTCGTTCTAAATGGGAGTATGGATCTAATATTCACCAAAAGCGAAGTTTCCTTAAAGAAGGCGGCTCGGAAATAGACAGGATGTGTTTTGATTTTTTGGCTACGGCTAGAAGTCAAAAACTTCCGATTTCTGGTCCCATTTTGGAAGCAAAGGCAATGGAAATTTGCAAGAAAACCGAGTGTACCTAAATGGCTAAATAAATGGCGATTAAGGAATAATGTTTCCTTCAAATGAATATCTGGTGAAGCTGCAGGATGCTGTCGAACAGTTTCGGACAAAGCTGCAAAATCTGTTGAATGGGTACAAGCCTGAAGACATTTACAACGCCGATGAGAGTGGGCTTTTCTTTCGTGCCTTGCCGGACAAAACCCTCGCTCTTAAATCCGAAAAATGTGTGGGAGGTAAGCTATCAAAGGAAAGACTCACAATTTTGTTCTGTGCTAATATGGCTCGAGATAAGGAGCCGCTTTTGGTTATAGGGAAAGCAGCCCGTCCTCGATCCTTTAAACATGTTCCAATTGCAAAACTTCCAGTGGATTGGAAGTCTAATAAAAAAGCATGGATGACTCGAGAAGTGATGAGCGAATGGCTGCAGCAGTTCAATCGAAGAATGAAAGCCCAGAATCGAAAAATGATCTTGTTTCTAGATAACGCGGCTTCTCATCCAAAGGAATTAGACTTGACCAACATAAAAATTAGTTTCTTGCCACCAAATACAGCGGCAGTTAGCCAACCCCTTGATCAAGGTATAATCCAAAATTTTAAAACTTTGTATAGAAGCATAGTTTTAAAACACTTGATAACTAAAATTGGCGATACAAGTTCAGCCTCAGAGCTCTCAAAATCGATTAATGTACTGGAAGCTGCGTATTTCATCAAAGCATCTTGGGATAAAGTGGAAGCCTCAACAATCCGAAACTGCTTCCGTAAAGCAGGATTTTTGGAAACTTTAGAGGATCCTTCAGATTTTGATCCCGAAGATGACATTACACTGGCAGTTTATGCTAGGCTTCAGGAAGGACTAGATTTGGCAAATGATTTCGAAGGTTTTCTCCAAAAAGATCAAAATGTTTTCCCTGAGGACAACAATATAGAAATTCAATTTGACCAACCAGATGATACTATAGACTTAAGTGATTCAGAAGATGAACCTTCAGAAGAAATAAGTGACCCCATAACATCATATGATGAGGCTTTAAAACTTGTTGCGCGCTTGAAACAATATGCAAAAAATGACTATGTAGCTTTTCAGCAGGTTAAAAATATCGAGAGTCACTTTGAAAATGAAAATTTTAAATTAAAGGAATCAATGTTAAAACAAACAAGCATCACACAATTTTTTCAATCAAACTAGTCGATATTGAAATGTAAAGACTTGTACAATGTATTTTATTGATATATTTATGTATGTATATGTAATACTAAAGTATTTAAATATTCTTTACTTCGAAAAATTTCTTAAATAAACTACAATGAATTTTATATGTGTAGTATATATTTTTTGACCTTATCCCCTATAAGCGGACATCTCCCATAACCGGACAAAAACACTGCGACCGTGAGTGTCCGGTTATGAGGAATTTCACTGTATATATATAAAATGACATTATAAATAAATATAACTCAAATAATTCACTAAGTATTAAACAAAATAAAATATTACAATGGAAAAAAATGTAAGAACATAAAAATAATAATAAAACACAATAAAAATTTTTACTTGTGTAAAATTAATCTTTACGTTCATCCAACCAAATTCAAGGGTTCAAAACTCATGTAAATAATCAACCCTATATTGTTTAGCCGTTAATGGCTTATAATTTTCTGCACTCTGTTTCGCATGTATACGATTTTCCACTATTAACGAGTCTTAAAGTTTCTTGCGTATTCATGAATTGTTTGTAACTACCTGCATTGTTTTTGATGTGGCAGTTGACTGCCTTCAGTCAATTTGTATTTTGAATTCGCAGAGTTTGAACGTAAATATGTCGTAAGAAAATTGGGAATGCTTAGTAATTATTGAAACATGTGAGTTATATTTATTTATAACTTAATTTTATATTATAACTAGCAGACCCCGCGAACTTCGTCTCGCCGAAAATAGGTTAGAAATAACTGAAATACATTTCGAACTCTGTTGTAAAACTATGATTCAAGCAATGAATTTATACACAAATCGAATCATAATGTGTCGCCTTGCGGGTATCGTATTTGAAGATTCGTATATGTAAAATTTACCAACTTTGTAAAATGTGCTGTGCACATCGATCTATGATTTCAACACAAAAACTTTCAAAATTTCATTGTGGTTTTATTTTATTGTAAATATAAAAGCATAACACAATTCTACAAATTATTAAGAAAATGAAATCATTGCAATGCTCTGTGATAAAAAATGTTTTTTGTTTTTGCGTCTAGAGTGAAAATGAATAAAACCGAATGCTTTCCAAATCTTATCCATCCAACGTAAAGCTGTCCATGGGCAAAAACTGGATAGTCTAGGTCTAATCCACAGATTTGGAAGGATTGGCCTTGCGCTTTATTAATCGTGATCGCAAAAGCAAGGCGCCCGGGTAATTGAAGGCGTTTAAATTCGAACGGCATATCAGTTGGTATCATGGGAATACGCGGAATCAATACATCTTCACCTTTGTACTTGCCAGTTAAAATTGTGGCTTCAATGATGTTATTCATAAGCCTTTTGACTGCAAGTCTGGTCCCATTACACATTTTTGGTTGATTAATGTTACGAAAAATTATCACAGGCACTCCAATCTTGAGTTCTAAACTATGTACAGCCAGTCCCCGCACATCGAGTGAATTTAAAAATTCTGTTGGATAATTCATAACATCTTCTTGATGGACGACAGTGTCTACTGACTTATATTTCGTTTTTTATGAAGACGCTAACTCATTGCAATTAAAAATGAAAAAACTTTAACTGAACGAAACATTCTTAACGTTTCCGCTTACATGAACCCACTCAATGCAGCTCAACTTACTCACCGTATGTACCTAACAGTAGGTTGTTGTTCTTCGTATCCCTAATGGGAAATGCGTGCATAAAAAATTTAATTTTCGGCAAGAGAGATGTAAGGCCAGGTAAACATCACCGACTCATCTCTTACTCTTCTTTTTTTGGCCTACGTTTTGCATAACCAACCCAGCTAAAGGAACTTTCACTCGGACAACTGCACTTAGAAAAGAGTGCGGTAAAAGAATGGTTTGATTACAGCTATGCCCTTAATTAAGTTATATGTATATCCAGTTTGATTTAAACCAAATGATAAAAATCCCCATGTAAATAGGGTATTTAGGAATATGCTAACTCCAGCGCTATTTATCGAGTAAATTTTTGGCAGAAACGTTGCTCAATAATACATGTTCCAAATATTATGTAATAATTTGGTGGCACACATTGTACTGAGAACTCAACAATATTGCGAAATCATGACGTCTCAGAAGCCATCATTTTTCGGCAGCAACAAAAAAGTTTAGAATATTTTTTTATCGGAAGACCTTTTACAGAGAACGTCCAACAGAGTATCTTTTAAAGAATAGAAGACATTTAATTTTTATATATATAGATAATAACTATCACTATCACCAATATCAATATCACTATCTGTATCCCTATCCTAAATACTCATATCGTTGAAACATCTTCCAGGGCCACACCTGGTCCGCATTCAGGCTAATATCTCGCAAACTGGGTCTCACATGGGACTAGGAACCATTCCTTGTTAAAACCCTCATCTTCACCTTTCATTTGACACCCATATTGTACAAACAGCTCTTAGGCCAGGCCTGGTCTACATTTTAGTCAATTACTCGGGCTGACCTCAGCGGCATTTATCGGGTAAATTTCTGGTAGAGACTTTCATCAAAGCAAAAACACATGTTCCAAATATGAACTAAATCGGTTAAGCGGTGTAGTAGTTTGGTGGCATACAATATATTGAAAACTCAACAATATTGCAAAATTGTGACGTCTCCGCTGTCATTATTTTTCGGCAGCAACAGCAAAAAGTGTTGAATCTTTTTTGATCGAAAAACTATCCACAGGGAAGGTCGAACCAAGTACCTTTTACAGAATAGAAATCGGTTCAGCCGTTTAGACATCCATCGCGGTAATACGGAAGACATTTTATTTTTATATGTGTATATAGATATAGATATAGAAATAGATTTATATTTTAATAATAAAATTTGTTCCTTTATAAGAATCTCACCAGAATATATTGCGCTCGCGCAATCACCTCTGCTTGTGCTGTAAGCGCAATTGCCCATCCCAGCACAACATTACTACCCTGCTCTTCAATCATGACGCGACACGATAAAATAAATTTAAATTAAAAAATTCAAATTTTTAGATTTTAGCCAATCAACGCCGGCAGGGACACGACGACAGTCGAATGCAAATAGGTGTGGCACGAGGACCGCCAAGTACACGAACTCTTAAAAATTCTGAGTCAATCTTGATGTATAGTCGCCGGTCTCTATAACATTACTTTTATTGTTTGTTGATATCGCTGTTTGAGTGCTTGCTTGTTTGTTCATTTGCTTACTTTTTGGCCGTCGTGGTTTTTGTAATTTCCATCGTTGTGCAGTATTTGTTTAAACTTAAAAGCGCGCACAACGCAAAGATTAATACAGATTAATAAGTGTTATTAGTTCCTCTTGAAAAATTATAATTACTTATTAGGTGATACGAATAAGCAATTTAAATTTTGTGTTTTAAACAAAGAATTGCATTGCGAGGTATGACCTACTTTTGAGTGCTGAAAATAAAATTTTTATTTATGAGTTTATCGAACAACAGCGGAAGTGTGAAATAGTAATAAATTACGATTTTTATGAGGTTTAATTTTTCTGTAAAATTTTACCATTTTTGCCGAAAAAAATTTATTGTTTTTTTCTAAGATTTATTTGTTACTTAGAGTTTAAAAAAAAAAATTTAATGTTTTATCTGTGGCAAGAAGAAATGAGAGCCGAAAAAAATTTTAATATATCCATCAAATTCTCATAGGATAAATAAATTTAAAAAACTGACTAAAAAATATATTCAGCTTAAGAGTCAAAAATAATTGTTAATCAGTAAAAAATGTATTTATTTTTTGTTTATTTAATAAATTCTTTATTCATAATTGGATATTACCTTTTATTGGAATTTTACCTGTGTATAGTTTTGCAAAAAATTAATAAAAAATTCTCAACAAAAATTTTGCGGAACTAAACCTTAAACATTACTATGGTTTTCCGATTTCACGTTTTTACTTTAGAAGTTTGTGAAAAACGTCAAACTCACTATAAAAGAAAGTTAACGCTGAATATGAATCCGTCATCGGAATATAACAATGAGCCGATTTTCGGCCTTAACCTCCCCAAAAAATAACAGTGCTTTATTTTCGCTATTTGAGGTATCGAGTTGCCAGATCCGACAACTTTTTTTTGTGGCTGTGCTATTTTTAAGAAAGTTATTAACAAGACCGATCTTGAATGCACTATCAGATTCCTATATTTTAGTAACATTTTTAATAAAATGTTTCTAGATAATGTGCGGAATAAATTCATTCCATTGAGTGAAAAAATTTGGGTCAACAATAGCAAGAAAAATTTTAACTTTTTTTAAATTCAATAGCAATTAACTTTTAAAAAGAAAAATTTATTTTATATCATTCAATTCCCTTACAAAATATGTGTTTGTCTCTCTGTCACAGCGATTTTTTAATTTTTGACAAATTTCCAAAATAAAGAAGTAAAATCAGAAAACCATAAAAATGTTTAAATCTTTTTTAGTCTAGAACGGCGCAAAGGACGAAAATTTACAATTTTTTTGTGGGTAATTAAATTTTCTACAAAACTATATATTGGAAATTTTTTTACTTCAACACTTTGGCAGTTTTTCGTTTAGAAATTAATATTAATCTGTAAATTTTACTGAAAAATAACATCAATATAATTTTCAAAACAATTTTTTTTTTGCCTTGTCTAATGTACACACATGTATATGTAACAGTAACATACTTTACTAAACAAATTTTACGCGTAGGGTTTTTTTGCGATGTAAAATATACAAGATTTGTTGTTGAAGTATTTCTTTGATTGTTTCATACCTAGGCTGATAAAAAGTGGTGGCATATAGGTACATAAATATATACAAAAAAATATACAAAAGTATACTCTTGCTTTGGAAATTGTTTGTGTCGAATTCAAGCAACACATAGTACCTACGCACATACATATGTACATTATACCGGATTCCTTCTGCGTTAATAAAAAAAAAATTATTTAAATTATTTTGTCAGTTTTGAGGAGAAGCACATGCCAACAGCGTTTCCGAAATGTATTGATGTGGTTGAGTTTTTGATTTGTAGCTGCTGCCAATTTATGCTATGGGTCATTCCATGTTAATTCGAATACTTTCGTTTGCATTTAGACATATATTATTGTTTCTTAATTTGGGAAAGCCAGATTTAAATAGCGAAAAAAAAATCTAAAGTACATGTTTCCCAAGAATTGGGGGGAATTGATGTTGAGAATTTTTTTAGCCATGACTATTTATTTAAATCAGTCTGTAGTATTTTGATTATACTGCCCCGAAATGTTAGCTTGGCCCCTTTGAATTGGTAGGTAAGCGATAAGCACACTACCGACTGCATCACGGCTGTCGGAATAACCTAAAAATTCCAAGTCTTTCACCTTACCCCCTTATACAACCTGCCAAAATTAATGAAACTCAGGGGCCTAGAATATACCTGTGGTATGTATGCCTGTCCCGAGAAGCGATTAAAATTAACGACCCGAAGGCATAATAGGTCCAACTAATAATTACCCCATCAATCGGCCTAGTACCGGATTCATTTCTGAAAAGAACTGCTCATATCCGTAAAAATTCCCAAACCTTCGAGTTCACAACTACACGCCATTGTTACGGCAGACGGAATGACTCGACTTTTACCCCACCAAGATCTGTTATTCCAATTTAACTGCATGCATGAGTGGATGCGCAGAGTAAGCACTATTACAACAACAATAGGAATATCGTGCACAAAAAATATGTTCATCCCAGTAAAATTTCCTTGGACGTGAGATTTCTCGCCCCAGATTACAGTAAAGCTTAAATGGAAAGAGCAAAATGAAACTATGAAAATTTTGCAGATGTTTAACCCTAGAAAGCTAACCTTCGCTCACTCCCAAAAAACATAACACTGGTCTACAAAATTAAACTTTTTGCATTACCCTGGATCACCACAATTTTTTTTTTTATTTGCTATAGTCCCCTAATTATAAAAATGGTCGAAATTTAAAATTCTATGGATACGTTTTTGTTTTCTGAAATTTGGCTTTTTTGAAAAGGGAGATCCATTGATTTTATCATATCTCTGGAACGGGTTGTCCGATTTTGTTGGAGAAAACGGCATATAATAGCAAATGAAATTACCTAAATACTTATTGGTTTCAGAGTTATTTGCATCGCATTATAAAAAAATCGATTTTTTGTATTAAAAATTTTAATTTTTTTTCTTCTTTAATTCGTAAAAAATCGAAGGAGACAAAAACTTACTACAAGCTTTATTTCATGAAAATCCATGGATAAATGGTAATATTATTAACAATTAAGTAAATGAAGGGAAAATACGTATTTGTAATATTTTTGTTTATTTAGCTATTTAAGATACCTTTATTAAAGAAATTCTCCAAAATTTAGTACTTGAAATATTTAAAAATCTCTAGGTTTCTTATAAGATCGTTTAACAAGGACTGTGTCAGAGGCTTTGGGCAAAATCCATCTGCTACGCTGGAGATTTTTGAAGACGAAGAAATAGGCGATGAAGGAACTTCAGTATACGTATTATGTGGATTTCAGGACATGGGACTCCATCTGAATCTAGCACGGGAAGAGTAAAACCACCAGCTGAAATCGTGGGATAGGACCAAATCATATGTTTTCCAAATACTTTTTTTTTCTTAAACAAAAGTAACAGTTAGCATCATGATCACATGTTTCTCTCCACATCATAGGTTTTTCAATTTGCATGTTTTCTCTGTGAAAAATGAGTATCATAAATATTTTTAATTAATAAATGTAATTGTTACTTACTGACGGTAGGATTTCCATTTCTGTAAAATATATATGCAGCTATCACAAATTGAATTTGGCGTCCAATATTGGTTCAAATTCTCAACATCTATTTTAAAATAATCCTTATATGAATTTTGTAGTGGCATTTCTCCGCCCTTTTGCTGTAGTGTAAAGACCACATACATAACAAAATATATTCGGGTCATTTTTGCAGACAAATTTTCTACTGTTATTATTAATTTTTTTAAAATTCACTAACCAATTAATAGTTTTTGCTGTTGTTGACAACTTGACTTTTCGCGATCAGGAATGCTAGTTAAATAACATTGAATGAACTAAATGAATTACTTTAAATAGTCGCAGGCCACCTCGATTTTCAAAAGTATGTATCTTTTTTTTCGTTAAGTTTGCCACAATCGGCGACAATATACCAGTCCAGGCATCCAATGAGTTTGTAAATTTTTTAACCACTACCTGGGAAAGGGTTTGAAAAAAGGGGTTTTTTAAAAAAAGTTCATATGCTATGGGAAATGGCTTGTGCAGGCTGGGATGTTCAGTAGGTAGGTATAACAGTTTCTATGACGGAGTTATAATTTGATTTTTTTGTTTTTATGATTTACGCATTCTAAGAATATCGCAAGAAATGCCTCAAGGAAAAAGTTGTATATATTTGATAACAAATATATATGACCATACTTCTTTCTTACGAAAACCCGCGTTGGCAACTTAAATTTTCCATACAGTATGAGGCATTTTTTTTTATGATCTGCGTTTTGCCTTAAGAAAAATTGACGGGGAAAAATTTCTTGAGTGTCATTATGGAGTTTTCTCATTTCTGGCGATGCCCGTAGTAAGCTTTAAAAAGACAAAGTTGCGCAAAATGTCATACCTAAATAATTTGTTAGTCAAAAACAATAATAGGCTTGATATGCAAAATTTTCGCTAAATTGGGTATTTTCACTTTATTGTCAATAAAACCAACATCAATTCATGTATTTTCACGAAATAAGGTTTCAATTATTTATAATGTTTACAGTAAGTAAGTTTTTAAAACCTTCCATTTTTTATGTATTTTTGAAAAACTGGCATTTTTTTTATATTTTTATGTGAATAACTCCACAACCGTCGATCATATAAAAAAATTTTCAAGACTTGAAGAAAATTTTGCGATTAATCCACTGGTGTTTCTCTCAACGAATTTAGATAAGTAATTTCCAAGATATGATAAAATAAAAAAAATCGTATCCATGGAATTTTAAATTTTGGGTGTTTTTGTACTTAGGGGGCCATAAAACATCGAAATTAAATAGTTAGACTTCAAATTAATTTCTCTTGTTGACTAGTGTAACCATTCGTCAATTCGACGAACATTCTTTAGAATACTTATTTCTAATATAGTTATTTAATTTGTGGTTTGATTTATTGTACGCATATGTGTATCAGCTTTTAATCCTCGAAATAAAACATTTTTTTATTATTTTGGAACAATTCAGATATATTCTTTAGTCTTTTAGAAGGTAGTCTTAAAAAGAGACAGAAAATTTTCAATAGCGTATCGTCGAATCGATGAAGGTTACGTGTCTAGGGTTAACTCAACTTAAGGCTTTATTTTCATGGAGCTTAGAATAGGACCTCAGAGATATTCTGCTAGGTGCGTTCCCCTTCTCGAGACCAGGGAAGATCTATACAACTGTGAAGTCATTGTTAAATTCAAGCGAATATACATAAGACTCACTTGTGCCCAGTGTCGAATGGGCCTTAAGTTGTTTCTAAATATGTTAGAAGTAGTTTGTTTTGAATACCCCCGAAGTTTTGGTGTTCATGAATACCGGTTTTGGGATTTTGATTGATGAGGATCGGGGTTAATTCGTCAAGCTTTTAAATCTTTTTACAGGTTTCACTGGAGTTCCAACAGTGAACCCTCTAAAAGATTACCATATGTATCTATTTCGTTTGAACATTTCACGTAAAATTACTAGTCAATACCCACCCAACTAGCTCAACCACTCATTATCTGCACTTTCCTTATCCACTCATAATCCACAACAGAAATTTCTGCACACAGAGTTCATAATATAAAAATGATAACATATTTATTGCAAATGTCAACAACAATACCCGCATTACAATAAATATTTTTGTATTTTCATTCTCTATTTTTAATTAAACATTGTGTGGGTTGGCTCTGAGAGGGCTAGTGGTTTGGCATATCAAAAAAAGCAATACCATTTCGCACGACTCCTTTATGCGCCAAGCAATTACTGTCGACGTATCCGTCAGACGTCAAAATTTAGGGGAAAAAACCACTTTGTCGTATCCGTCAAATCTGTTGTTACGCACGCAACAACACGCAGTCTACTCAGCTGTCAGTTTTCCAACGTATTGCCGTATTATATCTACTTGGCGCATTACTTCGCCATCCCAGCAAACCGTAAGGTTAGATGACAATTAGAAATACTAGAATTCTAATGTATTTCTCTAAGGTAGAAGGTTAGAGAACGGTTTGAGAAACTTTCGAGTATTATAGCATTCTCTACAAAAAGGGGACTTAGTTCTCGATCTCCAGAAAAAGTTAGTTATCTAATCGAATTCTAACGTGAACTTTTTTCTAGTGTTTTTCTAATCGCTCTCTAATCGACTTCTAACCTTGTTGTCTAAGCTGATTTTCGATTAGGGAACTACACTAGAATTCTAATGTAAAACTATAATATTTCTCTAACGTTTCAGACTGTGTTTGCTGGGATGTTGTTGTTGCTGATTAATAATTGTAGTTCTCGTTGTTACTATTGTTATTGTCTCCACAGTTGACGTTACTGCTTTTGTCGCTGACAGGGCTGAAACTACAGTGAAGTGAATTCGTAGTAAATGCTATCAAATAATGTGGAAACATTTAAATTTCGTAGTACTTTTAAAAAACTTATATTTTCAAAAATAATTATGGGGCGTATTTAAAGTGTACACTTAGAAGGTAGCTAATAATGCAGTTATTTTATTAAAAACAAGTAGGGAAACCCCGAATACGGCTGTGTCGTATACCTCTAATGAACATGATTGGTTAGTGTGTAGGTAAGAAACCAACAACCCCAAGATTCAGTTGGGTGTAGAACTGCCATCTTTTTAAGATTTTTAAAAGTGTCTGTATCATTTATGCCTGTAGTCCCCCAGAAAGAAATTTCTTTAGGATTTGAAAAAAAAATTATGTCATTTGACAGCTTTCGAATAGCATTTGCTTTCGCATCGCGATACAGAGTAACCCCCTTGAGTATTACCTGGTGGTCTTCGTGGTAGTAGTAGTGCGCTGGCCGTAAGGACCGAAAGTTCCCAGGCTCAAGTACCAAAATTAAAAATTTTGTTGGAAATACATTTGAGTCTCATTAGAGATCAAATTATTTTTTATTTTCAACATTGATTTTTAACTTTAATCAATTCTAGAAATAGTCCATTCTCAAAAAAAATGGACCATTTTTGATATGAAAATATTCTTATTTCTCCACTTGAAAAAGTTTCGACTTCTACCTTTTGTCACTCAAATATATAGATTTTTATATCTTTTCTTTTTTTTAATATTTTGGCAAAAAATGTTGGCAATTTTTCGACAGAAAACACGAGTGCTGTCATGTGTAAAAAGGTGCACTTTCAAAATCAACTTCAATGGTTTTCAACTAGCAAACAAACTTTGGAAAAAAATGGTCAACCTCAAGTAGTGAAACATGTTGGAAATGACTTCAAAAATTTAGATATTTCTCAAACATCGAAAAAAATTTGAACTTATGCACATTGGGACAGGTGGTAATAAAAATGGTTTGAAATACCAAACTAGAGATGTGACTTGAAGACAGAAAAATCGATTACACAATGATCGATTTAAAAAAATATAATCGATTTCAAGAAAAATCTACTATTTATTCACAACCCTATACGAAACGGGGTATATTTCTGCTGTGAAAATTTTGCTCAGCAAAAATTTTCATCTGCATTGGCAAACCTTTAGACTAAGAAGACTTCAAATTTTCAAAAACTTAGTAAATCTACTACGAACGTATATAAGTTCTAATGCTGTTCGTCGATCAGCAACAAAGTTGTTGCTGCCTTTCGCTTTCAATGCTGTTGATGATTACTATATGTTTTTATTTCTGTTGTTTTTGTTAATATGACTTTTGTTGTTGTGGTTTATTGGTATTACTGCTTGCTTGTTCGTTTGCTTACTTTTTGGCTTTCGTGGTTTTTGTAATTTCCATCGCTGTACAGTATTTGTTTAAACTTTAAAGCGCGCACAACGGAAAGAGCTCTCTAAAGATTAACAGGTGTTATTAGTTCATTACGCACTCCAGCGTCGGCCACAAGTCTGTTTTGATTACCAAACGCATAAATTATATATAATTACTTCGCGATCGGGCAAAAAAAAAACCAAATTATTTTTGGTGTTTTCTAGCAAGTAATTGCAGTAAAAGGTACTCAACTCTTTGTACGTTAAAAAAATTGAATACTATTTGAATTTTTTTCAAGTTTATACATATATGTATTAAAAAACAATTTTGCGGTGTGCGAGTAGCTAATTGTGTGTGAAAAAGTGATAATTATAAGTTTATTCTATTTTTCCCAAATAAAATTTTCCAGTTTTAATAAACACATACGCATTTTTTTTTATATTTTTTATGCGGAAGACACGTTTGTGTTGTTTTTCTTTTTTAAAGTGATCTCACAAGAAACTTATATACCCATCCGTACAAGGCACTTCGAAATTTCAACTCAGAAAAGTTATATGATGTATTTGATATTTGCATCAGATCGGTTTAATCAAAATTAAGATTAGTATTACATTGAGTAGATATTTATAAATGAGCTCAATGGCAAGAATAATTATTTTTATGAAAATTATTATTATTTTTGTTTTTTATTAATTTTTTTAAATAAGTTTTATTAATTAACAAAACGCTTTATTTAAATAAGAAAGGAAATTTAAGAGTCAAGCGAAATAGATTTTCTTGCATAATAATTTCCGTGGTTGCTAGAATTTTTCATCAAATAATATTTCACACGTTCTGTTAACCATTAGGATATCAAAACGATGGTTTGTTTGGCCGCTAAACTCCTATCTCTTTAAACTGTTACCACCCATTTGTGCATTATTATTCATATAAATTGTTATTCTTCGCTTTGGGCTTATTTATAGTGACGAATACTTTGAAAATGTACAAGCCGAAAAAATTTTAATGTTTGGTACTGATTTGTTCAATAAAAAAATTACAATAGGCAAAAATATTTTTAATTTTTGATTTATTTTGTTTTATTGATTTTCCGACAGGGTGGAAAGTTGATATATATTGGAACGATTTTCCGCCATCCCTTGGCAAATTTGGTTTTGTAACATGTTACATGGATGACGGAAAATCGTTTCCAATATATATCAATTTTTAATTTTTTTATTTCACCGTATCGTTGCAAGGGCCTTGTAATAATCAAAAATAATTGTTCCTTTTGATTACTTTTAATGTTTTTAAATCAATTTGTATTAATTTGGAAAATAACTATTTAACATACCGACCGCAAGAATAGTAAAAAATTACACATATTAAATATCTTCTATAGAAAATAGGATACAATTAATAATCATTACAACAAAATTATTAATGGGAATATTTAAGAAACATTTATTTTCTTTTTGATTACGCTGCCTCGTTTCGAGGATCCAGTAATAATCAAAAATAGTCATTACTTTTGAATTTTTTGAATAATCGTAAACAAAATTTGTTTTGAATTTTTTTGATTCGTTTGGAAGTACTGCTATTTTTTAATTAAACGGCTACTCAAGAAAATATTCTGTTAACATTAATAATCATTATTTGTGTATGTATACAGCAAAGTAATCCTTGTAAGCCAATTAATATTCATACAAAACGACAGTCAGTCAATGGGAGTTTTTATACCTTTCATGAACATGAAATGGTATTATAACTTTGGTCCGATGTTTGTAAGAAGAAGAGTTAGACCCACCAATAAGTATACCGAAATGATCATGGCGCTGAGCTGAGTCGATTTAGCCACAGACAGACGTTTGAACGAAATTTGGTATGGGGCCGCCATTTTGTAGAATTAACCAATTGTCGGAACCAACAAGATCGGACCAATGCAACGCATAGCTCCCATACAATCGATTGTTCCGATAAACGGGTTTTGGGCTATAACTCATGCAATTAAAAAGTTAGGAACGTAAAATTTTTGCAGGTTTGGTACATATTATATACGTAATATGACAAATGAAAATCAGCCTGATCGGACCTACATAGCTCCCATACAATCGATTGTAGCGATAAATAGGGTTTGAGCTAAAAATTTTGCAATTAAAAAGCTAGGAACCGAAATTGTTTGCAGATTTAGTACAAATTATATAAGTAACGTGACAAATGAAAATCAGATAGATCAGACCTAAATAACATATAGCTCCCATAAAATCGATTGTTCCGACAAACGGGTTTTGGGCTTTAACTATTGATATTTAAAAGCGAGGAACACGAAGCTACAGTACTTATTACATATGAAATGTGTGTAGTGAAAATCATCAGGATTGGACCAATGTATCGTATAGCCCCCATACAACAAATTTTATCGATAAACGAGGTTTGGGCTATCTTTAAATTAACAGGGTAAGCCAATCAAACTTTGCAGAGTTTCTACTTATTGTAAGTAAGGATCGGACACTTAAAACCGTGAGGTGTATTCATGAAAGGTATGAAGCCTTCGAAACAACCGAAAACAGCGCTTCCCTTACTTGTTATTCGTCATTTCGATGCCATATTAAATATTTCTGCTCCCCAAAAAAGTCGCTAAGAGCTTACAAAAAAAAACAGGCTAATGTCTATTTGCTGCTTGCTTGAATTAGTAACAGCTGCCCGACTCAATATTGGTTGAGAAAAAAACAAAAACAGTTCAATGTACTGCAATTTTTTCTCAGAACTAGAGTACCCTCTTGTTCTTTCACAATTTGTATACCAATGTAAATAGTTATCTCTAAACATTTTTTTCATTCTTATGACGTTCATCTATTCATGTTAAATGCAATTAGAAGGTAATAAAGACAAAAGGTACCGTAAATAATATCGTAAATATCATGTGGTTATTACAAATTTAAAACAAAGGCAATAGTGAATTTGCAACGGCCAATGTTCTTGTCCAGACAGCTTTTGGAAAGTTTTACCACATTGTACTTTAACATCTCTGCTCGGCTCAATTGGATTGCGGTAATTAATTTTGCAATCACGGGACTAGCCCTGGGACTTGGATATTCGATATTCTGTAACAGTTTAGGCTGAAAAAAGTGAAGAAATTGCAATTCACCGCAAAATATACAAGAAATTTTGAGATTTTGAATATCGAAATTTGAAAGTTCGAAGGCAAGGGATGTGCATTTAAAATTGAAATAATGTATATTTCGATTGTATGCAGTGATTTGATAAGCTCCAAAAGAAAATAGTTTTACATAAAATTTTGCTTTCAATAAAGCATTGTATTTTAAGAATTATATGAAGAAACTGTATAAACGATTAAAAGAAGTGCTTTCTTCTGATAAGTAAGGCATGAATATGAATCTTAAAAAATTATATAAAGCTTCATAAAAGAGTCAATAGAAACCTCCAAAATGACACTAAAAAGGATCCAATACCATCAAATTGTAGGAAAGAAGGAGCCTGAGAGTCAAAAAAGCATCAAAGAAAGCTTAAGAAAAACGTCAATCAAATTCTCCAATATAAGTCTAAAAAGACTTTGAAGTTTATTTAAAAAGAGTCATAAAACATCAAACCTCATGACGTGCAAACAATCCAAATTTATCGTATTCCGAATTCATTTTGGATTCGCTTTTATGACTCCTTTTAGTGTGCCCCTGTAGAACGATTCGTTGTTAATTTTGGGCTCCGAAAAGAAAGCATTTTATAGCTCCAAATTCGTTAGCTGGGATAAGTAATGTGAAAAAAATTGTGTTTATTTGTTTGTATAAATTTTGATAAATTGAAAAATGGCACTAGCTCAATTTGTTCACAGAAGATGTGACACTTAAATAAAAAAAATCGCTTCTTGAATAAATAAATGGAAAAATGTCTACAGTGAATGCTGCAGGCCCACAGTTTCTTGGTAATTCAAAGAAAATTAAAATATGCATGACTGTAAATGAGCTCTAGGCCAGGAATAATAATTTTTTTGTTATTTTTTAGCATTTTAATTCATTACTAAAAGTTTTAATTGAATAGAAAAGGAAAAGGTTTCTAAAACATTTTCTTTAATTACTTAAATTATAAAAAAATAAAAATCTATACAAATTTTCAGAAAAATTATTATTTTTGGCATTGAGTTCATTTATAGTCACGGATACTTTAAAATGTACAGGCTGTACACAAAATAAAAATAAATTAAATTAAAATATTTATTATTGCACATCAGCAAAAAGATTGGGATAATTTTCATAAATGAGTGACACATATATATTTTTGTAGCGTATGTCCAATCCCGAGAAACCCACGACTGTAAAAAAGAAATCCTGGAGTTGCCGGCACCTTCAAAAGCACGGGACTTGAGGATTACGGGATAGGCATTAGGTTATTAGTCGGTTTGTGGTATTCGAATAGTAGCTTATCAACGCCTACTCGACTATTTGCTTCGCTTCGACTATTCGACTTTTGCTGAAACTCGAATACTATGAACTGAATTTTCAATGAATGTTTTTTTTTTTAATAATAATAATAATAATAATAATAATAATAATAATAATAATAATAATAATAATAACAATAATAATTCCCAACGGATTACCTACCATATCCCGCCCGACCGGCGCGAGGGGCGCATCCGCATAACGCGCGGGTTATTCGTTCGTGCCGAGTCGTTGAAAGGCTTTGGTTTGTTAATCGTCGAGATCTAAAACTGCTCAGCTACAGAGAAAACCTCATCAGCTAAGTAAAGTAGATATAGGATAGATTATACATTAAGAAATAACTAGTTAACAGAATAAAATTATTGTTAGAAGTTAATATAGAAGTCAAAGAATAAGAAACAATTAGTAGCTATGAATTTAGGATAGAAAGAATTGATTTTTTTATGCTGAAAAGCGAGTCTGAAATATCAAATCTACCAGAAAGAGAGTTATAATCTTGACACAAACAGCGAAAAGGCTCATTTAACTGAAAATTGGTTCGGCACTGTTTTAAGACTAGAGGTTTAAAATGCCTTGAAGGACGAGACGGTACATTGAAGTTCACTTCACTTAGAAGAAATGGGCTGGATAGTGAACCATTTAGCAATTTAATCATAAAAAGAATTCCAAGCATTTCCCTCCGACTAGAAAGTGTGTGCAGATTAATGAGTTTTAAACGATTCGTATAGGGTGGCAGATTGTACAAGGGATCCCAATGAAAATCTCTTAAGGCAAATAATGTTGGTCCAAAAAAAAAAAAATATTTGCTTATCATATTGTTATATGAATATTATTAAAAATTTCAACATGAGTCGTAGAAGAAGTTTGATGTGGGAATTTTTCGAAAAATCGATAGCTAGGCAGTCGTTTCTTCCTTCTGCCAACTAGCGCCATATGGAAACACCACGGGATGGTAAATCGGTCTCCGCTTGGTCCTTCCATCGGAGTGATGGTCTCACTCTTTATACGTTACAACCGACAGGTTCCGATAAAAATACCTTCTGTGCCGGATCATCTTCATTCATTCGCACAACATGGCCTAGCCGACGAAGGCGCTGGGTTTTAATTTGTTGGGAGTATATCGGTGTCTGCATATAGCTCATACACCACGTCGAAAGGGTCTGTAAATCTTTCCAAGAACCTTTCTGTCCCAGAGCCACCTTATCAGATGCTGTCAGTTTCTGCACCATGAACCAGGAGGGGTACGAGAAGTGTCTTATAGAGTGTTATTTTAGTTCTTAGAGAAGGGACTTCACTTCTCAATTGTCTACTCAGTCCGAAGTATCACTTGCTTGCAAGAGTGATTCTTCATCGGATTTCTAGGCTAACATTATTGTTGGTGGTTATGCTGGTTCCCAGGTAAATGAAGTATTGCTGCCAACAACGGCGTGGATGCCGAGGCGCGAATGCGCTGACTCTTTGATGATGACAGAAGGTACTTCGTTTTGACCTCGTTCACCACCAAACCAATTTCCCGCCTCTTTTCCTAGTTTGGAGTACGCACAAGTCGTCGGCAAATTAAAGATATCGCAGGATAGGGGATCACCCTATATGAAACCTCTTTTAGTTTTGCACGGCTCGGAAAGATTCTTCCCAACTAACAACTTCCCACGCGAATTTTAGTATTAATACTTTTATTAGAACTTAAATATCGCAGGGTTACCTCAACGAATTACATTTCTTGAATTGGTAGATGCTGTGTCTGTACAATTTTACCACCTATAGGGTCATGACTACCAATTAATTTAAAGTCAATAAAAACTTAATTCAAAACGAAAATATGAACTCAATAGAAGGTAATCAACGATTGTAATGTCACTAGAAAATTACAAAGTGAAACAGAAACAAGTTCATGTTTATTATAATCGACTAACCGAATAGTCGAAAGTGGACGGTTAGACGAGTAACCGTCATCAGTAGACTATTCGACTGCAGTCGAATAATGATGTATTCGAATAACTCGGTTAATCGACTAACCGAATAGTAAGAGCCCTAATAGGCATCCCTATTACATACTTCACTATGCTACTGTGTCGCCTTGCCAATTAATATTTGCACATATTTCCAAATTTCGACTAATCCGATTCATTAATATTGTACTTTAGTGATACTGAAAGCAAGCACTTGCTTCAATTCAATTTGCAATATTATCATTGTGCTAGATACAATAAGTCGGGAATGCCATTTGTCCAGAATGGGAATGGGATATTGACCAGTAACTTGCTATTCAAGCAGTTTTCAAAAAAAAAATATTTTCCTCGAGACCAATTCACTGGGGAAATTATTCGTGATAACTTTGGATTAACTGCATTATCATTGCAAGGCTGAATCGAACCATTTCTAGACAAGTTAAAGGCACATTGTCACTATTACAGTTTTGTTTTTTTTAATTTCAAAAAATATTAGTGAAAATGGAATTTAATGCAAAATTATTTTAATAAGAAGTTTTACTTCTCACTCAATGGAGGAATGAAAGAAGAGCTTAAATACTTGTAGGTGGTATTTTGTTCGATATGGATCCAGCTCGGCTACCGATAGTGTGCGAACAGTACTTTTCTCATATACAAATACTTCAAGTTTTTACAATCGAAGGTCGGCATGTATTTAGTTTAATAAATATTAAAATTTGTAGAAAAACATTCAAAACAGCACACCACAAATGGGGTAGAGAAGCTCAGCCCAAAAATCTCTTCGGAGGTTTATAATGATATACCCTTAACAAGTTTTTGAGTTGAAAGAAAAAAAAATATGCCAGCAGAAAACTTAAAAGCGCTTATAATTTGGTTGCTATGTATATCGCAAGCATAATCCAACTACAACATGTCGTAGCAGCTCGACAAACATACAAACACAGAAAATTGTTCCATGTATTTTGTTTTTGTAATTTGTGAGTTTAACGTCAAAATCGTACTGAGAAATGAGTGTAATGTCAAAATTCGAGACAAACGTAAAAATCAGCTGGTCTATTAAGACGACCTGTATTATTGGATCATGATCGCAAGCGAGAAGTTCACATTTAATTTTCCAAAAAATTTTAAATTTTTGAAAAAAATATAATATGTTTTTTACTTCATTTGCCAACTAAGTGCTTACGAATAAAAAGCGGCTATAGATTCATATGTATACATTCGTATGAGCTATCGTATATGTCTGACACACCAGAACTTCGACAAGCTCATCCATTACTCAATAGAATTGCCGGGTGCGAAAATGCTAATAAGAACTCAATGTGAACAAATGAGATTCACAGCCATTTACTAATTTATCTTGCAGTAAGTGTAAAGCAGGCAATGAATTACAATTTAATGTCACGGCATTTACGGTAATCACATTTGCACCCTTTTACTGCATACATATTTATTTATAAATAGACGCGGATAGTGTCGGTATGCTTTTATGTATTTGTTATTGCTTTTTAACTATTTTTAGTAGCATCATCAATAATTTTGACCAAGAAACTAACATTTTTAATTATCTTAGGAAATGCAATAATGTGATGTGGTCTCTTTATTAGCATTGTTACGGAGCTTCGTTTTCGATTACGAAACTTCGGAATTTCCGATCATGTTAGAACCCTGATTGGAATTCTGTTGAGGACCGTTTGGGACAGATATTATAACAGAAGTCGAGCAGTAGAAAACAACAAACATTAGCAAGTTGAAAATTTTTCCCCATAAACTGCACATCTAGGGTATAAACAATAGAACATGTAAAAAAAAAAATTCATTACAAAATGGAAAAATCAGTTCAAAACAGATCTGTTAAATAATGATTATTAATCCTAATGATTACCGGTTTGATTAATTACTTTCTTCAGAATCCATTTAAAGATTGATTACTAATTACTCTCAATTTTTAAATTAATTAAAAAAGTAAAAAAAAATTATGATTTTTTACGACTATTAAAAGAAATCAATAATAATCAAAAAAAGTTGTTTTGATTACTTCAAATTTTTTTATATTTTTTTTTTATTTTTTTATTTTTTTCAGTATTGTTGATGTGTATATTTATGTGATTCTACAACAATACTGAAAATAATCAAACACAATGAAAAAAAAAATCTAACGTAATCAAAACAAAATTTTTGGGATTATTTTTTATTTTTTCCAATCGTTATCAATTAATAATTGCCTTTTATTGAAAAACAATTAAAATAATTATTACCAATTAAAAAAGCCGTTTAACTAATTGATTACTAATCAAATTTAACCAGGGACCGCAAATAATGATTATTTTTATGTTTTGCTCATTCTTGAGCAGTATTTTATTTTTCCTAACAAAACTCAAAGTATCATATATCCTGAACTATGCCAAATTTCGGCTTTAAAATTTGAACTAACCAACTTCTTACTCCGACGTTCTTGATCCTAAAGACAAATGATTGAAAATTCTACTTAAAATGGAAGAAAGGGTTATTCAATAGTGGAATTGGGTATTTATGAAATGAAAATGAAGGCACTCATACCCCTCATATGCATTTTCCACCATTTATAGTAGAAATTTCAATAAATTGTTTTTGGGATCATTCTACGCCTAAATTTTTAAAGTGAAATTTACCATGGTTCAGGATATATGACGCTTTGAGTTTTGTAATAAAAATAGAATAGTACTCAAGAGTGAGTAAAAAATAAAAATAATCATTATTTGCGGTCTTTGAATTTAACAGGTCTGGTTTAAAATAGGCACCACTACAAATACCAAACATGTATTCATACTAGAGAGGCGTTGTTGTGGAAATAGACATATCACACATGCTTGCTTAAGTTGATGTTATTGTATTAATGGCTCCTGGGCATGGTGTGAGCGGCTCTAGGTGAGAGCACGAAGCATAAGCAAATACTTAAATATCATTGATGATACAGTGTTTACAAAACAATTGATTATCACTTGAATTGAATATTGGAGTTAAGAACAGTCAACACAGGAGAAGTAAAATAAAAAAAACTTAAAAGAAACCAAATTTAAAATACGAAGGAAAATAAAGGAGAGCAAATAAAACTTAACAAAAAAGCAGAGATTAATAACGGAAAGGAAAGTAAACAGAGGCAAGAACAAAGAAATTAAGCCAATGAAGGTGATGGAGAGGGACAGCAAGGAAAGAAGGAACCAATAAAATTAAAATTTAAAAAAATAAAGGAAAGGAAAGAAGCACGGGAAAGTAAATGAAAGCAAAGAGCAGTAAACAGAGGAGGAAGAAAGGCCAAAGAAGAGAAAAGTGTAGACAAGGAAAATGTACTGAAGCAAAGGAACGACAGATAATGGAAGGGGAAGTAAAGTGTAAAAAAGAAGAGCAATTAATTGAACTAAGATCAAGTTTTGTGGTTGAATTTCAAACTTAAGGCTATCTATAGAATAGCTAGAAGAATAATTTCACAATCTCTGTAATTTGTTTCACCATAATGTTTGCTGCAGATCAAAGGAAAATGTAAACACTTCTCGTGATGAATTCGAATTACTAATTCAAAGAACTTATTTAAGCGTTCGCGAATGCTGCGTTGAAAGCCCAGTCAAGGCGGTCCGAAAAAACTTAAAATTTACCTAAGTTAAGCGCAAGACAACCGAGGAACGACATATTTGTTAGTATTAGTTAATTTCGACACTCTAGAACTTGATTCGATGATTTTGTACTATTATAAAACCAGTTCAGTTAACATAAATGAGAAAAATTTCCACTTAAAAGCAGTCCCTGTAAAATAGATGATATATTTAATGACATGTATATGCTATTTACCTACATATATACATACCTACAGTTGTGTTAAACATAATAGTAGTGAAATTAAATTGGATATCGTTCGACGAAATACAAAAGAAGCTATGTTTCTAATAATTTTCTTTTAAAATATAGCGAATTCCATAACATAAACCACATAAAAAGAAATTTTCAAGTTTACACAAAGTTGAGGAAAGTTTAAAAAATGTCCATCAAAATCTGCCAACTTTTTGGCAGAATTTCTAGAAAATTTTTGTCTGCAACCAATCAATTTAAGTATAACATTGTACCATGATCCAATAATACAGGTCGGGTTAATAGACCAGCTGATTTTTACTTTTGTCTCGAATTTTGACATTACACTCTAAGTACGATTTTGACGTTAAACTCACAAATTACAAAAACAAAATACGAGGTGTGTTCAAAAAGTATCGCGAATTTTGTGTTTTTTCAAAAATTATTTATTTATTCATGAATATCTATTTTGTCCCCTTCAAAGTAATCCCCATGAGATATTATACACTTGTGTCAACGGTTTTTCCAATCTTCGAAGCACTTCAAAAAATCATTTTTTTGTATCTTGTTCAGCTCCTCCTTCGATGCCGTCTTTATCTCGTCAAGAGAAGCGTAACGTCGTCCTTTCATGGGCCTCTTCAGTTTAGGGAACAAGAAAAAGTCACAGGGGCCAGATCTGGGGAATACGGTGGCTGCGGCATCATTAGTGTGTTGTTTTTGGCCAAAAAGTCGCGCACAATCAACGATGCGTGAGCAGGGGCGTTATCGTGGTGCAAAAGCCAATTTTTGTTCTTCTTTGCACATCTTCTCGGCCTTCTGAGAACATTTTGTACCACCGATAAACGTTGCTTCGGTCCAAGGTAGCTTCTCCGTATGCCACAGTCAACATTCGGAATGCATCCGCGCACTTAATTTCGTTTTTCACACAAAATTTGATACAGGTTCTTTGATCCATTTTTTTGAATAGGTAAAAATCGAAGACGATCCAAAACACGTGCAAGCAAAGCAGCTGTCAACAATTAACTGAACATTCAAAATGGCCGAGCTTGTCGGCATAAGTGAGAGACATGAGTACCAACATAACGCCACAAAAAATTAGAAATTCGAATATACGTAACCAGCGAAAATTCAAAATTCGCGATACGTTTTGAACACACCTCGTATATGGAAAATTTTTGGGTGTTTGTATGTTTGTGAACTGCTACGACCTATTGTAGTTGGATCATGCATTGTACAAGTTAGAACTCGTTTTAAAATTGCCCTGAATTTGAAGAACTTTTTTTTATCTAGGTTGTTGAGTGATTTCTTCCATACAAAACTAAATTTTGTTCATACGTTGCATGGATGAAATCACTCAACACCCTCCACGAAAAAAAATGCTGAAAATTCAGGGACATTTTTGAGCGAGTTCTAACTTATACATTACTTAAATTGATTGATCTACAAAATTGCGTACTCAAGAATTTTCTACAAGTTCTGCCCAAAATTTTGCAAAATTTTAATGGGCATTTTTTAATGTTTAGTTTACTTTACTGAACTTTTTGTAAACTTTAAAATTTCTTTTTATGTGGTTTCTGTTATGGAATTGGTTATATTTTAAGGGAAAATGATTAAAATCACATTTTTTTCTTATTTCGGCGAACGATATCCATTTTAATTTTCACTACTATTATGTTGAACACAACTGTTCGTACATTAATATGTTTCAACCTAATATGCATATCCAGTGTCATAGCGCTTGCGCAGCTTAGCTCATCATACATAATCTTGATTGTACGCCTAATTGAATATCCGAGTCTCGCTTCAAGTGGCAAATATTTATTTATAACTAATTACGCTTCATATATTTCTACATATGTATGTATATTTGTCTAAGCTCAATATCGGCAAACTGAGAAATTGTTTTGAAATAAGTCGACTGGTTATCACTGAGCTAATATCTCAAAGCGCGCACAGATGTCAACCGTGACAGCATCAGTTGTCGTTTTTTTTGTTTGTCAATAATTTTATATATCTTTTATTTCAACTGTTTTTTTTTTAAACATTTTATAACAATACACACGCAAACATGAGTTGACTTTAGAAATTAATTAACAAATTGAATTGAGCAATAGATCTGTAAAGAAGAAAACAACTTAGGGAAAACAATTGAGCGGGAATACGGCGCATTGCAGTGTGCGCTTGTTTTTATTATACATGTATGTTTTTTTGCAACAAATAAACAATAGATTTTTTTGCTTCTGTTTCCTGTAACTCAAAAATTCATTAGCGATTTCACTCGTGCGTAGAGAGCGCGTGTTTGCGGTTCTTCAACAAATTGCCTTACTATTTTGTTTACTCTCAGTGAATTTTTAATTTGAATTTACATAGTAAGTATATATGTGTATGTGAGAACAATAACATTTACGCTTCATATGCATTTTGAAATGCAAATTATTATAAAAAAATTTACATACCCTGCAGTTACACAAGCTTTTTTCTGACTGCTCTCAAACTAACGCCAAAGAAATTTTAACAAAAATTAAAATATATTTTATTGTTAATATGGTAAAATACTGTAATGTCAAGTAATTAAAAATCCTAGTTATGACAGCGGCATTTCAATTGTTTGCGCTTCTCACGGTTAATGTAAAATTCGTAGGATCTACTTTGAGTTAGTTGAAGACTGGTATATAAATGGAAACTGGATGACTCGGCCATGGAAACCACACCATTTTTGAAGAAAATAATAAAATATTAGCGTCTTGTAAATTTTTCATGAATAACTACAATATGCAAACACCGAGCTGTTACAGTTTTAGATTTCCAATAGTCATAGTATATGTCTACTAGTACCCTACAAAAAACGGAAATACTCCGTTTCATACTCCAAAGAATACTCCTAAAGGAGTATCAGAGTACTCCAACACATATCTTCAGTCATATAAAAAAGGTGGTCCAATTTACATGGCAATGTCCGGTGATTGGATCACCTAATCCATCTCAGAGTGCTCCGTTTGTTTGATTTTGAATACTCTATAGACCACCTACGCGAGAGTACTCTCAAAATACTCCCATGGGATTACTCTATGGAGTATTCAACAGCAAAGCAAGAGTGGGAGTAGGTGGTCCTCAAAAGAACACATACTCCCTTCTCGCCTTTGTCTACAATACTCTATAGAGTAATCTTATGGCAGCATTTTCAAAGTACTCCAAGAGTACCTTAATCCACTACTCCGATTCGCAAAAGAAGATGACAAACTAGTAGGGGTAAACAATGCCAATAGTAGATGTATCTGTTTTCATGCTAGAAGCGAGAATCCTTCAAATTGTTCGAAATATGTAGTGGTACGACTTATATTTCCCAGAAGTCAGACTGAAAGCTCCTGCAAATGGGAGACATCACACTATGCACATCTTTGGTATTTGATCAGGAAATGAAGGAATTAAACAATAGTCTAATACAACAAATTTTAAAAAATATGAACATATTCCTTTTCATTTATTAATTGAAAAGCAATATCACAACATTGACTTTGAGTAAGATTTATTTATCTCATGAACTTCACACTTAATATTAATTGGCACGCGTTTAACACATTCATTCGACTTTGGAAAATTATTTTTCTTTCTAAATTGAGGTTTTATTTAATTATAACACTTCCACATTCACACATTCCCTGTGGAGAAGTCAGTAACTAGTGAGAATAATTTCAGGTTCAGAACTAGGGATAAAGTGGCATAACTAGTAACTAGATTTTCTCTAGTTCGAAACTGGCAATTGTGTAATCATTAAAATTGAATAAAATTTTGATTCGTATTTGGAAAAATGTTTTGTTCGTATAACGTTCTTTAAAGAAAGGTTAAAACTTTAAATCATAAATAAAAAAATTTATATTTTTCGACTTTCTTCGTTCACGGATACTTTGAAAGTAAAATAGAAATGATATAAAGATATTGTATGCAAAGTTATTGCCCATTAAATATATCTTTGATTCTTTTCCCATTTTTGCCCGAAACATTCCTTGTATTACTGTAAATAGGTGTGCTGAATTTAGTTTCGATATCTTGAACGGTTTTTGATTTATGATTAATAATATTTCTAAATTTGACTTTTTCAATCCAAAAATATTTTGAAAAATGTATTTTCTGCCCTAACGTTAATGTACACACAAAATGCTATCCTTATAAGTGTATTATGTACTGAAGAACCACTTTTTTTTTGTATTTTCGAAAATATTCTTTATATAAAAAGTGGGCGTGGCTATCATCCGATTTCGCCCATTTTAAAAAGCGCTCGGAGATGAGTAACAAGGAACCTGCTTAATCAATTTCTTTTTTCGTCCTGAACATTATGATATACATATATAAGTCAATATCTATCTCGATCCATTTATGCCGTTATATACTACCGTTATGCGACTAATGTTAATATACCTTATGTGCGTAGCACTACTAGGTATACAAAAAAAAAATTTATTAGTTGGTAGGATTCGAACCGACGCTTCCTGCATCAGAGTCGAGTGCTCTACCCACTCAGCTACGACGCACGCATCAATAGTGTGAGAAAAGGTTACATATGTATGTATACATTATGGTTTAAAATTTAGTCTCAAATTATTAGCCGTGCATAAACTAACCGCAATGGTGTGGTGGTAGTGTTGCTGGACTATCACACCGAAGGTCAAAAAGTTTTTCAAAACGGGGTTTGCGACCGTAGGGAGTCATTTGGCAAAAATTCTCCGAGTATAGTTCTACCATGGAAGGCTTCTCCAAAAAAAATTTTTTTTTAATTCTGAACTACATCCAATTAGGAAATAGTTCAGAACTAGAACAATATTAGCAATAAACGAACTACATCCCAACTGTCGAATTTTTAACTAGTTCGGAACTGTCGAAAAGGTAATGCAGCGGGGGGCAATTTCCACCACCTAGACATCGCCATGTTAAATTCGCCAGTTGGTTATATGTAAAAGAGATTGATGGGGAACTAGTATGGGTTCAGAAAGCACTAGAAGTGACAATTTTTTGGATTTTAACCTTCCCGGGACTCGGGTATTTTCTGTTCTCCAACAGTTTAAGCTGAAAAAAGTGAAGACATTGTTGCACATAATAGCTGACCGTAAAATATATAAAAAAAATTGGAGTTTTTATATATATGGTTTTTATTTAAACAAAAGTGGCAAAGCAATATCAAATAAGCACACAATATTTTTTTTCAAATGTTCAAAGCATATTTTTTAAATTAATAAGAGATGTTGTATGCAATTTTTAAAATGTAAAAACACAATACTTTTGAAATAAATGTACGTTTATGGTTTGCAAAACAAAAAAATCATGATTTTTTACGGTTATTAAAAAAAATCACAAATTAGCAAAAGAAGTTGTTTTGTTTATTTTTGAATATTTACATTTTTTTGATCTCTTTTGTTTTTTCTTATTGGTTTTGATTTTTTCAGTATTGTTGTAGAAACACATAAATATTCACCTCAACAATACTGAAAAAAAAGAAAAAAAAAATTAAATCAGGAAAAATCAAAAATTATGAAAAATAATCAAAAGACCTTTTTTTTTGATTATTTTAGACTTTTTTTTTTGATTTTTCTAATGCTTATCAATTAATAATTGCCTTTTCTGGGAAAACAATTAAAATAATCATTACCTACCAACTAAAAAATACGTCTAATTAATTGATTACTAATTACTAATCAAATTTAACAGGTACGGTTTCTTGTTAATCACTGAAAAGCTTAGGCAGCTTTAACCAATACAATCGACTAAGAAAATAATAAAAAATATAGCATATCAACAAAAAAATAAAGATAACTTTCATAATTAGGTGTGAGTAACATATTTGCAAACCCGAAATCTCGGTATTGGCATAAATAATACTTACATACCTATAGATGCACGTACCTATGCATATGTATATATTTTCGTAAAATACTTGATACAAGCAAGCAAATTCATTCATTCATCCAAATGCAAAAATGGATGTTCCATCCGTTCGCACTAATTAATCACGAGCTGTAATTACAATCATCACTACAATTACCCGTATATTCACACCACTACTCAATGAAATAGTAAAGCAATGCAAACAAAAGTGCATTCTGGTAGATGAGTTTGTGAAAAGTAGGTATTTCCTACTTAATTCAATTATTATATTTTATGACACGTAATTGATATTTAATTGGTGGTAGTCGTGTAATGAGGTAATGTGAATCACGGAAATCTGAATTGATTCTTTTGCATGTATTTATCATAACATTGATTTTAAATCTTGACTATTATTATTCATAGTGGGTCTTCTGTGGATTTTAAAGGAAACGAAGAAGGCCTTTCCAAAGACGAAGGAAGATATAAGACATCGTGTCAAATAAAATAATTCCAAAAGTTTATTTAATCATTGATTAAGATCAGTATTATGACAAAAAGCTTCAAGTTTTTTTTACATGAGTCCCTTACTTAGTCAACGTATCACTCAACAGAAATCGACCCACGTGAAGTCAACTTAGAGGACCTATTTTAGCAGGGTACAATAGTAGTGAGATATACGTTTCTGTTGGGAACAATTTTTCACAACTTTCAAAAAACAGCAGTTCTAGGTACTTTGTTATAAACCATCGTTATGAATGCGATTCCAAACTGTCGGAACACAATTATTTATCAGTAATATATTGCACTAATTATCTATCTTACTTAGTTATTTTATGATATGTTTTTTCAAAATAAGTTGAATAAGCAGGCTTGAGTCAAGTTTTAGGAATGCGAGTATAAAATGTGAAAATGAGCTAACTATTTAACTGCTTTAATTATTTAATTAACATTAAGTCATGCTTTACATTTTTAGCATTCACTGAGCTGTATTTGTTTTCAATACCCAGCGTGTACTAGTGCACAGGGTATTATGGTTTTGGTCATATAACGGTGGTTTGGAACGGTAGGAAATAATAGAGATAGGTATGGAGTTTCATATATCAAAGTTCTTAGAATGAACAGAGGAATTCATTAAGTAATGTCCGTCCGTGAACACGATAACTTGAGTAAAAATTGAGATATTTGAATGAAATTTGGCACGCAGGTTGCTCTCTGCCAGTTTAGGTAAGTTTTTATTTGAAATGGGCGAAATCGAACCATAACCACGCCCTCTTTTCGATATCGAAAATTTCGAAACACGTATAAAATGGGTTAATTCAATAACAAAAGCAGGTAGAATTATGAAGTTTGCTAGGTATATTAATTTGCTTGTTCCACTGACGATTTTATTAAATTTTTGGAAAAGGGGCTTGGCACCGCCCACATACATATGAGTGAAGAAATTTTCAAACTTTGATTGTTAATAGCTTCAGAACCGTTTACGCTAGTATTTCGTATTAGGCATACCATTGTTGTGATGAATGCACCCATAGAAAATAAGCGAAATCGCTTTTCGACGACGCCTACTTTTTATAAAAGTTTTATGGAAAGGAGGTAGAAATATTGAACTGCCCATATCTAATTAACTGATACAGGTATAAAATTATTAGTTGGCAGTTACCTCACTTTTCTAATTCGACTGTAAATAACTTCAGAACTGTGTAAGATAGAATTACGAAACTTGATACGAGGTATACTATAGACATCTAAAATACGCCCACGGAAAATAAGCAAAATCGGTGGACGACCACACCCACTTTTGGACCAAATTTTTCTAAAAGAGAGGTAGGAAACCGGAACATGCCATATCTCCTTCACTGATGCAGATAGAATGCTAGAATTTCGTAGTTACAATGACCTGATGATCTTATTATTAATTTTTGTTAAATTTTGGGAAATGGGCGTGGCACCGCCCACACATAAATGAATAAAATTTCAAATTTCAGCTATTATTAACTTCAGAACCGTGTTATATAAAATTACGAAACATGATAAGAGGTATACTGTGTACGCTTTTCAAAATTATATATAGCCTAGGCTGGAACCAGTGAATCCAAGATTGTGATTTTTAATATAAAATCAAGTGCCTACGATGCTACACTGCATATCTATCTGTTTCTGTAGAAGAAGCGTTCATCTTTAGTGTCATTACTGTTGTAGCGTTACTAGTTTTGTTTCGGTATCATGCGTTTGGGTCACAGTTCTGATCATCGTTATGGGCAGTTGCTGTAGAGGTTTTGTTTCCACTGAAACTATTTTAAGGAAATTGGTACTCGTTCTAATACAAAAGAGTATAGTTTCTAACAGTTTCGTTACACCTTTTGGTATAGCATAAATCAATACCCTCTTCAGTGCTTATGTCCACACATTTCCTCTACATTTTCTGTCGAGTTCATTTCATCAACGATTTTCAAATGTACTGAAATATACAAACTTAGATCATGTTTTGTCAAAAGTCAATATTTTTTCTCTGTACACATAAACACTTTTACTCTTTTCATATATATATTTTTTCTTTTAACAAAAAACTAAAAATTAAAATTTTTTTTTGGATTTTAAAAGCACATTTTATTTGATTTTTCAATTATTTTAAAAAGTAAAAATAAAAAAAGTTGATAGGATATCCTGTTTGCTCTAGATGAAATTGTTTATTTGTTCTAAATTGAATGGTTAGTACATCTATTATTACTCATAAGATAAGGCTGGATCCTGTAGATCCAATAGATGCAATAGTTTTTACACACTAACCTATGAATTGCATATAGAACACCAATGATCGTTTACGTTTTTTGTGGAGATATAAACGCACAACCTTTACTTTCCATACAAAATTAAAGCCCAAACGCACATGCGCTTAAGCAAAAACAAACACGACCAATATAAAAGCCAATAAATGAATAAAGCTTTTGAAAGTGAGGTAAGCTGCAGGCGATGACGCCATAAGCGTTACTTATTTGTTATATTCTTAATTTTTGCCGCTTATTTTGGATTCAATTAAAATTACGTATTCAGACGCCGAAAAAAGCAGCAGAAAAAAAGTCTACAAATAGAATTAAAAATAAAAAAAAACTGGTTGTTTGTAGCAATGTATGGTTGTACTCGTATGTATATATTGTACCTCAGCCAATGTAACAATGAAAACAAAAAACTTAAAAATAAAATTTTGCGATGAAAAGAATTCAAAAAAAAAGGCTTGAAATTAAAACAAAAAAAGATCAGAAGTATGACTAAGTTAAATAAAATAGCCAAGAACTAATATATACTACATACATATAATACAATTTTAAGCAGATAAAAACAACCAAATAGCTGAGAGCAAGGAAAACTTGTTTTCATGTTTGATATTTTGTTTGTGGCGCATAAAATGTTTTTGAGATGATTTCACTTTTTTCATCGTCTAATAAATTATGTGTTTAATTTGTTTTATGACAAGGCGTAGTAATGTCTAAAATGTTTCATATATGTATATATACGAACACCCATATGTATGATTTTTTGCATATGTACAAGTTTATATTTGTTTACTAAATGGAAAAATTTGTGCTGATGTGTTGATTTAAACAAAACTTAATGACATAATTCTCGTTATTGTAACATTTAAATCTAGTTGAGGTCATTTATAGAGATATATTTCTATGTCATATTTTAGTAAATGAGTAAATTAAATCATTACGTATAAGCATAAATTTAGGTGTATGAAATAATTTTGTGGCAACGAGCTAAAACAGCCAAAGTCGAGTTAGCCAAAGTATATTTCATACTTTCTTGAAACTGCACTTACAAAGTTACTCAATATTTATCGACAAAAAAACTGAAACTATTCATAAAAGTGTTAATTTGTGTTGTAATGATGACCTTCCAGAGCTACAGCGGTATTCTGGTAAACGCTAAAACTTAATATCGATCGCTTAAAATCTCTAAATGCTATTTTTTTTAGCCATTTTTTGCGTTTTCAGTGAATTAAAATCTCCCAAGTGAATTACAATCTTGAAGTTCATTGTTTAGTTTTTTGGAATATTTTAGCCATGAACAGAAATGAACCAGATAAAGTGAGACAGTTGTTTTTGGCAACTAATTTAACTAAACTTGCTATTCTGGAATTTTATCGTCTCCTAAAATCTCTACTTTTCTCCTGAAGAAAGCTAATTTTGGCAACTAAAAAAACCTGCTAAATACAAATATGCAAAATAAATTAAAAACTAGCATAATTATATTATCTAACACAAAGATCTTAAAAACACTCAACGGCAAAAAAATATATGAAGAGGTTAGAATCGAAAGGATCTAAGTGACATTTTTTGAAAATTTAAGTTATAAACATATTTATATAGTTAAATATAGTGTTTATTTGTTGACAAAGAGATCCAAGTCATTTTGGACATTGTAGTGCATCTATTGGCCGAGCAATAAATGCGCTATCCAGAATTAATTTAGAATTTACAATAAGTAATCAACTTTAAACTTGAATATCTCGAAACAATGTCAGACGTACTTAAACCCGTTTGCTTCATATGTGATTTATGAAAATAATTAAATTTTTACATATTCAAAAAAGTTGGAAATTTCTCTGAAAGATCTGTTCACCCTATTTTGAGACTTACTTCGACAGAGGAGAGATAAATTCTTTCCTTGGCGCAAAAAAACTCTAAAATTCTCTCTCAATCTGCAAATTTTTAAGAGACGACATGGCTGAGATCGTCAGCTTTGAGAAGAGATTCAAAATTTAACTGGGAGACAAAGTCACCTAGGATGTATACGAAGTTATTGATTCCATCAGAAAAGGATACTAGTACGGTAGAGGAATGGCTCCAAACCCCCAAAAAAAATTGGGGTGAGCATAGTTGGCTCCCGCACCAATATGTCCATACCGCTTCTAGAACCTAGAAGTATAATGATAACTAGTACTTGTAGAGGCTAAACAGCATCACGGTGAAACCATACGGGGTCGGTGGCAACCAGAAAGCTTATGAGCCAGTCGGAGAAGTTACAACTACAAAACCTTAATTATTTCTGTCTATAGGTTCGCATTCCATAAAAGAAGATCTCAGAAAAGAAGATTCGAATATGAGAGAATAACACTGGCCCAAGACTCATATGAACAAATTGAACATCCTAGACCAGAGTGCAAGCGCATACGTTTATTAAATCCGTAAGGTTTTCTGGAAGGGCAAGAAAGATCTGTGTGTTTCAGTGCACTAGCTTAATTTATTATTATTATACCTAACCTATTCTTCGAAATAATAAAGGGATCAACGGAATATCGCGTTACCATTAGTATAACTTCTGACGTCACTCGTGACTTCGGTAAGATAAGAAAATATGTCTGAAACTGTCAGTGCTTATATTTTCCTCTTATCTCAATACCTAAATATAAAATTTTTTTGTTACGAAATATTAAAAGATTTTTGTTCCAATTCGATATTTATCTAACTAATACTAGTAAAAGTGTCTTTTTTACTCAAGCCAGTAGAGTTACACTAAAGTAGGGGGTTGAGTTCTAGTAACCTCTTACAATTTTAGACTACTTCTGGAAATGTCTGTCTCGGAACCACAACTACGTGGCCAGATAGCAGTGCTATCATAGCGCCCCTAGCGATCAAATAGCGTAACAAAATTTTAGCTATGCGACATGATCCAATAATACAGGTCGTGTTAATAGACCAGCTGATTTTTACTGGCTCGAATTTTGACATTACACTCATTTCGCAATGCGATTTTGATGTGAAACTCACAAATTACAAAAACAAAATACATGAAAAAATTTTGTGTGTTTGAATGTTTGTCGAGCTGCTACGACCTGCATAATTGGATCATGCTATGCGATTTGCGGTTACGAAACGCCATTAAACGAAATCGCCTTATATTCTTAGTGTTCATTTGCTTTGGTATATTTGTCTGGAATTCTGGTGTTGCGTTAACTTAAATAAACTAAAAGTGAAATATAGCCAAGTTAAATTCAAATTTGTTCACGCGGAAAATTTCCAAAAAAAATTTTTTTACCTTTTGAGGCCAAAAGCCAACACAAATCCAGAAAGAAAAAAAAACTTAAGTTAATATATTGCTTTTATGTATATAAAAACTCAATGAAAAAATAAACAATTTCAGTCCAGAAATTACGTAATCATATTAAAATGCAATAATTGTAATGGAAGAGTGAGGTTACTCTCGCTAGTGTTAGATTAATTTATCGAGCAAATAGCTAAATTTTTTAAATCTGGTGACGGACAGAAAACAGATGTGTTTTTAAGACGTCATACATTAGACAGTTTTTTACACTTAAAATAATGTGAAATTTGAAAATTATTTACTAATTTCAGTCATGTCACTTTTTGTTATATGCTGATGACTTAAAGATATTCCTGAAAGTAGGCAATCTTGCTGAAATGGCAAAAATTCAAATGGACCTTGATAGTTTATACTCGTGGTACCTAAATTTGCACCTTCCGCTCGACGTAAGTAAATGCTAACATGTCTCTTTAACCAATTCGGTTAATTTGTTAACAACATCTTACAACATATCGGGGCTTGCACTGAAAACAACTAGTGAAATCAAGGATTTCGGGGTTATTTTTGATGCAAAACTTTCTTTCAACAGGCACATTGACTTTATAATCTCGAAGTCGTATGCTATGCATAGATTCCTAAGGAGACAAAGTGGAGAGTTCTCAAATTCTTATACTCTAAAATTTCACTTCTTTTGTTCGTCCCCTTTCAGAGTATGCAGCCTTTATTTGGCGTCCGTTCCATCAGTTTAGGATTGACAGGATTTTCTTAAAAACGCTTTGCACTCTCTTCGCTTCTCGGACCCAGTTCCTTCCTACAGTTCTAGATTATTGCTCATAAATCTTAAGTCTCCTTAACTTTTGTTCTTGGCATTATCCAAGGAACTGTTTACTGCCCTTACCTACAACACGTAACGCTCCAATATTACGAGCTCTTGTTGAATACAGCATAATCTTTAATTCTATTGATCTTAATTTTCTATTTCTAAATCAAATTTTGTTCATATTTTAAATATGATTCCATAATTTAATAATACTTAAGTTAGTTACATTACATATTCCCAAAGTCTGTAAGAATATTTCTGATGTTCATAGACTAGCCCCCATATTGATTAAAAATAAAAAAGCTTTATAAAGCTCTTCTAATTCAAAATCTTTATGGAAATGTCTTTTTAAAAAGCTTTATAAACCCATTTTATTTTTTATGAATATGGGGGTAAGAAAATAAATAAATAATTTACAATTTGCTTTTAGATATGAAAAATATTAACTTTAAAGTAACTGGGAGGAAAAGAGATAGAGCCACAAATAAGTGAACCCAATGCGTCTTACTTCCACAATGTTTGAAATAACTGAACAAAATTTTGGTAGTGGATATACTTTTACAGACTATTAATCATTTGGCTTGTTCCCACTACTTTTTAGAACTCTCAATAGAACATTGGGGCTCATTTGTATAGTGAAGTAAATGAAACAAATCGCTAAGAGAAATATATTTTATCAAAAGCATATATCTTTCTTTAAATGGTCATCTAACCGCCTGGGCGATTTTGACCGGAAAAGGGGTTCTCATATCCGCGGCTTTGTTGTTGAATTTCATTGGAACGTTGTTTTATGTGGTGGGTCCCAAACCCAATGCACAACCCGTTTCACGGGAGGTTGAATTCTATTACACGTTTGTATAGCGAGCCGCTTGATCCAAGACAGACGCCCGCTTGCAGCCGCACCACATGGTGATCAGACGCTGCTGTTTGAACCCCCCAGCAAGCCCTTAAACCGATTATGTCGGAGCGGCCTTACCAGGTTGTCGCCTTCTCACGTTTAGCTCACCACCAAACGGGTGTTCGGTGGTTACCCAGAGGATACTTGGGCGCAAAGCCCGGAAGTAGTGAGCTGCTTGAACCGCATGCAAAAGAATCGCTCTGGCCATTCCCAGGTGAATGGCGATCAGAAACTTTCCCCACTTGCGTGGACTTCTGCACACGGCCCCATCCTCCATATCTGCTGGATATATTTCAGTGAGGTTTTCGTATCCAAATAATTCCTAATAATTTTAAAAGGCTCTTTAGTTTTGTTGGTACATTTCCTTACATCTCAAAAAAATTCTTGAAAAAGAAAACGGTCTAATGAAATGTATTGATTATACCCTTGGAAAAATTAAACTGACCCTAAGATTGTTTATGAATGATTTGTTTACAATCAATAGAGAATACATATTCAAGTTTTGTTTTGTGTGTGAATTAATGATTCCTCCATACCCTTCATGCAAAGTGTCTAAATAAATGTACGAGTATGAGGTAGAATGTAATAAAAAGAAAAACACAAAACCACACAAACAACAAAAGTAGACATCATTTGTCTAATCTCTTTAAGCCCCACGCATAAGCAGCATTGAATTCCCTTGAAAAATCTGTTTAATTTATTTATTTATCTTTTTTCTATTTAATTTTTGCATTTATTACCAAACTAGAAACGTGAACTCAGCAAACTATAAAACGTTTAAAGCATGATTACTCTGGAACTGCCCGCTGGGAAATTATATTTCCTACAAAACTGTATACCGCTGAATATTTTTGTTTCAATGGTTTTGTAGCACAAAAAACCAGATCAGATGATAGATCGCTTAAAATTAATATTAGGATCTGAAACAAATAATAGGTCCGTTTTCTTAAAACATATACATCTGCGTTAGTGTTTGAAAAACACTGTCATCGGCAATTGCGTGTAATCCATAAAACTATTTGTCAGCGCTGCTTCTCAAATATCAGACAAACATATATGTATTTGTGTATGAAGTAGATCAACGAGCGCACTTACAGCTGTGTTCAATATAATAGCAGTGAAATTGAAATGGATATCGTTTTACGAATAAGAAGATGTGATTTTAATAATTTTCATTTAAAATATAGCGAATTCCATAGCAGAAACTACATAAAAGGAAATTTCAAACTTTACACAAAGTTCAGGAAAGTTAATTAAACTTTAAAAAATGGCCATCAAAATCTTCAAATTTTTTGGCAGAGTTTCTAGAAAATTTTTTAGTACGCAGTTTTGTGGACCAATCAATTTTAGTACAACATTGTGAAAGTTAGAACTCGCTCAAAAATTTCCCTGAAATTTCAGAAGTTTTTTCGTCAAGGGTGTTTAGTGATTTCTTCCATACAACGCATGAAGAAAATTAAATTTTGTATGAAAAAAAAAATACATCCTTGACAAAAAACAATTCTAAAAATTCAGGGGACATTTTGAGGTACTTCTACCTGGCACATTATTGTGCTAAAATTGAATGAGCTATAAAACTGCGGAAGCAAAAATTATCTGGAAATTCTGCCCAAAAATATTGAAATTTTGATGTGAATTTTTAAAAGTTTAATTAACTTTCCTGCACTTCGTTTAAACTTTGAAATTTCTTTTTAGGTGGCTTCTGTCATGGATTCCGTATACTTGAAATGAAAATTATTAAAAACACAGCTTCTTTTTATTTCGTCGAACGACTTTCTGTTGACTTTCTTTTGTTATCAGGGGATAATAAAACAGATTGCGAAAAGTCGGTAAGACCGTTTCAAAAATGTAGAGCAAACTGCATCATACAACTGGGAAGTACTGAAGGAGCCCGAACCTCTCCGATTAACATCTCTGGAGGAAGCTATGAATACACCTGCTGCTAGAGTAGGAAGTTTCGAAGTGCTTAAATTAAACAATACTAGGATTAGGCAACCAATCAAGCAATTGGCAATCAATCTTTTCAGACTAAGGTGAAGAGTGGTTTCCTTAATGTTCTTTAGGAGGATTGTAAAGTAAAGAAAGTATTTACTAAGGGATTCTTTAACTTCCTTGAGTGAATCACCACCCTCGTAGTGAGCTTAAATGCAACTACTGAAATTTGAATTTGCATCACTGCTGACATAGAATTCAACGCTAAATTGTTGAAATATTTTATGAATTTTTGAGGCTAAATCTATTTCAGTAAGCTCGAGCGATAAAATTAGATACATCTACAAATATTCTCGACATCATAAATATGAGTAAGGGTTGTGACGAAAGCTTTCTTCGTTAATACCTATATTTGTTTGTTTATTTGGTTTTATGTTTGAAATGCAGACCAGAAAATTGGTATGAGTACGCTAAGTCATAGACAAAATGCCGACATAAAAAGCGGCTGACAACTGTGTCACACTTATGAATTAGCGACTAAAGCTTAGCATAAATATTCTGTGGGTCGCCAATTTAAATACCGTGAACCAAATTGGCTACTACGCGCACTCGTCGTATACACTTATGACTATATTTAAGTGTGACCGCCGTAGCAGTATGGGCGGCGACGACAAGTCTCGACTTAGTAATTAACAAGACAATCAAAACGTGTGCACACAAAATTTAAATTGTAGACATTGTCACATGAAATTATGCATACAAGTGTAAATATAATGTTTGCATATAAATTTTAGTAGCGCTATTTTAGTTACGAAAGTGGGTATGTACTAACGACTCAATTAGGAGGCGAATAGGAACAAAAAAATTGGATATTATTAGGTACTTTGAAAAGAAATAAATACTTCTAAGGTGACATGTCAAAAAATCATATGTCGATTTATCACTTATTGACGTTGGAAAACTCGAGTGAAACGCTCTGTGTAATGCCAAAGAAGAGTATCACACGCATATGGGGTTTCGCTTAATATTTGTGTGGGGCGTACTTCCAAGTTGTATGATGTAGTTTTCCATATATTTTGCAACCTGTATTACCGACTTTTAATAATCTGCTATAATACCTTAATAATCTGTTATAATGCCTTAATAATAAAAGAAATGCCGACAGTGGACATGTATGTATTCACGTTGCTGTGTAGTGCTGGCCAATAGTTGACGGATTATACGCAATTGCAGATGGCGGTTTTTTTAATCGCAAACTCTGATGTACATACGTGTAAATCCTTCAAGATATATTATCTTTAGTTATTCTAAAAATTTATCTACAATTTTTTTCCGAATATTTACCAAAGTATTTAATAAAAAAAAAACGTTCAATTGCTGTCAGATTTTTTTGATATTAAGTCTTTTAATTAATTTCATTTGAAAAAGCTTTGGACCAAATGTATATTTTTTTATTCCTTGAAGTTTTCTTCAAGTATTCTGCAATTTTTCTGAAATTCATTTCGTTTATATTTTGGTCTTTAATACGTTATTAGGGATTTTTCATTTTCTTAAACAATTTTAAATTATAATTCTTTGCGAATGTATATTCACTTTTTATGGCATATTCTTAAACTGTTATCCTTTTAGAAGGCTTTTTATTGGTCTTACGGTTGATAATAGTGACTCAATAATTATAATTATTCGGAAACTAAAGCTATAGCCTGAAACGCCTCAAAAACCACTTACAAAATACTTGAAAGCGGAGCACGGGTTTACACGTGCAATAACTATCTTCTAAAGAAAAAGAAAAGAACAATGCACAAAAACAAAAAAAAGTTCAGCATACATGTTTTACATATAGACATAATGTCTAAAAAATCTTGCCAACTTGTTGGCAGATAACAACAACGAAAATGTGATTAACGGATCAATTCTGTGCGTAATCAGTAATTTTGTACCTGGAAGATTATCTAACCGAAAATCGTAATCTCGAACGAAAATTCATGGGAAAAAGTGCTTATATTGTTTATTAATTCTTGTGAACAAGTACGTGTACAAAATTTTGCGGTATTTTCTGTACACAAAAATATTTACAAAATACGTGCAATTGTTCGCGGTTACGAGACGTTACCACCTATTTTAGTGGTTACGAAATTGAACTGCAACTTGAGCCGGCAGAATACCAAAAGGGTGTAAAGGAGTCAAAACTATTTATTTGCCGGTAAAACGAATGTTGTTACCTCACTAAACTTAGGGCGTTAAGCAGCATAGCCTACGGGTAGACTAAAGCGCTTGCAAATCATTACTGCGCGGGTTGTATTCACCGCAAGCTCTTCTGAAACAGCAAAACTATGTATGTAGACTAGTCTGATGAGAAATCCTAACTTCTTCTTTAAATGGGTATCTATTCGCCTGGGCGATCGTTTCTTCGTTGCGTCAACCAGTATGACCAGGTGATAGAAAAAAAAGAGGCTAAATCAGCAAAAAAAAGGCTAGAAAAGGCTAAAATTAAGAAAAAAGAAACAAAAAAGTCAGAAATTTTTTTATTTTTTTAATAATCATTTTTAATTAATTATTAAAAGTTTTTAATTGAATAGAGTAGGAAAAATGCTGCCAAAATTTCTCTGATGAAGAAGCTTAGCAGCTTCCGAAATGGATCTATAAGAAAAGCTATGGCGGTTGTCTCTAAACATTTTTCCTACTCTATTCAATTAAAACCTTTAAATGATTAATTAAAAATGATTTTTAAAAAAATAAAAAACAATAATAATTTTCATAAATACAAAGTGAAAAATTATTATTCTTGGCCGTCCAGCAAGGCCTTCTTGAAAGTGAGAAAATACATCCGGCTTTGTAACTTTCAAAGAATTATCAACTGAAAAAAATTTATCTTTTGAAAAGAGTTCATATTATCAGGTAGGCGATGTCGCAATCGGGTTATCAGCTCCATTAAAAATAGTTGACAATTTTTACGAATAATTTTCTGTATTTTGTCATCAATACTACTTTCATTTAACTTTAATTTTATAAAAAATATGGTGTTGGGACCAGAAAAGGTTTGGAGTAAAAAAATTCTAAAAAAAGCCACGAAGCTAAAACCAAAATTATGAGGCGAAAAGGCCAAATCTAGCATCGAAAAGGCTAACCTGGTCACACTGGCGCCAATTGAAAACACCGCCGGATCGCAAATCCGTCTGCACTTGGTTCATCCGATGTTGTTAGTGTCCACGTTTCTGCACAGTATAGCAGTTGCATTGCCTACTCAGTCCGAAGTAGCATTTGTTTGCAAGAGTAATTCTTCGTCGGATTTCTAGGCTAACATTATTGTTGGTGTTAATGCTGGTTCACAGGTAAACGAAGCCCTTTACTATTTCTAAATTATTGCTGCCAACAGTGGCGTGGTTGCCAAGGCGAGAAAGCGCTGACTCTTTGCATGATGACAGAAGGTACCTCGTTTTGCCCGCTTTTTCCGCTTCTTTTTCTAATTTGGTGTAAGCAGAAGTTACGGCGCGGTTGTTAAGTCCAATGATATCAATATCGTCAGCTTAGGCCAAAAGTTGCACGCTTTTATAAAATATTATTCCTGCGCGGTTAAGTTCTGCTGCTTGTATTATTTTCTCCAGCATTAAATTAAAGAAATCGAACGAAATTCAACAACGAGAAATCGTAACTGTTTAACTAAAATCTGTACATGTTTATTGATTTACAATTTTTTCTTTAAAATAACATAAAAGTTATTATCTACTGGTGTTGAGCTCGTTAAATTTACAAAAATATGCAAAACATTAAAAATTTTCCACACTTCGTTATTGTTTTGCTTTATAATTTTTTTGAAAAACCCGTTCACATGAAATTCGTGATAGTTGGATTAAGTATTTTTTAGGAATATTTATTTATAAAGTGTTTATTTCAAACAATAGCCCTGATTACATTCAAGACGGCGACTGCAAAGCGCCATCTGTCATATTATTTTTACACACGTTCTAATGTGAAGCATTATTTTAAGCGGGTCATAGCTACATGGCTACAAACCACGAATGCCGCCGTCGCCAGATTAAATCTATTTCTATTTTTACAAGCGACAGATCGTGGCGTTGTTTTCTTCTTGTCAATAAAAGCGAAAGGAAGAGTGAATAACTTGTAATATAAGTTTTATTTATTAAGGTATATGTATCTTTCACACAATTTGTACTTTTTCCATAATTTTTTGCTACTTTTTAAGATAATTCACACCTGTCGCTGCCGATTTTATTGTAATCAAGTAGCCAATGCTTGACTACAATTGTCGAATAGATTTGTTTTATTGTAGCTGTGGTTTGCAGCCACCGTATTCAATGTGTTCAGCCCTAATTCATGTATCTACTTACTTATTCAGATTGCGTTTAACCGTCATAAAGGGATTTTTATACCTTTCATGAACATGAAATGGTATATTAACTTTGGTCCGATGTTTGTAACGTTTAGAAATATAAGAGATATACCCACCATTAAGTATACCAAATTGATCAGGACGCTGAACTGAGTTGATACAGCCATGTCCGTCTGTCCGTCCGTCTGTTTGAACGCAAACTAGTCCCTCAATTTTTAAGATATCTCGATGAAATTTGGCACACGGATGTATTTTTGTATTATATTAGACATTTGTCGGATCCGGTATAATCGGGTCACTATAGCATATATCTTCCATACAACCGATCGGTCAAATAAGAGGATTATGGCCATTTATACCTCATTTTGGAAGATTAAAACTTGAAACTTGGTGAGATATTTGCTTACAGATAATAAAAAATTTGGTAAAAAAATCGCTAAGATCGGAGCTATATACATATAGTATATATCCCATACAACCGATCGTTCAGATGATTATGGCCATTTCTCCCTCATTTTTAAAGATTAAAACTTGATATTTGGTGAGATATTTTCTTATGGATAGTAAAACATTTCGTAAAAAAGTCAGCAAGATCGGAACTATATATAGTATATATCCCATATAACCGATCGTTGAGATAAGAGGATTATGGCCATTTATCCCTCATTTTGAAACATTAAAACTTGAAACTTGGTGAGATATTTGCTTATAGATGGTAAAAGATTTGGTTAAAAAATCACCAAGATCAGAGTTTGCACTTATTCATGAAAGGTATAAAGCCTTCGGCACAGCAAAAGACAGCGCCGTCCTTACTTGTTAAAATTAATTTTTATCTATTAAATTTACTTATATGTAAAATAATGTTAAAAATACCTCGAACTAACTTATTTTTACCACTTTTTTTCCATTTCAGTTCAAATTAAACACCACCGGATATCAATTACGAAATAGTAGAAAAACTCGCTAAAAAATAATTCGAAACAACAACAAAAATGCCAAAAATTTTTGAGTATTCGATAGGCCTGCATGAGCTAAAATCAAAAGAACACCGCCTATGGCAGGCACTTGTCGCTGAATTTTTAGGTAATTATCATAACAATTAGTTGACATTGTCATTTAAATTGTCTAATAATAGCTAATTGAATTGAAACATTTTTGTAATTTAAACTTTTTATTTAGGCAATTTTTTATTGAATTTCTTTGCGTGCGGTGCGTGTACCCAACCCGAGGGCGGTACATTTAAGGCGTTGGCTTTTGGTTTGGCTGTTTTCATAGCGATCACGGTAAGCATTTAAAACTCAATAATGCTGACAAATAGTCGGCAATAATAGTATGAATATAAAAGGAGTGTGCGTTGTGTACATTGAATCATTTGTTGATTTTATTAAATAATAATAAATAGTAAAAATTTGTTTGATTTCTTAATTTTTGATATTCAGTGGCGCCATTGATAGTATTTTCTATTGTCATGCAATCAGATAATACTCACATACATATCTACATATATACGTATATAGTTGCATGTTTACCCTGCAGTAAAAACTAGTTTGCGAAATTGCAGAATGTTCAGAGCTGGGGAATATGCGTCCGAGCCTTATATTTTATTTTGCTATTTCTGCTACGGCACCTATGAAATATACTCGGCGGTATTTAAACAATTTTCACTTGCTTTTATTGACTAGAATTTTTTTTTGGTCTGATTCTGATCCAACAAAGTGTTACGGTTAATCGAACAAGATCTAAATTGATGAATTTTGAAACAATTCGACGCTATAGAAAATAAAAAGGCCAATTTGCAATCTGATTGCATGCAAATAACTATGCACTAGTAAGGTACTAGTATAGAACTAGTGACTATCGCTTTGGGCCGGTTGCTTTGACTGCATACACATGTATCCTTAAATGGTGTGTTGGCTATGCCTTAAAAGTATTGAAACGCACTGTTGATCCATGTGTTGCTATGCATTTAAATATGTATGTATTGCAGATTCGAGTGCGTTGACAATGACTCTTAATTGAAAGCCAGTTTTCCTTGTTCCAAATTCTTGATACGATTTTAAGCACAAATCATTCAACTGTCATTGATATCCCGCTTATTTTAGAAATGCCCAAAAATGCATTTAACAGCACATATTTGAAAAGTTTTAGATTTTTAGAAGCGAGATAAAGTCTTGCGTCTAAAAATGAATTAATTCCAAATGTAAAATATTATATATAAGGCCTGTTTTTTTTGCAAGCATATACATCTGCGTTTGGATTAAAAAAACGGTAGTTGGCAATTGCGTATAATCCATAAAGCTATTTGTCAGCACTGATTCTCAAACAACATTTTTTACGAAGTAGAGCAACACGTATACATGCATATGTACAATTCCTCTGTTGAGATTTCGTTTACTATTAAGTGATGATAAAACAGATAAAAGTCGGTAAAACAGTTTCCAAAATGTAAAGAAAACTACATCTTAAACTTGGAAGTACTGATTTTAAAGTAGCAGAAAAAGTTTAGCGCTTAGCCTCCCATACAAATATTAAGCGCAATCGCTGTTATAAAGAGCTATAAATTTTAGAATATTTTCTGCGCCATTCTTAAACATAGCATTATAATTAAAAGAAAAAAAGTTATTACAACAAAGGCATTAATCATATGATATTAAATTTTATCCGATATTTCGCTTTTGTTTTCGCTACACCAGCAAAATTTTTTTATTTAAATTTAACTACAGCAAAAAGGGGAACGTGCCAATATCTAAATATTATGCATACAAAATTAATTTATATATTTCTTATGTTTAAGATGCAGATGAGAGTGACCAGAAAACCGGGAAAGACTTATCACGAAATGTATTTTACCTTTGTTGATATAGTTATAGGTTGTCACAGCGTAAACGGATTCAGATAGGTATATACTTATAGAAATAACAATCCGTCATTAATCAAAATTTTAAGAAGGCTGTTTTTATTACCTGCTTATTCAACTGCGTTTGCGATTAAAAATAGCGGTAATTTGCAATTGCTTATAATCCATAGGACTATTTGTCAGCACTGCTCCCCAAATTTTAGACTAATACATATATATATTTTTACGAAGTAGAGCAACACGCGCACATACATACATTACCTCGGTTGACATTACGTTTATTAATATGAGATGATTAAATGGGTTGCTAAAAGTCGGTAAAACAGTTTACAAAATGTAGAAAAAACTACATTATAAAATTTGGAATTACTAATCTTAGCAGCAGATAAAAGTTGTGTTCGGTGAGCATGAAATTATATTATTATTTTACTGGAAAGTGTTCGGCGACACAAAACATTTGCAGCGAGAGAGCGCATTTTGACATTTCATTGAGCGAGAGAGTTGCAAGTTTGATATTCAGTCAGTAAAGTGAAACAGCTGATCGTGACATAGCAAAGCAACAACAAAAATTTGAGCTATTAATCAATCAAAAAAGCAAGAGCTGTTTTGCTTGCAAGTTTTTACTGACTCCTGTTCGGCGAAAACTTTTAAGTCATTCTGACTTTACTGACACTTCTTTGCAAGATTTGTGACCGAAAACAGCTAAAGTTGTGCACTCACACTGCTGGAAAAATGTACATATAGTCGTTTTCTGCGATTTCCACAAATTTTGGGACTTAAAAATTTATTTTAACAAAGCCTACATAGAAACATGTGTTAAGGTCTAATTTAAAGGTTTGACAAAATTTCCAGTTCTTGTGTTAGACCCTTGACATATGTTTTTATATAGGCCTTGTTAAAATAATTTTCTTAGGGCCAACATTTGTGAAAATCGTAGAAAACGACTGTATGCACATTTATGTCCGCCACTGTAGCATTCCATACAAACTATAAACCCGTGCTAGTATAAAGGAAGTACTCAATAAAAAGCTACGAGTATAAAATAGAAGACACTTCTTTTGTTTTTCTGGCCACTCTAATGTTCTTTTACATACTTAAATATGTACATAACTAAATTGTAATTAATATTTAAAATATATTTTACAACGTATATATTTATTTTCAAAATATTTTAGGTTATTGGAAATATTAGCGGTGGTCACGTAAATCCTGCCGTTACAATTGGTTTATTAATAGCGGGTCGTGTGAGCGTTTTGCGTGCCGTTTGTTATATAGTATTCCAATGCCTCGGTTCTATAGCCGGCACAGCAGCTATTCGTGTGAGTACTAGACTGAATGCTATGCGCTCGGTTATTATTTAATTAGAAAACATTTTTTTGTACAGTGTAATATAATGCAACATATTTTTCAATTTCAGACACTAATCGATGAGGCTTACTACGGTGGATTAGGTCATACACATCTGGCGCCCAATATTACCGAACTACAAGGTCTCGGTATTGAATTCTTTTTGGGCTTCGTTTTGGTGCTCACAGTTTTTGGCGCTTGTGATGCTAATAAACCAGGTAAGCAGTCAAATCGGCTCAGTTATAGGAACGAGGTATGGCACTGACAAATTGCAACTTTTGTAAATCCGATGTTGAACTTAGGGATGTGGCCTTGAGTGGGAAAAATCAATTACTCGATAATAATTTTTTTGGCTAGCGATAAATCGATTTATAAAGAAAATAATCGATTTTGATCCGCAATTTATTTAGTACCATCTGTATATATTTCTAAAAAAAAAATAAATAAAAATAAAGTAAAAATGGCAAGATACAAACCACAATTAGAGGAAAACTTGAATTAAGCAGCTTGCAAAACTACACGCAGCATAGCCTATGGGTTAGGCAGCTGCGCTTGCAATCAGAGTGAGTGGGTTCGATTCTCTACAAGATCCTCTGAAAATAGCAAAACCATACGAATTAGTCTGACGAGAAATCGTGGCTGTTTTCGAAATAGTACTATAACTATAGCCTGTATATGGTTGTTGCTTCCAATTTTTCCTCTAATCAAAAATAATAATAATTCACCAAAAATTATTATCAACTGGCCTTGAGCTCGTTGAACTTACAAAAATATGTAAAAATGAACAGACCATAAAACCAACAACATAAATTTGATACAGTTGAACTTGATTGTTTCCAAAAATATAGAATCTATAGGCTTATTTATAAAGTTACAATAAACTAAGAGAGACTTGCTTCAACTTAGTTTTTTTTTACTTTTCTAGATTCCCGTTTCACCGCACCACTCGCCATCGGTCTCTCCGTCACACTCGGTCATTTGGGCACAATTCGTTACACCGGTGCAAGCATGAATCCAGCACGTACTCTAGGAACTGCATTTGCTGTGGGCAATTGGGATGCACACTGGGTGTACTGGACTGGCCCAATTCTTGGTGGTATCACAGCAGCCCTCATCTATACACAAATCCTAGAGAAACCACTCATTCACACTGCCGTCAAGGTCATTGAAGTATCAGAGAAATATCACACACACGCTGATGATCGTGAGGTGAGCTTGATTAAAGCCTGGAAAGATTCCGATTTCTACTAAACAAAAACCAATTAAAAATTGTAAAAAAAATCACAACCTTTAACTCTGCAAAGCTAAGAAATCCTAGTGTTTGATTGTAGAGATCGCAAAGAAGCGATAGCTTGGAGTTGAGTAGATAATTTCACTTTTTTAAGCCAAAACTCATTATACACAAAGCAATAACGAAATCATAATTTAAGTTTCATGATACTGATCTGAGTACGAGTGCAAGACCCAGTTTGCAATGTAAGTTGAAATAATTTAAGCTGAACCGTGTCACGTTGACCATCTCATCTTGGCTTAAACGGCCAAAGTAGGAAGGTTAAACTGAGCATAAAATTCGCTGTAGTATAAATTAACACTAAGAAGCTGGGTCTAAGCTGAGGTTTGGTAGTTAACGATCACACAATCGAACGCTGGGTTTCGGAGAACTTGCTAATTTCACATAAACACTCCCATTTCGCTGTCGCACAAAATATCTAATTAATGCTGTACATACTCATAATATTTAAGGTATAGAAATGTATGTAAATAATTTAATATAATCATAATCATATATAGCAACATTCACTATTCATTTATAAAGACATACATACTAGGGTGCACGATTATTCGACTCTTTTTCAAAACTCGGTTTCGAAGTATTCTAAATTAAAAAAAAAGACCAAGATTGTAATCAAAACTTTATGCTTGTTGTTCGGTTAAAATTAAAAAGTACAACAAAACCTAAAGTGTATTCAATAATCTGAGTATTTAGTATTGAAGCAAGAACTATAACGACAAGCCGAACTGAGCCCGTAAAACAGCGGAACAGCTTATTTCCGCAGAAATCCTCCCATTGTTGTGTTTGTTCTTTTCTTTCTGTATGAGCATTAGCATTTTTGTGTCAGTTGACCCTTACGCCCTAATTCTAGTGTGGTAACACCATTCGTTTTACCGGTAAATAAATAATTTGGAAACTTGTATACAATTTTGGTATTCTGCCGGCTCAAGTTAAAGTTCAATTTCGTAACCACCAAAATAGGTGGTTACGTCGCGTAACAGAGAAAAATTGCACGTGTTTTGTAAATATTTTTGTGGACAGAAAATACCGCAAATTTTATACAAATACTAGCTCACAAGAATTAATAAACAATATAAGCACTTTTTTACATGAAGTTTCGTTCGCGTTTGCATTTTATTCTCTATTGCGCATTGTTTGTTTTTGACAGCGTTGTCATGTACACTAGAGTCGCGGTTACATGAACTGCATTGCCAACGGTTACGATTTTCGGTTAGGTAATCTTCCAGGTACAAAATTACCGGTTAGGCACATTCTAGCGTGATAACAATATTTTTACAGCAAAAATAATAATTTTTTATTCTCTTTTGGTATTCTCCGTGCTAAGATCTATAATCACACACATTTTCATAAAATTGTCGATTTTATGGACAAAAAGCCATATTTCAGTTCCATACATTTAACCTACAATTTTAACTTTCAAAGCGCTCTGCTGAAAAATACAAAAAATTACTTCGGTAGTTTTTCCTTATTGCCACAAATATGGTAGCGCCAGGTTTTAGTTTTTGACAGTGTTTCCATGGAGTCGCGGTTAAATGCACTGTATTATCGACGGTAATGATTTTCTGTTAGATAGTTCTTCAGGTACAAAATTACAGGTTACTCTCAGAATCGTCCAATTAATTTTATCAAAAAGAACCAACTAAGGATTTAAGAAGAGCTTTTTTTTAGAAAAAGCAAAGTGAAATATCATAGCTCATCGAAATTTTTTTTTATCAATTTCACAAAAAATGTTGAAATTTTTATCCACAATTGCCTCAAAAATGTATCTGTCTTGATATGGCGATAAACCGGTTCGGCGTTATAGCAAACGATTAGGGACACGAATTTCGATACGATGCCATATCGATACTTTTATAACGATACTTTTTGGCATCGAGTATTTAAATCCCGGTATCTTACCGAATTTTAATCAGATCCATATTTTTCCACAATTGCTTTTTAAATTAATTACATTTTTCTTATGAAGAATTCGATACTTTTTAAAGAAAAGCAAAAGATTTGAGATGCAATTGAAACCCGTAAAGTTGAAATTTGAAGCGGAAATAAACATTAAAAAACAGACAGTGAATAAAAATTATTAATTAAGCACTTTATCTTACCAGCTACTGTTCAGCGCAATCTATTTGATAAAACTCTGAATGAGCTCTCCATAAAAATAGCTGAAATTAAACTTAATTACCTATTTATCAACTTCCAATTGGAAAATAACATGCCTATCTTAAGCTGGAACGTTTTCATTGCTTTATCGAACTGATTATTTACCTTGTAAAATTAGTATCGATACTTTGAGTACCGAGTCTTTTTGTTTCGATACTATTGGGTAAAGCGATACTTTAAATGAGTACATTATCGATGCTTTACATTCGGTATCGTGTCCATACAAACAATGTTCTAGCCGTTAATTTTCTAGTTCTGTTTTTATACTCAGCTGAGTATACTCATTTTGTTGGCAATATAATAGGTAACATATTCGCGAAAATATATTTCAAATCAATTTTACTTAAAATCCAAAGTGACGTGTGAAGAAATACGAAAATTCACGAAAATGGGCGTGGCACCGAGCAAATCTAATGTTTCGGCAGCCAAAACTCGTAGAGGACTTGGCGTAGAAAGCGAAACAATCTTTGGTAAAAATTATAAGGCTATAAGAAATAAGGCTCGGAAATACAGATGACCTCAATCAAGGTAGTTGTCAAAGTTATTAGTGTTGGCGTACTAGTTTTATAAAGGCATGTCTTGTTAAATAAAAAAAATATACCTTAAACTTTATTGCAAAAGCCCACAGCTGAATAAATAAAATATTCAGTTACACCCATGGCCGAACTTGGCCAGCGACTGAAACTTTTCTCAAATTTCGACAAGTACGCTCATTTCTCTGTGTGATTTTGACATTAAGGCTACGAATTACGACAACAAAATATATAGAAAATGTAAGCAATGTAATGTGTGTATATGCCGCTTTACGTCCAGCTGTTGAGATTATATTACCTGTATATATGCCATGGTAGGTAGGATGTTTTGTTGTTGTGCTTACCAATTGCGTCTTTCGTTTGAAGCCGCAGGTTGAGTACTTCGATGAGGTATTTATTTTCTCGTTCTTGGACCTCGTGACCTTCATAACTTTTTAACCGACACGCTATCAATGTCGATTTCTCATTTCTTCATCAAAATTACGTAATATAAAAAAAATTCAGCTCACTAGGAATTATTCCGCAGATTGGGGATTAAAAAGCCTGAAATGACTGGGCATGTTTGCAGTATACTAAATAGTAAACCTTCTATTTTGTATACCGTTAAGTTTGGCTTTATTTGTTGACATTAATTAGAGCTCATTTGTTTTCAAACATAAAGTAAGATTTCTATGAAAGACTGTCTATATATTTATATGAAACTTACAAATAAATTTTAGCTGAAGAAATTTTGCGGAATATATTAGAAGAACCAACTATGACATTTTGAATGGCACTCACTGTATACTGTGTCCAATTCTATGCGGATTTCTGCTTAGTGAACTAGTTTAGCTGAAAAAGTTTTGTATACTCGGAACAGCATCATTGCTCTTGCATTTGAGGTTAGACATCCAATTAGTTTTTTTTTTGTCTTAACTGGACTTAAACCAATTTTTTTTCTGAACTGTACCCGTTATGTGTATGCTCATTGAAAGCTTTCTGATATGTCAGCGAAAAATTTAGGTAGTGAACATTCCAAAACAAAAATAAACAATAGTGAAGCTAACTGGCTCATATGGTGATTTAATATATAAAAACAGGAATATAAAATTCGCAGCATTTCGGAAACTAGTGTGGTTTCTTTGATGTGTACTGGAAACGGGGTAAAATTGGAAACATTCGCTTCACACGCATACCCTAACCCAAATTATTCCATATTCAAGATTCATGAAGATTTGAAAGAAAAAACAATTTAAAATTTTTTAAAAATAATACAAAACCGGATTGAGGAAACCGGGTGAATCACCCTAATATACAATTCATTCACATATCATTTAATCTGCTTAACTCATTTCGCTTAATGCTTTTAATTTTATTTATTTATATCATAGATGTTTGTCTATTAAAACGTGTCTCACCTTTCTTAAAATACAGATGAGAAAACTGGATAATGCACGAGATTACGCTTAAATACTGCAAAAACAATACAAATGTAGTCGTATGTACAAATATGCAGCAAGTCATCATGATACATGATAAAAAACTATACAAATTTCATTCAAAAAAATATACAATCTTGATCAAAATTGCATACCAGTTTTTGAATATGAATAAATACATCCATATACACACATATGATACATGCATATATGTGTTCAATAAACAAAAAACATTGAAGAGATATCAAAAAAAAAACGCTAAATTTAAAAAAGAATTGTACTTGCTGCAATTTTTCGCCAGCAACATGCTGCCAGCAACATCGGAAACACACAAAGCAATTTTAGCAGAATCCAGTGAAAAAACAAACGAAATACATATCTCCGAATTGTGCATTGGCAACAAAAGAGCGAACTGGTACAACAAAACACTGAAATGAACTTCTGCGCGCTCATTAACAAATAATAAATAAATAGCACTGTAAGCTCTGTAAACAAGAAGCCTGGTTTTTTTACACGCATATACATCAACGCTTGCGATTAAAAAAACAGTCATCGGCAATTGCGAATAATCCATAAAATTGTTTGTCAGCACTACTCCTCCAATGTCAGATAAACACATATTTGTATACAAAGTATAGCAACGACAGACACACACGAAGTTGGTAAAACAGTTTCGAAATTGTAGAGGAAACTACATCATACAATTTGGAAGTACTGATTTATACGCCACTATTTCAAAGTAGCAGATAAAGTCGCGCTCAGCATTCCACACAATTATTAAGCGCAAACGCATATGCATGTAAAAAAAAACCGGACTAACATGTATTTATATATTAGTTTTAACTTTTGTCTTTTGTATTGTCTTGTTAACTGTGCTCAAACACTGATATAATCAATATTTATTTAGGTTTATTAACAAATATATTGTATTTGTAATCGGTTAAGCCATTTATTTCTAACTACAACTGTCTTAATTTTTTTTCTTAATTTAAGTTTGTATTCCCGCAAAAATATTTTCTAATAAGTACATAAAAATTCAATTATTTCTGTTTCCATTTTACTTCAAACTTTGTTTACATCAAAGCAAAAAATATACTACAAAAACTAAATGTTAAAAAAATAACCCTTTTACAAATATGTACAAAACAACAAAGTTTATGTATACTAAAATTATAAGTTAAACTGAGATTACATTCAATAAAAATAAAAATATAAAACATTGCATTATGCCTTTATTATGGTAATGGAGACACACATACACTTTTGCTAAGAATCAGGCCCGCCGAAAGGAGGGGAACTGCCGAAATCTAGGTGTCCCCGGGACCCGGCCTGGGTCTCGATGGCCCTGCTGGGAATAAATCTCATATATCTTACCTGAAAAGCTGCAAATGTACTTCGTAGTAGCAAAGGAAAGTGTTCAACATTTGCTATGTCATTATCTGTCTGGCAGCTACTCGCTTTCTGGAACGCGAATTAATGATTAGCCGACTAACAATGTACAACACTAACACCGCGCGAAGTGGTGGTTTAAATCAGAGAAGGCAACACCATAGGTCTGTTGTGATGGCTTTAGACTCGTCACAGCCTATGCACACAGTCAACCACGAACCACTTTTAAATTATATTTAGGAAATGGCCTGTCTCAATTATCCAAGTGACCGCCTTTATAGTTTAGAAATGATAATTCCATATCTCTAAACCATCTTCCACATCAAAAGAAGTTCCGATAATTTCTTACGCAGAAAACTGCACGATAAAATCAGTTCTGTGTTGATCGGAATCTTGTGCATTCCGACAGTTAAACAAATCAAATCAATTTTTGAATTAAGAAGTGTTTGGTAACACTTTAGAGATGTGACCTGGAGTCGTAAAAATCGATTACTCAGTGAGAGATACTTTTTGGTTTAGCGATACGCCAATTTGTGAAAAATCCTTTTTTAGAAATGGTCGATAATTTTGAAGAGCACAAATGCCGTGTCATAAATGGACACAAATTCCATTATGAGCACTGTCAGATGACGTTGCTTGATACTCTTTGAATGAAAATAGGAGTTTAGCCGACAGAAAACCAGCTTGTTAAGAGTCAAACAACTTCCGAAATGGATCTATATTAGATACAAACAAAAAAATTTTTCATATAACAAATTATTATTTTTGGCCTTGTACTCATTTACAGTGGTTCGCAGTCCAATTGCGCCACCATAAAAATTGCAATTTTCAGCAAGAATTAATTCTTTTGACTAATTTCGATAATTTTTTATGAAAGTGTGATCAAAATACAATAGTAATAATGCAAATTAAAGCCAGACCTGTTCAATTTGATTAGTAATCAATTAATTAGACGTATTTTTAATTCGTAATGATTCTTTTAATTGTTTTTCAAGAAAAGGCAATTATTAATTGAATACGATTAGAAAAAATAAAAAAAGATCAAAAATAATCAAAAAAGTTGTTTTGATTACTTTTGATAATTTTTGATTTTTTAATTTTTTTCAGTGTTGTTTTTTGATTATTTTGGAGTTTTTTCAGTGTTGTTTTTTGATTATTTTGGATTTCTTTAATAATCGTAAAAATTGGAAAATAATTATTAAAAATTGAAAGTAATTGGTAATCAATAATTAAATTAATTCTCAAGAAAGTAATGTAATAATAAATAATCAAACCGGTAATCACTACGATTAGTAATCATTATTTAATAAGTCTGATTAAAACTTAGGACTTTGTGAAAAATTCATAACAATTCGAAGAAATTGTATCAAAATTTTAAAATTTTTATCAAGAATTTTTAGATCTTTTTCAAGTATGTAGTTTTGTAGCTCCCCAGTGGGAAAAGCTAATGTTTAGGAATGGATAAGATAATGTATATCCCCTATAGACTCTGCATGAAAGCATGCATGCATTTTTCTACAGTGATGTCATAGGAAAAGTAATGTGTAGCTCGCCACAAACTGAAGCGACAAAGTATAAATTACTTCTTATATTACTTTATATAAATGAAAAGATGCATTACTTTCTATGAAAGAAAATATGGATGACCTGCGTTACTTTTTATACAGGAATATTCAAATGACAAACTAAGAGATGCCGCCTCTTATATTTTGAAGGCACATCTAACCTCGTCATTTAGCTCTGCTGAGAGGGACGGGATAAGTGCTAGCATTTGTTCACTAATCTCGTCATTTCAAGTAGCTGAGATATAAAGCAACTAAAAAACAAGAAGAAAAATAATGTTTCTGCTTGTAGGTATTTCATATTTTATTTGAGTTTTAATTTTTACAATGAAGTTTAAATTTTTTCTCAAAGGCTCCTTGCCTTCTGTAAACAAAACATAAAACACAGTTAAAAAATGAAAAATTTAGTACTACAAATAAAAATAGATCGACACATTACTCCTTCGATTGCTTTTGGATTGCTCTTTTCTTACAACAATTTTCGTATATCTTTTCATGCATGAAAAAGGTAATAATGCATTCCCTATTTTCACACTGGGTCATTCAATTTCAGTATAGCAAGATACTAATCTTAAGCTTCTAAAAGAATTACCTGATGTTAGGCAATTTTTTTTCTATCCCGCCCGTACATTTTCTTCCATACAAATTTATAAGCGATGTAAGTTGTTTTTATAAAAAAGAAAATGCGCAGGTCCGTAAGAAAACAATTTGCCAAAAATCAGGTAATTCTTTTAGCGGCTTAACATTAGTATCTTACTGTACTGAAATCAAATGGGCTACAAAACTGCATACTTGAAAAAAATCTAATAGGTGCTGGGAAAAAGTTCAAAATTTTGATAAAGATTCGTCGAATTGTTCTGAATTTTTCACAAGGTCCTAAGCTTCAATTTTCAGTATTTTTTTTTTGTATTTTTAGAGACACTTCTATAAGGAAATATCGAAATTATTTAAAAGAAGTAATTCTTGCTGAAAATCGAAATTTTTATGGTGGCTAATTTGGACTGTGAGCCACTGTATAGTATTGAATACTTCAAAAAATGTACATACAGGACATAAAAACAATAAGAAACCTAGAATAAATCTGTGGCAATAAGTGGCAGAGCCAAAGTCAAAATAAGTCAAAGATGAGTTACTACCAATGGTGGTCAATTCTCCTTACTAAGGTCTATAACCACACAAATTTTCATGGATCTAGATCCAAATATGAAGATTCTATAAGCCGAAAACTAAGCAACCAATGTCGGTTTTCGGATCTCTGGAATTTGCGATAGCACCTAACTTAATACTGGTTGATTTTAAAAATTAAATTCTTTTAGAATAATGACATATGTGTAAATGAGCTAGCCAAAAAGTTCTGGCTAATAGCTTAAGTTGAAATACAATATTCATATATTTAATACTTCAATATTGCTAGTAAATACAATATGCTCGCAACGTGTTTTGAAATCGAAAACAAAGGGAGACAGCCTACATAAATATTTGAGTTTGTAGTATTATACGTGTATATTTTTCAATAGTACAATAAACTGAAACGTCAAATCATCACAGGGGCGGTTCAAGCATATAAGGGATTCAAGACTTTAATACAAGAAATTTGTGAAATAAGCGAAATATTTTAGAATACAATTAGGGCGAATCTCACTATTTTTTACCTTATTTGTTGCGACCGATTTACTATGAAAATTTGAAAAATCATCAAACATTTGATTCGAATCGTACAAGCGAATAGCTCCCTAAATAAAGTAATACTGGTAGGCATATCTAAAATAATATTTGTATTTTGTTCAGGTGAAACTTAACCGTATAAAGCGGCTCTGCACAATATTTTCTCACCCTAATCCAAATTAATCCTAGTCTAACAGTTGCAAATCCAACTTTTGATGAGTTCATTGGTTCATGATTGAAGAAGTGATGCAGAGTTGTAACCGTTTCAGTATTTAAACTAAAATAGATATAATTTTCATATGTATATGAAATATATTGGGCATGTTAACTCATGCGGAACTTATCAGTATAAATCGTTTAAATGAAATACATTTTTACCACAATCAAAGTTTGCAGGGACTGCAACAGTTTCAAAATTCATTCCATTTTTACTACATCTAACTTGTGGTAATTGGCCTTTTCATGATGATAAGGTGGATTGCTCACATATCTAAAATAAATTATAATTTATGTATGTATATACAAATGTGAACATCTTTGTTACGAATAAAAAGGCAGAAGCTTAGTTCAGGTGGAACTCTACCGTAACAACCGTTTACAAAATGCCCTTGAAAAATACTTACCGGAATCAAACTCCATATGCAGATATTGTGCTTTTTTGGGGAAGATCTAGTGTGGGGACAGTATCTTCTCTCAAGTATCTTTAGCCTCCGGCACCCTTGCACTGGCTCTTTTCAAAATGCTTCAAGCAAACATAAATCGCATGTTTGGGTGTGTTTTTGATATCGCATGCATCCATCCACCTTATTCGCAGTTTTGCATTTTTGGGTGCACTAGAATGGAACTTTCGTAAAATATTTACATAAAAAGATATAGCTAACTTACCCGTGAAGACTTACCCTTTTCTGGTGTTTTTATTTTTTGCATATAAAGCATTACCTCATCATTATTTTTACTATTTTTTATTTTGAATAATTTTCATATAATTTGTTTTTTGAATGAAAGTTTGACAAGTGAGTTTAACAAGTGAAATTGTCATTTTTGGTGCATTCGCTTATCGGATCTCTCGTTTTATTTTCTATACAACTGCACTCTGGTGTTCGTGGTTGTACTTTGTGTTTTATAGCAATATAGAGGTATTACATATATGACTATATACAATTTCGAAGCAAAATTTTGAAAAGAAGCTATATAGTCTACTGTGTGCTATATCTCCTAAAAATATTAAATTTACTTTGAAAATAAAATAATAACCTAAAATACTAATTATTTACTTACATTTAGGGTCACTCTCATAAAGGCCGGTTAAGCCTTATCGGCGATTAATTTGACAGCTAACCGTACGAAATACGTCAATTAAGTCCCGGTGATAGTCTCAAATCCCTGATTTTAGGTAAAGTTTAGAAATTTCAAAACGCTCTCCTGAAAACCTCACGAAAATTACTTTGGCTGTTTGTGCTTATTGCCACAGAATTATTATAAATCTCACTCTGGTGGTCTCAATCTGTAGTGTGCTCCATATGCAAGTTGTTTTAATTTGTTTGCGTAACCCTGTGTTGAGCTTTTATTTTCGCGTCTTTGCTACTAGAAAAAATATGCATTGTTGGTTCATAACTTTAGTATTTAGCGAGTTTTCGGAATACATTGACATATTTAGAGCCATTGGAAATTATTTTCTTGCATTTGTGGCAACAAACAAAAAGAGCCAAAGTGAAGTTAGTAGAACATTGAGTTATATTCGTGTTCAAATGTAGCTGCAAAGGGTATAGAATACCCATCTTCTCGTTCTTTACGGATTGATATGACCTAGAAACCATTGCTATGATCAAATTCGTACAGCAAGGTGGTAGTACCGACGCGTACCGGGTCCATATCCGGCAAAGGACAGTTACATCGGCAACACTCCCCAGACTCTTCGGGGAATGCCTTCTCAAACAAACAAACAAACAAGATAAGATTACGCCTTTTGTCCAATAAACACGTTTCTGGCCTCGTCCAGCCAATCGTACCTTCTACGTAAAATTCATGGCAATTAGATACATCATACTAGCCAATCAAGCTAATCCACACTCGACGCAAGCCGTGTACTCAACTGTTCAACGGAACATGTTCATCCAACAGAAACCTCACTATAGCACTGAAGGTTTCAGAATGCACGTGCCCATCAAGCTATGCTGTGTCAGTCTCCACATGATATTTAGATTGAGGTCAGGACTGGATAAAGGAATATATGTATGTGTATGCATGCCGAACTGGGACAAGTCTGGGACGTCCTATCATCGAATCATTGAGGACAACACATTATATGAGCTTTATATCCCAGTCATTTGAAAGGATTGAACAAGCCTGCTGTGTCAATCTCACAATAAGCAAGTCGGCTGTACTCCAAATTTTAATGAAATGATCGCACCCAAATCCTCGAGTACCAAAAGGCAAATCTTTAAAGTTTTAAGTTGTCATTGAATTTACAAATAAGCCACTTAAACCCTAATTTATAGCTACAAATTAAAAACAACCGCAAAGTGTCAATTAGACTGTTGGTAGTAAAAGCATTGGATAAACAGGAATGTTAAGTATCAAGAGGCGCTTAGATGGTTCCACATTCTTTTTGTCTTATAAAATATTTATTCACACAACTGCTGCATAAACGATGGGGCTAAAAAATGTTAGCTGAGTTTCACAGAGAAAACTAATCGGGGTTTCAAATTTTTTTTTTTGGAAGGCTGGCGCTAGGTAGTTAGCAATTATGTATATAACGATTAGGACTTGTCATCGTGTCAAGTGAAGTGCCATCTTGACCCAGCTTCGTAATCGACATTCCCTTAATAGCCGGGTCCACGTACCGGGAAGATTTTGGGCTTACACAACCAAGGCGAAGTATCCTTTGACAGTCGCCGTTGTCTTTGCGGGTAGGACGATATAACTTCCAGGAAACGTTTCTCTCCATAGTTACGATCCATAAATCAGGACAGATATGATGAGATACGTATACAAGGTGATCTTCCTTCATCGAGAAAGTACTTAACTATTTAGTTGTCTAACGCTGACCCACTTTCTTAGCTTCTTTATAGAGGGCAGGGGAGGAGAAAATGCGGTTTTTGGCAGTTGCAAGACTTGCGTCGTCTGGTTTCGAATGGCTCGGAAAGGCCCTTAAGAATCATAATGGACCTTTCATACATTACAGCATACAGGTACTTCCTTGTCGCACTGCCAAAAGCTGGTTTGAAATCATCTGAGAATAAATGGCATCAGTGATTGTTTGTGTTGTTCGTAGGACAATTTCTCTCTCTTTTTGTTCTGAAATCCTTCAAGAAATCTCGGGTTGAAAACAATAGCTTTAGGAGTACCCGACATGGCGAACTTTAGTTAGTGCCCTGAACATATCGATGTGTGTGTGTGTCTGTGACTTTTACCCACTACAAAAACCCGTTGACTAGTCTCTAAATAGAGAGTCTCTAATAGACCGATTAATCCCTTTAGTCTACAGTTGGCTACAATTGATCTCAACTTTTCCAATGTAGGCATAGTTAGGATAGGTGTTGAAAGTAAACTTGTCCGACCGTACCCGTAGGGAAACAAAGGGAAGCCGACACTACCCTTTTGGGCATGAAAGGAACCAATTAGTCTCTTCATGGGGCATGCTCAAACAAAAAAGACCACTTTAACCCTTACAAAGAGATCAAAACTCGCATTGGTCCCATGCTTCGGGCATAAAAGGGTACAATTGGCCTCTCCACTGGACATGCCCAAACAAATGTGAACAGTTCAACGCATACAAAGTGATCCGAACTGGCATTAGTCGTATCCTCCTTTTCGACTCATCCCGAAGGCATCCTAGACTAAACGCATTTTTTGCAGGGACATGTTTAACTTCTGGCCCCACGAGACTTTTTCACATGTAGCTTGTTCTACAGCCTGTTAATGTAAGGAATTTAAGTAATTTATTAAATATGAATGTCTTCAAATTAACTCCGCGGCTATGCGATCGTCTGCGACGCTGACAAGTATATATGTATGTATGTATGTAAGTCAATAAACACCCACGCACATACACAATTCACATTTTCATCTTTTGCTTCGTTTGAGCAGACTTTTGATAGTAGAAATAGGCAACACACTTTTGAATAGGCCAGGAGAGGAGTAGATTTGTAGCGCTAAATTGCATGGTCACCACGAACTGCTATCAATGCTCCATGGTACTTTACGGCTACTGCAAAAGCATGTCGGCGCTGCATGAGTAAAAGACGGTCGGTCTTTCTGCTTGAGTGTCCACAAAAACTCGCTGGCTTGCCTGTCATAACACAATAGCGCCTTTAGGGGGGACTCGACAATTCCCTTCAATGAACCATACCACCCATCATTCATTTCGTATAGTCAGCGCGTGAGCTCAAACAACCAACTCATGTGTGTATGTTTGTGCGAGCATTCATTCATTCATTCGTTGATGCGCGCAACATCCACCTACGCAGACATTATGACTACGACACTGCTGCGCTTTGAACTGATGAGGAAGTAACTGGAGCGTAAAATAAGATCATTTGAATATTTTCGTCATTTCTTACAAAGTTTTATTTTCCTATGTTAAATGCACGTTTGTGTGTTTGTCTTTTGCCTTGTGTCTCTTGGCGATCTTCAGTGTTGATGATTTTGAACTGATTCCATTTGTCAGGCACTCAGTGTGAGGGCGCTTTTGATGTACATACATATGTACGCTATAGAGATTGTATGTTTGTTTTCAATTAAGTATTTACATAAATTTTTCGATTACAAAACAAACTTGAAAAATGCAAATAAAACTGTCGCTTTTATTGGAGATCTTGTCGATAAATCTTTTTATAATGGAAATGCATTTCTCAATTTCCATGCATACATTGATGGATGGGGTATTAAAGTACATATGTACATATGTAGGTACGTCTATTTGTATGTCAACATATAGAACATGATTTACGGATATACAGGGTGTTTTTTTTACAGGTTTGTTTTTTGAATAGAGATAAAACTGGCATTTTGTGGTCAAATCTGGCAACTCTAATGTCATTTATGTTCAGTTTGGTTTGGCATTTCATCATGAACAGGTTGACAAAAGAACAACGCTTGCAAATCGTGCAAATTTATTTCGAAAATAATGGTTCAGTTCGCGAAGTTTACCGTGAGCTCCGTCCATTTTATGGTCGACATAATCGTCCATCAGAGCAATTAATTCGGTTAACCATGGATCGTTTTCGCACTACGTTTACTCTATGTGATAATACGCATCCGCAGAGACGTCGAACAGTGCGCACCGAAGAAACAATTGCCGCTGTAGAGCAAAGTGTTGAAGAGGACCCGAATGAATCGATTCGCCACCGTGCACAGCAATTGGAGCTTTGTCCATCAACTTTATGGAAGATTTTGCGCAAAGATCTTGGCTTGCGACCTTACAAGATCCAGCTTGTGCAAGAATTAAAGCCGCGAGACCATGCAATGCGTCGTGATTTTGGTGTATGGGCCGAAAAAGAGATTGATTTCGATGCTGATTTTCATCGCAAAATTTTGTTCAGTGATGAGGCTCATTTTTGGTTGAATGGCTACGTCAACAAGCAAAATTGCCGCATTTGGAGTGAAGAGAATCCACATGAGACCCTTGAAACGCCATTACATCCACAAAAACTGACTGTTTGGTGTGCTCTATGGGCTGGTGGAGTCATTGGGCCATACTTCTTCCGCAATAATGCTGGAGAGGCAGCTACCGTTAATGGAGACCGGTATAGAGAGATGATAACCGACTATTTTGTTCCCGAATTGGATGGCATGAATGTGGATGAGTTGTGGTTCCAACAAGACGGCGCTACATGCCACACAGCGCACGTCACAATCGATTTATTGAAGGAAACATTCGATGAGCGCATAATTTCGCGGAATGGACCTGTCAATTGGCCACCAAGGTCGTGTGATTTGACACCATTGGATTATTTTCTTTTGTGAAGTCGCTCGTCTACACCAACAAACCAGAAACGTTAGGGGAATTGGAAGCCAACATTCGTGGCGTTATTGCCGACATACGGCCCCATATGCTCGAAAAAGTGGTTGAAAATTGGACCTGTAGAATTGGCTTTATTCGAGCCAGCCGCGGCGGCCACATGCCCGAAATCATATTTAAACATTAATGGCATAAAATTATCCTTCCAATAAAGCCAAATTGATGGACCTTAAAACGATTTTCTTGTGTTTTATTTCAATTCAAAGTTCTATACCCCTAAAAAAAACACCCTTTATATGTACATTTTAAAATTTAATATTTGTAACTGACTAAAATAGGTCGTCGCCTGTGTTATTGTTACTACCTTTATATGAAGTCACTTTCTTTCAGTAATAAGACTATTTTCATCGATTTTTGAGAAAGTTCTCAGTAAGCTGTTGTCCTGAAATTTGGAACATACTTTGAACCACTCCTATACGCACGAGCACAACTTTTTTTACAACCTTTGAGAAATTGTTTAGTTCTCAAATGAATATCCAACTTATATATCAATTTGAGATCAAACCATGTTTTCAAAGTTTGTTTTCAAACTGAGTGTTATTGGAGGTCACTTTGAGGTATTACTTAAAATGTTTTCATATGGCAACGCTGTTAAACAATTTATACACCTTTAACGTGTATGGCAATGCTGACCATTCATATGTCAAAAAATTAAAAAAGCACACGAAGTTAAGAGCAGTGAAAAAGTGAATTATCAAACAAGTTTTAGAAAACAACACAATTTTAATGTAAAATTTAAATAAATATGTGTGGATGTGCTTTTATAGATTGAAATAAAAAACGAAGTTTGTCAATTGTAATACTATTTAATTGCATGAAAGCAAAAACTTGGAAGTGAGGTTAAGCAGGTGGTGGCTGTTTTTTTGTCATTCGAATCTAATTCGAGATTGATATTCGATTTCAAATTGATATAAAAAAGATTTTCAAGTGGATAACTAAAATTATTTACGTAAAAAAATGTGCCGTTTTGCGGGAGATTAGCTTGGTTCTCCAATAGAGCCACAATTGAAATTAAACATTGCAAATTGGAGAACGATTTGGATTTCTATTTTACCTCAAATAAATTTCGAATAAAAAGGTGTATTGCAATGAAACTATAAAAAAAAAGGTCGGCAGTTGGTTCAGACACTGAAAAACTAAGAAAATTTGGGTCGCATCGAATCTAGTAACTTACCTCTATATTCAGACTTGAAACCTCATACTCATTGAATACCCAGCTGTGTAAAAGTGGGCGCGGTTAATTGGTGAATTGTTGTAGAGTTATGACCTATACAGGTTTAAACTTTTTCTATTACCATGATGATGAGAACTTTTTCCATAAAATCATTATTCGTCTTTAAATTAAGCAATTTGTAGTTGAAAAACAGCCAAACTGATCACCTATGCTGTTTTGAAGTGTCACCGACGATATGTCTATATCGATTATTTTACACCGGTACAAACTCCTGTTATATATATATATGAATACAACTAAAACACTCTGCGTACTAGTAACAGGAACAAGCCCCATCCAACTTCAGTCAAATCACCTCTGTCAATCTCAGTTTATCGCGAAATAGCACAAGAAATCTTCAGAACACACTAAAACTCTATACACGTATGGGTATAGTTTTAAGGGATCTCGGGGTACTTTTTATTTTTTTTTTTAATTATGGAATAATTGAAATTTAAATAGTTCTTAACATTTTTTTGACTAACCAATAACATTTTACTCGTCACTCAAACTTTTTTGAATAATGAATAAAAAATAATTTTTTATTTGAATAATTTGCTATTCTAACCCAACATTGCATTTGTTGAGATTTGCACAAAAATAGCAGCACATTTGAATAATCCACTGTGATGTAATTATTGAAACCATAAATTAACGCATTAAAACATTCATAAATATTTCCCTATCACAATACAATATTTCAGTGTATAAAAGTCACCTGACACACGACAGTGGCAGAAGAAAGAAGTTTACGATCAAAGAAAAAATTAAACCCAAAACGAAACAAAAACGATTTTCTTACTCTTTTCCAAATCCATTAACGTCAGAACAAATGTAAATTTTTATTAAATTCTTTATTTATGCAGAAAGACTTGACAGAAGAAAGCAAGTTGAAGACTCATTAAAAATGAATCAAAGTACTAGTGGAGCTGACGGAATGACTGGCTGATCACCGCTTTGGATTCAACAAATGCACAGACATAAATGCAAAGACATCCCTGCAAAAACTGCGATTACTTTAGGATGAGTGTGGGATGAGTCGCAAAGGAGCAGGGTTGAATTTTTCGCATTAGTTTGAGCATTAGATTATAACAGGGGTACTTCCATCAACACCTACAAAAGCTTTGTAGGTCATGCTCAACCTACTTCGGTTGACCAGTACAGAAAACTACAAGCAATGCCGTTCAGTGCTTGAGCGACACCAGATTTGGACACACAAGCATTCTGAAGACCATACCCTAAAATCTGAAGGCTGCGAGCCAAATACCAAGTTCTTAACCAGAATCCCTAAGAGGCACGAGTGGGATGACGTGCATATTCTAAACCCTCAGACAACCTCCATTTTCACAGGCGGCTTAAAGCTTAACGGCAAGGTGCGCAGCGGCGTCTACTCGGAGTATCTTTCACTCTTCTTAGGCATTAGACTACCTTGCCACTGCAGCGTATTCCAGGCTAAATTTACAGCCCCAGGGAAGGCTACGAGATTGCTGCTCTCGAAGAACTGCACATCAGTGTCGATATACTGCGACAGCCAAGCAGCGATCAAGGCCCTTCAGGGCAGTAACATTGCTTCGAAGGTAATGGCTGCGAAATGCTCCACAGCAGTAATATGTATTTCGGGCCACATCGGCATACCTGGAAACTGCGCTGCTTACGAGTTGGCAAGGAAGGCCACAGAGTAATTAGAGGTGAACCAAATAAAAAGCATCTCCCCCCTCTTGCAACGACTAAGCTCTGGCTCCTACGCGAATTCGAGGAAAAAGCCATTTCTAGATGGACACGGGAGAGCACATGCGAGGTGTCCAGGCAAACTTGGCCCTGCATCTGTAAGAAACGGAGTCCATACTCAACCTCAAACGGACCTCCCTAGGCCCCTTGATTGGGTTACTCACGGGACATAGTCTAATGGGAATATATGGTGAACGCATGGGGCTTCCTTCAAGTGACTTCGGTTGTAGCTGTAAGGACGAGGAGAAAATGGAAAGTGTCGAACCTTTCTGTCCCGCGCTAAACAGGTGCATATTTATTAGTTTAGCGAAGCTAGGATCTGCTGAAATCGGAGACTTTTTGCGCTTTACTAAGCGGACTGAACCATCCTGTCCGCTTCGTGCATGTTTAAAGGAGGAAGGGACTTAACCCCTTTCAGTGGTATCACAATGGCCCATTCGACCTAAGTGTGCCTCTCAGGGGTGCAGAGAGGCAGCCACCTTAACCAAACCTAACCTAACCTTGAGCATCTTTATGGACAAATTCGATATTCTATTCTCTTTGAGTGTGATGCACCAATTATAATTGGCTTATTTCAACTAAGCCCTTAAGTAGTTTGGGATCATTATCATCATCATTATTAATTGGCGTTTAACCGCCTAGTCATCCCTTTTCATCGATAACTGACGCCAATTGGAAACACCAAGGAAGTTCAAGTTATCCGACATGTTTTTTTCCACTCAGTCGAGGCATCCCCTTTCTTTGCTGCCAAATTCGGGTGTCAATAGGAAAACATTCTGGGCTGGAGCTTTTTTGTCCGTTCACTTAATATGACCCAGCCAGCGAGTTCTTTGGGCTTTTATTCGCTGCACTATGGTTTCATCTTTGTAAAGCTCGTAAAGCTCATCGTTATATTTCCTTCGATACTCGCCGTTGGCATCACGGGAAGGACCATCTATAATTCTTTGTTGAATTTCTTGACTGACATTATTTTCGGGATCAATTATAGTCCATTATGGTGGCACACTGTTTCTCCAGGGTGTCATCAAAATCAAGGCAATAAAACGAAATTACGAGCTGCATTGTGTGGCGCGGAAGCTTTCAATTTTCAATTTAAACTGAAGCGAAGAATACTTACTAAAATAAATACAATAAACATAATAACAACAAGAACTTTGTGTCGGATCAAAGCGAATAAGGAATGAATAAAAGAATAAGAAAGGAAACGGCGTTGGCATGCGCAACACATCAAAATACAATAAACGTCGGAGATCGTTCCATGGCGCAATCCAACAAGAAAGCACTTCGCTTTCGCTTAACAAAAGTAATAAAAACTAAAACTGGAAGAAATGATCATAATAATACCAATAGTTTGCCATCCATAATAAGCTATTCGACAATCTAAGATGAAACGCAGTTGCGCAAACTCAAAGACCAGCGTAGCAGGAGTGCCGTTGTTTGGCTGGACGTTTGTTCCATTTCAAATAATTGGCGGGCACAAATATCAAACTGCATCGCAAACAAACGGACAATAATACCTGGAACACATACATACCATACGAAATAGACATTGACAATGGCATTGACTTTGGAAGAATGAAATTTACCTAACAGCTACTGACGGGCGCTTCCGAGTATTTATGGAACCGAGTGTGTCAAGAAATAGCCCAGGCCTCAAGTTTCAAAGCGTGAGTGTGTGGAGCATAAAGTGCTACCAAAGCATAACGCGACGAACTCAAAATATTCTTTGAGGTTAACGAGAACCAGACGAGTTATTTACCGCCATCAAGAAGGGAATCAGCTCAGCTGTGTTTTGGCTGCCCCATCAATAGAACAGGCATATGATCGCTGCCTTCAACATTTTATCAAAATCGTGCTTGACAACTTTAATGCCAGGGTGGGCAAGGAAGAAGTTTTCGGTCCTATAGTCAAAAAATGTAGTCTCCATGGTGTAACCAAACGGGAGTAGGTTGATTGACTCCATCGCTACTCGCAATATTGTCATCAGTAGTACCAGGTTCCAGAATGAACAAATACAACAGACCGCTTGGATGTAGATACGGACACGCCCCTATGCAGCGAAGAAACGCGCACAGAAAAGGAAGAAACGTTTGCCGTCGAGAAGCTGCGTACGACACAGCTCATAATTTCTCCACTTGACTCGCACACCTGCTCTCGGAGAGCAAACATCGACCTAACGATATAACCGAGCAATATGAGTTCACTCATTACCTTACACCGCTGAGGGCTATATACGAATGTTGCTCCGACCCGGACAATGAGGGCGCTGTCTACAGGGACACGTTGCCAACTGGCGCAACCCGCGCTATCGTGAGGCGAGAAAGAAAAATATACGCCTTTTTTAGGTTAAGGAAACGTGAGGCCAAAACTCACGAGTGTGAGGAGCTTGAGATTTTGGCTGAAAGGAATAATGTCCGAAATGGCAATCAAAAGATTCGGCGGATGACTGAAGGTCTCAAGAAATGGGCAAATTCCTGCTGGGACAATAATGGCGACCTGGTAACCGAATTACATAGCCCACTTAAGTGCGAGGAAGACGAGAAAATCCGATACCTCAATCCATGACTATGAAAATAACGTCCCAACCCCCGTCTATGATGAAGTGAAGATGGCTTAATCCTGGCTCAAAAATAGCAGAGCACTTGGCAAGGACGGACCACCACCGATCTGTTGAAACATATAGGCGTACAGCATCAACTCTTATGCAGAATATGGTCGGACGAGTGCATGCCTCTAGATTGTTAAATAAGTATGCTCTGCCCAATCTACGAGAAGGCGATACCGCACCAACTACCGCAGAATCAGTCTCCTAAATATAAGGTTCTATATAGCGCATTGAACGAAAGACTAAAACCCATCGTAGATAAGCTGATTGGACCTTATTAGTAAGGCTTCAGAAAGTCTAGAAAGTCTACCATCGACCAGATTTTCACGATATAATAAATCCTGGAGAAGACCCATGATAAGAGAATCGACACGCACCATCTCTTTCACTATAGCACGGCGAGTTAAATACCAAAGACAACGGGCCTTCTGAGCCATTTCAGCCTAAAGAACAAAGACTCCGTGGCTGGGTCATGTTATGCCAATGGACAAAGAAGCTCCAACCTCAAACATTATGTTACTTTAAGTCTACTTCAAATACAAATTTACATCGTTTCCTTTATCCTATAAACAATTTAGTTAGTGCATAAATCTTTTAATGCCCTCTAGTAGAAATCCACTTACTCATTGTAGCTTTACTGCATACTGCGAGTATTGGAGTATTAAAAAGTTGCTAGTTAATAAAATATCATAAAATTATTAGGAATTTTGCAGGCCAGTTTACAAGCAAGCTCGTAACTTTGTTACTCTATAAACAATTCACCTTCGTGCTTGCAGGTGCATGCCACCTTTTAAACGTTTGTACAAAGTAAGGCGAAGCGTCATGTTGCAAGTTCATGCACCAGTTTATTTTTAAACTCTTTACCGCATTAACTTATATTTTATACATATAGCATTTGCCCGAAAGTAGATTGTAAAACGAATTGCCTGCTTTAAGCCGAAACTAAACTCATACATAAAGAACATTATTCATGCATGAAAAAGGATATTATTCTTAACATTGTAGAAATTATAGTTTCAATAGTAATACATTTTTAACTGGTTACTAGTGATGCCAAGACTAAAGAGGCGCTCTGGGGGAATCGAAAAAAAAAAGGCCTGAGTACAAAGTAGTCGTGGAGTTTGACGTGTAAATATATGTATGTATCTCTACATATATTTAATTAAATTAGACCTCGCCCATTGGTTGAATTTATACCACAAAACTTTATTTTATTTAATTTATTGGCAACCCCTTTCTTGGCTTTTTTTCCTTCTCCTCTATGCTGTGCCTTTACTTTAATATATCTTTATTTTGTTTGCATTCTTCTTCTTTCAAAGTCTATATTTTTAATTTATTTTATGCAATATATTTTATTGCTTCTTTTTCTTGCTTCCCTTCCTTTCCTGTCCTTTCATTTCCCTTCCTTCCTATTATCATAGTTCATTTTAATTATTTACTTACATTCAATTTAATTTTATTTTATTATATTTGTTTTTTGTTTTATTTTATTTTATTTTGTTTTTTTATATTTATTTAATTTATTTTATTTTATTCTGTTTTATTTTATATTAGTTTCTTATATTTTATTTTAATTTATTTTATTTTATTTTATTTTGTTTTATTTTATTTAATTTTATATTTATTTTGTTTTATTTTATTTTATTTAGTTTTATGTTATTTTATTTTATTTGATTTCATGTTATTTTATTTTATTTGATTTTATTTTATTTTATTTTGTTTGATTTTATTTCATTTTATTTAATTTAATTTAATTTTATTGCATTTTGATTTATTTTCTTTTATTATATTTTTATTTATTTTATTTAATTAAATTAGACCTCGCCCATCAATTGAATTTAAACCACAAAACTTTATTTAATTTAATTTATTGGCAACGCCTTTCTTGGCTTTCTTTCCTTCTCTTCTATGCTGTGCCTTTACTTTAAAATATTTTTATTTTGTTTGAATTCTTCTTCTTTCAAAAGTTTATATTTTTAATTTATTTAATTGCAATGTATTTTATTGCTTCTTTTTCTTGCTTCCCTTCCTTTCCTGTCCTTTCATATCCCTTCCTTCCCGTTATCATAGTTCCTTTTAATTAATTTACTTTCATTCAATTTAATTTAATTTTATTTTATTCTGTTTTATTTTATTTTATTTTATATTAGATTCTTGTATTTTACTTTATTTTATTTCATTTTATGTTTGTTTACTTTATTTAATTTTATTTTATTTAATCTAATTTAATTTAATTTAATTTTATTTTATTTTATTGCATTTGGATTTATTTTGTTTTATTTTATTTTAATTTATTTTATTTTAATTTATTTTAATTTATTTTATTTCAGTTTATTTTATTTTACTGTATTTTATTTTATTTATTTTTATTTTATTTTATTTTATTTTTTTTTTTTTATTTTATTTTTATTTATTTTATTAAATGTTGTATAATATTTGTTTTTGTATTTCATTCCATAAGTATAACCACAAAGATTACACAAACAAAACAAACTAGCTACCGTTTTTAGTATTCTGAGCTAAAATAAATGTAACATGAATAATCACTTATTTCGTTTTTGTAAACACTGTGCATATTTATGATAAACGCAGTTGCCTTCGTCTTTTGCCGGTTGATATCATTTATCTTGTTTAGGCACGATTACCAAGTAATAACAATCAGCAAAGCACTTGCATACACACACCCTCACATAAGCAGAGCACCACATACATATCATCAAAGCAGTGAAACAGGATTTCTATAGGCACAGAAAGAAAAACGGTTACAAGCAGCGGCAGAGGCACGATTACAGGCAGCGACGATTAACTTTCTTGACTGCTCTACCGAGATGTTTACACATCAAAAAATATAATAACAAAATGAAGTTTAATTCAAAAAAAGACTTCACAACCGGAACTAAAACTGACACTAAATCGTTATAACATAGAAGAAAAACGATATCCTGAGAATTATGAGTTGTAAGAGGTTTACGCAGATACAAGCATAGTGCAATTGTACGACTAGTTGACGTCCTAGCAGGCAGACAATTGGGCATGGCACGATTCGACGCTGTAAGTCGTCTTGGTCTTTTAGTTGGATACAATTTTATTCCTTCTGCTGCTTACCAAAATAGGAGCAAATTTTTTATACTAAAGTTGAGTACACGTTTCCAAACACAAGTAACCATTTTTTAAAGACCAAGAGGTTTTACAGTCTTTTAATTACATTTTACCGCCAGTCAGAAATTTTGTTTCCTACAAAATTAAATTGCCACCAAACTATGAACTTTGTGCTAAGTTTCAAGTCTCTAGGTTTCGCGGAATTTAGTAGAAAATCGATCGGTTCCGTATTTCAAGCATATTTTCTAAATAGTTTCATCCGTGGTCCACTTGCTGACATATTTCCGACCAAGTGATACATTATCATCGGGTTCCGAACAACAGCTATAGTTTCAAGCCTATAGTTCGCCAGGAAGTTGGTTAAAAATCTATAGCAAGATTCCTCTTATTTTTCAGAGATTTTTAGTTCTCTCGGTCAGCGAGCCACCTATCGAAATTTCGTTTTCTACAGTTTGCATTGTCACTGATCTGAACGATGTTTTAAGTATGAAGTCCTAAGGTCGACAAAAAATTACTCAAAATTTGATAGCAAGATTCCCAATTGCAAATGAATTTTCCAAAAAGCTCGATTCGTGCGCCACCTATCACAATTTTCCGAAGCAAGTGATGCATTGTCAAGCGACTTTGACCTTTTTGTCAAGTTTCGAGTGTAGAGCCCACCGTGAAGTATCGGGATCAGCGCGGCTATTCCAAACGTATTTTCTAAATTTTCAAGTCTAGGTCAGCTGGAAGTTACTCAAAAATTTATAGCAAACTTCTCTCTTGCTTTTCGATACTTTTAAAAGATCTCGATAAGTGCATCATCTAGCGGAATTTCGTGTACAGAACACTGCAATATATCTAATTGTTGATCTACTTACCAAATTGTATTGCTCTAGCTAACGTGAAAGTTGGTTAAAAATTAATAGGAGTTGCCTTACATCTCAATCAGCGGGCTTTTGAGCTTATATCACTCTGAAGAGGCTCTGAACTATTTTCAAAGTTTGCAAGTGCCTAACTCAACGGGAAGTTAAATAAAACCAGTTTCCGAAGTTTCAAAATTTCGTTTGGAAATGAGTGAAAGGTGATAAAATAGGCAGAGCTGAAATCGTTCCAAAAGCCATTATACGGTAAACTTTGTTCTAACCGAAAATTTATTTGCGCTCCTTTGCCTTGATCTGTAAGCCCTCTATCATCTCCTTCTTGTTCCTATCCCACTCAACTCTTTGGCCTTTTCTTTCCTGGGTTTCCCTCATCGTTTTCATATTCCTATTTCTCTTTCAATTCCTCTCCTCTACAATTTCTTCCAAGGTCCTCTAATCTAATACTTTTTCTTTCTCGTATAGTTTCTAATCCCTATTCTTCGTTCCCTATTTTTTCTAATCCAGTTTTGCATCTAAATCCCCGTGATCTACTCTTGTCCCTACCCCCCTCAATTTCCCTCCTTGTAATTTATATATAGGATCTCTATACCAGACCTGTTAAATAATGATTACTGATCGCAATGATTACCGGTTTGATTACTTACTTTCTTGCGCATCCATTTAATGATTGAATACCATTACTTTAAATTTTTAGTGATTATTTTCCAATTAATTAAAAATATAATTAAAAGAAAATAAAGATTTTTACGATAGTTAAAAAAATCAAAAATAATAAAAAAAAATGATGTTTTGATTATTTAAAATTTTTTTTTGATTTTATTTTTATTGTTTTTGCTTTTTTTTAGGATTGTTGTCCATAAATATACACATCAACAATACTGAAAAAAAAACAAAAATAAGCTTTAAAAATATCAAAAAAAATCTAAAATAATCAAAAGTAATCAAAACAACTTTTTTCGATTATCCTTAAATTTGCTAACTTGGAAGTCTTGTTTATTACAGACCTGTGAAATAATGATTACTAATCGAAATGATTACCGGTTTGATTAATTATTTTTTTGAGAATCCATGGATTACTAATTACTTTAAATTTTTAATAATTATTTTCCAATTAATGAAAAAAACCTTATTTTTTACGATTGTTAAAAAATCATATATAATCAAAGAATAGTTGTTTTGATTACTTTTGATTACTTTCGATCTTTTCAGTACTCTTGTAGAAGCACATAAATATACACATCAAAAATACAGAAAAAAATCAAAAGTAATCAAAACAACTTTTTTTTTACTATTTTTGATTTCTTCTAATTTTTTCTAATTTAAAAATCAATTAATAATAGCCTTTCAATTAAAATAATCATTACCATTTAAAAAAGCCGACTAATTTATTGATTACTAATTACTAATCAAATTTAACAGGTGTGCTCTATACTGAATACTTAAGAGATGGTACAAGGATAGCGAGTTTAGCCTTTTCCATCCTTTACTAAAACTAATTAACCTCTTTTCGTATGGGAGTGGTATATTTCTGTCCGAAATCTGAAAATTCCCATCTCGTATAAGAATGGAATGTTAGAGATACCAGTTGCTTGCCATACTATCGAACAGTTTGCAGCTAGTTGGTTTGACTGCAGGGTGTAAACATTTACTACCATTTTCCAACATTTGAGTTCTCTTGTTCGAGTAGCTATAAAATTCGAGTAGATATTGAGGAGTAAACGTATTGCACCACAGGAATCATTCTCATTAAATGCCGCTTAAAAACAAAACTACAATGGGCAGATTAGTTAAACGGATAAAAAAGGAGGTTCTATAGTACAAGGTGGCGCAAAAGTAATCCTCCTATCAGAAAATGCTATAAATTTTGCGATTGGCCCCTAAAGTCAGTTCTGTTTTGACATTTGTGTAGTAAACACATGCGAAATACACGTTAATAAACAATGTTACGCTACACTGCTCCAGAACGCGGAATATTGCTGACTATTTATTTGACCAATAATAGGTCGGGGCCAAACGGTTACTGTGAATGGTGAGCGCTACAGAGCAATGATCAACGAGTTCTTTTTGCCGCAACTTGATGAATTGGGATTGGAAAACATGTGGTTCCAACAAGACGGTGCAACAGCACACTCTGCACGTGCCACAACCGATATGCTGAACATCGGAAGCTTACTTTTGCGTCACCTTGTACTTGTATGCTATTATGTATAAGTACTTGAACATTTACATACGTACATACTTATGTAGGTATCCAGGCGGCACTGATGAATGTTCGGTAAAGTTATACAAATTCTGTTTCGAAAGCACACGATCAAGAGAGCTAGCTCTATGAAGCAATAATACACAATTATTATAGAGTGACAACTACTTTTGAGAACAAAAATCAAAGGAAATTGGAGGACTATTTATTGTTTATATGAGGAGCTTCGAACTAACCTTCTTCTAAGAAGCAAGAGTCCATATCTTTAAATGCAGTGGAAAAAGTTTAGGATGTGACTAATGAGCCGGACTGCATCAACATTTAAGTTCACTAGCAGTCGTGTATGCCCTTTTTAAATACCCATAAAGAGCGCCGGGTGTCAACATTATCGATTAATAAGGAAGTCCTTGCAGAAGCATATTCCAAGCCGCTTGTTTTTTCATACGAATAAGAGAAGGAACGCTAGATCGAATTCTTTCACCTCCAAGCGCCTATTGAGAAATCTCTATTGGCAAGTTTGTAAAGCACTACATTCATATGCGAGTGAAATAAGTTGAAGTCACAATCAATGACTTAAAATTTCGAGTGCAATAATTACCTACTACAAAAGCCTAAAAATATGAAGTCTGCAGTTTGTTTGGGAGTCTCTACTTATGAGTCATTTACTGATTTAATTTTTGCTGTAGTAGGTCAAAATCGACTACGGCTTTCGACACATTTGCTGTCTCGCACCGTTTCATTGAATTGGATTTCGTTTTTAAAAATAATTTTTAATCATGGATTAAGAGATCTAGCCCATTTCATTTTAACTTTAGTATATAGGGTTGAGGCGAAAATGGCGTCATTTACTTCCTCCAATTACAAATACTTTTGAAATCTTTTTATCAAAGCTTCTTTCAAAAATATGCACTACGACATGAAGATAATTCATGGCATGGATGCCTTGCATTTTACGTTATTTCCTTCTAATTGTTGCCAGAATTCAAACGACTCCAAATAATTTTAAGTTTCATAGAAATTTCGACAAGTGATAAAAACGGCGATTTTCCCCAATGCAGATCTTTCTCCGGTAAAGGCGAAAGTATTTTTTTCTCTCTTCTAGGCTTTGCCGTACGAAGGTAATACAGGATGACTTCACGATACAGTATGATTTTCCGAACTGTGTTACCTAATTTCTTTTTAGCAAAATCGCCAAAGTTTGGCTGTACATAGTTATCTAGTCTAGGTCCAGCCATTTGTGCTCTTATATTTAAATTTTTTCTTACGAATTGGCGGGACTTAAATATTTTATTCCTACTAAGAAGCTGTTAAAAGTAAAAAAGTAAAAAACAAACTTTTTCTTAAGTATTTTTAATTTTATCTATTACGAGACCCTCCTTATAACAGAGCAGTACACTGTCTTTCCTGCATAAATGCAGCTGCTCTTTCTTTGAAAAAGATTGTCGCTTTGATAAAGCAATCAATTTGTTTTGAACTGTTTTTAATTTTTTCCTACAACTTGGTGGAGCCCACAGGTTTTGTAAAGACTACGAAAGGCATCTGCCAAGTCAGATGCATTTTTATTGAGAAGCTTTTTCATTACAAAAATACACTCGGAATGTTTCAGAACACTGCTGAGTGTCGACCCGGCAACTTTTATCAAACATGAAAACTGTCCCGACACTACAACCTTGGACCTTCGGTTCGGTAGACCAACAGACAACCACCAGCTTCTCATAATCTCAAATTTGTAAATAGAAAAAATGGATGATCAGAAAACATTCATTTAGATTTTTGAAAATCAGTTTGCTGATCTTTTGTTGGCCCATCCGCATAAACGTTGTAGAAAATATTGCTTTTGTTCTTTCATTGCACCTACATAACTAGCATGATGCCAATAGTCGGGTGATAAATGAGAAAATTGCACTGCACAGCGGTGAGTTTGCATAATAATTGGAAATCGTACGTCGTCAGCCAATTAACGAACCAATGAACGAGCGAACTCTCTTGGCTACTTAATTTTCGCAGCGCCAATGACGGTAATAAAACAAGAAAAAACTGAAAAAAACGGAAATAGCTAAAAAAAAAAAAATAAAATAATCGAAACCAGTAACAATTCGAAAACAATCTCGGTCTTTTTTCGATTGCACGACAGAATACTGTGCTGATAAAAAGGTAATGCACCTACACATCGCAAGTATGTATTTATATACCCTGCACAAAAATTGATTAGTCTAGGATGCGTACGGGATGAGTCGCAAAGGAGGATGCGACTAATGCCAGCTCTGATCACTTTGTATGGATTGAACTGTTCAAATTGGTTTGATCATGTCCTATGGAGAGACCAAATGTACCCATTTATACCCGAACGGGTACGAAAGGACTAAACCACTTTATACCCAAACGGGTACTTTAAACTCCTATAAGTATGCTTCAAAAACTAAATTCACTTACACCCCTATGAGCATGCTACATAAATAAATAAATTTATTCCAACTGCAGACTAAAAGGATTCATCGCGGATTCCTCTTTTCAGAGATTAGTCACACGATTTTTTGCAGGGTATACTCGTATACATATGCTCGTAGTAAATGTGGCTGCTGCAACGAAACGGTAGTGAAAAGCCATAAAAGCTACAACAATAAAGGTAACAAGAGGAAAAGGAACCGCATGAATACAGATAATTTGATGCCGAGTAACATATGTATGGACATAGCGACCTTACGAATACTCGTCGACGAAACCGACCTTAATTGACGGTGTGAAGCTGAAATGAGACAAAGTTCAGTCTTCTCCTTGCGACGCCGGTCTGATGAGTTTAACGAAGTTATGCGAATTCTAGACGGAATATGATTCAATGATTTAAATTCCAGACCTTGCGGAAATCAGGATTGCCACCAAGGGTGACAGCTAGTGCTAGGGTAAGATATACCAGTTGTAAAAGTGACTATAATATACGACCCGATGGTTCGTCGTTATATATAATTTAATCATAACTTTTAAAATATTAAAGAAGACAGCTATCACTCGAATTGGTATGTATACCATCCCTTATTCTTGGCATTGAGGTCACTTCTAGAGATGTCACCTCGATTGGTAAAAATCGGTTACACAATATCTGAAATAAAATATATTCAAAGTGACTTTAAAATCCTCATAATCGGTTTGTTAAAAATCTTAGTTACCATTAACAAAATCAGTCTAAAAAAAATCGAAAATTAAAAGAAAATAATCGATAAATAAATAAATAATAATAAAACCCGATTATTTATTAAAAACCCTAGTTACATCTGCTCACTAGCACTAGTATTGCCCTACTGCGATGACAAGATGATAGGAAATGGTCTCAGCTTTCCTTGAGGAAAGAAGAACGTTCACCCCGAGTGTGACGAAAATATTTGTGTTTCGGAGATCCCTTCGTCTATCCTATAAATAAAAATTAATGCATGTCTGCGTCTGTGTTTCTTGTAGGCGCATAAAGTACTTAATCGATTTTTATGAAATTTTCACAGTATATTCTTTGGATAACTGGTTACAGCATAGGCTATATATGGCTTTGGAAAGGTGGTTGGTGCCACGCCCCCAGGCTATATAAAATTTCAATTCGTCATTACTCTGAATGTATTTGGTCTAAATTAATGATATACACATTTGTGTTTTGTTTGTCCTTTATTCATGTACAAAGTTTATTGCTGATCTCAATGAAACTTTCACAGTAGGTTCAGGAGTTCGCTGGGGACGACACAGGCGATATATAGTTTCTGACAAAGCCCCCAGGCTATTTAAAGTAGCAATTCGGCATAGGTAGGAGTTTACAAGGTGGCGCAAAAGTAAGCTTCCGATGTTCAGCATATCGGTTGTGGCACGTGCAGTGTGTGCTGTTGCACCGTCTTGTTGGAACCACATGTTTTCCAATCCCAATTCATCAAGTTGCGGCAAAAAGAACTCGTTGATCATTGCTCTGTAGCGCTCACCATTCACAGTAACCGTTGATGGCAGAAAAGAGTAACGGTATATGGGGGTGGGAAAAGCAAAAGTAGAAAGAAAAAGGAGGATATAAAGATAAATGTAGAACAAGCGCCAAGTAGGGAGGGAAAAGAGTACAATATGTTAAATGTAGTCAAGTTAAAGTTTAGGCAGGACAACGTCTGCCGGGCCTGCTAGCATAAAATATTGTTACAAAGAGGCACAATATAAATACAAATGAATCTCAGGTCCCAGTTTAGCTTTATGACTTATGTTTTTTCTATTTAACTGCTGTGTTTGCTTTCTCTAGACAAGCTTAGAAAGAGCATAAGTTTAATAAACAAGAATCCAGTGTCCTCCGGAGCCACACCCACAGGCAATAAAAAGATAAAGTTCGTCATCGCTCCAAAAGAAAAAGGAAGAAGAAGATAATAGGAGGATGAAGAGGAAAAGAGGAATAGAATATGAAAGTTATTTGGAGTAAGAAACTAAAAGGGAGATGAAGGTTTGAATTAATAGGAAGCAGGAGTTGAAGAGAATAAAATTTGTCAAATGTGGGTCAGCCAATATTCGGGCAGCACATCTTCTGACGCGTCTCCTAGTATACTTATACAGCATTCCATTATTCGTTGCATCTCTGGGTTGGTGTGTTTGCTTGTATAATAAAACTTCTTTCTTGGCTGTTGCGCTCGGTTAGGGCAGCGGCGTACGCTGATTATTAATATTGTTGAATACGCTGCAGCTACTGGAGGCAAATATTTGCGAGCTACGGTTGACGACGCGACAATGGCCTGCAGTAAAACTGGCCGATCAGTGAAGCTTATTTCATGCCGGAGATATTGCAGAGGGGTGCGGGCGTTTGCGTGAAATAACAAAAGTTGTGTATACGGGCCATTTCCACTATTTATTGTCAATTGCTGGATAACTGCGAGCAGCTGGCGTGGCGCAAAACAGATATTACACACACACACACACACACACATGCACGTGAACACCCACTGCTGAATGTAGAAGCAAATAAATAAACGCCAAAATAATAAAAACGAGGAAAACTTTTAAATCGAGAACAATAAAAACGTTTTCATGACTTTCTATGTGGTTTTCAATGGTATTCAGTTATTTTTTTTTTAAACGCTGGATGATTGCTTGTGATGCCAATAACTTTTGCTACACACACCCAAACATATCTCCTCCATTGGCATCAAGAAAGTTTTCGCTGACTTTGTAGGTTGACCGGTGGGATTGCGTGTTTACTTCACTCTCAATCTGTCGGTGTTTATTTGTTTGTGCGATTGCTGTATGTTTGCCGTTTAATTGATTATTTGCTTACTGAAACGTCAATCCAATGACAACTCAGCCACCGGGATGCCACAGACCTTGCACATATATTCGTACATATTTAAATTATAAAAAACTGGTTATGACTCAATTTGTAGAGTGGCGAGACAGCAGCAGTTGCACGCCACAGGCAGATTGCAACAACAAACTACAACACGCCTTACATTTTGCATCTGCAAATATAATTAAAATCCCAAAAAGAAAATGAAAATTTTTAACTCAAATGCAACAACGTATGCTGTTTGTGCCATGTTTCGGCATTGCCATTGCAATCAATAGCAAATAAAACTCTAATTTATGGCTTGATAGTGTGGCTAATTGGTTGTGTTGTAGTCGTCTTCTTTTCCAAACTATTCTTGCATTTCTTGCACACGAAATCAACGCATTCCTTGCTGTCTCATGGCAGCCCGCAGGCGTGGAGTATTTAAAAATGTTAAGTGCTGGTATATTACCTTGTAGAATATGCGATTAGTCCGGTAAGCGTCCTGGATTATTCATAAGAGATTTTGATACTTTTACGTTGAACCAGCTGCACCTTTTTGCCTTATGGGGAGACTGATTTGTAGTTCCCGCAAAAGGATATATGTGCTCCTTGATGGCCGATCAAGAGATAACCTGACTGTCGTCTCTAACTGTCGTCATATTTCCTTCGCGTTAGGTGGTACTACTAACTGCGGTATCGGTAAGAACTTGTTTCGCAGAGTAGCCGATTCAGGATAAAAGATAACAAGGAAATCAAATAAAAGCTGAAACCTCATAATTGCATAAAATTATTTTTCCAAACCGTCTATCTTTTGTAAATAAAAATTTATTATTTGGTCCTTTATAGGCGTCAAAACTTCTCAACTAAGCCATATACAATTTTTACAGTTGGCTCATGGTATCACTGCCTAGAGCTTAGGTTATATGTAGTACTAGTAGACCCGAAAGACGTTGACCTGCTCAAAAATTTACCATTTGTCACTTCCTCTTTGTTGTTGTTGTTGTTTTTAGCGACAAAAACATTTCCCAAGCCCGGTACGCTTCGGTACTCCCTTGTGGTACATGCCCGACATTTGGTATGACCAGTGGAACCTTCTAGGTCATCTCATATCATAGGGGGAGGAGTGGCACCGCCCATAGAAATCGGATTTTTCATACTGCATTTCTGTTATGCCAAGAGTTAAATCTAATGAACAATAGATAAAAAAGGGGGCGTGGCACCTGACAAGTGGCATTTTTTATTCTGTATATTTCTATAACCTCTTCAATCCCGAACCAAAAATAGATTTTTAGGACTTATATTTAATTATTTCAAAGAAATTTTTTTGTTAAATTTTTTTAAATACCCAAAAAACCAATTTACCGGAATTTTCACTTTTCAATATATTTGAAAAATAAAATAGAATATGCTTCTATAAATCAAAGAAATCGGTTATTCACAGTTTTTTATTAAAAAAAAGATCACTAAAATTGTCGTAACGGACATCGCCCATATAAAAATATTTCAAATATAGCTAATAAAAACCTTGAAGTAAAAGTGGTTACCATCGCTACAGGATTATATTTGCATTATTTGTTAATTTATTATATATTTCTATATTCACTACTACTTATTTCGTGAACAAATTAACCAATTTCGACGAAATTCGTTATACAGAATAACATGCTCCATTCTAATACATTCTAGCCAGTTGCTGCCACTGAGGATGTTTTACAAGGTTGCCATCCTTTTTTTGAACTAAAAACGTAAGATGCTAATATGGGTATCAAATTGAAGTTTTTTTGCTACAAAATAAGAAATATATGAATAAAAATAATAGGGAACATTAAGATCTAATGTAAATTGTTTCGGGAGGGTTTCTAACATTTACAAAGGGGAGTCGCTGTTGCAAATTGACTTTCAAAAGTCTTATGTTGTAAACTAGAAACCTGGACAGACGTTGCTCCCCCGACCATTGATTTAATAATGTAAAATTGTTATTTTTGTTTGACCTTTCACAAGAGTTTGACACATTCAAACATGCGCAGCTGGCTTCGGATATGGATGACTATTCTCTTCCTTCCTTTCCCAAATGCTGCTTTACCAACTACCGGAACAGTCGTAAATCGTCTGTTGTATTCAGAAACGCAAGTTAAAAATCCCGTAGGACTTAGCAAGGAAGGGGTGCAACAAGGTGGTGTCCTATCCTCGCTTCTGTTTTATTACTACATTTTGAGGTTACGTCTTCCACCCTAAGGGGTCTTTCCGTCGATGAGCTGCGCGCGAGAATAAAGAGTTAGCACAAATAGGGCGTTTTTGAAAAAATTTTTGAGCTGGTGCGTTCTGAGATAGAGAATTTTTGAAAAATATTTTGAAATAGGGTGATCTTCCGTCACAAAATGAAGAAATTTTGATTACAATCAAACAAAATATTCGGTCAAGTAGTTAATTAATACCCAGTGCAAAATGGAACTTTTATATCTTTTCCACTATTCGATAATCCTGCCTTATGTGGGACGTAATAATCGATCACTCTAGGTATATAATGTTCGGTTTCACCCGAATTTAGACTTCTTTATTGTTTAATCTTATTATTTTCCTCAACCGTTTATTGACGCATTCATTCTCTCCTCTGAAGCGAAGAAATTGCATATTTTACAAGCGATCAGGTTGTCGCTGAACTAATAGCTCGAAAACAAGTAATCAACACATTGAGTATCAACAACCGCTCCAAGGCAATATATAGGCAGGATTTTATGAAAGTGGGCTTGAGGTAGCTATATTTAAACATTCGATCAACATTTGACCGCTCTATTAAATTTTAATTAGTTTGATCGATCTTATCACACAACTCAAATATTAAAAACTATTATGAACAATAAATTAATTGACATACATGCTTAAATTATTTTTTAATAGAAGCGCCCGCCCACGGGCACCACGAGTAGCAACGCTTTAAAAGCAAGTACGAGGTGTGTTCAAAACGTATCGCGAATTTTGAATTTTCGCTGGTTACGTATATTCGAATTTCGAATTTTTTGTGGCGTTATGTTGGTACTCATGTCTCTCACTTATGCCGACAAGCTCGGCCATTTTGAATGTTCAGTTAATTGTTGACAGCTGCTTTGCTTGGACGTGTTTTGGATCGTCTTCGATTTTTACCTATTCAAAAAAATGGATCAAAGAACCTGTATCAAATTTTATGTGAAAAACGAAATTAAGTGCGCGGATGCATTACGAATGTTGACTGTGGCATACGGAGAAGCTACCTTGGACCGAAGCAACGTTTATCGGTGGTACAAAATGTTCCCAGAAGGCCGAGAAGATGTGCAGAGAAGAACAAAAATTGGCTTTTGCACCACGATAACGCCCCTGCTCACGCATCGTTGCTTGTGCGCGACTTTTTGGCCAAAAACGACACACTAATGATGCCGCATCCACCGTATTCCCCAGATCTGGCCCCCTGTGACTTTTTCTTGTTCCCTAAACTGAAGAGGCCCATGAAAGGACGACGTTACGCTTCTCTTGACGAGATAAAGACGGCATCGAAGGAGGAGCTGAACAAGATACAAAAAAATGATTTTTTTAAGTGCTTCGAAGATTGGAAAAACCGTTGGCACAAGTGTATAATATCTCATGAGGATTACTTTAAAGGGGGCAAAATAGATATTCATGAATAAATAAATGATTTTTGAAAAAACACAAAATTCGCGATACTTTTTGAACACACCTCGTATACAAGCAGGTAGCGAGTTATTTAAAAATTTTGCATGAACAAAACATGTGGTGGAGCCAGTATGCTCATGCAGTTGATGCTAGGCCAATAACACTAATAGAGGCAGCTGCTGCAAATTGCCACTTTTAACAATTTAATTATGTTATTAAAATAGCAATTCGCTTTTACTGTCATTCCCTGCAGCATGCGTGTGGCATTTGCAAACTCATCTAATTTAGTTGTACAACAAGTGTTTGACGCGCATGCGTACAACCAACACCACAATGCGAATGCGCTCAACGATGCACAGGTACAAGGTGGTTCATAGGGGATGACTTTTTTATTAGAAGAATTCGCAATTAAAATCTCGCCCTAATTCCCCCACTGTTGTAGGTGCAGTCGGTATTATTAAAATAGATTAATCTGCTTTGGGGAAGAAGGCCGCAGTGACGTCGAAGACCAATGCTAGCTCCGTCGTTATATCTCACAAGGTAATCCGTGCAATAAGAGAGAATGCCTTCAAAAATATTTATTCCCGATACGGATCTGCGTTATTTTGGACAGGCAGACAGACTTTCGTGTCCTCCAGAACTACCTTGAAGCTTTGTAATGAATTAATTAAAGTCCCTCACGCTCGGGGAGCCAAAAACAAGCTTAACGAAGAACCGCTGGTTATCATTATATACGAATACATTGTCAGTTAAAATAATAGAAATAATGATACAAAAAACAAGGCGCGAGTACCAAGTACTCGTGGAGTTTATTGTGTAAACATATGTATCCTATACAGACATTTAATTCAATTAGACCTCGCCCAGTAGGTGAATTCCAACTACAAAACTTTATTTCATTTTAGTTACTTTTATTTTATTTGCTATTCTCTTCTTTCAACAGTGTATATTTTTAATTTATTTTATTGTATTATATTTTATTGTTTCACTTAATTGCGAGTTCTTTCCTTTCCTTTTAAATATTTTTAGTTCATTTAATTTAATTTTTTTTAATTTTATTTTATGTTATATTAGTTAATTTTTTTGCATTTCGTCCCATGAGTATAACCACAAAGATTACACAAACAAAACAAATTAGCTACCGTCTTTAGTATTCTGAGCTAAAATAAATGTAACATGAATAATCACTTATTTGGTTTTGGTAAACACTGTGTATATTTACCATAAACGCAGTTGCCTTCGTCTTTTGCCGATTGATAACATTCATCGTGTTTAGGCACGATTACCGAAAAATAAAAATCAGCAAAGCACTTGCATACGCACACACCCACATTAGCAATGCTTCACATACATATTAAGAAAGCAGTCAAACAAGATTTCTGTACACCAGGCACAGGCACGGTTACAAGCAGCGTCAGTGGAACGCTTACAGGCAGCGACGCTTAACTTTGCTAGACTGCTCTACCAAGCCCAAAGCTGTTTACACATAAACTAGACACAGACAGAGGTACGGCGCCGACCCGTAACTTTTCTGGATAGCCCCTGCCGAGCCCAAAGATTTACACATATAAAAAACTCCACCTAAGGCACAATAAATTTCTCTAAATCCAACTATTATCTCACAAGTGATACCGAGGATTTACAGACATTTTGTAGTGATTTCTTTGATCCGGACGAAACAACCCATGCGGGTCAGGGGTTTAGAATATGACCGAGGTATGCATACCGGTCATAAGAGGCTACTAATATACACAAAGGTAATGACTTGCAACTCGATGGTTGATCTTCGGATATGATGCCTCTCACCTCTCATTACCTATCTGGGGACATGACCTAGAAGTTCCACTGGTCATACCAAATCGCTACCACGGCAGTCGGGCAGTACCGCAAGGGAGTACCGGAGCGTAGCGGAATCATATGCGGCCAAGGACTGTCAGTTCGACAGCACTCCCTAAAACCGTCGGAGAGTATTTTTGTCGTTACAACAACAACAACAACATCCCGACGAAACTTTAGGTCGTCGATTTTCGTCGCCTGTTATGCTTATAGGCTTATCTTCTTCTTTAAATGGTCATCTAACCGCCTGGGCGATTTTGACCGTACAAAATAGCTCGCCAGTCGTTTCTTCGTTGCGCCAACTGGCGCCAATTGGAAACACCGCGGGATCGCAAATCGGTCTCCACTTGGTCCTTCCACCGGAGTGGTGGTCTCCCTCTTCCTCTGCTTCCACCGGCGGGTGCCGATAAGAATACCTTCTGGGCTGGAGCATCTTCGCTCATTCGCACTACTTGGCCTAGCCAGCGAAGCCGCTGTGTTTTAATTCGCTGAACTATGTCGGCGTCTGCGTAAAGTTCATACAGCTCATCATTAAATCTTCTTCGGTCCTCGCCGTCGCCAATGCGTAGAGGTCCACAAATCTTTCGTAGAACCTTTCTCTCGAATACTCCCAGAGCCGCCTCCACGCTTAGCTTAGCTAGGCTTATCTTGCCCCGACTTTATTTTAGCCCTACAAACGCTATCGATTAGATAACTGGCCCCATTCTCTAGTCTCTAACAACAGAGGGCGACTTGAGAAACACTGAAAATACCAAGTATTCTCATACAAAATAAGACACAATTTTCAGATGGAGAAAACCCTATTTCTCCAATCGAAATCTATTGTCATTCTCTAATGGCATTTCTTCTCTAATCATTCTCGAGTCGATTACTAATGTAGTACTCTATCATATTTCTTGACTAGTGAATAACGCTATTTATCTAATGTGTCAAAGAAATGTCTCTAAGGTTTGCAACTGTATTTGTTGGGAAGCCTCTAATTCTCTGGCCGGATATTCATTGAAATGCCAGAAAGCACGCCAAGTAGATATTGGAATACCACAAAAAAATGAACTAACATGCACTGGCTGCGAACGAGGATCACGTTTTGTAAGACTTTCGTCGTACCCATCCTGCAATATCTAGGAATCATACACACAGTCAAAAGTAAATGATGTGTCCTTGAATTATACGAGAGAAAAAGTTCTCCGGAAGATTTACGATACCTGCTGTTAAGCTAGCGGAGCTCATATCCCTTGGTGTCTTCAACGGATGCCCCTTACCAGTATTAGAGGAGGTCCGAAATCCAGTGCGCAAGTTGATGATATTGCTAACCAGGTAGGTAGCATTGAACTCCATTGCATGCCTAGACTTTGGAGTACCCTATATCAGCATGGTTAAACTCATGTTACCAACTACACTACCCACTTGCGGTTGCGCTACTGATTGCCGTAAATGAGTCCATAGAATGAGCAAAGAAACCACAGATTGTACATAAATTGTTTAAATTTTGCATTTTGCAAAAGGGAAATAAAAAAGTAGAAAAGGAAAAATAACATCAGCCAAAGCACCCAGCCAAACCACCAACGTACCTGTCAGTCAATGGACCATCAATGCACCCCAGAACTGCATAATATCTTTGTAAGTAGGCTGAAACGTGCGTATATCGACTAAACAGCAAGTTGTAAGCCGCATTTCGGTTTTGGCATGCCGCATGAGTGCCGACAATACACTTTTGCATTTAATAAATATTTTTACGAATCTCAACCAAGAGTGAAGGGCGCAGAAGCAGCAGCCCAACTGTTGGTGAGCTTTTTTAAGAAACAGCAACTCCTCCGTCGTGGTGGGCTTGATTGAATGACTGACAAACTGATTGACTTTTATGCATTTCAATGCGCTTCAACGATAAACCGGTAAGTGAAAAGTAACGTTTTTCTTGTTTTACGTGTGCTGTATGCATGTTTGTACTCATGTGTAATGTCACGTATTGCCACTTGTGCGGTTTTTACGCTGATTTTTGCTTGTACATACCAGTTATTACTAAACCACGTAGTGCGCATGCGTTGCGGTGGTCAGACTCAATCAAGATATATTTACGACTTGCGTTGCTTTCGCCCATCATTTAATGGCAATGGATATTTAATAGTTTTGTTAGTAAATTAAAATTACATAGATTTTATCTAATGAGTGTGTGCTGTGGTTGGCAAAAGTTGTGTGTGCACCTGTGGAGTGCAATACTTTGAGGTTGTGCTTTTAATTATGTGGGAGGTCATACTCATACTCCCGTTAGTGGGCTCTCAACAACATGAATATGTGAGTCAGGAAATTTTTTAAGACACTCAGCGAAGGGGATTTGTAAAAAGTTTGTTCGCATTATGACTTTGGAATTTGTTTTTTTCTAACATGCGGTTCCGATTTCTTATACAGGGTGGCGCAAAAGCTATCCTCCTATCAGAAAATGCTATAAATTTTGCGTTGGCCCCTAAAGTCAGTTCTGTTTTGACATTTGTGTAGTAAACACATGCGAAATACACGTTAATAAACAATGTTACGCTACGCGGAATATTGCTGACTATATATTTGACCAATAATCGGTCGGGGCCAAACGGTTACTGTGAATGGTGAGCGCTACAGAGCAATGATCAACGAGTTCTTTTTGCCTCAACTTGATGAATTGGGATTGGAAAACATGTGGTTCCAACAAGACGGTGCAACAGCACACACTGCACGTGCCACAACCGATATTCTGAATATCGAAAGGTTACTTTTGCGCCACCTTGTACATAGATGATAAAAACAACTATGATGGAATGTGAAATGCTAAAATTATAAGCGCTTTAGAGGCTTAGCTAATTCTACATTTAAATTTTTTAATAAAAATTGCTTTTAAAAATTTACCTTGCATTTTTTATTTCATATTATTTATTGTCTACTAAAATACCGGGCAACTTTACTCTGCATTTAAGAACTTAAAGTATACTGATGCCGATTTAAGTCAACATTTCTCAGAAAATAGCTGAGTTATAAAACTTAATTACATTGCTTACTGCAGCACTCATTAGCACCTTTCTGGTCCACATATCGACCGATAACTGCGAAACCGATCTAGTTATCGAAATAATGGAAATCTTAAATTCTCAGTTGAACAATTAGTAATGCAGTTTTTACAGTTTACTTTGCACTCAATTCTATTCAGCACAGTCATACAGACAGACAGGCGGAAGTTCTAAAAACTGTTGCTTTGGCTTAATAATGATCCCTTCCATCAATTTCTCTCGAATATCTGCCATGTAGAGACATCGACCTGTTAAAATTCTTTTATATGTAGAGATTTTTCATTATCTCTGATAAATAAAATTTTCAACAGATTTACGAAAAAACCCTAATTTAAATATATGTGCTAATACGAAGCTTAGATTCTGATACTCTAACGTCCAAAGAGATATATTCGAATGATATACAATTGACTATAACAAAAATTTAAAATTAAAATTTTTTTTATCATTTTAATTGTAACAATCAAATCTGTGATTATTTTCTTGTTAGACAATTTCGCTGGATCTGTACTGCATACCATTGCCATATAGAGAGCCTGCTAAGGAGGTGCAGAATCAAAAAGAAGGACTTCGGATTCGTAATAAATAAATGTACGATATACGTCCAAAGAGATTAATAATGAGCTTCTCTTAAAATGCTTTCTTTATCTTAGTAGGCAGATGAATATTTCTGTCTGGTATTTAGCATTCATTCACTTTTTAGAGTTTACACAAGTGCAATAAACAATGAATACGATTTAGTCTCATACTTCCAATCACACCTGCAGATATATTTCCGCATATTGACAGCTTCATACAAAAACACTTTACGCATAGCAGCTGGTTTTAAACGCCCCACCACCTACCTTTGCTCAGTTGAATTGCTAATGCACCATGACAACAGAGTCACAACAGCGCCAACAACTCCGTACAGAGAGGCACTATGTACCTTGAAAATTACCCACAAAAACGTAGACAAAATAAATGCACCCAAAAGAGTAATTCAAAGTAAACCATACATTGATTTTTGTTTTACAACAATTTCGATTTACAAAAAGAGGAAATTTCTTTTTATAGACATGCATACAATGTTTGTAAGTATGTATAACCTTTAGTGTTTACCCTAAAATATTTCGGGATACTCTTCGTCCTCTTTCTGTTTTATATTTAAACATTCTATATATGTACTCTCTGGCTTTGATTCTTTTCAAGCTGTCGTCGTCTTTCCCCTCATTAATTTTTTGTATGCATCACTGAAAGTCATTAGACCGATAAATGAATTGGTAAACTTCAATCGAATGTCATCATAATGTGTGTCTCCAAAACTACGAATACTAATAAAAAGGCAATGTGCTTGTGGTAGGGATGTTACCCACCTTCGATTCCGAAGCCGGAACTGTTGATTGATCTATACGTGTGATTACGATTTCGATGACGAATATTTGGAATCGGCTATGCCAAATGATAAAAAATATATCCGAGATTTGATCCCATAATAGTCAGAATCAGTAAAAAGTAAAAGGAAATCACTCCCGAACTTTGTTCTCTGACTACTGAGAGTACAAAAATTAGAGGAAATAAAGTTATCTCTCAGCCAGAAAAATTTGTGCTGATTACCACTAGTAATTCTGTCAAACCATCAGCTGTTGTGAATTAGAAAAATATAAAATAAAATATTGCAATAAAATACCTGAAATTTCATCTTTAAAAGAACCACTTAAAGTCTTGCAGGAATTTGAAAGTATCCAGTTAGGGAAACGAATTAATATACGGTACGATAACACATCGGGACTTTTGCCCTTCGATACCGATATTTTAAATTCAATGCTTTTAAAGCAATACTTTTCGAAATCGAGTTTTTAAATCCAGGTATCGTATCAAATTTTTAGATAAATGTGGCAATATACAAAGAAAAGAACTTATAGACCAAAAACTGTTTTTTGTCCCTCTCTTACTTGTGGCGCGAAATAAAGAAAAATTAGCCACCGAATATATACAGTTAATTTAGTCGGAAAAGTGAATTTCGCCTGCAAAGTAAGAGTAGCCGTTGATTGATGAGTATGAAGAATATTGAAAAGCCACTTATTTTGATATTAAAATTGAATGGGCTACAAGACTCTACTCCAAAACAGAAACGTCTGAGAAGAAATTGGAAAATTTGGATGGAAATTCGTTGATATTTCGCGACTTTTGCATACATTTTAAAATCCTAATTTTCGTATTTAATTTCGACCTAAATAAATAATTTTAAATAATTTCACTAAAGCCAAAATTGGTTAGCATGCGAAAAAACGACCTGAACGCAAGCTAACCCCCGTATACTGCGTTCTTGACAAATTTTCAATATTGATAAATAATCAAGAAAAAAAATTGTATCACGTGTTTTGCATTTTATGTCAAAAACAACAAAAATTATTTTGTTTTTGACGCAGAATTATGTTATTTCAAAAGAGTAATTCGAGGAATTCGATACCGTTTCCGGCAAACTCACTTCCGTAACATCCCTACTCATAAGCCAGGTCAATGATATTAAGCCAAACAAAAACAATTACGCTCACCAACCAGTTTAAGTGAGGGTAGGAACTCCGATTAATTGGTTGGGTGTGGTCTGAAACTTCAAACGTTATATTCCAGATTTTTTATAAAATTGCCGTAAATTGTTTGATTGCAATCGAGAGTAGAAAAATGAAATGCATTTAGGGCAATGAGAGTTCTAAGATATATTTTTCAATTTGATGTACTAAGGCCCGTTTTCTCAATGCCTGGATAACGCTAATCGACAGTTTAATTGAAAGAAGTTCCTCGCTTATTTGTCAAACAAAACGCCGGTTAGCGTAAATCGGATATTAAGAAAACGGTACTAAGACTTTACTAAACTTAGAAAGGTTTCTGGGCGTCTACATTCGAAGTTGTCTAGATAATTCACACTTGTCACCAGCTCTGCATACTTCTATCAAGGGCTGTTTAACCCAGACTGCTCTACACAAAATAGTACACAGGAGGCAGCCATTGAAAGAAAACACGCTGAGAGCCAAAAGCGTTCCCTGGCTGATTTCTGGGACATAGATCAAGCCATACATAGTGTTGGACTGCAATAGAATTCTGATTTCGAAGAGGCTTTCATAAACGTAGGCCCAAGTTGGGGACTAGTGAAGTTACAACACACCCATGAAAATGGCCATTTCTTATCGAAGAAGCTGCACACCAGGTCGCACTAAGACCTGGAGTTAAAACTCTCCTAAGAGCCCACATACGGAAACGAGAGACTTCGTCTATTGGGTAACCAGAGCAGGAGAATAACTTTACAACAAGCAATGCTTTGCACTAAAAAAATAACTGTGAAATAAACTTCTATTTAGTCAAAAAGAAAAAACTCATAATCGTAAAACTCTTACCATACTACACCTGATGGCTCGAAGTAAGATCGAAATGCCCTTGCATTATTTAGAAAAAATTTTCCAAAAATATGTTAAGTTCCTTCCGCGATGCTAACGATGAGTATGTAAGGACATTTAAGGATGCTTTGTAAGAACTTTACGTAGCTAGGAACATGGGTCAGCGCGAAAAAGCCCACTGGCTTCAGCATAGTTGGAAAGAACTGGGAGAGATGACTTTACCGCGTTTGGTCTCCAGAATTATTTCCAGTCGTCAGTACCAATGGTCTAAACGTCAAATAGCGACGTTGACATATTTAGACGGAACTAGTCAATTAATAAGATTAATACAACCTTTTACCGCAGGACATAAAGCCTACCTTCATAGTTACATACAAATACCGTATACAGACATACATATCTATGGAGTTGTTTGTTCCTCTTTCTACTGAATACATTTTTGTGTTTATACTTATCGTTGTTTTGTTGAGTGCAATATTGTGTTCAATTTAATAGCATCTTCAAATCGAATTTCAATTTCCTTTATTGGAAGTTAACGCGGCAGCAGTCTTTTACTCTTCACCAGGGACTGTAAAGGCTATAATATTTATAAAACAAGAGCCGAGACATAACAGTCACAAGTTAAAAATATAACAACAGAATCCAAAGCAACTTTTTTAGAATTTTTGTCTAAACAAAAACTTCTGAACAAAATTGGATGGTTAGGTTAGGTACGGTGGCGGTTGCCCAAAGGGGCAGCCCACTTAGACACTTTCGCTGTCCGTTGTGATACCACGCTGGCTAACGGTGACTCGATTTCTCGAACCGCTGCCTGGGGATATAGTTCCGGATAAGGTTCATTGCAATCCCGGAGAGCCCCTCCGAATAGTCAAGTACATACCGACCGAACTCAGTATAAAGTGACTTGGTGTTTCAACCTCGTCATCCTCCATGCAAGCTGACACAGCTGGGATTTTCTAGGATGTTCAGCCGTACCGCATGCACCCCCATCGGACAGTGCCCAATCAGTACTTCAGTCACCATAGACAGATGTGAGTTGGTAAATCCTAACAGTTCCGCCGACCACTTGGAGTCTATTACTGGCCAAAAGGACCTCGACCCCTGACAAGAGGTTGTGTCAGCCCAAGGTTTGTATGATGATCCGAGGACCATCTGTTCAGGAGCAGACTGCAAGTAGCCAACGGTATCCCATGAACCCTGCCAGTAGCCACCTCGGGCCAAACTTGCCCTCTCGGGCCAGGATATCCGCTCTGCAGTTTCCAGCGATGTCTTTGTGCCCCGGCGTTCAGATGATATTAATCGTAAAATAATTCTATGCCACAGCCAGCGAGGTCAAGCACTCCTTGACAACATTCGATCGCACTGTAGCCGATCCCAGCGCACTTATAGCAGCTTGACTATTCGAGTAAACATTAAATCCGCTAAGAGTAGTGGGGCTGAGTAACATTTCATTCAATTCATGTTTAATAGTAGCCACCTCCGCCTGGAAGACACTGCAATGATCGGGCAGCTTAAATTTATGGCTGATGCCCAGTTCTTTGCAGAAGACCCCGCCCCGACCTTCTCATCAAGCTTGGACCCATCCGTGAATTGGGTCACCAGACTCCTACGCCAGATAACTTCTCCACTGGAGGGGAGACCGGCGCAGTGTAGTCCGTCTTCTCAGGGACGAAGTCAAAAATGGCCAAAATACTGGAATGCCCACAGTGCGCAAGACTGCCAACAATGTCAACCGGTTGCAAGTTCAGCATTACGTTCAGAGCCAGTGTAGGTGTTGTTCGAAGGGCTCCACTGATTCCAATCAGAGCCGTACGTTGCACCTTTTCCAGCAATTTCACTGCAGAAGCCGTGTCTAGCGCTTTCCACCAGACCACAGCCCTATAAAAAAGGATCGGCTTAGCCACGGCGTCGTTCAGCCAATGAACCGCCCTAGGAGAGATACCACAGCGCTTCTCAATGGCCCCACGACAGTAGTACAAAGCAACAGAGGATTTCTTAGCTCTTTTCTCAACATTAAGCTTCCATGATAGTTTGCTAGTACAATACCGAGATACTTGTCCCTGTCAGACAGTTCCAGCGATAATCCCTCTATCTAGGGAGGCCTGAAGTGGGGTACCTTGTATCTTCTCGTAAACAAGACTAGCTCTGTTTTACCTGGGTTGACTGATAACCCGCATGATCTGGACCACCGAGTTACCATGCCCAGGTAACCTTGAAGTACGTCCCGCACGGTGTTTCCCCCTTTGCAAGAATAGCTAAATCATCTGCACAGGCCACCACTTCGCAGATCTTTGGTGAGACGCCTTCCGTGGCAGAAATACACACGGAGAGTTTGCCAAACCACTGCCGGGGGCGACCCGTTTTGAAAAATCTTTTTCGAAAAACGTTTGATGTTAACTGTACCAGGGCACGAACCTTGGACCTTCGGTATGGTAGGCCAGCAACACTACCACCACACCACGGCGGCCAGTTTCGGAGATATTATGGTTAAATCGGACTTATCCTAATATAAATAAGTTCTGAGACGCAGCAAGGCGGCACCGGGTGTTCTAATCTTTTTTTAAATTCAAAAACCATGTACACAATTCGCTCCCTGCTCTTCACGCATCTAATCCACTCTGTCAGCATTCGGTTTGCATCCATTCTACACAACCATTGATCACTACAAATCACTTTTATTTTCTTTCTGTACTTCATTTCTACTAGAGGTTCTTGTTTGTTTTCTTTGCATCCATACTCACCCCTACATGCATTTTTATGTTCTTTTTCAATTTCTTTACATTGATTTTGTGCAGTAAAAGTAAAAGAATCATCAAATCATCTCAACTCTACGCTAAGCTCCGTACTCTTGATGTACTGCACGTTGTTGCAGCTTGTTGTTGTGACAAATGCCAAGCAAAATTTACATTGACATTGTGCGCCTGACTAGTTGACTGTATGCCCATCCACCCGCCTGGGTTCCAAACCACTTTGACTACCTTACTACTGCGAGTATTAAATCGTCGCGATTGACTCCCTGACGACCAATTCGTTGCAGTTCACTTTGTTGCTTTTTGTTTTGTGCGCAGCGTCATGTAGTTACAATCGTAGTCAAGGGAAAAAGTATAAAACATTCTCAATTTATAAAACTACGCTGTTAATAAACTTGGCATACAGTTGCAGTATGAGTAGCGAGCTTCAATACAAACATGTTTACTAACTCTTCGAATAGAAAATGTAGCAAACAAATTTTGATATCACAAGAGCAAAATTTTGTTTAGTCCAAATTGAGTTGAGCATCACGGGAAAGAATGTAAATACTCCGGAAAATATTGGGCTGGCTTACTTCAAGGGCCATCTCATCATACATCGGTACAGGTACAGCTGGCGACTTATAGAACGTTATCGCTCTTTGTCGAGATAAGACTTCACTTCTCACTTTCTACTCAGATGTTGTTGTTGTTGTTTGTGCTCAGTCGAAATGAGCACTTATTAACAAGAGTCATGAGCTGTTATTATTGCTCAACTTAAATTTGAGTAGCCGTATAAACTTTGCAGGAAAGTCAAATTCAGATAAAACAGCTTTGAAATCCACAAAGAGTTTAGTATTTGTCAATATATGCCTTTTACCAATCTTAACCTAACCTGAACAGCTCGGCGGCTAGCTTGTCAGCTGTTTGATGAAAACGAATTTCATATAAAATCGTTACGGCAAACTTTTCAGAACTATGTTAAAAAACTTCGCACGGCCCTTACCATTATATATTCAACATTTTCGCCAAATTTCGTTTCGACAAATCAATTTTTGCCAGAGTATAGGCATACAAAATTTTGTGAAATAATCCACTTAAGTAGCATGGCTATAAACGAGATGAACATAATTTTTCATTCTTATTTTATGAAAATTATTATTGTTTTTTTTTTTTTAATAATTATTTTTAAATTAATTAAAAGCTTTTATAGGAATAGAATAGGAGAATTTTAGAGACAACCGTCATAGCTTCTCCTATAGATCCATTCCGGAAGCTGCTAGACTTCTTCATCAGATAAATTTTGGCACGCTGTGCTAACCATTAAGCTAACAAAGCGATGGTTTTTGTTTCAGCTAAATTCAGAGTTCTATTCACATTTTATCCATTATAAAATGGGCGGGGCTACGCCCATTTTCGAAAATTTGTATTTTTCGAATTTCTTCGTTCCAGGACACTCTGAAAGTGAAGTAGAAATGATATAAAGCTTTTGTACGCAAAGTTATTGCCTATTAAATATATCTATGATCCTTTTCAAAATCTTTCATATAAATGTGGGCGTGGACCTTAACCGATTTCGCCTATTTTCTTCCTCAACATTCCCTGTATTTATTAAATGTGTGTGCTGAATTTCGTTTCGATATCTCTAACGCTTTTTGATTTATGATTAATAATATTTCTAAATTTGACTTAATCAAAAGTGGGCGGTGCCACGGCCATTTTCAAAATTTTTTTGAAGGATTTATTTTGTGCCTTAAAGTTAATGTACACACCAAATTTAATCCTTATAAGTGTATTATATACTGAATAATACCTTTTTTTGCATTTTCGAAAATATTATATATATAAAAAGTGGGCGTGGCTATCATCTGATTTCCCCCATTTTCACTCGGAGAGGAGTGACAAGGAGCCTGCATACCAAATTTCATTAAGGTATCTCAAAATTTACCCAGGTACACAGACGGACGGACGGACATGTCTTAATCAATTTCTCTTTTCCTCCTGAACATTTTGATATACATATATAAGTCAATATCTATCTCGATTCTTTTATGCCTTTACATACTACCGTTAGGCTAATGAAGTTAATATACCTTGTGTGCATAGCACTACTTGGTATAAATATAACCACGTTTTTGGTCTAAAAGAAAAACACGAATATAAATTGACATTTGACTTAACAAAAATTAAAGTAAAAATATTAAAATAAATAAAACGTAAGTCGTTTTGACTTAAAACTTAATAATTCAATTCGTTTTTGATTCGACTTTGACTCTCAATAACCTGAAAAAAATTATTGTACCAAATGTTCAGTGATACCTAATATTTGACTGGAATCACGATTAATAAGAAGTAATTTAGGTAAACTACGTGTTTTCAGCTATATTTTGTAATTGTAGCTCCTGGCCTAGGTAACCGGTAACCTTGTGTTCTGCAAAAATATGAAACTATTTTGTGAAGTGAACTAATAAATCTGAGAGAGAGAGCTGAGAAGAACCAACAGGGTAACACTTTTCTAGAAAAGAAACCCCCCAACAGTTTTACCCTTTTTTCATCCGTCACACAGATGGCACTATTAATAAAAATCGATTTAAACTCTTCCATTCTTTTAATAGATTTGTTTAAAATCGGTGTTTACCATTTATAAAATCGATGCACAAAAATGTATTGTGGCGAATGTGCTCAAGTACGAGTATGTACCATCTCTAACTCAATGACGCTGCCACCACTAGTAACGCAACAGAGAAAGATGACTACACTCATGCATGTAAGCAAGCGAAAGAGAAATAGCACGAGTGTTTACGAATACGAGATAAGGAGGAGATGCCAATACATACCACCGACCCTTCGAGAACATGAAGAGGGAACAACCTAGAAACTTCTAGAAGCGTCCCTGTCGGGCAATAAAAGGCACTAACCAAGCAAGGCATGTTGATCAGTTTATTTTCAAGTGTTGTAATTTTTAATTATCTCTCAATTGTTCCTACTCTATTCAATTAAACAACTTTTAATAATTAATTAAAAAATTATTATTAAAAAAATAAAAACAATAATAATTTTCATAAAAATTAAAAAGTGAAAAATTATTATTCTTGGCTTTGAGCTCGTTTCATGATTAGTTAAACAAAGTAAATTTCAACAATTTTCTGATAAAATTTGCAAGTTTTCTACAAACTGTGGGAAGTAAAACCTTTACAACTATTTGTAAACGATTCCAATATACTTTGATTATTTTCTGGTTTTATTATAAATATCGTGTGGATGAATATTAAGGTGATGGAAGTTTGATATTTTTCGTAGTTCAAAAGCTCTCAGATGCAGTAGATGTCGGTCTTTGACCAACTTAAAAGATGAGGTATTTTTAAAAAATATTTTAAATAATTTTGTCTTCCCTTTACCCGACGCTAAAACGTTATATCGAGTACGGACAAAGGCATGCCCGACGGACACTAAATTCTTAGCCGTCTCCACCCACTAGCCAGATGTTTTTTATTTTACGACGTCATGAATTTAGGTCAGTTGCAGGCCCCCAAGTTTACCAATCTCAGAAATGGAATGCTATAGAATGTTGCTAGAAACCCGTTCTTATGCACTACCAAACCAAAATTAAGAAATGAAAAAGAAATCAGTGGCATCGGCAACATACGTGAGATGACCTTTGGAGTATTTGAGGTAAAAGTTCTTGGGACGGTTTATGAACATGTGTGTTGTACAGGCCTACAGTGATGATGTCTATATCAAACTTCCAGGTGACGGACTGCTGTGTCAATATTCCTTAATTTTTCTTGGTGTTTCAAACTGTCTCCTGTTAACACGAAAAGAAACAACTGTCTGATTATGCCATTTGGGACTATGTCATATATCACTGGCAGGCTTCCTGACTTAAGCTAGTCAAAACCTGCTAGGTCGTCGAGCCTTATATTTCTGTTCTCCAAAAAAACACCGGAAATCTTTCAGGGCTACAACCATTAGGCTATCAGAATATTGGCTTTCTGTCAGCAAAACTCGTGGTGCGGCGGTAGTGTTGCTGGTCTACCTCACCGAAGGTCCAAGGTTCGAGTACTGGGAAAGGTAACATCAAATGGTTTGAAAAAGTTTGGAATTGTTGCCTGTTGCACTAACCACTGAATATTTAATATTTTCATTTTTAAATCATCAAAGATAACAAACCTCAACATTCAAGAAAAACAAGCTGAAAACAAAATCAGCATTTGCTGATGTAATATTTATTAAAGTCACATGCGGACCTAAAGGATATACTGTAAAAAGGCAGAAACAAATGCTCCCAAATGAATTGCGCTTCAGTTGAAGACTCAAGTGCTCTGCCCTTATCTGTCGACATTTTACACTCTATGTTGAGCTGGAGGTGGATTACATATAACTGCTTTGCTAGCTTAGCAAATTATTAGCGAAAGAGCAAATATCAAAAAGCCTTGCAACATCAGCTGTGCTCTATACGGCATGTGATCAAGCTGCTGTGTCGTTGCGTCGACGTGCCACAAAGTCACATTCTTAGCTTTCGCAAATATTTCAGTTTGCAATGCCGTTTAATGTCGCTTCGAAGAGATAACAACCAAAGAGGCGCGCTTTCAAAGCAACGATAGTCCAATAGTTAGACGGCCGACTAGACAGAATTTAGTAATACAACTAAAACAACAACACTACAACTATGTAAGAGCAGCAGGATTGGCTGTTGGATATTCATGTGCAGGTGTTGGTAGTTATCTGTCTCTTGGTGCCGATTTTAATTGCAGGCAATTCCAATCTGTAGCTGACAATGCGACTCGGACTAGCTGACAGCGGAAAAAAATCAAATTATTTTGTTTTGCTCTTGAAAATGTTTTCTTTTATCTTATTTTGTCTGTATGTAGCACATTTGATGTTGTGTCTGTAACCTGATTTTCTGGCATCTTTAGAAATCGTAACTAATTGGGAAATGTTTTTTTTGAATAAAAAAAGGAATTTAAAAAAGATTTACCGTTAGAAATCAATTGAAGTATAACCACGACATGTTTGAAATATGGCCGGTTCCAGGTAGGTTAGCATGTTTAAGATTTATACCTCAGAGACGAGCGCATTTTATGTTCTTGAGTGAACGGTGAGGATGTGTGTTGAATTCCATTCATTCGACCCACTACAGGAAACAACACTCAAACTAAAACTAACAAAGCCGCTGATAAGAGAAACCCTTTTTAAGATGACGAGCAAAGCAATCCTTTAAAGGATAACGAGTATGGGACATGCACGTCTAATATAGGTGCCTCTGATCGGCTAGTTGATGTCCTCGTGAATTTATATACTAACCTTCCGTGGTCGCTGTCCAATGCGATATTAAAGTCGTGCTTGCAGACTTCATCATCAGGTTCGTTGAAAATGCATGGAGCCCTTTGTTGCTCTAAAAAATGGAGTAATCGATCAAGCACTCTGTGAAGATGTCGAACCCGGCGAAACAATAGTGATTAATGTGAGTGACCTATCACGGATAAAATCTCATATTGCTAGACACTGTTGTTGAAAAACATTCTCGAACGGTTTGGGGATGTCGGCATACCTTTGCTGAAATTAATACGGTACGGCGAGATCGATTTGTTTAACCGGACCAGATCTTGCTGATATTTAGCTGAGGGTCTACCACACATTGAGAGTATTAAATTGTCCACGAGCCTTGAGTTTACGTAAGTGGTAATCCTCTGGTAATGCTCTGTCCTGTCTTCAGTTTATACATTACATAAGATTTTAGAAGAAGAACGACATATCGATATTCTTGCGATGCCAAGGGTGTGTTCGTAGAAAATTTATCGATGAGTTGTATTACTCAGAATTCAGCATATCGAAACGAATTAGAGCCCAACGGCTTTTCTGGTTGGGTTTTATTATGCGAATGAACACAGAAGCGCCGTTCCAAAAGGTTTTTCTATCTACACTCGAATTCTACAACAGAGAAAGGAAGAATCCCTGCGGATTATGGGGTTAGAATATGCCGAAGGAGGTATGCCTATCCTAATCCAGATCGACTCTGTTTCCGGGGTTAGCGCAATCACCCCCACGGTAGTCGGGCTAGTGGCGTAAGGTACTTGTATCGGAGTGTATCGGAATCATTTCTGGAAAAGGACTGTCAACATCAGCATTGCCCTGTTTTGTCGCACTCGTTTCACTCCTTGCATAATAAATAAAAAGATGGAAAAACAGTCGGAAGATGACCTGAGCTCATTTGGTACTCTAAAGGGCAAAAGTCGCATAGGCGCGAGAGCTAATTATGATGATAATTTCAAAACATAAAACTAGTAGGAAGCAGTGAGGGAAACATAAAGCTTGCCAAAATAGTTTAAACAGAGCCCAAGCGGTGTACTTATTGATGTCTCCTGAACTATATTTTCAAAGCGATTCCAGTGAATAGGTTTACGTTTATGCTCAGTAACATTAGTAAATACAGCTTATGGATGTGCTCATGCATGTTGACTGTGTACATTTCCCAACCATGACAATGGATATTGTATTGTCAGGACTTGTGTACTCTCTGGAGGAAACAGTTAAATGTCTTGGAATTCTGATCATACCCTGCCGCTTCGCATCTATCACACTGTTCATGTCCTTTGTTGCAGCTGCTCCATTTAAAATTGACTGCGAGAGCGCACGTTGCATGTTGCATGCCATGATTTGTTGATTGTTGCAACAATTGCCTTCTTGGCTGCTGCCTGTTCAGCATGCTTGAAACATTTTCATGTGGAAAATAGGAATGTGACTTCGAGTCAGAAAAATCGATTAAATCCATAATCGAATTCTTTAAAAGTGAACAGAAATAGCTGACAGAAAACCAGCGTTTTCAGATTTTATTAATTCAGAAAATACCCCATCACATGTCCTTGAAGAATGCTTAGTTCGGATCAGTGCTACCTAATCAGATGTAAAAATTGTTCCCTACTTTCGTTTTATTTAAAATATAGAGATAGTGGTGCCATGCTAAAATGATTGGAATGCATTTTCGGGTCTCATAACTAAAGTACAAATAAATTACTCGCTACAATTTTGGCTTGAAAAATTTTTGATTCGCGTATCCGATTTAAAAAAAATCGATGTTTACCAATAATAAAATCGTTTAAAATATCGATGATTAAAATAAATAATCGGCGAAATCAAAAATCGATTATTTATTCACAACCCTGGTGGCACATATCATACGTATATATCTACATATACCTATTAGCGAAACTTCACTAGATTCTATAAAGAATTGTGTTGCAAATATCTATGTCGGTATATATGTATGTACAGTTGTGTTCAAGATAATAGTAGTGAATTTAAATTGGATATCGTTAGACGAAATCAAAAGAAGCTTTTTTTTAATGATTTTCATTTAGAATTCAGCGAATTCCATAACAGAAACCACATAAACAGAAATTTCAAAGCTTATACAAGGTTCAGGAAAGTTAATTAAACCTCAAAAATTCTGGCCAAAAATTTAAAAATTTAAATAAAAAACTCAAAATTTTTGGGCAGAATTTTTAGGAAATTTGTTGAGTAGAGCTCAATCAATTCTAGCAAGTTAGAGGCAAGGATGTTGTGTATTTTTTCCATACAAAATTAATTTTTCTTCATGCGTTGTATGGAAGAAATCACTAAACACCCATGACGAAATAGTTCTGAAAACGCAGGGAAATTTTTGAGCGAGTATAAATCGCGTACTCAAATTTTTATTAAAAATTCTGTCCAAAAATATTGAAATTTTGATGTAAATTTTTTAAAAGTTTAATTAACTTTCCTGAACTTTGTGTAAACTTTGAATTTTCTTTTTATGTGGTTTCTATTATATAATTTGCTATATTTCAAATGAGAGTTATTAAAATTACAGCTTCTTTTTATTTCGTCAAACGATATCCATTTTGAATTCACTATTATTATATTGAACACAGATGTATGCGTGTGAAGGCATGTCAGCACGCTGCTGGTTCATATGGAGTAGCATATGCAGTCCGCAAGCAAGTTAATCCAATTGAAATTCCATGCTATTAAACGATTTATAAAATTATTTTATAATTTCCTACATGTTGTTATTATTATGAATGCTGCCATCGTTATATAGTAGCTGTTGTTATTGTTGTAGTCGCTGCTTTGCTTGACCTTATAAGCGCAACGATCAGTGGCATTTGGGGCAGTCACGCTTACCGCTGAGGCATTGCTATTCATGGCATGCTGTAATATTCGATTGTTGCTCTTTTGTGGTTTGCTGTTGGTAACACTCAAGTTCTGGCAACGTCACGTCCGTCTCCCGTGCCGTTGCAGCACCATCCGCTGGTCTGTAGATAATTGTCCGTATGGCCATCACATGCTCGTTGACAGCTGTTGAGTGCCGCCACTGTTGCCGCCTTTGTTGCATCTTGGCGTGAGTTTAATTTGTTATTACAACCACCACTACTACTCCTGCTGCTTCTTTCTACTTTTTCTTCGTCTAAAATTGTAAGGCAATTATCTTAATTTCAACGGCCGTAACACTCCTCTTTCCGGTCAAATACTCAATCATGCAGTTGACGGCGTTTTATTAGGCTCATAGATATCTACAGGATCGCACCAAAAGGAGGGGGTGTGTCACGCCACCCGAAATGTGATATATGGAATATATAATGCGGTTTACTTATATTTGTCACAGTCGTTGGTGGTATGCTAGGTTATGCTAGTTGAGCCACTTGATTTTGGCGAAATATGGCAGCAGAGTCCTGAATGCTCTACAGCAAGCACCCAACTGGGCAAGGAGTCGGGCCCACACTTTACGCCGAAGTTGCAGTGCCCCAGAGCCCAGTTAATGCTTATTCCAATATAGTTAAAAATAATGAGGATAGGGCTCAGGCATTTCCAGACCCGCAATTCGAAACTGACAAGAATTCTGGAGTGCTATATATTATATAGTCTGGCGTTCTGCCTTTTCCTTGTAGGCTTAGAGCGTTGTTTAGACAGACGCATAGCTTCGTTAATTCCATTTTATTTTGTCCCATCTACCAAATCTTGGCGATGCATAGCTCAAACAGTGTCAGCGGATTCCATTCACATTCGGTCCCGATTTTCTGATAGTGGTTTCTACTAGATTGTTGACTTGTTGCAAAACTTCTGGTCCGCCCATAATTTTTCGTATTTCATTATCGGCCTTGGCTGACTCTTGCTGGAACATATATTGCTCTTAGTCATCTTCGTCTATGTCGCCAAATACGCATTTCGGCTCTACGTATCTATATACGTATTTTTATTAGTATTCTTTTTCAGAAATCATTTGGTTTATTTAGTACTTAACCTGGTCAAAACTTTAGTTGCTGCATATCTTAATGTCTGTTTTCAGTCTTGCAGTCTTTTCCAATGATCTTGCGAGAGTCTAAGGGTTTCCTCATTCATCCATAGGCTTCTTTTATTCCAGCGCCAACAGGTCGATAGAGTTGTTCTGTTTATCACCTGTACAGCTGGTCCACGGGTCGGTAATAAAGGGTGTTTTTTTTAGTGGTATAGAACTTCGAATTGAAATAAAACACAAGAAAATCATTTAAAGGTCCATCAATTTGGCTTTATTGGAAGGATAATTTTATGCCATTAATGATTAAATATGATTTTGGGCATGTGGCCGCCGCGGCTGGCTCGAATAAAGCCAATTCTACAGGTCCAATTTTCAACCACTTTTTCGAGCATATGGGGCCGTATGTCGGCAATAACGCCACGAATGTTGGCTTCCAATTCCCCTAACGTTTCTGGTTTGTTGGTGTAGACGAGCGACTTCACATATCCCCAAAGAAAATAATCCAATGGTGTCAAATCACACGACCTTGGTGGCCAATTGACAGGTCCATTCCGCGAAATTATGCGCTCATCGAATGTTTCCTTCAATAAATCGATTGTGACGTGCGCTGTGTGGCATGTAGCGCCGTCTTGTTGGAACCACAACTCATCCACATTCATGCCATCCAATTCGGGAACAAAATAGTCGGTTATCATGGCTCTATACCGGTCTCCATTAACGGTAGCTGCCTCTCCAGCATTATTGCGGAAGAAGTATGGCCCAATGACTCCACCAGCCCATAGAGCACACCAAACAGTCAGTTTTTGTGGATGTAATGGCGTTTCAAGGGTCTCATGTGGATTCTCTTCACTCCAAATGCGGCAATTTTGCTTGTTGACGTAGCCATTCAACCAAAAATGAGCCTCATCACTGAACAAAATTTTGCGATGAAAATCAGCATCGAAATCAATCTCATTTTCGGCCCATACACCAAAATCACGACGCATTGCATGGTCTCGCGGCTTTAATTCTTGCACAAGCTGGATCTTGTAAGGTCGCAAGCCAAGATCTTTGCGCAAAATCTTCCATAAAGTTGATGGACAAAGCTCCAATTGCTGTGCACGGTGGCGAATCGATTCATTCGGGTCCTCTTCAACACTTTGCTCTACAGCGGCAATTGTTTCTTCGGTGCGCACTGTTCGACGTCTCTGCGGATGCGTATTATCACATAGAGTAAACGTAGTGCGAAAACGATCCATGGTTAACCGAATTAATTGCTCTGATGGACGATTATGTCGACCATAAAATAGACGGAGCTCACGGTAAACTTCGCGAACTGAACCATTATTTTCGAAATAAATTTGCACGATTTGCAAGCGTTGTTCTTTTGTCAACCTGTTCATGATGAAATGGCAAACCAAACTGAACATAAATGACATTAGAGTTGCCAGATTTGACCACAAAATGCCAGTTTTATCTCTATTCGAAAAACAAACCTGTAAAAAAAACACCCTATATCTCTCAGCAGGTACTTTTACTAACTTGAAAGTCTTGTTTATTCCAGACCTGTTAAATAATGATTACTAATCGTAATGATTACCGGTTTCATTAGTTACTTTTTTGAGAATCCATTTAATGATTGATGACCAATTACCTTAAATTTTTAAGGACTATTTTCCAATTAATTAAAAAAAAATTAAAAAAAATCATGATTTTCTACGAATATTAAAAAAAATCAGGAAAAAAATTAAAAATGTTGTTTTGAATAATTTTGAAAAAAAAATTTGTTTTGATTACTTTTGATTAGTTTTAATTATTATTTTTTAATTATTTTATTTTTTTTAAGTTTTTTATTATTTTATTTATTTTTTGTGATTTTTTCTTTTCGTAATCAATTAATAATTGCTTTTCTTGAAAAACCATAAAATAATCATTTCCAATTAAAAAGCCGTCTAATTAATTGATTACTAATTACTAACAGGTCTGGTTTACTATAACATATAAAAGTAATTCCCCCACAGAACAGTAACATGAATACCGGCCCTGTACACATTATTGTTTGTTGTATTGCACTCGCCCTGGCATATCTTCTTGCTGTACGAAGTAGCATTTCAAATGCTCTCAGATACGTTCTTGATAAAATTGTTGTTGTTCTTAATGTTGTCCACCTTGCAATTTACTAATGCATTAGTTATCATTCCGAATATCAAGAGCTGTACAAGAAATTTACAAATATCGAGCTTTGAGTTTATGCTCTTCCATAACCAGGCTGAACGGAGGCACTCAAGATAATAGGATAAGTAATTAATACAAATGTCTATAGGTAGCAAAATGAATTCTTACCTGTCTGACCCTGCTGCGTATGAGGCGTATGTAAGTAATCTGGGTGTGGCAATGGAATAACTTGGTAGGTAAAAGGTAAGCTTCAATACATCTGTACATCCTCCCTGGGGGTTAGGGGCTTAGAATATGCCCGAGGTAGGCATACCGATCGTAAGAGGCGACTAATATGCACAAAGGTAATGACGTGCAACTCGATGGTTGATCTACGGATATAATGCCTCTCACCTCTCATTACCCATCTTATCCTTCCTTACGGAAGGAGGGGTGACATGACCCAGAAGGTTTCACTGATCATAAATCGCTACCGGGAGTACCGGAGCGAACCGGGTTCAAATCCGACCAAGGACTATTAATTTCGACAACACTCCGCACAACCTTCGGAGAGTGTTTTTGTCGTTACCACAACAACAACAACAACATCTGTACATCTCCCTAACATCTCTGACCATTTTGTATAGGTCTGTATGTTAAACAAACTCCCTATAACTATCACCACAGCGGGTTATGGGGATTAGAAAATACCTGATTTCTGAGTGGGTCTAACGAATCGCATCCGCGGCGTTTTAGTCCAGTATTTCTCGCGTCAATTCATATTTAAAAGATGTTACCACACGAATGTAATGTAAGTAGTTTCGTTTACTTAACTTGAAATTAACTTCGGGAAATGATTGAAGAATTTTGATGTGCAAGTGAATATTATTAATGTATGTACAGCTGTGTTCAATATAATAGTAGTGAAATTAAACTGTATATCGTTCGACGAAATAAAAAGAAGCTGTGATTTTTATAATTTTCATTTAGACTATAGCGAAACTAAACTTTGAAAAATGGCCAACAAAATCTTCAAATTTCTTGGTAGAATTTCTAGAAAATTTCCTCAAAATTTTGTAAAAATTCTGCCCAAAAATATTGAAATTTTGATGTAAATTTTTAAAAGTTTAATTAAAGTGAACTTTCCTGAACTTTGTGTGAGCTTTGAAATTTCTTTTTAGGTGGCTTCTGTTATGGATTTTGCCATATTTTAAATGAAAATGATTAAAAACAGAGCTTTCTTTTACTTCGTCGAACGTTATTCAATTTAATTTCACTACTATTATAATCAGCACAAGCGTAAGTATATTTTATCCATTTAAATTTACTTAAGAATATTATTTATTTACTTAAGAATATGGCAAACTTTCGACGCCCAACTTTATTCCATTAACTTTCTTTAGCAAAAATGTTCCGAAAACAACGGAAGTGCCAGTTAAGCTCGTAAGTTTAGTTTATTTTCTTTACTTTTGAATTGAAGTTAATTAACTTCGTTGCAAAACTTTGTCAAAATTAACTAGCGAATAAGTAAATAAATAAATCTTCCTACATTCCAATCCATTTAATCACATTTTCTGCTTCAGCATATTCTAATCTAAAATTCTGAAGAGTGATATAAGAGTCATAGTTTCAAGTAATACATAAACATACACACATGTATACATACCCTGTAGGGAAAAAAGCTCTAGCACTGAGCTGGTGTGCTTTTTGTGTTTTTTGAACCCATGCTTATTTGTCACAAAACTCTTTTGTATTCAATAAACTGACGAATTTTACCTTTGAATAAACTTGATATAATGTAAATGTCACACATTCCGTGGTACTAACCCATCTTCGGCCGCTACATGATCCCGTTATAATTTTTTGTTCCCCTTTAAAGGAAAGGCTTTTAGGACCATAATCAAGAAAAATTTCAAATATAAAAAGATTCTGACCAGCCGTTTGCTTTTTGTGGACTGGTCGAAAAATCGACCACTGGCCAAAATCCGTCAAGTATGTAAAAAAAATAAATTGCTTCATGACAAAAAATGTTGCTCTTAAACTTGAGTTATTTGTTTTTATTTCAAAGAAAACTGCTTAGTATTGAAATGTTATCCATTCTTATACATATACATACATATTTTATAAACATTGATAGAGACGTCAATTTACAAATTTTTATGATATTCATCAAAGCATTTAGTATGTAAGTAAATATTGGATTTTTTGCAAGTAAAAATAGTATGTTTCTTGCATAATTTACAGGGCCGATATTTTTTTTCAAGACTTTTTATTACAGAATGTATCCTTTCGTTGCTCCGAGTAAGGTTCGACGGCTGGTTTAAGTCTCCGCCTTCATGTCCACGTCTGCCTTCTTCTTCATTGTCATAAACCAACAATTTTGTTTTGACTTCAGAACGAAAATTAATTTGCGAAATTGGGGATGTCTTTTGGATTTTTGCAATCATAAAGGGTGTTTTTTTAGGGGTATAGAACTTCGAATTGAAATAAAACACAAGAAAATCGTTTTAAGGTCCATCAATTTGGCTTTATTGGAAGGATAATTTTATGCCATTAATGTTTAAATATGATTTCGGGCATGTGGCCGCCGCGGCTGGCTCGAATAAAGCCAATTCTACAGGTCCAATTTTCAACCACTTTTTCGAGCATATGGGGCCGTATGTCGGCAATAACGCCACGAATGTTGGCTTCCAATTCCCCTAACGTTTCTGGTTTGTTGGTGTAGACGAGCGACTTCACATATCCCCAAAGAAAATAATCCAATGGTGTCAAATCACACGACCTTGGTGGCCAATTGACAGGTCCATTCCGCGAAATTATGCGCTCATCGAATGTTTCCTTCAATAAATCGATTGTGACGTGCGCTGTGTGGCATGTAGCGCCGTCTTGTTGGAACCACAACTCATCCACATTCATGCCATCCAATTCGGGAACAAAATAGTCGGTTATCATGGCTCTATACCGGTCTCCATTAACGGTAGCTGCCTCTCCAGCATTATTGCGGAAGAAGTATGGCCCAATGACTCCACCAGCCCATAGAGCACACCAAACAGTCAGTTTTTGTGGATGTAATGGCGTTTCAAGGGTCTCATGTGGATTCTCTTCACTCCAAATGCGGCAATTTTGCTTGTTGACGTAGCCATTCAACCAAAAATGAGCCTCATCACTGAACAAAATTTTGCGATGAAAATCAGCATCGAAATCAATCTCATTTTCGGCCCATACACCAAAATCACGACGCATTGCATGGTCTCGCGGCTTTAATTCTTGCACAAGCTGGATCTTGTAAGGTCGCAAGCCAAGATCTTTGCGCAAAATCTTCCATAAAGTTGATGGACAAAGCTCCAATTGCTGTGCACGGTGGCGAATCGATTCATTCGGGTCCTCTTCAACACTTTGCTCTACAGCGGCAATTGTTTCTTCGGTGCGCACTGTTCGACGTCTCTGCGGATGCGTATTATCACATAGAGTAAACGTAGTGCGAAAACGATCCATGGTTAACCGAATTAATTGCTCTGATGGACGATTATGTCGACCATAAAATGGACGGAGCTCACGGTAAACTTCGCGAACTGAACCATTATTTTCGAAATAAATTTGCACGATTTGCAAGCGTTGTTCTTTTGTCAACCTGTTCATGATGAAATGGCAAACCAAACTGAACATAAATGACATTAGAGTTGCCAGATTTGACCACAAAATGCCAGTTTTATCTCTATTCGAAAAACAAACCTGTAAAAAAAACACCCTGTACAATGCAGCTTCCACGCATTGACCATGGCGTTACCAAGAAGGTTTGTCCTAGTGGACACCACCACTTCTTTCCTCGAATACAAATACGATAATTTGCTATAGCATTATCATGCAGATCTACACCACCCATACCCTTATTATACTCTTGAATAACTTATGGTTGCGATATAGCAATAGTTTTTTTTGTTTACGGCAATATCTTTTAGCAGAAACAATTGGCTCCACACTCGAGTTATTGGTCATAACACTGACAAGAGCATTGTCTTTCCACCGGACAGTCAATATTTCTTGATTACTATCGAGTAGCTGGTCAAATGCTCTGCGCTTTTATCTTCTTCTTAGCGGTGGTTTTCCCATTCTATTTTCGCGTACAGTGCCAGTTGCAAAGAATCGACGTTCATTCAAAAGACACATGAGGTAATAAGAAGAAAAAAAATTATCGAAGAAACTAATGTGGCACTCAGGGTCAGATACGTTAGAAAGCAAATCTAAAACAGTTTGCGCGCCTAGACCTATATCCAGATTGTGAGGAGTTGCTGCGCCGCCGTAAAAGGAGCTGGAATATAAATATCCACTTTCTGAGCATAAACACCACGACTTGAATCCAAACCTGATCGGCTTTCCTTTGATAAACATCTTGCAAGAGTGGCGACCAAAGTACGGAATCATCTGTTCGTCTATAGAAAGAATATGACTAAAGACTCCAAATTGCATAAATCTTTCGTTTAGAGCATCAGTAATAGGGCGAACCTTTGCAAATTGATCTGCTGTATTTAAATTGTTGTTATATGAGAGATGAAGAAACTGTTTAATTTTTTTAAAGCGATTATGACTCATCGCTTGTTTCACTATCGGAATCTTCATGTCGGGTCGCACAGACCAATAATGGTCAATGTGAGGCAAAGTATGGTACCCCGAAAGGTACAAAATACCAATAAATCTATGCATTTCTAATGGCGTGGCGTCAATTGAAGTATTGTGTTGATTGGCATATTCATTTGTAAAAGTTGTAATCTCTTCAATAACTTTTTCATCAAAAAACAATGCAAATAGATCATAGGAAATTTAGAGCCTGGAAAAAAGGAGATGAAATATACGTACCAAAATAATAGATAGTAATGTTGTTGACAAAGTGAGACGGTTCTTACCAATTTCAGCAAAAATATCTTCCATTTTTTGACTTTCTACATTTATTGGCTTTCTTTTGTATTGAAAATTTCTAGGCTTTCGCCAAACCTTCTTCTTCTTTAAATGGTCATCTAACCGACTGGGCGATTTTGACCGTCCAACATAGCTCGCCAGTCGTTTCTTCGTTGCGCCAATTGGAAACACCGCGGGGTCGCAAATCGGTCTGCACTTGGTCCTTCCGTCGGAGTGGTGGTCTCCCTCTTCCTCTGCTTCCACCGGCGGGTACCAATAAGAATACCTTCTAGGCTGGAGCATCTTCGCTCATTCGCACTACGTGGCCTAGCCACGTTTTAATTCGCTGAACTATGTCGGCTCATCATTATATCTTCTTCAGTACCAACGCGTAGAGGTCCACAAATCTTTCGAAGAACCTTTCTCTCGAATACTCCCAGAGCCGCCTCATCAGATGTTGTTAGTGTCCACGCTTCTGCACCATATAGCAGGACGGGTGCGATGAGTGACTTGTAGAGTGTTATTTTCGTTCATCGAGAGAGGACGGTCAAAATCGCCCAGGCGGTTAGATGACCATTTAAAGAAGAAGAGAGAGGACTTTACTTTTCAATTGCCTACTCAGTCCGAACTAGCATTTGTTTGCAAGAGTAATTCTTCGTCGGATTTCTAGGCTAACATTATTGTTGTTGTTAATGCTGGTTTCCAGGTAAACGAAATTATTGCTGCCAACAGTGGCTTGGTTGCCAAGGCGCGAATGCGCTGACTCTTTGCATGATGACAGAAGGTACTTCGTTTTGCCCTCGTTCACCACCAATCCCATTTTCTCCGATTCTTTTTCTAATTTGGAGTAAGGAGTAAGTAAGATTTTTTCTTAAATCCGCCACATGGATTGGATGTTGATGCATTTTCTGCGTCACCCAGATCGTTACCTGCATTTGGAATATTCTCTGCTTCTGAGTATTGTAGCTCAACTGTGCTTGCTATTTTGAGGTAATCATTATTGTCGTCGTTAATATTTATCAGGTCATCATCCAAGTCTTCTTCGTCCGTCATGCACTCCACATCAGGCGGTGGAATGTATACAATGTCGACCTCCTTTGCGTTCGATACAGCTTGATCCTCCTCATCGTCTGAAAATGGCTCATTTAAAATGGCCATAATTTCACAAATTTTTATTGATTTACGAACCGGCATTGTATTCGCCTATTGCCCGCATAATTTTAAAAAATGAACTGACCAAAATCAAAGCAAAACAATCCGGGAATACCCTTTTCAAACTTTAAGTAACGATGGATAGAGGGAGACAAATATATGATACAAAAGTATTGCAAAGCCACGGAAGTTGCCAGACTTTTACTAAAAAAGGAGAACTTTAAATAGAGCTAAACCAAAACCTTATACATTTTCAGAATTCAGATGATACTAGTTTGCATTTATACAATGAATAAAACGAATACTGCTTTGAATTTTTTTTAACCTACTTGACGATTTCTGGCCAGCGGTCGATTTTTCGACCACTGAAATTAACGTTCTTGGAAAAGTTAGAAAATTGGCAAAATTAAAGTGGAAATTTTTTTATTCTTACAGGCTGATATTTTATCTTCCCAAGATGTTGGTGTTAATTATTTTTAACATTTGTCTTCTAATAATTTTTATTTAAACAAAAAACTGTTAAAAATATGTATATTTTCTTCCTATCACTAAAATTTTAATTCAAGCATTTTTTCAAAAATATCTATACTCACGGCGCCGCCGATATTCCAAATTTACTAACCCTGTAAACGGATCAGAAAATCAACATTTAGTTTGAGAGATATGGACCTCTAAAAATGGTGGTCGAAAAATCGACCATTGGCCGAAAATGGGCTAAGGATTTTTTTGAATTTGTATTAATTCTACGTTGAAACAAAAAAGTGCAACCTAAAAAATCGAGCTGCTCCTATTTTACTAATCAATTTTCTTTTACCTTCAATCATCAATATACCATAATAACTTATATTTTTATTTATAATAATTAATTGTAGGGACTGCTTCAGAAATCCCTAGTTCTATGGCCAAACATTTTGTGACGTACCTAATTCCTTGGAAAAAATGTCTTTAATTCCATGGTATATAGTAAAACACATATTTCATTGCTAAAAATAGAAAAAACACTTTATTATCGCATTTAAAACGAAATTTCTATCAAATCTCAAAGGAGCTTTTTACTTTTAATTCTCATTTATTAATAAATTTAGAATTTTTTCGCTTTTTCAAAGCTCCCTTTTTCCCTGAGCTTATTTTTTTCATTTTATTTTTTAATATGTTTTAAAATAAATTAAAAAATTTAATTAAATAGTATTTTTTATTAAAAATAGTTCTAAAGAACCTTAACAAAAAAGCAAATTAAAGCAAGTTAAGTTCTGGTGGAACCGAACATTATATACCTAGTATCGTTTTATTATCGAATACGAAGTTACGCAAGTCTATTTTAATACTTTTCAGTTCGTATTATAAAGGCATCTGATTGTTTTTAATAAAAACACTTCTGTTAAGAGTTTGGAGGGGTAAATTGATTTAAAAAAAATATAAATGTGTGGCGCGATATACAACAGGTATATCATCATAAACCTCCTAAGAGATTTTTGCGCCGAGCTTCCCTTCCAATTTGTGATGTGCCGTTTTAATTTTTGCTACAAATTGGCGGGACCTACAGATTTTGCCAACTTCGAACGGTATCTACAAAGGAGATCAATTTTTGCTGAGAAGCCTTGCATGGCAGAAAGACACTCGGAGAGTTTGCCAAACCACTGCCGAGGGGCGACCCCGTTTTGAAAAACTTGACAAACATTTTACGTTCATTAAAGGTATGAAAATCAAAAAAGGTATATAACCTCCCTATTGCAGTGGGGTATTAAAAACTTGCTCGGATATTTTACTTGTGTGTTCTCTGATTTGCTTAATTTTTGTAGAGTATACTACATACTATTGGGAAGCAGCTGACCAATTTTGATTGAAACATCTATTTCAAACTACAAGCAATCGCCTTTGAAAGTAGCAGAATTTTTATGCTGAAAAGTGGGCGGCGCCATGCCTACTTCCTCAAAATTCAAAAATTTTTTTGCGGTTGTGTTTTGCTTAAAAAGCTTATTATTATTATTATCTAAGATCTTATTGATATAGCTTGCATGGTTATAAAAATATCGCGTTTTACATTTTACAAACAGATTTTTCAGAACTATGTTCAAAAACTGGGAGTGGACTTTAACCGATTTCGCCCATTTTTATCTCAAACAGTTACCTTTATATATAGAACATTATCACCAAATTTCGTTTCGATAAATCAATTTTTGCTGGAGTTGTGGCATAAAAAGTTTTCTGAAATAATCCACTATTAAAGGGGCGGGCCTTTTCAAAATCTTTCGTATAAAAGTGGTCGTGGACCTTCCATTTTTTGCCGAAACATTCCTTCTATTAATATAAATATGTGTGCTAAATTTCGTTTCGACATCTGGAACAGTTTTTGATTTATGCTTAATATTATTTCGAAATTGACTTAATCAAAAGTGGGCGGTGATACGCCTATTTTCAAAAATTTCTTGGAAAATTTATTTTCTGCTTAAATGTGATTAATGTACGCACCAAATTTTATCTTTATAAGAGTATTATGTACTGAATAATCACCTTTTTTGTATTTTCGATTTCTATATACAAAAAGTGGGCGTGGCTATCATCCGATTTCGCCCATTTTAACCAGCGCTCGAAGATGAGTGCCAAGTAACCTGCATACCAAACTTCATTAAGATATCTTAAAATTAACTCAAGTTATCGTGCTTACAGACGGACGGACGAACATGGCTTAATCAATTTCTTTTTTCCTCCTGAACATTTTGATATACATAAGTCAATATCTATCTCGAGCAGTTTATGCAGTTACATACCACCGTTAGGCGACTAAAGTTAATATACCTTGTGTGCATAGCACTACTAGGTATCAAAATATTAAAAAAAAAAACAAAAAAAAAAGGCTATCAAAAACTCATAACTAAAGTAAAAACTTAAAAAATAAAATTTTAACCGTAATTTAAAAATTTTATTGTTATTTTTTTTTTATTATAAATTTCCTGACTAAAGTAGTACAAAAATTCCCAAACTTGCAACAACAAAACTTATTTTTTGAGAATAAAAGACTTTTTGGAGCTGGAAAAGCTTTCCCATGTGAAAATATTTGGTTGGCTGGCTAATTGCTTTGGGATTGTTATATAAGTATATTGAGAGTGCGGGAATTCTCTGAACTTAATCAAATTCAAATCCGAAAAGGTATTATTTACAGTAACAAAGCTCATTGCTTGCACGAACTCATATAAAAAATCTGGTATAAGATCAAAACAAGTCTTCTTACCAATAAGGCATTGACTCAAAAAAAAATTACATGTGTCTTCCAAAATACTAAGTTAAGGTGCCCAATTTTTATATCTTATTGCACAATATATATTTATTTGATAAATAAATCATTGAATCATTATAACCGGATTGCACTGTATTTATACTATCGTGCATTTATCAATTTCCCTACAGGGTACATTTGTAACGTTTTGGTTTGTTTGTTTGAATGCGAGAGTTGCAAGTTGCATGATGCAAAAGCCACACTTCTTAGTTTATTGCAATTGTCGCTTTGTCGATATGCAAAAAGTTATCATAGAGCACACTTAAGAGAATTAAATGCGCTGGAAGTGCAAACAGTTGGATGGATGTACTTACATTTGTTTTTGCATCTTTAAATGCATACGAGTGCATGTGACAGCAGAGCAAAAGGAGCAATGTTTAACCAAAATCATTTCCAAGTCAATGTCTGCTCGAAGTAAGCTCCAACTGCTGTCAATGAGTTGATTATGAAAGGAACATCATCATATGCATATGAGGACAACCACACACCTACATATATTTATATATTACCATAGATATTTGTGGGTAAAAATTCAGTGATGCGCATTAGATATTACGAATCCCACTCTCTTAGAATCATTCAACAGCAATACACACTAACACATCTACTCATTTGAATGATATCTACTTTCATTCATATTTGCATTATCTACAGTCATATCATTTCTGCGTACACACATACAGTGTACGACAAAACTAAAGCACCAAAAGCCCCTCTGCTAAACATGGATAAATAAAATTCTATGTACAGCTTTTAAATTTTGTATTTGTTTTTACTGATGAAGGCCACAAATTAGTTATTTGAAATATGAAACAAAAAACTGTTTTCATGGTCCATTAAAAATAATTAATTGCATTTTTCAAGCTAACTGAAAAATTTGTGCGACAATACTAAAGCGCCAAATCAAGGTAGGTCTTGGTTTTTTTCCTTAAATCTGTCGTAAAAACCATAAAATCGCGGTAAACATGAGCCATAATAACCACGCCGATATATTTCGAACATTTCAAACAACGGTTTCATGCTTTTTTTTAGCCGGTAAACGAGGTTGGATGGTATGCAGAAGTCTAAAAGATTTGGTGGAAATAAGTATTTCCGTGGTACTTAGCGAAAGAATTTTACTCAAATTTAACTTTAAACTTTTAATTATTCAAATCTATAATACCTAATATGTATTCTTCTTGAAAAAAAAGGGTTAAACATTATAGAAATTGTACTAACGTTTTTTTTTTTTGAGTAAAATGTTTTAAATGGAGTTTCGGTGCTTTAGTTTTATCGCACACTGTACATACATATCTACATATATCATACTTACCCTATATAATGCATTCTGCCGTCCTGTCGGTAATTGGACGGATTGTGAAAATGTGATGCAAGTTGAAGCTTACTCTAGTTAAGGGTGTTCTTTTAAGAGGTGTTAAAAAAAAAACTTATTAAATTGTGTGGCCATCGTGGTTTGGTGGTAGTGCGTCGGCGTACAACCCCGCCGATCCCATGAAATGTTTGGAAAAAGCGGCAGTGTTATTGGCCTACCACACCAAAGGACAGGTAAGATCAAAACTGGTTTGAAAAGGTTTTTTCAAAATGGAGTCGCTCCTCGGCAGGGGTTGGGCAAAACTCTCTGAATGTATTTATGCCATGGAAGGCTTTTCAGCAAAAATTCATTTGATTTGCAGATTCCGCTCGGAGTCGGAAAATAACTGTTGTTCCCGCCAATTTGAAGGAAAAATTAAAAGCAGCACACCACAAATTGGTAAAAAGCTGGGCCTTAATAACCTCGGAGGTATATCGCTACAAATATTTTTATGTATTTTTTATTTATTTAAAAATTATGTCTGATGATAGCAGAATAAGCAAACCAATATTTTTTACTTTCTTTTCCAATCTGAAGCAAGAAATCTAGCAATAGAGAGCCAACAATCACATTCATCCACCTTAATTCTGACTTAGCATACGTTGGTGAATTTCACACCGCCTATAACCTGGGTAGAAAATAATCTAGGAAAAACTATATTTAACCTAGGTGCTGGATAGTTTTCCAACTTTCGCCTGCTTAGTTTTTCTATACCAGGACCTGTCTACATTTAAACGATTACATTTAATTCAAGTTGATCGTTTGCCGAAAAGATTTCAGTGATTGTAATAGCTCAATGGATAGAGAAGACGACTGTGATGTGGAGGGTTCGATTCTGTCTCAGAGGCAATGCAATTTTTTTTAAATTGGTATTGCCTAGGAAAAACCAGGCAGGACCTAAATAGACATTACTACCCAGATTCTGTCTTAAAACTTTACTATAATCTCCTAGACAAAGTAATAATAGTTTTAACTAGGTCACATCAACTTCCCCGAAAAAAACTGGATGTGGTAAATCTCAGTACAGGCACGAGTTTTTAATTCTAATGTAACAGGTTAGGGTCAAGGGGGATTCGCTGTTCATACCGGGTTGTATTAAAGAGCTCTAACAGCTAGCTCTCACTAATGATTGCTTCATTATTTTCGCGGAAATGAAACTAAAAAAATATGACCCTCTATTCAGCACGCTATTAGATGGCACTTCATTTGTCATACATTTTCCTTTCTGCACTTTCCAAATTGTTTTTTTTTTTTCTTTAAATTTTATTTTACGTTTTGTTGCTTATTATTATCATTTTCTTATTTCAATTGCTCACTCATTTTCTCTTTGTAAATATGAGCAACTGTAACAAAAGTGTATGTATTACACTTCAATCTGTGTCTCTTCCAACTCAGTTGACGCCTGTTGAGTGTCTGAAGGCAACTTACATGTTCAATGCTCACTGCAACTGCATAAAAAGCCAGCAAACAATGTGCACATTATATAAGGCTTATTTCCTGTGATCAGAAGCAGACCTGTTAAATAATGATTACTAATCGTAATAAGTATTGGTTTGATTAATTATTTTCGTGAGAATCCATTTAATGATTGATGACCAATTACTTTCAATTTTTAATGACTATTTTCAAATTAATTAAAAATAATAATAAAAAAATCATGGGTTTCTACGATTTAAAAAAAAAAAGTATAAAATCAAAAACAATTAAAAAAGTGGTTTGATTACTTTTGATTATTTTTGATTTTTTTTTATTATTTAAAATTTTTTTTTATTATTTTTAATTGTTTTTTATTATTTTTGATTTTTTTCAGTGTTGTTATAGACGCACATAAATATACACATCAACGAAGCTGAAAAAAATCAAAAATAATCAAAAGTAATCAAAACAACTTTTTTTGATCTTTTTTTGACTTTTTCTAATCGTATTCAATTAATAATTGCCTTTTCTTGAAAAACAACTAAAATGATCATAGCCAATTAAAAAAACCGTCTAATAGGGAAAATTCAAATCGGCACACCACAAATTGGAAGAGAAGCTTGGCGCAAAAATCTCTTAGGAGGTTTATGATGATATACAGGGTGTTTTTTTTACAGGTTTGTTTTTCGAATAGAGATAAAACTGGCATTTTGTGGTCAAATCTGGCAACTCTAATGTCATTTATGTTCAGTTTGGTTTGCCATTTCATCATGAACAGGTTGACAAAAGAACAACGCTTGCAAATCGTGCAAATTTATTTCGAAAATAATGGTTCAGTTCGCGAAGTTTACCGTGAGCTCCGTCCATTTTATGGTCGACATAATCGTCCATCAGAGCAATTAATTCGGTTAACCATGGATCGTTTTCGCACTACGTTTACTCTATGTGATAATACGCATCCGCAGAGACGTCGAACAGTGCGCACCGAAGAAACAATTGCCGCTGTAGAGCAAAGTGTTGAAGAGGACCCGAATGAATCGATTCGCCACCGTGCACAGCAATTGGAGCTTTGTCCATCAACTTTATGGAAGATTTTGCGCAAAGATCTTGGCTTGCGACCTTACAAGATCCAGCTTGTGCAAGAATTAAAGCCGCGAGACCATGCAATGCGTCGTGATTTTGGTGTATGGGCCGAAAATGAGATTGATTTCGATGCTGATTTTCATCGGAAAATTTTGTTCAGTGATGAGGCTCATTTTTGGTTGAATGGCTACGTCAACAAGCAAAATTGCCGCATTTGGAGTGAAGAGAATCCACATGAGACCCTTGAAACGCCATTACATCCACAAAAACTGACTGTTTGGTGTGCTCTATGGGCTGGTGGAGTCATTGGGCCATACTTCTTCCGCAATAATGCTGGAGAGGCAGCTACCGTTAATGGAGACCGGTATAGAGCCATGATAACCGACTATTTTGTTCCCGAATTGGATGGCATGAATGTGGATGAGTTGTGGTTCCAACAAGACGGCGCTACATGCCACACAGCGCACGTCACAATCGATTTATTGAAGGAAACATTCGATGAGCGCATAATTTCGCGGAATGGACCTGCCGCGGCGGTCACATGCCCGAAATCATATTTAAGCATTGATGGCATAAAATTATCCTTCCAATAAAGCCAAATTTATGGACCTTAAAACGATTTTCTTGTGTTTTATTTTAATTCGAAGTTCTATACCCCTAAAAAAAACACCCTTTATATCGCGCCATAGAGATAGAGAATTACTAATTAAATTTAACAGATCAAAAGTTAGAATGACAAGAGGGATATCATTTTGCTAGGACTATTAGGTGTAAACTTCAGTCTTACTTTCTTTTATAGTTTTTCGAAAGATTGCATCACAACCTTTACAGTCTGAAAGGGCTTTAACAGTTCGACTTCAGGAATGGCCAGCATATTACAGACCTCATTTTTATGGCATGCATCATGTAGCGATTTCAAAGCAGCTTTTGATAGCGCGAAAAAGGGAACAGCCAAACTTATTTGTTTGCGACAAATGTCTTTTGGCAATACCAGCAGATATGTCAAGATTAGAAACCGAAATATAATTATTCAAGGTGACTTCCTATGACAGTGCTTAGCCCTGCCTCTTCAAATGGAAATCCAATGATACAATTTACACCAAAGCGATGCATGGCTCCATACCGTGAAAAGTGTCGAGGGTCGGTGGAATAGCCATTGAAGTTTCACCGGAAATTGTATGGTACTTCTCTAAAATAAAAAAATTAAAGCAATATATGGTTATACAATGGGTATATATCATAATAAACCACCCAAGAGATTTTTGCGATGCTTTGAAATTTTTCCTACAACCTGGATGGAACTACAGTTATTTGCCGACTACGAACGAAATCTACAAAGCAGATGAATTTTTGATGAGAAGCCTTCCATGGCAGAAATATATTCGGAGAGTTAGTCAAATTACTGACGAGTGGCGACCTCGTTTTGAAAAAACTTTTCTAACGACTTTTGATGTTACATGTCTTCGTACTCGAACCTATTCCAGCAACACTTACGCCATATCACGGCGACCAAAGGAGACCTACACTGAGCTGAAAACTCAGGTTGAGAATGATTATTTCGCCAAGAAGTAAGGATTGTCGCTATGAGACAAACTTTTTATAAGTCTAGCGTCCTTCTAAAGTGATGCTTGCATAAGTTCTTATTCGAAGACATTAAATGCAGTATAAACTTAATTATATTACAAATCTATTTATAGGTCAACGTAGAAGTAGCTTTGCAGCATTTGATTGCTTACACCATTTTTTGCTGGGTATCGGCGTTCACGTACCTGTGTTAATGAATGTATGTGTTTATTTGCATAATTTCCGCATTATTAATGCAATAAAATTCAGTCATCACTAAATGCTCACTTCCAAACGCCTTTATAAATAATTATTCTTCACATGTCTGTATGAGTGTGTGTAAGTATGTCCTGGAAGAATGCTTGATGTGTCGGTACTTTCACTATGATGCAAGCTCTGCTGATTGCTCTTATAAAGGTGAAGGCAATAGTTGCATTAATTACTTTGCCTAGTAATCAATTCAGCAAGTAGATAGAATTTCCATGCACTGAGAGAAAAATGTGTAAAAAAAAATAAAGTTTTCAAAAAGTTAAAAAGTTTTCATCTCGAACCTTCGTCATATGGGTCAAGAACTTTTTCCGCAGTAGCTAGCAGCTTCAACAGGGTTCGAGCTGAGCGAAATTGCCCTTAGCAGGGTAGGTTCTATTGCATTGCTAAAGAGATGCTTGGTGTCATGAGCGGAAATACCAGATGCAGGGCATGTATTTTGTATGTGGGATTGAGCTTAGAAAAGCAAGAGTTCAACCTGTCACAATATCCGGATCTAAGTGCAGCCGGAGTGACTCTAGTCTGTCTAGGAAAGACTCTGTTTTCTTCAACTATTTCAGGTGGTTTGATGTTGATAACGGTATTCGCAGTCCGATAGCGAGGTATCGACCGACTCAGTGGGGATTATCTACATCCCTGAGATGTCTGTTTGGATGTCTAGGCTTATGACAGTTCAGTAAAAGCTATCTGTGTAAAGATTCTGCGTTCTCTCTGACATGGAACATTTCTGGCTCTTAAAAGTGGTGAGCTACAGCCGACATTAGAAAACATCCCAAAGCAGCGTTGATATGGGTGATTTTGAAAACTTGCAGAGTTCTGTAATTGGTTTCGTTAAGGTTAGGTGTGGCGTAATCGATGATTGGCCGGTTTCTTAATATTTTTACTTAGTGCTACTAAGTGCTGCCTGGCAGTACCTTGATGATCTTGTTGCAGCTCTGGATTTTTTGTGGCCATTTCGGTGACCTTAGGGTAGTTGACGTTTGGAAGCATAACGGCAGTAACGTGAACGTCTAACTCTTATGCTCCTTTAAAAGTGTTGCCGTCGATTTGGTCGGAGATAAAGTCATATCGCGCTTAGTGCAAAAGCTAGAAAGGTCGTGGAGATGGCTGTTCAGAGTTCATCGATGAATCAACCCTTGCCTGAAGCCATAATAGTGCAGTCGTAGACGTAGGAGACTTTGGAGACTCCCATCGTGGAAGCCGCGTTACATAAAAGTTAAACAACAAAGGAAATAAAAAACCACCCTCTGGTACCCCCTGTCTAGGTTTCGATATTGCGTTCCTCAATACTACCGATACTTGAAGCCCAATGAAGGAATTTTAAAAGTATTACAAACATTGAGGTTCCTGAAATGGTAATATTGATGATAGTGAATGCTAGGGGACCGATCTAAATTACTCTAACAGACGAGATCTATATCCATTAGCAGCAAAAATGGAGAATTCATCTATAGAAATTTTTTTAGAATTGTACTGGAAGGACACTGGATTTACCCGCAGGGCGAAGTAATATCACAACAACAGGTGCGTTCTCTGAGTGTAGCACATAGTGAATACCTTTACTGGTTTGTGCTACGGATTACTCCAGCAAATGTCGCCTCTGCAGTTAAATTCATGAATGGTTGCCCTATTTGAGTATATTTGCATAATTTGACACGTTACGTTTTGTTGTTAATTAATTCTTAAGTTAAGAGCAACCACTTGCAGGTAGACACATACAACAAATGCCCAAATAGCTAAACACACGTAAATACCTAAGGCCCTTGCGGGCGTGGCATCTACAACACTAACACTAACTGATTGCTAAGACAAACGGTTAGAGAGGAGGAAATACCTACTAAACACATACATATTTATGCCTAACTATACATTATGACCGCGAAATTTTGCGAATCTATTTGAGCGATTTATTAGTTACGACATTTCCTAGCTCCATGAACAAAAATCACTCTCTAACTAAATCTATCAGCCGAAATGAACAGTTTAAGTGAACATCTTTCGGAATATTTACATCTTTTGGCCTTGGCCAAACAGGGAATCGAGTACATTTTAATGATTAAGTCAGTTTTGAAAAAACTTTTCCAAACCACTTTTGATGTTACCTGTCCCAGGGCTCGAACCTTGGACCTTCGGTGTGGTAGGCCAGCAACACTACCGCCACACCACGGCGGCCGCCTAATCCGAATGATTACCGGTTTGATGAATTGCTTTCTTGAGAATCCATTTAATGATTGGCTACCAATTACTTTAAGTTTTTAATGATTATTTTCCAATTAATTAAAAAAACTAGAGTTCGCCCAGTGGTTGAAATTCAACCAGTAAACTTTATTTTATTTTATTTTTTTGCTGTATCTTTTATCCGCATTTTTTTTCTTCCTTTCTATGTCGTTCCTTTCCTCTAACATATTTTTATTTTCCTTGATTTCTTCTTTTACTCTCTTATTTTATTTGTTCCTTTCCTCAAACTTCTTTTCCTTTCCCTTCCCTTCCTTCTATTTTCTTTCTTTCCCCTTCGTTTTCTTACCTTTCTTTAATTCCGTTTTCCTTCCCTTCCTTTCATTTCCTTACCATTCCTTTTTTTCCTTTAATTTTCCTTCCTTTCCATTCCCTTCCCTTTCCTTTCTTTCCTTTTCCTTTTCTTTCATTTTTTTCCTTTAATTTTCCTTCCTTTCAATTCTTTTCCTTTCCTCTATTTTCCTTTAATTTTTTTCGGTGTTTAATACTCTTTATAAGTAATCATTTATTTTATTTTTGGAAACCCTGTTTGTAGGTATCAGCAATGAATTTTACATATTTGCTCATAGTTTACATTGCTTGTTTAATGTATCCAACAAAGGAACTTGTCGTGCTCCCAGGAGAGCAGCTGACACTGGGCATCGTAGCCAGTAATCAATACAATAACAACAACTAAAACAAAACTGCATGACACAACAGAGTATCTATAGTGCGAAAACTTATTTTTCATTGGTCCACTACCAACTCTTCGCACTCACAGTGAGAGCCGACCACACGAATAACACAAAAACATGCATGGCAAGTCTACTCACACTACTACGGCTCTTAATTTTTTCCTACAAAGCAACTCCTCGGCCATGCTCACGATGCAGCATAGTACACAAAAAGCAAGTACACACACACACAGCGTGTCTATAGTGTGAATAAGTGAATGTGTAGTGGTGTGACTTTTATGTTAAATTTTTTATATTAAAATGATTTTTTAAATTTATTTTATTTACGGATAAAAGTACACCTCAAAATTTCCTATCTATACATATATAATTTGTATACCTTAGAATTATAGTTTAGCAGAAAACGGTTCTACATTGCACTCATCTTCTCTATTTATATATAAGATAAACAAACAAAAAAAATCATGATTTTCTACGATTATTAAAAAAATCACAAATGTTCAAAAAAAGTTGTTTTGGTTACTTTTGATTTTTTCAGTATTTTTGAAAAACACATAAATATACACATCAACAATACTGGAAAATCAAACATAATGAAGAAAATCAAAAATAATCAAAAGTAAATAAAACAACTTTTTTTGATTATTTTTATTTTTTTTTGATTATTTTTAGTTTTTTCTAATCGTAATCTATAAATAATTGCCTTTTCTTGAAAAACAATTAATATAATCATTACTAATTAAAAAAGCCGTCTAATTAATTGATTAGTAATTACTAATCTAAAAATTATTGTTTCGCCTTATGTTACTCCAATATGCATTTTTATTTAAAATACAGAATGCTTAATTGAAAAGTTGAATGAAAGTCAATATAAGTCAAGATCCGGCTTAAAAATCGATGTCCTTAGGTATACATAAGGAACTCTTCAATAATCCCGTATACTGAATGGTATTAGTTGTAATCTACAATTGGATTAATAATCGTCTGTATGAAAATACAATTCCGTCAAAGAAGAGTGTTAGTTATTATAAAAAATTATCAACTCGGTGGGTGCACTGCCTGCTCTGCGAATACCGTACGCCTTATTTCTCAAATAGGTTTGGCTTTATTAATGTAAAATATCTATGGTCCTATTGCTCAACTGAAAGTAATTAAAAGCCATATTGTATTATTACCTACTGCTTTGTTACACTCCCGCCGACGTATAATCCGCATAACAAGGTTCGTTTTATCAATTCAGTATCGTATAAGCCTTACTTAAATGAGAGTTGGGCTTTTTGGAGCAAAATAGTTCATACTACAAGGGACTGTGGCTATAACTATGACTAAGCACGTATAGCAATGTCGCGATTAATAAGGATTAGGTCTAGCTTCCTATTGTAATGTGTTAGTTTTAGTTTTTTCCTGAAAATTTGTAAGACCTCTCTGCTTTTCGCTGACTCCGAATGGCAACCTACTAGATGGATGAGTTTTTAGGGCAGACTCTGGGGGTTTTTGTTTGGAATGATAAGTATGCTTATTCCCACTATCCCATTTAAAGTCTTGTTCAGCGCATTGAGCGAGAGACTGAAGTCCATCTTTATTGGATCTGATCAGCTACACCAATAGTTCAGTAAGGATTGAGAATGACCGCGCCGAGTCCTTCAAAGCTAAATAAGGTTTCATAGCATCCGCCTTTAAATAAACCGAAGAATATCTTTTGCTAGCAAACGCTACTTTGGACTAAGTAGTCAACTGAGAAGTTTATACTAATTTTTTTTGCGCTGCTCTGGGAGTGTTATAGCGAACGATTCTTTGACCTACGTATATGCGCTGGGACAGCGTATATCGCTAAAAATTTTATGATGAGCTTTGGCAGACTTCGAAATAGTTCAGTGAATTAAAATCCAATATTTAATATGCGAATGAATGGCGTCGAAGAAGGTATTGTCATCAGCAACAACCCGTGAATGTGGAGGAAGAAGGAGGTCTTCATTCCATTAAAAGGATCAAGTGAAGAACGATGTAAGATCCATTGTTGTTTCCAACTGACTTTTGTTCCCAAAACAAAGAAGATTTTTGTGCTTTGCCATATCGGTCCATACAAATTTCATCCTCATGTTATAAGCCTTTCCGGTAAGTGAAATAAGCCTTATACTATAAGATGCAAAATGTTTAGTGGCCTATTATGTATTATTAATATTAATATTATTTGAATGCACTTACAGTTACACATATATACAAATGTATGTGTGGCACAGAGGTAATTTAAACTGATTGCCTGATATCACTTTGTACTGATGCAGCTAGGGGTTAATGCAATATTTATGTGTGTATGTATGTATATATCTATCTATTCATGAGACCAGTGATATCGATATGAAGTGAATATATTTAGTTGTTAGAATATATGTAGTTATCCATGAAAGGTAACTTTCATACAAATATGTTTGTATATATGTATGTATGTATAAGTAAATATGTGCACGTTTATTTGATGTTTACGTATCAATTTAATTACTGCTGTCAAATCCTTCAATAACTCGGTTGGGTATGTGCTAACAACCATTTGATGATGCTTATTTCGAATTTAAATATTTGCGCTTAGAATGCTTATAACTTGGCTATTTGTTTATTTAATATCCATATACATACATACATAAATATATTGCAATAAACTAAATTAAAAAATATATATAAGCTTACAGAGTATTACTTTAATTATGCAATTAGTAGGCAGCATTGCATCCGAATGGAGTACATGTAAATGGACGAATGCTCTCAAATTCATTAATCAAGAGGCCACAGTGAGTTCAGTTCTAGTAGTTCATGGATTCCGAAAAGTTTCCATGTATTTCACACTTGTAGCCTTATTTACCTGGGGGTCAGATCTGCCTCAAGCAGAGAACTCAAACATGCTCTCTTGTTATAAGCATAGCTGATGGGCACTAGTAAATATATATTTATGCAACCAAATTAAAATAATTTCCGTAATATATTTGTTTTGCTAATTCCATTTGTAAACCAAATATGCATAATAAATAGTTGAGTACACAAGAATTTGTTTTATTTAAAAATTAGATTAGTTTGCAGAGTTTATATTAGCAACTTAATTTGCTGCCATTAATTAAGTTGATTAACCAAGCCACCAGCGTAGTTCGCAGTTTATTTGAACTTAATTTCTAGTACTCATCCGTATTCACATACAATTAAATCACAACAATAAAAATGATAAATGACGCGATATTCAATAAAAGTCAACAATTATCGTTTGCATATGTAGATACACTTTTTGTTTATAGACCCACACACACGACTGCATGGATACATCCGCTGCTAAACAACATTAAATTGCTCACAAAAAAATTCGTTGTTATAAAATCAAAGTTTTTGTACGGGAGAAAGAAAGGTACGGAGACGAAAGTGAAGGAAAGGACAAATAAGGCAAGAAAATGGTAAAATAAAATTTAAAAAAATTAAATGAAATAAAAAAAAAAATTAAACAAAACAAAATAAAATAAAATATAATAAAATAAAATAAAATAAAATATAATAAAATCAAATAAAATACAATTAAATTAAAAGAAATATAAAAAAACGTAAAATAGTAATCTATAACAAATAAAATAAAATATAACAAATAAAATAAAATAATAAAAAAAAATTAAATTAAATAAAAAAAGTAAAACAAAATGAAATAAAAAAAAATGTAATAAAACCAGTAAGAATTGGTCTGTATTCGACTGTGCTGAAAACTTTGTACCTTTTATGAATACGCATCAAGGTTTTAAGTGGCCGATCCTTACTCACAATTAGCACAAACACTGCAAAACTGTTAATTTAAAGATACATGGCCCAAACCCCATTTATCGGAAAAATCGATTGTATGGGAGCTAAATGTTATGTTGGCCCGATCTGGGTGATTTACACTACACACATCACATATATAATAGGTGCGAAATTTTACGTTCCTAGCTTTTTAATTGCAACAGTTATAGTCGAAAACCCATTTATCGGAACAATCGATTGTATGGGAGCTATGCGTTGTATTAGTCCGATCATACTGGTTCCGACAAATGATTAAAACTTTATAAAATGGCTGCCTCTTACCAAATTTCATCGAGATATCTCTAAAACTAAGGGGCTAGTTTGCGTTCAAAAAGACAGACGGACATGGCTAAATCAACTCAGCTCATCGCCCTGATCATTTGGCGTACTTATTGGTGGGTCTACCTCTTCTTCTTCTCATACTTGCAAAAATCGGACCTAAGTTATAATACCATTTCATGTTCATGACAGGTATAATAAAAAAAAAATTAAGAAAAATTAAATTAAATTAATGATATTGATTTTTTGTACCAACAATTTTTGTTGATGAATACTTAAAAATTAAATGAAGCGAAGTAAAATAAAATAAAAAAATAAAAAATAATCTAAAATTAAATAAAATAAAATAAAACATATATATCAATAAAAAGATAACCTCAAAGTTATAGTTAAAGGACACAACTGGGTATATAATGTTTAACTAGATGCGAACCTATGCTCCCTTACTTCTTTTCTACAGCCAACGGAAAGAAAAAGCTGCGACTTATCTAATTAATTTAGCGATTAAATTTAAATTTTTGAAGTGAGCCCATTACTAATAAGTCAAACTTTTGTATCTAATACCCTTTCAGGTAGAGACAAGTGCTTAATAATTTTCTTTGGCAAATAATTTAGCTTAAAAAGCTGTCAAAGTGAAATTGTTGAACGTTTTCTTATCAAGCTTTCAATAAGTCACTAAATTTTATTGCTCTTCAACACTTGCTGACTTACAAAAACAACTGCAATCAAAGTAGGTGTTAAGAACACTCTTTCTTTTAATCCACTTGATTTATTACCAGCTTAGGCTTAACTGCAGTAGCTGCAGCCAGAGAAATTGACCATGTAAATGCTGCCACGAATCCAGTAACGCCATAGAAAACATGGAAAATACATTTAACAGCAATTAATCTTACCAAAGCTAACTTGCCACAAATGCGCACAAATACTTTACTTGGGTTGACCACTAGACAGACTCACAGCCAGACGCACGCACCAACTTCTAGCCAAACGGGCTGACAGACGACTATGGAAGATTATTCAAAACAAAGAAGCACTCTCACTTTTTGACTTTTCGTCGGTAAACCCACAGATTTTCCTAAAATAAATCAAATGAACGTATGTACGAATGTCATTAAGTGAATGAATGCGCAATCAAAACAAATTTTTTTTCTTTTGTTGTATAAAATTAATCACTATTGTATCGTTTTTATATTACTAAGTATTATTACAGCAGCCAATAAAAAACGGTAAAAAAATATATAAAACAAGTAAGGGAGTCTCAGAGCGGCTATAAGCAAACACCAGCCGCTTTTTATTCGTAAGCACTTAGCAACTTGTGAATAAAATAAATTTTTTTTTTCTAAAAAGGTGAATTTTTCATCCAAAACCAAATGTGAACTTGTCGCTTGTGATATAGTAACCAAAATTGTAAGCACTTATAATTTTTTCCGCTTGCTTATTTTGATGTGGTTTTGAAAATTTTGTCTAGGCAAGCAGAAAATATTGTATCTAGCATCGACGTGCCGAATAAAACAGCCATTATATACTGAGCTGCTAGCTTTAGCAACAATGTACAAAACAATGGCACAATTTCAATATTCACATCAAATTTGGTGGAAGGTGTATTATGTACTGAATAATCATGTTTTGTTGCGTTTTTCATAATTTCCGATACACATAAGGTGGGCACGGAGTGGGTTAATCTGCTTTCTCGTTTGCCATCGATATTCATATGCCCTGGTTCACAAATGAGTTTCACCTTTTCTGAGTTGGCTACTGGAAGACACTGCAGTGATCAGGCAACTTAAGCTTGCGTCTTTCATCCAGGTCGCGACATTAACTTCTCCTCCAACCTTCACTTTCCAATTCCGATGTATACGAGAACCAGCTCAACGATCCATGGCATAAAAGGACCCCATCTACCCATTCATCTCTCGAGGGAATGAATACAACTAGCAAGAGCAGCAGTTCCTGGCATATAAAGGGTGTTTTTTTTAGGGGTATAGAACTTCGAATTGAAATAAAACACAAGAAAACCGTTTTAAGGTCCATCAATTTGGCTTTATTGGAAGGATAATTTTATGCCATTAATGCTTAAATATGATTTCGGGCATATGGCCGCCGCGGCTGGCTCGAATAAAGCCAATTCTACAGGTCCAATTTTCAACCACTTTTTCGAGCATATGGGGCCGTATGTCGGCAATAACGCCACGAATGTTGGCTTCCCATTCCCCTAACGTTTCTGGTTTGTTGGTGTAGACGAGCGACTTCACATATCCCCAAAGAAAATAATCCAATGGTGTCAAATCACACGACCTTGGTGGCCAATTGACAGGTCCATTCCGCGAAATTATGCGCTCATCGAATGTTTCCTTCAATAAATCGATTGTGACGTGCGCTGTGTGGCATGTAGCGCCGTCTTGTTGGAACCACAACTCATCCACATTCATGCCATCCAATTCGGGAACAAAATAGTCGGTTATCATGGCTCTATACCGGTCTCCATTAACGGTAGCTGCCTCTCCAGCATTATTGCGGAAGAAGTATGGCCCAATGACTCCACCAGCCCATAGAGCACACCAAACAGTCAGTTTTTGTGGATGTAATGGCGTTTCAAGGGTCTCATGTGGATTCTCTTCACTCCAAATGCGGCAATTTTGCTTGTTGACGTAGCCATTCAACCAAAAATGAGCCTCATCACTGAACAAAATTTTGCGATGAAAATCAGCATCGAAATCAATCTCATTTTCGGCCCATACACCAAAATCACGACGCATTGCATGGTCTCGCGGCTTTAATTCTTGCACAAGCTGGATCTTGTAAGGTCGCAAGCGAAGATCTTTGCGCAAAATCTTCCATAAAGTTGATGGACAAAGCTCCAATTGCTGTGCACGGTGGCGAATCGATTCATTCGGGTCCTCTTCAACACTTTGCTCTACAGCGGCAATTGTTTCTTCGGTGCGCACTGTTCGACGTCTCTGCGGATGCGTATTATCACATAGAGTAAACGTAGTGCGAAAACGATCCATGGTTAACCGAATTAATTGCTCTGATGGACGATTATGTCGACCATAAAATGGACGGAGCTCACGGTAAACTTCGCGAACTGAACCATTATTTTCGAAATAAATTTGCACGATTTGCAAGCGTTGTTCTTTTGTCAACCTGTTCATGATGAAATGGCAAACCAAACTGAACATAAATGACATTAGAGTTGCCAGATTTGACCACAAAATGCCAGTTTTATCTCTATTCGAAAAACAAACCTGTAAAAAAAACACCCTTTAGTAATCTGTCCTACAACATCGAAGTTAACAAATATGCTGCATTGCACGTAGTTCGCAAAAGCCTAAGCTCATTTCAATTCAGCTTAACAACAAGATGTGAGAACTACATTTAATAAACGCTACCGGTGATACTTCATCATGGGAATTTAAGTTGACTTTAGCTTGTTTATGCAAATCGCAGCATATTTGTCTATGTCGGTATTTTTGTACGGTTGTATAAATATTAATTGGCTTTAAGGCTAATTCCAGGGAGAATTAATTCATACGTTGCATCAAAAAGCCAACATAATCTGCAGAGACCCATCGGCTCTACGAATATGTTGTAACTTTGCTTAAAATGTGATTACTCTGGGATGAGTATATTGAATTATATATGTATACAAAAGGTATTAATCGCAGACAGCTCCCGTTACAGCTTAATCGCACAATTTTTTTTCAGGAACACTACTTCGCTCTAATTAAAACAACTGGTATTTTGTTTACCAAGTAGGGCTACGCAAGTGTTGGGCGTTAATAAATTAAAATTTTAATTGATTTATTAATTGATTTAGAAAGTAATTGCAATTAAATAAATTCAAGTATTCATGAAACGAGCTCAAGCCCAAGTTGGTAGAAAAAAGCAATTAATAAATTGATTTAAAATTAATTCCAATTAAAATTTTAATTGCTTGTTGCAATTAAGTTATTTAAAATAAAATGAATTACAATTGAAAAAATTCTAATTAATTCTTTAATTGTATTATGTTGTATTGTATTGTATTTTTACAATTACCCAGGTAATTCTTGATTGATTTCATTCAAATATTCAATACAATTTAGCAGGGCACATAATTTTCACGAAAGTGATATTTGAAAGAAATCAAGCAATTTTTTGCCATATAATAACCTACATGTTCTTGCAGTTGATTAATTGTTAATTGCGAGCATTGCAATTGATTAATTGTTGATTATTAATTGTTTTAACAATTATAATTTGCCCAACACTGGGATACGCCCACAAGGCTTAATCATTTTGTATAAAGGTATATTGTGTTGGCATAAATGGATCGAAATATATATATACTCCGGTGTATCAAAACTAACAGCATCAGAAAAGCAATTGATTGAACCATGTCCGTCTAACCGTCCACCCCTTAGCATGATAAATGGAACAAAAGTTGGTCTCTTCTAACAAAATTTCGTATAATTGCATAATAGCATATTTAGCAGGTAAACTATACAGGTTTATATATGTGTATACAGGCTTATAACAGAGCTAAAAATAATAATATCGAATAATTCCCAAAGAAAGTCCAGGGTTTGGGAAATGTCTAGATCTACAACTGATCAACTAGAGAGAAAATTTCATCAGCTAAGTAACGATAAAAATTAAAACATATAAATCATTTATTAAGAAAAGAAAGAATCAGTTCGATTGTAAAGAGTATATTCATAAAGTTACTATTGATTAAGGGAGGATAGTATTGATGAATGGAACTTTCACCGTTGCATAACTAGACGTCTAACTGAAAATTTAAGATATTCCTTAATATGGACCAATTTACAATTGTTTCACTTCAAATCTTTCATACATATGTCTATGTGATCATGTCATCATCGAAGGTTCAGGATGGGGCTACCGTAGTGACAGTCGATTGTATACGAATCATGGGCCTAGAAAAGGTGAACTTATTCCATAAAGGTGTCAACAATGAAATTATTAATTTTAAAAATGCCTCATTACGGTGATCTGTAGGTTACTGTATCGGGTGAAAAATTCTCTACGACTTAAAAAAAACTTACAGATTTATGATTTCCTCAAAGCACATCTGCAAAAGGAAATCGGGGTGTTTTTTTAATACCTTACACGATATAATAGGATCGTTGATCTCGTATATTTCCATAATAACAGTAGTAAATTTATGTACTTAATATTACCAACACTTTTTCCGATACAACATTTGGTCCCATTTTCAGATACCCGAATGACAAAACAAAGAAGAAATTAACAGCCCTCACTTTTTTGTGCTTACTAGTAGGCTGTATTATATTATCGTATCATATTAACAGTTACTTATGCATCGGGTTGCGCTCGAAGCCATAATAGCCTGTGTTCTTTCAATGCAGCATTAAAATTCTTATCGTATTATCAGTTGTTCCTGAGAGCTCGCTAGCTTCATTTGGGGTTATGGAAAATAGTACCAACAGCTGAATTAAAGTGTTAATGACTATTAAGGAGCTCAAGGGCAAGAACAATGATTTTTTTATAAAAATTATTATTATTTTTATTTTGATGATTTTTTTATTAATTAGGTACTAATTTTATTTTTATTTGAATAGAAAAGGAAAATACGAGACAAACGCTATAATTCTTCTTTAAGATCAATTGCTACTGGACTTCTTCTTCAGCGAAATTTTGGATTGTTCTGTTAACTATTAGGCTATCAGAACGATGATTAGATTGTATGTTAAATTCATATTGCTGTTCATTTTTACCACCAATTTGCGCTAGTATCAACAATCTATTCATATTATCATTGATAATGTTGGATTTTAAAAATTTTTTCAATGCGTCCATTTTTGATTGTGCCTGAATAGTTGAGCTATTATTACTTTGAACAAGATTTTGATACGAGAAAAACCAGAACTAAAAGAAATCTAAAATGAGTAATGACTGGTAGAAAGCTCGAAACTAAAGCGATTGTGTAGAAATTTGATTTAACTTGTATGCTGGAATAAGGGGAGGGACCACTATTGTCAAAGTTTAAGCAAAGTTACGCATTCATGTGTTAAGGAATCTAATGCGATAATAAACGAAGCAATTTGATTAAACTTTCTTCATAGTAAAAATGTGAAAAACTTGCGTAATCGTAGCATGTTTAAGGCTCAGCTAAATCAGCTAATCATCCATTTGAACGCAATTTCCACTCATCAAACGAATATTTGCACAAGTCATTGATGAAGAAAAAATGTATGTTCCCTTAACGCTCGAATGCAATTAAGCTGTCTTTTTCTCGGATAATCAAGACTAACATGTGACCTAAATATCAACTTTTTTTCTTTTTAATATGATGCAAGTCATGTTATGAAGTTCTATTGGGAAAAAATTACAAGAAAAAATGATAATTCATGCCATGATTCGGCTTCCATCAAGTACAAATTTACATTGAAATTTCAACGCAAACTACGCGCAGGACCTAACCTAACCCAAATCACTTAAACACCATAAACTAACAGAGAAGTTGAAAGCGTAGGTTTGTTTATTGTTGCATGCGAAAAGAAAATCTCAAAAATGTATCAACTTGTACCATGGTAATAGCATAAAGGGTGAGTAAATTAAACTGATAGATTCTCACCCTCAAATTCTATTCAAGCGTCTAAGCAGCACAGACAAGCAGTTGAGAGGTGATACCTGTGAACAACGCTTTCGTAAAAGTATTTCGAGCGCATAGTATTTTGCTGTGATTCTCAACCACTTAATGGAAGGAAGTGGGCCCTCCAAGGTTAAGGGTCACTGCAGCAGCTTTTCGAGATATTTTGTAGTAGTAGTAGCCGAAATACTTTTCGAAGAGCTATGGGAGTGTTACGGTTGTGGATGTAGTATTTGCTGGCATTAATCCGATCTGGTCTTTTACTATTCTCGTCGACGCAGGAACTATTTTGACCTCGCATTTTGAGATATTCAGCTTTCAGATATATGCATGGTAAGAGCAGGTCCGGGCCGCTCCACATTTTTTCTATGACGTTATCGGCAGTAATTCGGCCGACACTTCGTTCGAGCACTTGTCGCTCCTCGGTCCATCTTGAGCATTTCAAGAATGTGTGTTCAGCATCGTCCTTGCCTGCGTTTCCATACGCGCACTTCGGATCTTTGACTTTTTCCATTCTATATAAGTACTTTTTGAAATACCCATGCCCAGAGAGCATTTGGGTAACGTACTAGTTAACCTCGGTCTTCACTTTCCCAGCGCTCTTGCCAAAGTCTAAACGTTTCCCCGCTGAGTTCTTAGTGAGCGACTCATAGGGTTATCGAGTCATAGACATACCTCGAACAACTGTCGCAACGATCTCTTGCACCGATTTAACACTTGTAAGGCCGCCTGAAGGTAATTGGAGAGACCGAAGGCCACCAGCAATTCTCAAAGCGGTTAAAGACGTCACCGTAAAGTGATCTGGTATCACAAGGTTTCTTTTTACTGACCTCATCCAAACCGTTAAAACGAAGCACTCTGCTACTGTGATACTTGCGACTGGGACCAAACCTCTTACATAACTCGGTCTCAGTAGACCATTCACTCAATCTTTTCCACTTCGATTCGGGACTAATGTTGGTTCATTGAGGTCTGGTCTTCCAATGAAACCTGTCTCTGCTGCCACAAATGTTAGCCAACACAATTGTCTCACCCTGTAGGCAAGCTCATTCCCGAAACGTGCGTCACAACGCGTAACTCTTCTCAAAGAAGTTGCCACCTGAGCCTGTGATAAATTTTAAGAAACACAGTTTAACATGGCTGACAACATAACTAACATCAGAAAAGCCAACAACAATAAGAACAACAACAAAAAAGTGAAAAGAATTTTACAAAAACAATATGCGATAGCATACTACAAATTTTTTAATACTTAGAGCAAACAAAATAAATGCTCGAGGACGATTGAAAGTCACGCTGCATCAACTTGTTGACAACAAACTCACGCACACAAGATAAAAACATCAGCTTGACTGTAGATGGGATAGTGTTTGCGTTGGTGTGAGTGACCTCGTCGCAACAAGCGATATTCCAAAACGTTCCACCGAAAAGGGGTGATAATCAGTGACAGCAACAGACAACAGCAGACAGGATAACAACTGCACTCAGCGCTTCGGCGATACCGAATGTTGACGATGGTGATGGCGATGATGGAGATAATATGCAGCAGTGTGAAATGTGTGCTATGTGCAGGGAGAGGGTATCCGTTTGTACGTGTGATGTTGTCAGTTGTGTCGACGTGATGACGATATCAATGCCGGTATTTTCTTGTTTATTCTCTGGTGATAGTAATAATGATATTGCAGTTGTGGCATAGCATCGGCGAATAGCTGTGACACTGATGATGACGCTAAAGTCAACTACTACATACAAATGCACAAATGTGGATGCATGTATGTGTCTGGGCATGTGCATCGTAACCTTTTTTAAATATTGAGCAATCAAATGTTCTATCAGATGGATGCATATGTACAGGGTGTTTTTTTTACAGGTTTGTTTTTCGAAGAGAGATAAAACTGGCATTTTGTGGTCAAATCTGGCAACTCTAATGTCATTTATGTTCAGTTTGGTTTGCCATTTCATCATGAACAGGTTGACAAAAGAACAACGCTTTCAAATCGTGCAAATTTATTTCGAAAATAATGGTTCAGTTCGCGAAGTTTACCGTGAGCTCCGTCCATTTTATGGTCGACATAATCGTCCATCAGAGCAATTAATTCGGTTAACCATGGATCGTTTTCGCACTACGTTTACTCTATGTGATAATACGCATCCGCAGAGACGTCGAACAGTGCGCACCGAAGAAACAATTGCCGCTGTAGAGCAAAGTGTTGAAGAGGACCCGAATGAATCGATTCGCCACCGTGCACAGCAATTGGAGCTTTGTCCATCAACTTTATGGAAGATTTTGCGCAAAGATCTTGGCTTGCGACCTTACAAGATCCAGCTTGTGCAAGAATTAAAGCCGCGAGACCATGCAATGCGTCGTGATTTTGGTGTATGGGCCGAAAATGAGATTGATTTCGATGCTGATTTTCATCGCAAAATTTTGTTCAGTGATGAGGCTCATTTTTGGTTGAATGGCTACGTCAACAAGCAAAATTGCCGCATTTGGAGTGAAGAGAATCCACATGAGACCCTTGAAACGCCATTATATCCACAAAAACTGACTGTTTGGTGTGCTCTATGGGCTGGTGGAGTCATTGGGCCATACTTCTTCCGCAATAATGCTGGAGAGGCAGCTACCGTTAATGGAGACCGGTATAGAGCCATGATAACCGACTATTTTGTTCCCGAATTGGATGGCATGAATGTGGATGAGTTGTGGTTCCAACAAGACGGCGCTACATGCCACACAGCGCACGTCACAATCGATTTATTGAAGGAAACATTCGATGAGCGCATAATTTCGCGGAATGGACCTGTCAATTGGCCACCAAGGTCGTGTGATTTGACACCATTGGATTATTTTCTTTGGGAATATGTGAAGTCGCTCGTCTACACCAACAAACCAGAAACGTTAGGGGAATTGGAAGCCAACATTCGTGGCGTTATTGCCGACATACGGCCCCATATGCTCGAAAAAGTAGTTGAAAATTGGACCTGTAGAATTGGCTTTATTCGAGCCAGCCGCGGCGGCCACATGCCCGAAATCATATTTAAACATTAATGGCATAAAATTATCCTTCCAATAAAGCCAAATTGATGGACCTTAAAACGATTTTCTTGTGTTTTATTTCAATTCGAAGTTCTATACCCCTAAAAAAAACACCCTTTATATATAAGAGATGTGACAATGCTTCTATTCCATTTGTCGGAACTTCAGATTGATTTATACTTCTGATTCTGATTTCGGTTCCAACTTTTAGGAAACGGAGTCTATCTGTACCAAGGGTCAAGCGATAGCAAGGTACCGAGGTGGAAGTTATTTAAATTCAACAACGAGATTCCCTCAGACTTACAAAGACCATAATTTGTTTATGTTGCATTGCCACCGGGATATGAGCAATAGCTATCTGGCAGGAAAGTTACTTCAAAATTAGTACTGGGACTGTTTTCGAATATTTCTTGAAACAAATATTATTATTCGTTTATTCGAATAGTATTGTTCGAATAGTATTATTCGAATAGTGGTATTCGAATAGTTGTATTGAAATGCGAGAGATGTCGGACGCGAAATTCACTGTCTTCATCGCTTGTACCAATGAGCATGCATTCACGTTTTGTATGTATGTATGTATGTTTGCGTGTACAAATGTGTGCATAAGCTGGAGTGATATCCCTACAAAAATCGAATGACTGAAACTTCAATTGGTATTCATGTCGGTAAAATATCCCGTAATTCCACGTGTTATATACGAGTCAAATGACTAGTATCTGTGATATCGGTGTGAGCAGTGCAGCAATATATTTATGATTTATTTTGTTGTGTTGATCTTCCGACAGGGTAGTAAGCTGATTTTTGTTGGAACGATTTTCCGTCATCCCTTGTCAAGTTTGGTTTTGTGACAAACCGGTTTCGGCGTTCTGCCATTTTCAATGCCTAGTTTCGTTCTGGTCTGTGTCTATCCGCTGCGTTGTTTTTATAGTCCGTGGGTGCTGTGGCAGGTAATGTCAATCTATGTGTTCGTGGTAGGTAACGTTAATATGCGTGTGTGTGTGCGCGGTATTGATACGTCCGAATGGTTATCTGTCCCAAGGGTTGTTTTTGTAGGTATGTAGACATACCGCTTGTTAGCTAAGCGGTAGGTTGATGTAGGTAGAAACCGGTGATTTTTGCAGTTTGGTTCATATTTCGTTTTTGCTTGTTCATTGTTACGTGTTTGGTTGCTGTACCTGCTGGCTTGTGCTGTTTTTTGTAAACTAGTTTTAAGGGTTCAAATGCTCTCCGAGAGCATATCAGGGACTACAACAAAAAAACACGAAAACCCACCATAATACCAGAATCTAATTTCGCGAACCACATGTTTGAGAAGAACTGCACCCCAGCTAACATAAAAACAACGGCTCGAATACTTCACGTACAAGGAAAAGGCCGGCGGCTTAATGTACTTGAGAACATGGAGATATACAAGTTAAAAACATTTGACGGCAGGATCATAAACGAACAAACCAACACTATCTCTGACGAAATATTTGAACCCTTAAAACTAGTTTACAAAAAACAGCACAAGCCAGCGGGTACAGCAACCAAACACGTAACAATGAACAAGCAAAAACGAAATATGAACCAAACTGCAAAAATCACCGATTTCTACCTAGATCAACCTACCGCTTAGCTAACAAGCGGTATGTCTACATACCTACAAAAACAACCCTTGGGACAGATAACCATTCGGACGTATCAATACCGCGCACACACACACACGCATATTAACGTTACCTACCACGAACACATAGATTGACATTACCTGCCACAGCACCCACGGACTATAAAAACAACGCAGCGGATAGACACAGACAAGAACGAAACTAGGCATTGAAAATGGCAGAACGCCGAAACCGGTTTGTCACAAAACCAAACTTGACAAGGGATGACGGAAAATCGTTCCAACAAAAATCAATATATTTATCTTAGATCAAAAAATAAATAAGAAAGAGCGAGATGTAAAACCGCACACACGGGAACGCGAGGAAAGAAAGCGTCAAAAAGTCTACCGACGCTCTTAAAAATGTGATGGGAGAGATACAGAAACTTTGGGTATGGCTCCAGGTAAATTGACTAATCATTTTGCCCGTATCGTTTTTGCAGGGATTTGTTTAATTATTCGAATACCTATTATTCGAATAGTTGTCATTTAAAGAATAAAATTATTCGAATGAAAGTATAACTTATTCGAATAAATATTATCCGAATTTTTATTTGAATAGTCGCATGCCTATTCAAAATCTAACTCAGAACTCCTAAATTGCTTTGAAGTTTCTTAATATGCAAAATATAACGCTTATACTATGCTATTCAACAAATTTCTAACTTAAATCGCGGCTAACCGTTAAAAAAGGTTTGGCAGCCCAGAAGTGCGCGAGATATCATATCAATTTCGACCTGTTATTTTCAACGAAGTGAGAGATTCTTGTTGTTTTTGTTGTTAATCACAGTGCTTCGCCCTGCTTAATGGGCACAATAACTTTGAGAATCGTCATCAAGCTCTTTCAACGGAATTCCTAGGAAGGGCGTAGTTTCAACAGGGTTGGACCAAAACGAAATTTGCTTTAGAAGAGTAGGTTCAATTGAATAGGTAAACAGATGTCTAGTATCGTGAGGGCACTTACCACTTGCATGGCAAGTTTTTGGTATGGTGGGGTTGAGTCTGGATAAGTTAGAGTTTAACTTATTACAAAATCCACAACGAAGTTGTGACCTCCTTTTCAACTATTCCAGGTGGTTGGATATCACTATGGTAACGTCTACGTCTTCTGATCTTCTTCTTGGTCCAGAAGTGCATTCACCTTTCGAAAAGGTTTACTCTCAAATACTGATAAGATGCTCTTAGCGACCAAGCGTCTGCCCTGACTTTTGTTAGCATAGAGCAGAATTTACTTTCAAATTGCCTGCTCAGTCCGTAGTAGCATTTATTGGTACGAGTAGTACGTCGTGGAATTTTTGGGCTTATGTTGGTATAAATCTACAAAATCGTTTGATGGTAGCTGTGAATGGAAAATAATTTTGCGTTGAGAAAAGGCAATACAAAGTCATAAAGATGAGCTAAGAAAACGGCAGTGACTCATGCGATTATTATAAACTAAATTAAATAAAAATCGATAAGTCTCGATATAATGCCATTATCGATGGCTGGTAGATAGAATCAACATAAAGTTTTAAGCTAGGTTTGGCAATGCGAATTCATAAAGAAGGACTAAAGAACCATAGAAATTGGTACCCTATAGGTTTGTGAAGAAATAATCGACTTTTGCCTTAGTCGTTTTTTTAACTAATGATTTTTTTCGATAGATTTTATTAAAGTTAGACATACATTTTTTATAAACTAATTATAAGAATCAAGTATTTCAAATTGATTTTTGAACGTAGTGTCATCTGTGTGACGAATGAAAAAAGTGTAAAACTATGTACACACTTTAGCTGAAAACAAGAAGTTTTGTAAAAATGACTTCTAGTTAATTTTGATTGTACCAAATCTGAAGTGCCACGGAAAATTTTGTGCCAAGTAGTCATTTTAGGTTTATTATCTAACAAAAAATTTATTGAATTTTTTATTTTCTACTACTTCTAATTTAGTTATTTTACTACTTCTGTTTTATTTATTTTAATATTCATCAGTTAATCTCATTTTTAATTTAGTCAAATCTTGGTCAACTTATTATTATAACAATGCATATGTGCTTAAATTAGAGCAAGTGATTTATTTGTATTTACTGTACTCTTATTTTTTTGTAAACTTTTAACTGTAGCTCCATATTTTAAAGCTTTCAAAATTTTTACATAATTGGAATAATTGAAATCTCAAAATTGGCCATTTGGTTATTTTTTATTATACTTATTAATTGAGATGATTTACACTTGAATTAATTATTTATAATATATTTTTACTAATGCATTGAATAGACCTTTTTCATATAAGAGTCGATTTAAAAACAAAAATCGATTGTTTTTTTCTTAAAATCGATTTGTTTCGAAACAAAAAACTCGGTTATTGAGTGATAAATTTTTGCGACTACAGGTTACGTCCCTAATACGATGGTCAACTAGTTAGTAACCAAAATTATTTCTTAATTTTTAATCACTTAATATTAATAGAAATTGTTCATAAATAGAATAAGCATAGAACCTAGCTAGGACGGTTTTCATCAAGCTCACAAATTACCTCCTTCCAGCCAGGCAATTCAGTCAAATCTTTGTAAAGGAAAAAAAAAAATAATCGAGTTTATTAACCTTTCCTTATACGGAACCGTGTATCGAGTATACATCTTTGAGAGTAACACAGTAATCATTTGAAGAAAAATGCGGTGAAATGAAAAGAAATATAAAACGCGAAGCACTTAATAAAAGCAGTAACAACAACAAAAACGATCATCAAACATCAAAGGTGTGAATGCCGACCGGCCGTTTCTGGTATGCATTGAATGCTGTATGTGATTGCTGTTAACCCATACCTACAAAAGAAATATATATAAATGGTCGTTATTAGCTGTTTTCACCTTTGTTGTTATACTTACTTACCTGCGCCGCTTGAATCTTTTTGTATAGTCGGTGAGTCAGGATGATAGCAAAGAAATCTGAAATGAGCAAACAAAAGAAAACAAATGAAAATAAAAATAAAAATACAAGTAACCAAGGCCTTAAGGCATACCAATGCTAAGGTCATAATGACCTACGGAGCGCCAAGTGCTTTGAGCGCTGTGCATATTGTTGCATACCACATGGGAGTATGACAGACACAAAAGCAAAAACCTGTCTAATGTTAATAAGATAACTACCATGGCATGCATGCACTCCTACCAGCTAGTTCCCAACTCTGTGGTGGTGTTGTTTAAAACAACCTAAATTTCAACGCTCTTATCCTTTGCTTCCCATGTGAGGGCACATCATGCACTGAATATGCGAGGATGTGAGGTAGATTTGTAGAACTGCGTGCATAATTCCCTGTAGACATAAGCATATCAAAAGCACATAAAACATGAAGGCAAATAGGTAGAAGACATAACTTAGGACACCAGCAGCTCAGTGAGCATCCAGACCAACAAATGCCCGAATACAATGAAATTGATTGCTACCTGTTTTGGTTTGCCTTGCTTTTTTTTTTTTTATCATCACTTTTGTTTTATTTGTTTGTGCTTCTTGGCTTTGTGTTTGTGTATGCGCATTTGTGGTCCAGCTGATGGATGGAGCGCTTTGCGAGCAAGCCAAGCAGCCAGCCAAAGAGCCAAATAGCCGACCAACTCGTGTTTGCAACAAACGCTCCAAATAACTATACTTGGTTCAATCGTTCAACGCTTACCACCGGCGGCATCAATTGGCTCAAAAAACAGCTGTGTGCTTTAACTGTCTATGTTGGCCGCAACCAATCAGCCAACTAACCAAGTGAACGTTCCACTAACCAACCAACTGACTAGCTAACAAACCAAAACAGCAAGTTAACCGGCTGTGAAGTACGAGCTCGAATTACAACGTAGGTATATGCAAACTACGCAGTCAAAAGCAACTAGTCTCAAACTAACTACCAACTGGTAAGCTAACCCAATTAGTAAAAATAGTCCCAGCGACCATTGTTGTGACTTTAAAGTGTTGAGCCAATAGTCACGGGCACCTAATAGGAAAATATCTATTACGTTGAATTGTTTCAAAAATGGGTAAAGCTTTGGTTTCCTCGGAAAGCGGTGCCACATTGTACCGTTCGCAATATATCGGCCGCTATGCTTACCTTATTAGCGGCACAGCTTTTCTGTAAAGTTCGATGAGCGTTGTCGTTAATTTAGCCGATTTTGTTTACACTATTTTGCTGCGTGTTTCTGCATTTATGGTTTTTTCTTTATTTTTTATATTTTTTTAAAAACAACAGGAACGTCACACCTGTTGCTTTGTGTAAAAATAATATAATTCAAATATTTGATTGAATTCTCACCGTTTTGAATATGACGGTGGAAAAAAACATTGACGAAAGATTTGCCAACATCATGACGACCGTAATATTTTATGATTGCCGCTATATTACGTTACGGTGAACTTCACCGTCTTCTTAGTTTACACGTAATTACTTTTACATTGCAGTGTTTTTGACAACCTTCTCTACCGCTATGTGATGGCCGCTATATAGCGGCACCGCTTTCGAGGAAACCAAAGTTTAACCGCAATGTTTCTATATGATATTTGGCAACATTCGATTGACGTTATGGTTACGTAGCAATGTTGTAGTAGCGTGGTAACTGCTACTTTCAGGGAACTTTTTTGTTATCTATTATATAAATGCGCAAAATGAGGGAAGTTGCCCCACTTTATGGTCAAACTATACATTTAAGGTATTAACAATATGTATGGATAGATGTGGCCAAACTGCAGTACCGTCAAAAATAAACCTAGCCGTCACCAAAAATCCTAAAAAAAAAGTAAATATAATATAGAAAAGTTAGTTTAAAAATTACACCAACACCAATGTTAAACATGTGTTTAAACTATAGAGTCGTAGTTGTGTGAGTAGACATGTCATGCATGCAATTGTATTACTCGTGTGATCGGCTCTCACTGTGAGGGCGAAGAGTTGGTAGTGGACCAACGAAAAACACGTATTCACACTTTAGAACAGTTGTTGTGTGAGTAAACGTATCATGCATTTTTGCTTTAGTTGTTGTTATTGCATTGATCACTGGCTACGACGCCCAGTGTCAGCAGCTCTTCTGAGAGCACGAAGAGCTGCTTTGTTGGATATATTAAACAAGCAATGTAAAATATGAGCAAATATGTAAACTTTATTGATAATACAAAAAGTGTTTAAAAAAAAATTTGATTAGTCATAGAGTATTTAACACCGGATTTACTTTTGTTTTCATATTTGTGGTTGGGTTTATGTGTATCGAGATTTAATAAAAAAATAAACAAAATTTATTAAAAGAAAGTAAAGAAAAGGAAGTCCCTGCCGGTTAGGGGCTTAGAATATGACCAAGGTAGGTATAGTTCTCGTAAGAGGCGACTAAAATGCACAAGGGTACTGACGTGGAACTCGAGGGTTGATCTACGGACATGATGACTCTCACTTCTTATTGCCCATCTTCTCCTTCCTTACGGAGAGAGGGATGACATGGCCTAGAAGGTTGCACTGGTCATACCAAATCGCTCCTGCGTCCATCGTACCGCAAGGGAGTACCGGGTTCATATCCGGCAAAAGGACTGTCACTTTCGACATCACTCCACGAAAGTTTTAGGAAAGGAAAGGGATGGACAGGAAGGGAAATGAAAGGGAAGAAAAGGAAAAGAAAGGGAAGGAATGAAAGGAAAATAAATAAAAGAAAAGAAAAGAAAAGAAAAGGAAAAGAAAGGAAAGGAAATTAAAGAAAAGAAAAGGAAAGGAAAGGAAACAATAAGAAAAACCATAAAATAAATTAAAAAAAGACACTGTAGAGAGAAGATGAAATCAAAGAAAACTAAAATATATTATAGGAAAAGAACAGAAGAGAAAGAACGGAGAAAATCAAACGAGAGGAATAGCAAATAGTTAAAATAAAAAAGTTTGTGGTTGAATTTCAACCACCGGACAATCTCCAGTTATAATGCAAGTATAATTGTTTTATAATGTATTTATATGGATTCTTGTCCATTCTAATTTATAACTGTCCCTTGTCCACAAAAGCCACAATAATTTTTCAAATTTAGTTTAAATGTTGTTTGCAAATGTAGCAATATGGGACTAGTTTCCCGTTTTTGCTGATTGGTTCTAAACGGTCTAGAAGACTTAGAAAAGGCTAGCGTACGCGTATTAGTTTCAAGATAGGCCTAGGCTTTCTCCATTTGACTTTTCTCTCGATCATCCAAAGGGTGTGCCACTTCCTCTTCTGCCAGCAGTCGGTATCGATAGTAAACTTTCTCCTTTAATTACTTCAAAACGCATTCACAGCTATAACTGAGGTGGCTGTCAAGGTGGAACCTCCTTGATGTTTTCACTTCGGTTTGCCCGCCTTTTAGTCGTCCCACTAAGGCTACGAGATATTGGTCTCTAAATTGAAAACATCTTAACGAATTGAAACGCTTTAACGAAAAACTTGGCGAGACTCTCGTAAGCAGCAGTGAACTTCAGTTCTCGGCTTTCGACTATAAATCCAATAGCACGAGCTTTCATTTGGTAACTGTATGGCACCGATGCCCGCCTTTATGTTCATTTTTACACTCATGAGCCGGTCAGTAGTATTTACCTTATTAAGGGTCCACATATCTCAGATGTGTGCCCTTTTCTCAGATGTAGGTCATATTCAGAATATTGTTTTATCATCCGAGGCTTGGTTTATATATTTATTGGGAGTGGTTACTTGGTTGAATAGTTGAACATACATATAGCGAGGGCTTGTTGCAAAGCAGATCCTAGTAAAGCGTTAAGTAGAATTCCTCAATAGCCTCACTGTTGCCCCCTCTCTCATTTTTCCATGCGACATGGCTACCCTGCAAAAAACGGAAATACTCCGGTATATAATCCTAAGAATACTCCTTACGGAGTATCAGAGTACATACTCCAACTTTTATCTCTCATTCATATAAAAAAGGTGGTCGAATTTACATAACGATTTCCGCGATTGGATCACCTAATCCATCTCGGAGTACCCTATTTCGTTGCGCTTGAATACTCCATAGAGTACCTAAGTGAGAGTACTCTGCCAAAGGATTACTCCGTAGAGTATTCAGCACCAAAGCGAGGGAGGGAGTAGGTGGTCCTCAAAAGTACACCTACTTCTCTCTCGCTTTGGTGTAGAATACTCCATGGAGTAATCTTTTGGCAAAAATTTGAAAGAAGCGTAGCTGCTCCATAGAGTAATTAGAAGCAAAGTAAAGAGCATTCCGAGATGGATTAGGTGATCTAATCACCGGACATCGCCATGTAATTTGGACCACCTTTTTTATATGAATGAGGATAAAAGTAGGAGTACTCTGATGATCCATCGTTTTTTACATGACTTGGCTACCACATCATGTACAAGGTTTGCCCACCTCACTCCACATATTATTAATGTTCTTTTCTACCTATACTTATTCGCGCTAACTCGGTTTTATCCCAAAAAACTAGTTGTAAACTAGTACTTCCGCAGACTATATAGTTGGTTTAACACTATATACTCACTCTTGTGGTTGTATTTTTTCTCGTTGTGTTTAGTTTGCCCGCCTATCCGATCTAACCCTTTCTTCCGGTCTGTTCAAGTATTAAAAGTACCATGTGTGGTAATACGCTGTTGGCTATGATGCTGCAATGGCCACTGATGTGCTGTGGTTGCATGCTGCACGTTTGTGCTGTGCTTGGGCCATTGATGATGCTGGCAAAAATGTTGTTTTGTTTGTTTATGTGGTTGATTGCGTTTTGTTGCACGTGCGGTAGGTGTGTATGTGTGAGTGTGTTAGATGATGGCTGCATGTTTAACAGTAAAAGCATCAGATGAAAATGTTATTAAACAGTGTGGTGAATTTATTTTGTGCTTAGCAATATGTTGCAGCAACATATATGAAAAGTGTTCTTGAAGTATTCCGATTTTATTTATGAACATGTTTTTGTTGTTGCAGTAGTAATTCGTCATACTTAGTCGACGCATCAATTCATGGAATGGGACTTGACGTACCAAATAGAATTATACTGATATTGGCAAGTTTTAGAAGGATATGAATATGGTACGTTCTGGCTCTAGCAACTTTTTGTTGACCCCGGAACCGGTTACCAAATTGAACGTTTAATTGTTGAAGATATGAAGGTTGCAAATTTTAAAGAATTACGTATGTGGAAAGGGCAATATATTAATAAATATTTTGGGCGTGCTTAAGCCAACTGTTTTTTAAATTATAATTTATATTCAAAAATTAAAAAAAAAGTTAAAGTAATAACATAAAATTTTGAACAGGCGAATCTTTCAAAAAAAATGTAACCTTAATGCATATGTACAGGTTGAGGAGCACTTTGAAAATCGTTCTAACGGTGTAAATCTGATGCTCTGCACGAAAATTCACTTCTCTTATTATACAAGGTGGCGCAAAAGTAAGCTTCCGATGTTCAGCATATCGGTTGTGGCACGTGCAGTGTGTGCTGTTGCACCGTCTTGTTGGAACCACATGTTTTCCAATCCCAATTCATCAAGTTGCGGCAAAAAGAACTCGTTGATCATTGCTCTGTAGCGCTCACCATTCACAGTAACCGTTTGGCCCCGCCCGATTATTGGTCAAATAAATAGTCAGCAATATTCCGCGTTCTGGAGCAGTGTAGCGTAAAATTGTTTATTAACGTGTATTTCGCATGTGTTTACTACACAAATGTCAAAACAGAACTGACTTTAGGGGCCAATCGCAAAATTTATAGCATTTTCTGATAGGAGGATTACTTTTTGTATATGCACTAAAGGAACCTTAGACGTTGTTCTGCCCGAAAATCTGCCTGTATGAATCGAAAATTGCTAGTCCCGCCCTCATCTATTATCTCCGGTTCTAATGTTCTATATCCATCTTCTTCCTTTTTCTCTATTATATCGTCTTTTTTCCTTCTTTTTCTATACCTATCTCTATCCCTCAGTCTTACTTCCAGAGATATCCACTACAAAATATAACATCTAAATGCCACGCCTCCTTCTTCCCTATTACACATTATCCACTCCGGATTGTGCATCCGAACTCGAGCCCACTTAAATACACATCCAAAATTTCACCAAAATCGGTACAGGTGTGTAGAAGGAGTTAAGTCGCAATCAGACAAACAGGCAATTTTTATATATAAAGATATATTAGGTGCGATATTTGTGGTGTGATGCTATTACTACAAATTGATAGGACCTGCCTAGGGTGATTATCATTTTTTTCGAAAATCGTTTTCATGGCAGAAATACTCTTGCACTCGGAGGGTTGCTGGCTACTGCCTAGTAGCGACCTAGGGTTGCCGGCGGACAATTTGTGTTTGTTTTGAATTAGAGTTTCCCTGCGGCTATGGTCAGATATTTCTTTTTACTCCTATGAGTATCCTATACGAATTAAATATGTATGTTACCCCTATAAGTATGCAAACAAATTGAAATTGACTATGGCCCAATATAGGCTAACGGGATTAAGCGCGAATCACTCTCTTTAGAGTTTAGTTACACGATTTTTCACTCTTAAAAAATACCCTATCTGCGCTATGTTTAGCTACACATTTGTTTGCCACAAGCCGCCCGGCAGCATGTTGCAACCACACGAATAGAAAAAAGGAAGAACGGCAGCGTGCTTTGCGCCTTTCTAAAACAAAAACGCACTAAGCAAAGTCAAACAACAAAGGCAGCAAAACAAATGTAAACAAAAGTCTTGGTTACCATTTCAACAAATGTAGCAACAAACAAAACATGCAAACACACACAAACTACTTATACTAAATTTTCAAATCGAAATAAATACGCACACATGCGCATAAAACCAGAAATTCACCACTACCAACAACAGCAGCGACGGCAGCAGCAACACAAAACCGGTGGTGACTCGGCCTGTGAATATGATGACTGCAGGCTGATGGCGATGCCATTCATGCAACTAACGACGACGACTACGAATCAGTTGTTTACAAACAGAGCGCTCGTATGGATGTCGGTTGCGGATAAATAACAGTAAAGTCGAACGAAACGCTTAAAGGAAAAAGAAATTCAAATACAATAGTGTGCGTATAGAAGCCAAAACAGGAAAAAAAAACCAAAAATTGATTGTACATTAATTGTGTGCAATTAAAACAGATTGCCAATAACAACAAAAAGTTAGAATAAATAATAGCATTTTGAAGTTGAAAAATTCAAAAAAAAAAAAAAAGTAAAGTTCTGTGTGTCTATTGAAGTTCCAATTTTTTGGTAAAACACTCAAATTTGTAATTAATTTGGAGCGCGCGCGTTAACACCGTTAAACGGTTGAAAGTGTAAAAAATTCGCAAACAATTTTTGGCGCGTTTGTGTTCATTCATGTGCATGTGTGGCGCGCGTCCAGACGACAAAATTATTTAAGCTGATGCGCTTAATATACGCGCCAAGCACAGACGCGCGCGTTTGTCGAACAAGATTAATTAATTAAAAGTGTGCATTTAATTTGACTAAGTGCGTAAAGGGTGCGACGCAGCTCTAAAAATCAGCGAATATTTTGTGTGTTGCAAGAGCGCGCAACAAAGTGCAGCAAGTGCGAAAAAACAATTTGGATTGCTATTGTAATCGTACACTAATTGGCAAGCGTCTGTTGATGTGACAAACAAAACGCGCGCATACAAACTTACATAGACGCGCAAAGGTTTGTGTTTTGGTTTTAAAAGTTCGCGTACAACGTGTTCTTTTAACCCTGTTCGTAGCGCTTTTGACACTGTTCGTAGCGCTTTTGACCGTTATATGTATGTTGCGTTCGTTCTTTACTTTAAGTGCGTAATTACAGGTCGCGTCAGTTGTTGAAACACGCGTTGCAAGTTGTTCTGTGCAACGCTATTTGATGCGCTTATCGCGTGACCAATACTTAACCCAGACATACAAATATCCATATAAATAAACATACATAAATACATACGTCAATGTTCGCTTACATACATACAATTAAAGTAATTATCTTATAAAATGCAAGCGTTTGCTGCAATTGGATGCCACCGCCGCATGACCACTAATGTTGCAACAGGCGAGTGTTTCACAAGAATTTCAGTGTTTTTTTTGTTGTTTTGAGGTAAATAAGTGTTATATCTTACAACATAAAATGTAAAAAACCAGCTGCATATATACAAATAAAAGTTGGCTTGTGAAATGTAATTTAAATAAGGAAGCAAATTGTTAATTGCGAAGGTAAGCTTGAATATGTTGCAAAGTGCATTTTGTGTGTTTAAATCGAGTTAGAAGTGAAATAAAAATAATATTTTTTTTCTTTTATTTTATAAAAGTTCTCATAATTGATATAAATTACTATACAAAGTAAAAAACGTCGTGCTAGCGGCATAAAAATAAACTTAAATATATATAAAACAAAAAAAAGTAGAAAGGTATTAAAATCTCAGTATGTAAAAAAAAAAACAAAAACAATTCCAATTCAAATTAAATATATTAAACAAAAAATATAAATAATTTTTCCCAAACAACAAATTGTGCAAATTCAAATAATCACCGAAAACTAACAAGTATTGACTTAAGTTTGTCGTGTCGCACATGCAGCCGCATCAACATGCTACATGCCGCAAGCAGCAAAATAGACACATTCCACACACACATACACAAATTAATGTACGCTGTGCAGATACCCTGCAGTGCAATAAAGTGTAAATGAGACTAGTTTCAAGTAGGAATGTTAGAGAAATGATTTTAACTCAAACGAGATCGGAGGTTTCAAATTTTATTTTTTATTAAAAGCGGACAAGAGACACTTTTTTTAGTTAAAAGCAAAAAGTTTGTCGAATAAAAAAGTGTTAACAGTTATTTTAAGCTGTGGATAGGGTTGATTGTTGAGCTGTGTTCCTGTACGAGTTAGAAATAGTCAAAACAGTCAAGAGTCAGAGGGAGTTCTCTGATTAATAAGAGCACAAAAAGAGTGTAAATAAGGTTCTTACTCAGTCAGAAGTTCATAGTTTTAGTCACAGTATTACTGATCAAAGTATATTAACCAAAGTAGTAGTGAACTTGACATTTCTCTCTTTTCTGTAGAAATTCTTGCGTGAAATAAAAAAAAATTACTAACCCATTATGTTTAAGATTTTTTCACATTTATCAAGAGTGCGAAGAAATAACAAATCGATTCATATTAATATGTATTTGTTCCAAGACTCGTCATTTTATGTTAGCAAGAAATGTCGAGAAATTGAGTGGAGAATGAAATTTTGCAATGGCTGTAACAGAGGTTAAATGTTCCCTCTGCCTGTACTGGAGTATGTTCAGATATTTATATATCGTTATCGATGAAACCCTAGAAGGAGAATTGTATGAATATGGGAGTACCTACATTGCTGGATATACGAGGTGTGTTCAAAAAGTATCGCGAATTTTGTGTTTTTTCAAAAATTATTTATTTATTCATGAATATCTATTTTGTCCCCTTCAAGGTAATCCCCATGAGATATTATACACTTGTGCCAACGGTTTTTCCAATCTTCGAAAAAATCATTTTTTTGTATCTTGTTCAGCTCCTCCTTCGATGCCGTCTTTCTCTCGTCAAGAGAAGCGTAACGTCGTCTTTTCATGGGCCTCTTCAGTTTAGGGAACAAGAAAAAGTCACAGGGGGCCAGATCTGGGGAATACGGTGGCTGCGGCATCATTAGTGTGTTGTTTTTGGCCAAAAAGTCGCGCACAAGCAACGATGCGTGAGCAGGGGCGTTATCGTGGTGCAAAAGTCAATTTTTGTTCTTCTTTGCACATCTCCTCGGCCTTCTGAGAACATTTTGTACCACCGAGAAACATTGCTTCGGTCCAAGGTAGCTTCTCCGTATGCCACAGTCAACATTCGGAATGCATCCGCGCACTTCATTTCGTTTTTCACACAAAATTTAGTACAGGTTCTTGATCCATTTTTTTGAATAGGTAAAAATCGAAGACGATCCAAAACACGTGCAAGCAAAGCAGCTGTCAACAATTAACTGAACATTCAAAATGGCCGAGCTTGTCGGCATAAGTGAGAGACATGAGTACCAACATAACGCCACAAAAAATTCGAAATTCGAATATACGTAACCAGCGAAAATTCAAAATTCGCGATACGTTTTGAATACACCTCGTATAATCCCAAAATTTTGAGGAAGAAAATTAATCTTTTTACGGTTGAATAAACATTGGTAATACCATAAATTGTATAAAATAAAATCTTTAGAAATGGTATGCACCAAATACAATGACCAAGAAATTTCTCACCACAAAAATTTGGTTGTGCCCAAACTGTTAGAGCTATGCAACGTCATATTTAAACTTGGAAGAGTATTTGAAATCGGTTTTTTAGATGCGCGATATTTCTTAGAATGAAGCACTTAAATAAAAAATTTAGTAAGAAATAATATATGTAAATAAAATTTTTTCAATTACTGATGCCGATAAAAAACGAAGACAAACCAAGTCCTTATCCACCAGTTTTTTTAACACAGTGGGGGCCTTCCTCCAACGTCGGGAGTCAACAAATATTCTTTACTCGCCATTGTCATAACGCAATGGTCCTTAAAGACGTATGTAGATGCCATAGTAGCATTTGATGGAAAAAGTAACTCCGTTTCATTTCTAGGTTGGACCTTTTTTGGTTGGTAATGCTGGATCCCAAGAAGGATCTTTCCCAATATTAATCATTTTGCGGCTTCAGCAGATCTGATCTAATTTTTTAATAAAAAAATCTTATAGGACCCAAATATTGGCCACAAAGTGTTGAAACGCTTGTTTTTTTAAATTTTTTTGAAGTAAGAACTCCTACACAAACAAAATATTTCACTTATCAATTCTACCTTGTTTAATTTGCCTTGTATTTGATAAATCTGAAAAAAATCAGCTGTTGTGCATTTGACAAAAAACTATAAAGAAAATCTCCAAGGCGAATTCACTTACAGGTGATATCATAAAAACATATGAGCAGCGGCGTCCAGTGTCAAAATAAGAAAATTCTATGCACTTTGACAGGAGAAGCCGCGAAAGTAAAAACAAACACATGAAGTAGGTGTGTGTATACAGCAATAAATTGGCCGCGATTTCACCTGGTATCAATTCGTCTCGAAAATTTCTAAAATTTGATTTTTAAAGAGCCAGCTCCCATCTTGCATGCGTTAAAAAATGCCAGGAACATATTACTTGAAATTGCATTTTATAGTCCACCATTATCCACATTTACATCAATTTGACAGAAGTTAGATTTTTTACTAGAAATCAATTCCGTCGTTTTTATACCTTTCATGAACATGAAATGGTATTATAACTTTGGTCCGATGTTTGTAAGTGTGAGAAGACGAGATAGACCCACTAATAAGTATACCGAAATGATCACAGCGATGAGCTGAGTCGTTTTAGCCATGTCCGTCTGCCTCTTTGTCCGTCCGTCTTTCGGTTTGAACAAGTCCCTCAAGTTTAGAGTTATCTGGCTGAAATTCGGTATGTGGCCGAATGTCATTTGTCGGAACCAACAAGATCGCACCTTCATAACATATAGCTCCCATACAGTCGATTGTTCCGATAAATATGGTTTGGGCTATGTATATTTAATTAGCCGGGTTAGACCGTCAAATCTTGCAGTGTTTGTACTTATTACAAGTAAGGATCGGACACTTAAAACCGTGATCAGTATTCATGAAAGGTATAAAGCCCTCCGCATAACCGAAAACAGCGCTTTCCTTACTTGTTTCATATTAATTCTTTCGCGAATTTTTAGCTTGTGATAGTTTTACTAGTGTTTTTTGGAAAGGTGGGCGATTGGACCTGGTAACTTGCGTGAACGTGACTTTTCTTTCCAAGATACTTTGCTATGTTGTACACAGCCTTAGTATAAATGTGGTTATAATTCCGATCCCAAACAGTCGAAATCTGGATTGTTCAAGTCACAGCTGCAGGCGGATATTTATTTATTAATTGAAGTTTGAATGAGTCTGAGTAAACCTCGTAAATTGCACAGCCATAATAAGTAAGAGACGTATAGAAGACAATTTTATCAGTTCAAAGGAGCGCTTGTTTTCAAGAGCGGTACTTCACATTTTCGAAAATGTAGCTGTCAAGCGGAGCATATTCACCAAGGCGGTAGTGAGCTGGCTATACTTTTAAGGTCTTTACCTACTCTATAAATGGAATACCACACCATAGTCTAGGGCATACTCGAACAGTTACATATGGTTAATTTCACCAGCTCCTCCTATCTTTTCCATCGTTATTGACATCTCGTATTCTCGAGTAGATCCGTGACAATTGAAGCCTAGTTTTGAAACTTAAGAAAATGGTAGTGCTTATCAATTATTTTTTTATGAGTGCTCTGCAAGATTTGGAATGTTATGAAGATCTACTTGCTGAGCAATGGGTATTGCAGTTGTTTGCATAACTCGATTTTTTTGTTAAACTTTTAGAGCACTGTTTCCCAATTCATCCTTTAGTTCTTACCTTTCTTTCATTTAAAAAGACGTAGCGCTCCGGTCCACCTCGCTTACCGGTTCCCTTGATGGCATGCTTCCTCTTAAGCGGAACGAAGCTCGTCGTCGTGCCAATTGTTAACTGGAACAACATAATATCTTAAGCAAAGATTTTGAAAAATATGCTACAAATTATCGGGGTCGATCCTGGTGGAAATTTTTACACTCGAACCACTGAGAATTTCACTATTCTCTTCCCATTGAAATATGTTTCATCGCAGAGACTGAACTTGCTGACTGTATGCTTCTAGATATTTTAGTTGAAAGATATTTTAGCTAAGCCAGATGGATAAGATTAGATAAGCACGATTTTGATGTCGTGATGTCGGAACTCATAGAAAGAATGTCTTGCTGCTATTGTGATATCAATCAGATTTCCAGGGAGAGAGTAAAAAAAAAAAATTGGGCTGTCATTTTTTGCGCCTTTCACATTACCTAACTACCTACTGAAATTAATAGCTCTCTCGTTTTTGCTTTCTATGCGCTTTTTAACATGTGATGTGATGTGAAAAGTGGAAAAAAAATTACATAAAAAGAGGAGAAGGAAAAAGATGTCAAAACAGAAAAAATTTACGAGTTGACGATACTTAGGATTAAACTCTTTAACCCATTTTTTCGCGTATCACGTGGCAGAACTGTATCCAATAGTTGGAAATAGACAAGTAGGACTGGGGTTTCTTACTAGTTTTGAGGTAGTTTACAACTAGTGAGTTTGATGGCATGGTACTTATTAAAGCTGCAGCAAAGCATTTTGATGATGGACTAGCCAGGCCTTCCCTTTTTTACAACTCAAACATTTCTGGTGGTTGTGGCAACATGAAAGGATTTAACTACAAGCGAACGGGACAGTGTTGCAAGCGTTTGCCGCATGTTGCATCAAAAGCACGCACACACACATGCACGTACAAAAGGAAGCTAGCTAGCAGACAGACAAAGCAAAGGACGCACAGACGGACTGAGAAAGCGATCAACAGAACAACCAATAGACCGAACGAGCACGCAATGAAAGTATAAACCCTGCAAAAAATGCGGTTAGTTTAGGATCAATCCGGGACGAGTCGCAAAGCAGGATGCGACTAATACCAGTTCTGATCACTTTATATGGATTGCGCTGTTCAAATTTGTTTGAGCATGTCCTATAGAGAGAACAATTGTACCCATTTATACCCGAACGGGTACGAAAGGACTAATCCACTTTTTACCCAAACGGGTACTCTTAACTAATATAAGTATGCTACAACAATTTAAAATGACTCACAACCCTATAAGCATGCTATATGAATAAAAATTTACTAAAATATGTTGAATTGTAGCCAAATGCAGACTAAAGGGATTAATCGCGGAACGCTTTCTTCAGAGATTAGTCACACGAGTTTTTTGCAGGGAAGGATTAATTATATGTCGCTGTGTGCGTTTGTATGGACATACATATATACATACAACTGTTATACAATTTGTATAGCGGCGTTCCCGAAAAAAAAAGAAACAAAAATTAAATCAAAGCAGAACGCTTTTGAGCCAAGCGAGAGGGTGCAAATGAAAAAGTGAGAAGATTAAGCAAAAACAAAAACAAAAATTCATTAAAACACGATATTTCAATGTTACATGGTAATTTGTTGTTGTTACAAAGAAGCAAAAAAAAAGAAATTACAACATAATAAAAATTGCAAAAGTTTAAAAAAAACACAGCTGTTGTGTTTTGTTTTTGTTGCTGTTCTGTTGTTACAACTGTTGTGACATAATTCGAGCGCACTTGCATGATTAACTCGGAACATTTGTACCAATGTCCGTTGTTCGTTTAACAATTGACATTGCGTTGCATTTAAATTCAATTAATTACAAAACATAGTTACAAAAACAACAACAACTACAGCAGAACTACAACCGCAACAGTAACAAGCGCCACAAAACAATAATTTTCAGTCAAATAACGCAATAAAATTAAAATCCTTACCCAATATTAAGCTCAATACCGCGGCCTATGGCAGGTATGTTGTGGGATTCTTGGAAATATGCACGCTTTCGGAAGCAGATGGAACATTCTTTAAAGTACTCGATATAAACTTCTCCGGAAGATTTATGGTGCGAGGCCCAACGGCTCCGCTGGCTGCTTAATTGCTACTCAAATTAAGAACGAATTTCCAGCTCAGAATATTTTCCTATCGATACCCGAATTAGCCCGCAGCGTAAGTGCCAGGCCCCTCTGAATTGAAAGAAATAGGTAAAGGATCACATGCCCTCCTTTGGTGTTTTCCATTGAAGGCAGTTATCGTTGTTGAGTATTGAATGGTTTTTAAGAGCTCCTGGTCAGTGCAGGCCAAAAAGATGTGAAGATTATATTATTAAAGAGAAGATGTTTTTGTTGTAACGGAATTCTTAGGAAAGTTGCAGTTACTATAGGATTGGACGACAGAGATGGTAATTGCTGGAAAAGTTTTTTCAACTGAACCCCACTTCTGTCGGGCATACATTAAGCACTTATGACTGGATGATATCTGCAAAAGTATCAAGTTATCTATCATAATATAAAAATTAAAATAGAGTCCAAATGACTCAAGCCACCTGTATAGATCAGATTCTTCCTAAGCTTTGAGCATTGCCAAATCATATCGGATGTTTTTGGACTAGGTCTGAGTCACGTCTTTCACACTAACTTAAAAAAATTGGAATTACATTTTAACATATTTTCGAGCTTAGATCCTTGTTTGGAAATATTGGAATTGGTTAACAAGTAAATGAACCAATAGACCTCTGAACATGGATAGATAGATAGATATAGTTTTTGAGGATTGCACTGCGACAAATTGTCTATTGTTCCCGCGTCTCGTTCACAGCACCTCTTCTAAGCCGACTTCTCTCAGGGAGCGTAATACAGTACTCGGTTTAAGGGTTTGTATGTGCGTATGATTTGGCCATGGTGAGCCCAAGAACTGTTATCCTCGTCTGGAAATGGCATCGCATTCCAGGTGAATATGCTCTGCAGTCTCCAACGATGTGTCACAGAAATGGCATGTGTTGTTGTATTGTATGCCTATGTTATGCATGTGGCTGTTGAGCTCGCAATGTCCTGTAAGAAAACTTGTCAAAATTCTCAAATTATTTTAAGATAGGCCTATGATTGATTTGTATCGGGTTATGTTATACCCCCCTAGGAGCAGCTTCGCTTGTCTTAGGCCTGATGTATTGCGCAGTACTCCTTCTTTTTAGCCTGTTCTTCCTGCCTCAGAATTTCTCTGACCGTCTGCGCGCCGACCGGTAGAATCGGCTTCGGCCTATAGGGCTTCACGGTCGTTGCCTCCCTCGCTAGGTCAAATGGGCTGCTCGTTTCCTTCGATTCCTCTATGGCCAGAAACGCACGCTAGGAACACATTGTTGCTGGTTCCCTGTTGGTTTTGTTTAGTTATGCACGCCAACTAGAGCGCTGATTGTATCACGTAGGACGAGATTGCCTTTAATGCTGCCTGACTGTCGTTAAGAACCGCGATGCGCTCATTGGAGTATTTGCGTTGTAGATTTTGCTCAACGCAGTTAGTTATGGCAATGCTCGGATATTCACCCAGTGGGATTGAAAGTTTTGCTCTTGTTCCAAAGGTGTCTTCTCCTATACCATCTGGTGTCTTCGTGCCTTCAGTGTACCACACATTTGTATGGGATCTGCTTTAATAATGTACTCTTTCGTCACTCCATGTGGACTTGTCCCCTAGCTCCACTCTGAAATTATGGGCGAGGATCACCCTTTTATGTATACTCCTCTCTGTTACGAATGTACAAGTATAGCATTATTCTGCCTAAAAGCTAAACAGTATACTTAAACAACTCTCGCCTTCTGTTTGGACAGCTGAACTTTTCAATTTCCGTTGGTTTGTTCTTCTTGTGCCTTGATTTGGCAACACGATCATCGGCTACTGCTGAAACTAACAAAGAGAATAAGTTTTCGTCATGATTGAAATCAATATCAAATATGCTACCATGTTACATAATTAGGTGGAAGCTTGTTCTCAGAGGGAGAGCTGTAACGTTTTGCCATCGAATGTTATTGCAATCACAAAATACACATAAAATTGAACTGATCCTTGATTGCCAAAGCCCGTAATTACTTTTGTACTGCTGGCAAATTTTATAAATAATCATTTTAAAGTAATTGACTGCAATCATGTTTTCCTTATAATCATTGATAGAAGCAATTGTTTTTCAAACATTAATTAGAAAACTGTGATTGCAATCAATAAAAAAAAACGCTCACTTGGATTTTTTCGTGAGATTTATTTCAATGAGTAAGGTAGACTGTAGTAATAGAATGACAGCTGTACAGAAACCCGTAGTGATTGTATTCAATAAAAAAAATAATTGTACAACTAAATGATTGTTAATTTCGAAGCTCTGTCAGAGTGCAGGATCGAAAACGAGGTAAGACCACAACACCTGTCTGCATTTTTCGCTGCAAACAGGTGTACGAGAGCTCTCAAATAGTGCGCATATAACATATTCAGGGTCCCTCAATTCTGGTTCACATGGTTAAATATTTAAGTGCTTGTTGAGCTTAATCAATGCCTTGCGATACAAAAATTTCTTTAACATCAAGCCTAACCCTCATTCAATTTATAAAATGTAACTTGTTATTTGAGCTAACTTGCAACCTCGTAATCTGTACTTGATAAGCACCCCATTTCAATCATATATATATGTACAACAACAAATTTACACGACATTTCATGTTAGCAATAAGGGAAGCGAAGCAAATCACTTTCTAGTTTTGAGCCAGCTAATTTCACATGCATAAAGCATACAACCCTTTCGTTGGCTTTCTAATTACATTGAAACCACAAACAAATCGTAGTTATGCGCCAAAAGGTTGCATGCGTGTTACTTATCTAATGCCGCATTAAAAAACAAAGCAACTTTACTAATGCCTACAAGTGCTGAAATTTGCACCATCAGCGATGTGAAGAAAGCAAAAGTTTGGCGCAAGCGGGTTGCATAAAGTTAAAAAAACAAAAAAACACAGAGGCCTTGATACATTCTAAGAGCTAACAGTATGAAATAGCAAAAAATGTCGTTTAACACAGCGTTGCATTACGCCATTGCGTTAGCAAAGAGCAAATTGTCACACGCTGTTATCGCCGACCTGCAGAATGTATTTCCGTCATGAAAAATACATAGCCCAAATCATATTCATAGCAGCAACTTTTTGCATGGCGGCTGTATGTTGTCCCAGCTTACTAATTTTCTCTATGCGTAGAACATATGTCATAGAAGTAGATGGTCCAACATTTTACATTCCTACCAATTTAACTGCAACAGTTATATCACAAAACCCGTTTATAGGAACAATCGATTGTATGGGGGGCTATCTGATACATTTTTCCGATCTTGTTTCCCCCAACAGAAGATTGATATATGACAAAATGAAGGCCATATATTTATCAAATTTTAGCCAAATATCTCAAAAATTTAGGGCTTAGTTTGCGTTCAAATATACAGACTGACTGTCAGACGGACATAGCTAAATCTAGTAAGCTCATCGTCCTGCTCATTGCGTTATACTTATCGATACCCCCATCTCTACTTCCTCTAATACTTACAAACAACTGACCATAGTTATTATACCATTTTAAGTTCATGAAAGGTATGAAAAGGACAAAGTGGAAGACAACCTCGTTTTTTATTTACTTCTAGGTATACCTCGCTAAATCTGTATTAGTTTTCCCTTTCATAAATCATAATATTAAAAAAAAATAATATAGACGTGGTCTTTAGCGACCCTTCGTGGTCTCATATCGAAAAAAGGTCGTACAGGAACACAAAACATGGTCAACCTTCTCCTCGCTGACAATATGCACTTTTTATTCACGTTTTGCCAGAAGTTAGTACGGCCATTATGAGGCTGCCTTTCTTCCTTTTTAGGAAATTGCACACTATCTTGGATACTTTGAAAACCTATCTTGATTCAAATCCTTTTTTGGTTGGATGATAGAACTAATGTCTTATTTGGCTCATTCCAAAGTATACCCTCTAAGAGACGGCTTATTCCTGATCAACACCTATGTTCCTGTCTTTAAGAATTTCGTTGCAATTCTTCCTAGCGCCTTGCACTCTAAGACACTCATAGTTGTTGTGACCTAGCCTGGCTGCCAATGGACGAAAGGATGGAGATTTCTGTTTTATCCTTACCGGAACAGTAAACGGTATCCTTATTCATTTAATGCTTAAAATTATACTCTACAACTCAATAAGTTGTCTACATAACTGAGTCATATCAGCTTTTAGTTGTTGGCGCACGAAAATATGCGTCATTACCCAGCACTAATAGTAAACAAGTACATAGACAAAAATTATAATAAGAACTTAAAAAAGCAACAGACGCCAAAATGCTCTACACCTTGTTGGCATAGCCATTGCGCAACGATAATTAAATTTAATTAAGTGTAAATTGCGCACATTGAAATAACAGACGAAATTCAGAAAAAAATTTATAATGAAAGTTTTCTTATTACCCTGTGACTTTGTCGTCATTGGGTTGCATGTTGATGCGTGATTTAATTTTTAGTTTGCCTCACACACCACCTCTGCCTTATGCTACATAATTACGCCACATATATTGCAGTGTAATGAAAAACGCATACAACGGTTAATATAAAAAATAATTACTTTAAACAATAAAGTGCAATATTTAAAATTGTAAAACATGCTTGTAATTGTTCACGAAAATTCGTCAAGAAAAATTTTCAATTAGCGCACGTCACTGCGTGTACCGTAACAAGTGCTAAAAAATATTTGTGGCATGCAAATTGCATTGCAACATGCAACACGGAGTTTATGTATGGATATTTGCTTGTGAAAATAGATTGTAGTCATTTAAATATACCCTCCCTAGACAAAATAATAATAACAGTTGCTGAAATCAATTTAACTAATAACTGACTATTTGACCGAGAGTAACTCATTTCTAACTAGCTAGAGATAGTTAGATAGTAAATAGTTATATTAGAAGCCCTGTTTTTACACGCATATGCGTTTGACACAATTTTCAGTGCTTCCAAGTTTGGATTATACGCAATTACCGGTGACCATTTTTTAATGGCAAACGCATATGAATATGCGTATGGAAAACAAGCAGGCCTAACCATAGGTTAGGTTATAGTGGTTCTCCCTTACCACATAGTACCACAAACAGTCGACCTAGGCAGCAACTATGTATGTTGATTATAAAACTGATTCTATGCTGAATGAGAGAGGTCAAAAGTTTGTGCGTTCCAGTGTCTGCCGGGCATTAGGTTTTTGGTTGAGTAGCGAAACTAACCCAGGTCTGCTACGTCTGCTCAATGTGAAGTGAACACTTGTTTGTTGGTAGTGGAGCTCACAGTTACATCCTAATCAAATAATAGCGGATCTGCAGGGTATATAGTAATAAACTCACATACATACGCGCTCGATTGGGCGCGCAAAAGGATTGTCAATGGTTTAAAAAAAATGCATTAAGGGTAAATAAAACGTTTGTGCAACATAAAAATAAGATATGAATCATACCCATCAAGCATTATAGAAGTGCTGGCAATTCGCAGCTTATTATGAGCACAAAATATTTTGGAATTTTAAGCTTTAATAAGATCTTATTTGACTCAGACTTGAAGAAAATTGCAAAGGAATGTAGATTAGAGGGCTTAAGTTATACCCGAGTTAAATACGCCTGTCGTCAAAAAATGTCCAAATATGAGCATTTCAAAAAGCTTTGCTATTAGCGAAAATAGGTTCATATAGAACCATCAATAAAAGAAGGGAAATTCCATTAATTTGGAACTCCTAAATGAGCTCATAAAAAGCATAAACATGCCGCATAAACACTACTCACTGACTTTTATATATTTCCAAATTTTTGCTGGGTGCAGTGGGTAATTGAAAAACTAATAAAAAACGTTGTTTGAAAACTTAAAAACGACTATTAAAAAACAACATCAAATTAATAAAAAAATTTATTGTGTAATCGAAAAAAGCTCTAACTATGAAAATACATAAATCCTTGGAAGTGAGCATACAAATTGAATAAAAATAAAAACCAAAAATCTGTTCAATGAAAATCGCATAGAAATCTAGTGAAATTTAAAAAAGTTATTTATGAATATCAACATCAAATATATCGATGTTACTCCAAATCAATGCGCAAATAAAATTAAAACTATATATTATATACCTGTGTTTTTTTTTTATTTTGGAAATCTTCACATCAATTATTTGCTGTTCATATCATTTGTCTGCCCGCATACAAAAGGATTTGGAATCTGCAAAGCTCGAAAAATTAATTGGTACGTAAATAAAAGACCATTCATTTTCAGTATTTGTATTTGTAGTTGCTCACATGTTCATGTTTTTCTTTATCATCATAGTTCGCAATACATGGATTTACTCCTGAGGCTAGAAGTATTTTGTTTGATGGTTTTGGAGCTATGTTTTTTTCTACTCCTTTTTGGTTTAGAGCGTCCAGAGCAAACCTGTTGAATAATGATTACTAATCGTAATGATTACCGGTTTGATTAATTACTTTATTGAGAAGCAATTTAATGATTGATTACCAATTACTGACTTTTTAAGTTTATTAAAAAAATCAAAAATAATCAAAAAAAAAGTTGTTTTGATTACTTTTGATTATTTTGGATTTTTTTTGATTACTTCAGATTTTTTTCAGTATTGTTGTAGAAGCACATAAATATTCACATCAACAATACTAAAAATAATAAAAAAAAATAAATCTAAAATAATCAAAAGTAATCAAAACAACTTTTTTTTGATTATTTTTGACTATTTCTGAACTTATTTTTATTTTTTTTAATGAATCATGATGATTACTAATCAAATTTAACAGGCCTGGACTCCAGAGTAGCAACGAAATACCATACAAACCAGTTGAAATTTCCTTTTCAGTATATCGACGGTAAAGTGAAAGATCACGCCATATTAAAACATTTTTGGAAATGCCATATCTCAGAATTTTTTTCAAAAATGCTCTTTTTCAGAATTTCTTTGAAGAAAGCCCTATCACAGAATTTTTTTTCAACAACGTCCTACTACAGAATTTTTTCTACAACGCCCGTTATCGGCGTTAGATTCAAAGCATTCAGCTAAAAATAAGTTTCTTGAAAATTTGAAACTAATGAGATAAGGCGTTCTTCTTAAATATTTTGGGTAAAAACAATAAAGGAATTTACTCTAGAAATTGGGATATACATATATGAAAAGCTATAGCAGCTGCCTCTAAAATTTTAATTTTCTGTTCAAATAACAACTTTTCTAAATAATAAAAATGATTTAAAAAAGGCAATAGAAAATTATTATTCTTTGCCTTGAGCTCATTTCTAGTCATGAATACTTCAAAATCCACAGACCGATAAAACAAAAATTCAATTGTTGGTATCTAATGAACATACCGAGAGAACATAGGAATGTAAAAAATGTACACATTCAACTTCATCACTAACAATGACAGTACCAACAAATGTCTGACACTTGAGCAATAGCTGGTAGAATTAATCAAAAGAGGAGTTTAGCTGACAAACCATTTAACGTTCTAATAGCCTAATGCTTACCACAACATGACAAAATTTCTCTGATGAAGAAGTCTAACAGCTCCCTAAATTTATCTATAAGAAAAGCTATAGCGATTGCCTCTAAATTTTCCTTTTCTACTCAAATAAAAACGTTTAATAATTAATAAAAAATATTTTAAAAAATAGGCTTCCAAAGTACTTATCCGATTTTTATGAAATTTCCACAGTATATTCTTGGGGTCATGGGTTAAAGCATAGGCTATATATAGTTTTTGGAAAAGTGGGCGGTGTCACGCCCCCAGGCTACATAAAATTTCAATTCGTCGTAACCCTCAAGATTTACATAATTTTGGAAAAGTGGGAGGTGCCACGCCCACTTTTTTGTGTTTTGTTTGTGCTTCATTAATGTCCAAAGTTTATAGTCGATCAATATGCAACTTTCACGATGGGTAAAGAAGTTCGTTGAAAAAGAACAACGTCTGCCGGGTCCGCTAGTAAAAAAATAAAAACAATTATTATTTTCCAATAAAAAGCATCTTAAACTTTAAGATAGATATCTAGCAAAAGGTCAGTAAAAATTTCACCTTTTTCCATTTATTAGTTCTTCAATGATGCATGTACAAACATACCAATAGACAGACAAAAATTCTGAAAACCGTTATTGCATATACTGAGTGCATTCAATTTGAGGTTTAAGCTAAGGAAATGATTCAAGATTGCAAATTCACAAATAAAACTTCCGGCCTAAAAGCCAATAACTAAATAAGTAAATATTTAAATTCAATTTTGGTTTTAATTTTGCCGTCATATTTGTTAAATACTAAAAAAGTTCATATTTGGATAATTAAAAGGAAATATAAGTTAGTTTTAAATGCAGAAAGTTGTTTGGTGCGACTCAATTGCAGACGCATTTAGGGATTTCAGAAAGTTCAATAACAATATTGACTCAAATTGATGAAAAGTCAATTAAAATAAGAAAGGCAAAACATTTTCAACATTTCTTAAGTAATCATACAGTAATGCAAAGCAAGGAGTGCATAAAATATAACACTAAGGGTTATATATATCTATATTATGTATATTATGGTGTCTCATCAGAAAAAACTTCTTTTTCGCTCATCGCTAAATTTTCCTTGATACTCACAATTGCCATAGAGGGAGGGGCGGTGAATTTCAAATACTCAAAGGGCGTTCCCAGCTTTTTTTTGACACTTTGCATGAATCCGATTCTGGGCAGATAATATGAGAAGCTTATAGGGCTTTGTAACTAAGCAAAGTGACCGTGACTAGAAGATAGCAATTTATTAGTCCCATGTTTTTCGCTTCTCTATATAGACGTCAACATACAAAAACTGTAGGAATGGATTGAACTAGTGCAGTTTAGCTCTGCGAAATCCGAAATTCGAAGTTGCTTTGTCTGAAATCTCGTTTATATTCGTATAGCACTGAGATGTTCCTACCAATCCTGAGGGAGCTCCTGGTTCCTGGTTCCACGTCGTTTGACAAAAAATCGAAGGTTTAGGGGAGTGTTGTCGAAAATGTCAGTCCTTTGCCGGATATGTGCCCGGTACGCTCCGGTACTTCCTTGCGATACATGCTCGACTGTGTTTCATATGACCAGTGCAACCATCTAGGTCAGATGTGTAATGAGAGGCATCATTTCCGTAGATCAACCATTGGGTTGCACGTCATTACGCACTTTAGTCGCCTCTTACGACCGGTATGCCTACCTCGGGCATATTCTAAATCCCTAACACGCAGCGGTGATAGTATGTGTCGTGAAGATCAGGTAAACTGTAATCTTCACTGATATGGTCCAATCCGCCTATCGACGATATGTTGCAATATTTACCACAATACGGTACATGAAATCTTATATATATGCGATATTAAAAAGACTGATGCATGATTTTCCATCTTAAGTTATTGGGGGTAAACGTGTCAGAAGCAGAAGTTTACCCTCCATAACCAGTACGCCCTGAATGTTGGTTACCAGGACAGTTATATTGTGCCTGTAGGCATTCGCTACTGTCATGAAATTTTTCGCTATACTCCGATTATGCTCAGCATCTCAAGGCCATCATACTCACGCTTTCTGACAGCACGTTACTTTTGTCGCAATAGTCTGCACTCTTCCTTCTTCGCCAAACGTTGGCTTTAACTTACACCGCTATTTGCGTCCGTGCCTTAAGTGGCCTTGTAGGCATAGTCCTTTTCCGAGGAGGAGTGAAACTACAGAGTGGCTGATGAATTTTGCTACATTAAGAAACTCAAATAATTTTTTTTTCAGTGTATGGAATTCATTTTTCTTTTATTCATGTTAAAGCTCATTAAATTTTATTAAATATAGCTTAATTAGTTTTAAAAATAATGGAATTTAAATGCCCCCCCTGCTCGTCGATGCATGTGCGGCATCTTACCAAAAAGTTGTTCATTACTGCTTGGAGAGTTGAGACAGGAATAGCCGCAATTGTTTCTCGAATGGATTGCCTTAGTTCATTCAAATTTGTTGGTTTTGCTTTGAAGACTTCCTGTTTGGAATAACCCCACAAGAAAAAGTCAGGTGCAGTAAGGTCAGGCGACCTGGGTGGCCAACGGAATGTGGAGTTTCTGGATATCAGCTTATTGGGAAATTTTCGTCGCAATTCTGTCATAACAGGTTGGGCTATATGAGGAGCTGCACCATCTTGCTGAAACCACACAGAGTTGAAAGAAAGTCTCATTCGGCGTAATTCTGGATAGAAAAACTCTCTCAACATGCTCAAGTAACGGTCTCCAGTAACCGTAACGGTGTGACCGTTTTCTTCGAAGAAGTAGGGCCCGACAATGCAGCGTGATGAAACTGCACACCACACTGTGACACGAAGTGGATGCAATTCCGTCTCATGGAGTATCTATGGGTTGGAAGCACTCCATATTCGACAATTTTGTTTGTTTATGTTGCCGTTTAAATCGAAATGGGCCTCGTCAGACATGAAAAGACAGTTCAACATGTTTCCATCCTCTTCCACCATTTGAAGCATCTTCTGGAAAAATTCCAAGCGAATCGGCAAGTCTGCAGCGTTCAGTTTGTTGGCCATTTGAATTTTATATGGGAATAAGTCCAAATCTTTGTGCATAATTGACTGTAATGACTGTCTGCTTACACCCATTTGAGCAGATAAGCTTCTTGTCGAAACACGTGGATTATTTTGTATGGCAGCAGCTACAGCAGCGATTGTTTCCTCCGTTCGAACTGAAGGGTTTCGATGGTAAGGTCTTCTGTTGACTGTCCCATGCTCGGCAAAATTGTTTACAAGTCTTATTATGGTCCATCTGCTCGGAGGATTGCCGCCAAACGTGCGCCTATACTCTCTTTGAACCGAAACTACGGACTCCAGTGCGTGATAGCGGCGGACAATCCAAATTCTTGTTTCAGTGTCCCAGTTATCCATTTTTGTTAAACGTAAAAGTCAATCTGCAAAATAAAAAAAAAATTTACCAGATTCATTAAATAGAAAAAAAGTTATTTAATTTTTTTTGGTAGCGCCTTTCATTAGCCACCCTGTATATAGCTCGCTGAAATCCTATAGTGTCGTCAGGACTGGTGCGTAGTGAGTTGAAAGTTACGCTCCCACTGATCGATTACGTCGTTGGATCGAAGAATACTCTCAGAGAGTCTATACAATGGGCATGCTCTCCACGTAAAACTTTTGGTGAAGTCGAGTATAGTAAATTAAATTACTACGTACAAATTCTGAAGGCGACAATATGAGAAAACTTCAAACACATTAAATCCTGATCCATTTTTATTGTAGGGTCTAAGCATAACAGAAGCATCAATGATCCATAGAGCTCTCCCTTGTCCATGCCACGTTTATTAGGCCGCATTGAAGGTTTTATGGGTGGTGATTAATTGTAACAGCTCTATAAAACGGTCAAACTCGTTAAGACGGTTTATCTACATTAAAGTAAGTAACTAACTATCTATCTATGGCGCGATATACAACAGGTATATCATCATAAACCTCCTAAGAGATTTTTGCGCCAAGCTTCTCTTCCAATTTGTGGTGTGCCGATTTGAATTTTTCCCTACAAATTGGTGGGACCTACAGTTTTAACTAACTAAGACACTATATATTCGAGATCGATGTAAAGAAATCGCTAAAATGTGTTAAACTGTCGTCACCCTAATGTAGTACATACAAGGTATGCCAGCTTAATTTTTAAATTTCTTGAGTGCGTTGTCTTGTAAGTAAGTGATGGGTTTCTTTAAATATTTGCTTCGACCAGAGAAATTCAACAGAAATTTTAAAATTAAAACATATTTCTGAAAAACTTCATTTGAAAAACAATAAAACCGTTGTAAAACAGAAAAATGCACTTGCGCTTAAAAATAAATTGTAAACGAAACCCATAATAACAGCTGAAGAGTTGTTAAAATGTTCACCTTAAATCAAGTTAAGTGCATTCTAGATTTTCAGGTAAATAATTAAAGAAAAGTAAATAAGAATTACATCCACGAAAGGAATAAAATTTTACGTTTACGTTTGTATGTTTTGCTTTACTATCTAGCTGCAATAAAACAAAAAAAACATAAAGATGGTACACAAACAAGGTTAAGGTAAAGCTATCTGTACACAACGAACACTCCTAAACCTTGAAATTGAGATCGCCAACGGTGTGAGATTTCTAAAATCTCAGTGCTAAATGAGCGAGAGATCGGGGAAATGAAAGCATCACGCCGGTATTCATTGACCTTTTTAACGCTTTGGAAAAGATCAGTAGCTTTAAACCACATTGGTTGTCAGGATAGCCCAAGCGACAGTCACCAATATTATCGCTCTGTTTCTTCTGTATGTTAGTATTTCTAAACACTGGAACTATACGTCTACTAGAAGATCCACTCTCTTTTGTTACTTTTCCAAGAGATCATTGTTAGCTAAGTTACGTTACATAAGAGAGCCGGTGAGTCTTTCGATTCAACCTCTTCGCACATTTCCGTTGTGGGAAAACGTAGCCCCATAAATAATGTTTCAGCCAAATTCATTCAGAAGCAAGTTTGAAAAAGATGCCATCTACGGCCTTCCATACATATTCATAGCACATATAAACTTATACAAAGTAAAATCGTTGATAAAGGGCTAGAGGAAATCCAATTCGACAAGTTTAAAAACTTTTAATGCATGATTTGCTTTAAGTACCCACAAAAGTGTAGAACATACAATTTAACTGATGCTGCTGCTTTCCAACCAACTCTAGCTCTACATTCATACCATATATGATCGTAGACAGCGGTGGGAAAAAGTGAGGTTGCAGACCTCATGTGGATTCAGGATGTGTTTTTAATCGAACATAAAGCAGTTGTTCTAAATCTATGAGCTTGTGGAGGCATTTATGGTTGACAGCGTGCAGATTGCCTAAGATCAATGCTAAAACTCGAAGTCGAAACAGTTAGAGTCTAAAGTAGCAAGGACACGAACTATCATCAAAATCGGTGGGAGAACTCAAGGAAAGGGCGTAGAATCTACAAATTAATGAGTGATGTAGCTCAAAAGTAAGAGCGAATGCATGGCGAACTAAACTACCATCGCAAGCAGGTATTAAGTGGATATGGCGGCTTCAAGGAGTATTTATTCAAGCATAAAAGAGAAGTTGATACTTTCTGTCCAAGCTTCCCCGCCACAGTGGAAAACGCAGAGCAGGTATGTTCCATTGCTCCCTCTTTCAAGGAGGTAGGAATACTGGGCACTGATTTTCGAAGAGGTGCCTTTCACAAGGCATTTGGTTTCACACATGTGCAAAAGTCCACACTCTTGGTTGTAGTAGTGTCAAAACTTATGGCCGCAGAGAGGCAGCAGAGGTAGAGGTGTTAGAGGAAGTCGGAGAGGGAATAAGAATAAAGAATAGAAACAGTAACATCAAAAGTATCAAGAACAAGTGAGAAGAAAAGTAATAGTCCGCGAAGCGAGAGTGGAAAAGGAAAATTGAGAGTCAGATGAACTGGTGAGATGAAGAAAAAAAGAAAGAAGCGATGTGGACAGTTAGAGAAAGAGGAAACGAGAGATGAGGGGAGAGTTCAAGTTTTCATATCCAGAACAAAGTCGACCTGGGCTTCTAGTGTAAGGATTATGAAGATGTTTTTTGGAAGTGGTGCGAGAGTGAGATAAATTTTGGCGGATAGTTGTATAAGCTGACAGCGTTTTGTAAGATGAGACTTTTGTGTGGGATTTAATGTAAAACAGCCTAAATTATGTGGAACTGGCCCTCCCCCTTCGGGTTAGGGGGTTAGAATATGCCTAAGGTAGGCATGCCTGCCGTTTTACGGATATGATGCCTCCCACCTCTCATTACCCAACTTCTACTTCACTACGGAAGGAGGGTATGATATGACCAAAAGGGTTTCACTGGTAGCACGAAATCGCTTCCGCAACAGTCGGGCATGTACCTCAAAGGATTACCTACGCTAACGGGTTCATACCCGGAAAAGGACTGTCAGTTTCGAAAACACTCCCCAAAATCCTCGGGAAGTGTTTTTGCAGCTATAAACAACAACAAAGACAAGTGCAATGGCTTTTTATGCAAGCTATATCCCCAATGCCAAGACCTAGAGACCTTACCTTGGGTAATACAATAGTTTGATGATAGCATTGTGAAACCGGGTGGAGTATTATGGCTAGTTTCTTAAGGTCAAAACTGCAGCCCTCAGCACCAACTTCTGATGTGGAGAGCCACGAAGGAAAGGAAGTAATCAAGGCAGCTCCACTGTGAATATGTTTATATGCGGATCGATATGAGATGGAATTTAGGAGATGATGTTCTCTGCGGAAGTGCTAATCACTTAGGAAGAAGACAGTCGATGGCCTTGATTTTACTTTCGGAAAAGGCTCCTAGACGAGCCGCAGGAGATCGCTTGTAAGCTAACGAAGTTCTAAACGATCGTCGACCCAACTGTAACTTCAAGAATATCCATAATATTAAAACTTTAAAACGATTTTTATTATATTAAAACACTTTTCATTCTATGGAGAGTTATGAGTTAAGATAGCCCCCCGGTCATATACAAACAATTCAGCTAATAATATCTATAAAGTCTGATTTCGCCGGATTCAGCATTTCTTCGCAGATTCAATTAAACTGATTAGGAGCAGTATAAATTACTGTCGATATGGTTTTTATGAACCTCTCCAACTAATGCTAGACATAGCTTGCTCTTCTATAAATTCGTTGCCTCTCTCCCCTCTTAATCAAAGCTTCCATGCAAAAACGATACGGGTTAAATGATTAGTCAATTTACCCGGAGCCATACCGAAAGTTTCCGTATTTCTCCCATCACGTTTTTAAAACCATCGGTAGACTTTTTGACTGTTTCTTTTCTCGCGTTCCTGTGTGTGCGGTTTTACATCTGGCTCTTTCTCATTTATTTTTTGATCTAAGATAAATATATTGCTGCACTGCTCACACCGGTATCACAGCTACTAGTCATTTGACTCGTATATAACACGTGAAATTACGCGATATTTTACCGACATGAATACGAATTGGAGTTTCAGTCATTCGATTTTTGCAGGATTGGCTACGCCCCTGCCACTATACACATGCATATATAAATGCATTAACATACACACTGCTATGTAGGTCTCTATGCCTTGCCGTCTGTCAGCTCGCTTGCCTTGTCTAAAAATAACCGAAAGGCAACATAAACTTTTACATCTAAAGCGTTTGCGTTTAGGTAGAATTGTAGTGTTAGTACACCGGCCGAGTTGTAAAAAAGAAGAATGATGATTTCTCGTATGCAATTGCAGGTGTGTGTTGGTTGGTGTACCGGGGCAATCGTGGAATGTAAACAAATTTTAAAAGTAACGCAGTATAAGCCCTTGCACTCGTGCAGCAAACATTTTCTGTTTCTTTCGCTGCAGTGCTGCTGGTGTGCACTTGTTTAGGAGTGGGGGTATGTGTGTGTGTGTCGCTGTCGATTTGTAGGTGCGCAAACATGCATGCAACAAATGCAGCACCAACAACGACTGCCGACAGCAATCCAGCATTTCTTGCATTTATTCGACAGCAAATTTCAATTGTCTCCTCCAAATTCGTTTTTTGATAAACAAATTTGAAATTTTTGTGAGTAAAGGGTGTGGCATTTTGTGCGATAAATTTTAAGAGATTACAGCTGCGAAGATTTTGTTTCACAAGTGATGAGTATTCTAAGGGATGAGTATTCCTACTGGTTCAAATACTTTCTGAATAATTATTCTTTTTGAATTTACAATGAGATTTTTTATTACATCAATGTGCCTTTGTGGTCAAATGGACATATTTATCCTAGCGAAAGGCCAAGGTCTCTCTATCTACTCAGCCCAAAGGAGGCTTTCTTTGCAAATATATACTCTTCAGCTAGTTTAAGCGACTTGTGAGGGTATTTAAATTAATTTTCCTTGTTTTTCGCTTCTGATAAGTATTACTAGTAGAAATTCTTATATAGAAAACTTTACAAAATCCAGAGACATTCAAATAAAAATGGAAATACCGATGAGCTAAATTTTTGACGCATAAAAAGAGTCGATTTGTTAAAAAAAAGTTGACGAAAATTTTATTTAAAAACCAGATTATGTATAGACTACCTTTCAGGCCTCTCATTTCTAAAAAGGCTCTATACCGAAACTACAGAAGTGGACCGGAAAAATTCATTTTCGCAAGAAAAATATTTTCAGAAAACCCGAACATGATCATATAATGTTCAAAATAAAATCTACAAAATTAAAAATGGGGTTGTTATAAATTAAATAAGTCTACACCCAGTAGAACTAGAAGCGAGATCTCCCCAAACGATGAATAAGAAAGTACTCCCCTTAACAGCCTTTCGGATTAATAACAGATATAACAACACCAATAAGCTGTTCATAAATCGGTCTCAGCATTCAACGATTTTAGTAGCAATTGCAATTTACTTAAAAAACTAAAAAAAAACGCCATTATAGTTTTTAGATATGTTATATATGTATATTAAATGGACCTTTTTAAAATTTTTTTATTTTTTGGAAAACGCTTGGCCTTTCAAGTGTTTTCTCAGTTAAAAATTTCATTTTTATAAAAAAAAATTTTTCAGTGCAATATAAAACTTTTACAATGTATATTTTGCTGTTTCAAATACCTTTCTAATGGTGTTAAGAGCTTTTAAATCGGTTGAGCCGTTCCCTAGTAGTCACTGTACCCATTACCGCCATTTTCCAAATATGTATTTACTTAAAAAATTTTATATAAGTTATATGTATTAAGAAAACCTTGCTAACATTGCTAGTTAATATTTTTTTTTTAAACGCTTGGATTTAGAAGTGTTTTCTCAGTTTAACATTTAATTTTTATCAAAAAAATTTGTTCAGTCTAACATAAAATTTTTGCAGTGTATATATTCGAAAGCTGTTGATACCTTTCTAATTGTGTGAATATCTTTGAAATCAGTTAAGCCATTCCTTAGTAATCATAGCTTAAAAGTACCTATAACCGTAATTTTTCAGATATTTGGATACCTTGCCACGCCCACAGTTTTTGAAAAGTGCAATTTCTAAAAATGAGGTTATATTTGCATAGGTAAATTGTAGATGTATGCAAAATTTTATCAAAATCTGGGGGGGTCGGGTTCAAAATGTGCCTTTTTTATAAGTTTTCATATGAAATTCATCAAATGGAGATGAATTTTGACTGAGAAGCTTTTTCTTCGCAGAAATACGCTCGAAGGGATACCGGCCGATACCGAGGCGACCACGTTTTTGAAAAAACTTTTTAAAAACATTAAAACTTTTACAGCTTAAACAAAAATAAACACCCTTTACAGTGATTTGTGCTTTGTTGCTGCCCCGCTGCCACCATTCATGTCAACTTGAATGCCACTGCAATGGTTACCATATTTTATTTTCTCCAACATTTTTTTTGTTTGTACACACCGTTTGCTTGTTATTGCCTATTAAACTATTTAAGGCAAACGTGATGGATAGAAATGCCGAATGCTGTGTATCCCATTGCATTGATTTATTTGTGTTTTTGCTTGAAACGTAGTTGAGTTCATACAACAACAAATTTCATTAAATTTTCGACGCTGCTATTGATGATGGCTGTAGTAACCTACGAACTTCTATTTTGTTGTACCAATAGAAATTGGTCAATAAAAGTTTGTATTGATTGCCGTGGCATTTCCATGCTGCATGCCACAAATACATTTTAGTCCAAGTAAACCCAAAAATTTTGTGATTTTAGTATCGAGCTGCATAAAACTATTTATCTGGAAATAATGTATGCATACCTTAGATGCTAATATTTGCCTTTAATTTCCAGGCGTCCAAACAAATCATTCACTTCCGGTTTGATTTCGTTTGTACCTACAAACGTTAAATTTACCTTGCATAACAACTTTGTTTTTTTTATGTTTCTTCAGTAGCAATTTTATTCTTTGATGCGCGCTGGCTCGACACTCGAACTAATGCTACTGCAATCAAAGAAATTCTCATTAAATTTGTTTCTTTCCACTCAAAAACGCACCCAACTTTCATTGCCGCATTTTACGACCCTTTCACTCAACAACATCTTACTTTTTAAATGTAACTCTGCTGTTTGATGGATATTGTTGTTTATTTTAGCAACATTTTATGACCACCAAAATGCGTGCGGCGAAGGAGAGCTATGAAAATAAAAATGCAATTATTTGTGTACTTAGTTTTTTTGTTTATCAAAACGTTTGCTTTTAATGCCACAAATCGGAGTTGTAAAGTTTTCTCTCACAACCACTGATTCTGTGTTACTGTTTTTCATTCGTCAGCGATAGCAATGGCGTGTGGCCAATTATGCTTGACACTTGGTTTAGTTGGTGTGGCAAGCCTGGGTTTTCCCTAAATAGCACAGAGCACCGTTTTTATACAGCAATAAAAGAATGGCGAAAATTTAAATGTCGCGGCTGCAAACATAGTCCAATGATCAGTGAATAAATGCATTTCTTCTGCAGAGCAAAGACCGCCTTTTGTTATTTGAAGACGAAATTAACACCTTTTTGGTCGAAGGGTCTCCCTCCACTATGTTCATATATGCGTAAAGATCCCAAAGCTCATCCGTAAATAAAACTTCCGGGGAACTTTATCTGGAATACTTTTCTCCTTTTGATAATGCCCATGATTTCGATTAGTTCGTCGAGTGTTGGCTTAACTTTTCCAAGCCTGTTTAGGTAATGATTAACGGTTTGATTGATTCTTTTTTGGAAAGCCTACTAATGATTGATAACCGTTTTCGGTTTTTGATGATTTTTTAAAAAAATATTAAAAGCAAGAAAAAAATAAAAAATCAGCAAAAATTGTTGGTATGAAAAAGCAAAAATAAAAAATATAAACAAACCAAGAAAACAATCAAAAAAAATTTTTTTTTTATTACTTTAACTACAAGGTGGCGCAAAAGTAAGCTTCCGATCTTCAGCATATCGGTTGTGGCACGTGCAGTGTGTGCTGTTGCACCGTCTTGTTGGAACCACATGTTTTCCAATCCCAACTCATCAAGTTGCGGCAAAAAGAACTCGTTGATCATTGCTCGGTAGCGCTCACCATTCACAGTAACCGTTTGGCCCCGACCGATTATTGGTCAAATAGTCAGCAATATTCCGCGTTCTGGAGCAGTGTAGCGTAACATTGTTTATTAACGTGTATTTCGCATGTGTTTACTACACAAGTGTCAAAACAGAACTGACTTTAGGGGCCAATTGCAAAATTTATAGCATTTTCTGATAGGATGATTACTTTTGCGACACCCTGTATTTGTGATTAATTTCTTAAAGTTTTTTTTATTACTTTTTGGTGTTGTTGCAGACAACCATAAGCGGCAAAATAAACAAAAAAAAATTAAAAACATCAAAAGTAATCAAGAGCTATTATTTTTTTTTTTGTTTTTGATAAATAAAAATTTTTTTATTTTTTAAATAATTTTTTTTTAGTTAATTGATATTAGAGGAAAAATTACAACGTTATGCACAGCGATGGTATGGGATGACATGTTTCGAAGTGCCCAGCTTCTCATCAGACCCCTTCTCGGACACTGAGATACGAACCCAAGTGTCTGCACCAAAGCCGCTGTTAGAGTACTCTAACAACTAAGCTATGATGCCCTGTAGCGTCACGATGCATTTTCCTCTAATGTGCCATTTTGCTTATTCCTTTTATACATTCTTTGGTACATACAGGGTGGCGCAAAAGTAATCCTCCTATCAGAAAATGCTATAAATTTTGCGATTGGCCCCTAAAGTCAGTTCTGTTTTGACACTTGTGTAGTAAAGACATGCGAAATACACGTTAATAAACAATGTTACGCTACACTGCTCCAGAACGCGGAATATTGCTGACTATTTATTTGACCAATAATCGGTCGGGGCCAAACGGTTACTGTGAATGGTAAGCGCTACAGAGCAATGATCAACGAGTTCTTTTTGCCGCAACTTGATGAATTAGGATTGGAAAACATGTGGTTCCAACAAGACGGTGCAACAGCACACACTGCACGTGTCACAACCGATATGCTGAACATCGGAAGCTTACTTTTGCGCCACCTTGTATATTTTATATGTCAACTCAAGGAAAGTGGAATATTTTTAGGCGCGTTCATAGAACAGTTTTAGATACAGAAGCACTTTTTTTTCCATATCAACACTTCCGTGTTATTTGTTATGCACCCGCACTGTACCTGTAACAATTATAGTTATGGTGATTGTTGTTGGAGCAAAGCTCGAATTTTTATGTTTGTTTGTTTCGAATGGTTCGAAACCAGCCGAGCTGTTTTATTAGTTTTAATTTTATCATATTAGCTGTCGAACTGCAACAGATTCCGATCAACACAGTTTATGCTCCAATTTAGTTGGGATGTTGGAAAGGATATGTTTCCAATTCTCCTTTATTCTACTAAATTTTGTTGAGTTATTTACATCGCGATATCCATATATGTGGTGGGGGTACAATGTACCCACTTGTTGACTCACTATAGTTTGCTCACGAACCTTCAGCCCGTTTCTGTAGCTCTATTCGATCGATCATATTGACTGATATATTAGATTTGGCGGCTTAGTGACTCGTATTTTTCCCTTTTAACCATATTTTATTATTTCTTTCGAAGTGCTAACAGATTTTACGTGCAATCCCATACTTCTCTGAATAAAACTAGCAAAACTGTCAAATATTAAAATTTACTGAGAGCGCGAGATAAACTCTAAAAAGTAAGGGCTTAACTTTTAGTAACCCCTGACTACTTCTGGCTCGTACTGAATCACAACTGAATTCCCAGCTAGCAGTGATATTCCAGCGACCGGATACCTAACAAAATTTTAGCTAAATTTAGCGACTTGCGTTACAGAATGGCAATTACGATAACTTGCCCAAAACTCTTCATTCCAGTTCCAAAGTTATGGGCCAATTTATGCTTTCACCTATGAAAGGGGGTTTTCAGCCAATTTCTCAGGATTATGACGGTGTATTGTAGGCCTTGAGTATGCATTTGTTTTATGTTTGTCTAGACCTACAAATTGAGATATGTCTAACAAAAACCTTTTTTTCAATTCCTCACAGTCTAATTAAGTCGTAAGTCAGTAATTTCACATCTGAATATTATACAATCCACAAAAATTAGCTCATCCTTCCTCCTATAACATCCATGAATCAACAAAATATTCTCCGCTTTGCTTATACCCATTTGAATAAACAGATCCATTCAACCGTATTATATGCAATTTGCATTGACATTCATCGATTTGTTGTGTTGACATTTGCTCATCAACTTTTAATTAATGTTCTTTTGCGCTTTTATTACGCTTGCCACATATAAAATATAAATATTATTTTGCTATTATTCGGTACATTTTACATGCTTTATGAATTATCATATGTATTTACATATAAATACTTACTTAGTCGTATTAAAACGCTGAAGTGAGCTGTACATTCCCTACAGCAAAACTAGTCAGATTCTTACTAGTTTACTACTCGAATTGGAACTAGTCCGAAAGAGTTAAAGTTTGCAACAAATGCAAATACCATTATTTTAGAGACCAAGGGACAAAATATGAATAGTTCAACTTTTCAAAACACCTTCAATAACTGGACCAAGGGTAAAAAAACTCGATTTTTCATGGCTTCAATCTTAAGTTGGTAGATCTTTGATCACAAAATTGGGAACGGCATCTCTCTACATCCACGGTTAAAAATTTCTACCTAAATTTTGAACTTTTCTGGGCTACATATATGTCCAAACCAAATTTGGTTTAGAATTGAAATTGTGCCAGTTTTCGAGAAAATGAGCGTGAAGAAAAGAGTTTAAATTTTAAACCAGAAATGTCTTAACAATAAAAAAAACCTAAAAAAACATTTGTATCAGTTGGCAGGACTCGAACCGATGCTCCCGTATCACTGTCGTCTGCTCTACCCACTGAGCTACGGCGCACTGTGGTGACAAAAATTCAATGACTTGAAAAAACTTTCAGAAATAAATGAAAAGAAATTAAAAAAATTTTAGACGGTTTTTTCAGTTCAGTTTTAAATCTAATTCGCAATAAATTCAAAATTGGTGTAGATTATTTAACGGTTTGGAATTTATTACAAAAACGTTTAAAAAATTGTTTAAACCGACGGTTTAAAATTTAGGCTCAAATTTTTAGCCGTGTAGCATTATCTATATAACAAAAGGGTCGGAAACCGCTTTCTCCAAAACAAAAAAAAAAGATTATAGAAAATTGCCAGTATGTTCTGTACAAATGTCTGCTCTTCAATAGTTAAAGAAAATTGTTCATAGAAAAAATACAAGTAAATTTGGGAGCCATTACAGCTTAGACCCATAGGGCTTTGGACCCTAGGCACTTATTCTTAGGATTTTGTATGCCAAACTATATATTATCACTATCACAAAGTATTATTTGTTATCAAACTATTGAACTATCAGCATCTGTCCTTTAATGATTTTACTGTCCTACAAGAAGTACTTCACCTATGCCTATGACCAAGTTTTTTTTTTTGGAATGGGAAAACAGGGTCTTCTACATTTTTAAAGAACAAAAGATGTAAAGAGCCTCAAGTAGAGTACCGGGTATTCTGCTTAGTTGAACAAAGCCTTACTTGGAGTGTGGCTAAGAATGCCCACAAGAGGGTGGACAGATGCATAACCTCATCAAAAAATTTTATTCATAATACTATACAATTATTTTCATTTGTGAAACATGGAATATTTGTAATATTTAGCAGCTGCTCTCGTTTCGGTTATGCAAATGACATGAATTTGATTATGCTGACCAAAATTATGTAAACTTGCTTATTGATGTTTATGCTTAAATTAACTTAATAGAAAAGTCGAAAACATACTACTTAAATAAATGTCCAAATATGCAATTAATATATGTTAATAATATGTTAACAAATATTTGTACAAAACAATACTACTCGTAGCAATTTTAATAGAAATAATATATTAATGATGCAACATGTGGTAAATAAAATACCATTTTTTCCGTAAGCACTAAGCGACATGTGAATAAAATAACAATACGATATTTTTTTTTTAAATTTGAAATTTCCTTTTAAAAACAAATGGTAACTCTTCTGTTGCGAGATAGCAACAAAAATTTTGTCATATAATTTTTTCTTATTTTTTTGTTGCTTGCTATTTAAAAATTGGTTTAAGCAAGCAGACAGATTTTATCTAACTAAATGACGAATAAACAAGTAAGGAAGTCTAAGTTCGGGTGGAACCGAGCATTAAATACCCAGCTGTGTAAAAGTGTTTGTGGTAAATTGGTAAATCGTTGTGGAGTTATGACCTACAGAGGCTTTAAACTTTTTCTACTACCATGTGGGCAATCTTATAAATGTGTGTCTGGCGTCCAAAGTACTCAACCGATCGTTATGCAATTTTCACAGTAGATTACTGGGTTTACTGGTTACAGTATAGGCTATATATAATTTTGAAAAAAGTGGGCGGTACCACGCCCCCATGCTATATAAAATGTTAATCTTGTAAAAGCGTCCAAGGTACTCAACCGATCTTTATGAAATTTTCAGAGTAGATTCTTGGATTCGCTGGTTCCAGCATAGGCTATATATAATAAATCAAGTATATCGGCTAAGTTGAAGATGGCACTACTGTAGGTTTTTTTGGAAGAGCGCATTGTTCCAGTATATTTTGATAAAACTCCATATCTAAGAGTTTTGGTGAAGACCCGCAAAAAGTTATATTTGTTTGGAAGCTTTTCAAGGCAGAAATACATCCTAGTTTGAGTTTTTTTTTTTAATACAGTAGCGATTCGTAAACGACTCAATCATTCCAGGAATTATCTTTAATATATTGTACTAGTGGTGCTACTAACCTTGCAGCTTTAACAGGGTTGCAGGGGTTGTTCAGTGCAGCAATTGTAAACTTGATTGGTGCTTTATGGAGAAATCTACTACTATATTCATCGGAATCACAAAGAGCTGATAGTTACAAATTACCAAGAGTTTTATAAAATTCATATCGTTCGACGAAATAAGAAGAAGCTGTGATTTAAATAATTTTCATTTAAAATATAGCGAATTTCATAATAGAAACCACATAAAAAGGATTTCAAAGTTTACACAAAGTTCAGGAAAGTTAATTAAACTTAAAAAATGGCCATCAATATCTTAAAATTTTTTGGCAGAATTTCCAGAAAAACCTAAAACTATAATTATAATTATTAATTTATAACACTTCTTAATTAAAAACAAAATAATCAATCATCTAAGCTCATTACAAAATAATAGTACACTCAAAATAACTCTTGGCTGTTCACTCTACGAAACTGTAGTTTTACTGTCGTAAAGTACGCAGCCACAAAAAAAGTAGGACGATCTGGTAAATCGATATACAGGGTGGCTGATGAATTTTGCTACATTAAGAAACTCAAATCATTTTTTTTTCAGTGTATGGAATTCATTTTTCTTTTATTCATGTTAAAGCTCATTAAATTTTATTAAATATAGCTTAATTAGTTTTAAAAATAATGGAATTTAAATGCCCCCCCCTGCTCGTCGATGCATGTGCGGCATCTTACCAAAAAGTTGTTCATTACTGCTTGGAGAGTTGAGACAGGAATAGCCGCAATTGTTTCTGGAATGGATTGCCTTAGTTCATTCAAATTTGTTGGTTTTGCTTTGAAGACTTCCTGTTTGCAATAACCCCACAAGAAAAAGTCAGGTACAGTAAGGTCAGGCGACCTGGGTGGCCAACGGAATGTGGAGTTTCTGGATATCAGCTTATTGGGAAATTTTCGTCGCAATTCTGTCGTAACAGGTTGGGCTATATGAGGAGCTGCACCATCTTGCTGAAACCACACAGAGTTGAAAGAAATTCTCATTCGGCGTAATTCTGGATAGAAAAACTCTCTCAACATGCTCAAGTAACGGTCTCCAGTAACCGTAACGGTGTGACCGTTTTCTTCGAAGAAGTAGGGCCCGACAATGCAGCGTGATGAAACTGCACACCACACTGTGACACGAAGTGGATGCAATTCCGTCTCATGGAGTATCTGTGGGTTGGAAGCACTCCATATTCGACAATTTTGTTTGTTTATGTTGCCGTTTAAATCGAAATGGGCCTCGTCAGACATGAAAAGACAGTTGAACATGTTTCCATCCTCTTCCACCATTTTAAGCATCTTCTGGCAAAATTCCAAGCGAATCGGCAAGTCTGCAGCGTTCAGTTTGTTGGCCATTTGAATTTTATATGGGAATAAGTCCAAATCTTTGTGCATAATTGACTGTAATGACTGTCTGCTTACACCCATTTGAGCAGATAAGCTTCTTGTCGAAACACGTGGATTATTTTGTATGGCAGCAGCTACAGCAGCGATTGTTTCCTCCGTTCGAACTGAAGGGTTTCGATGGTAAGGTCTTCTGTTGACTGTCCCATGCTCGGCAAAATTGTTTACAAGTCTTATTATGGTCCATCTGCTCGGAGGATTGCCGCCAAACGTGCGCCTATACTCTCTTTGAACCGAAACTACGGACTCCAGTGCGTGATAGCGGCGGACAATCCAAATTCTTGTTTCAGTGTCCCAGTTATCCATTTTTGTTAAATGTAAAAGTCAATCTGCAAAATAAAAAAAAAATTAACCAGATTCATTAAATAAAAAAAAAGTTATTTAATTTTTTTTTGGTAGCGGCTTTCATTAGCCACCCTGTATGTAATAAAAATTTCCAAAAATTAAAAATTTAAATCAGAAAACCATATTAAGGGTTGGTAAATATAGTACGGCCATCCTGATAAAAATTTTGATTTAGAGGGTTTTGTGGGGAATTACATTTTTTGTTTCAATAGCGAGTTATGAATAATATAAGAACATGATTATTTTTTCAAAAATTTTTAATTTCCTTCGAAAAGCAAATGTGAGCTTGTCGCTTGTGAAATAGCAAACCAAAATGCTGAGCGCTTATAATTTTTCTGCCTGCATACATTTTTATTGCTTCTATTCAAATAAATATTTAGGCTATCAGAAAAAATTTGATTTGGCATCGAAGTGACGAATAAAGAAACACTCGATGTTAAGGTCTAAAACAATATCAATATGGCTTTAAAAAATATTTTTTTTTGCCCAGTCTAATGTATATGCTAGTTTCTTCATTGATCGTCGATAGTAGCACCAACATTAAACTTTCATTACGAGTGTAAGCCATAGCTAACCAAAGTATAAGCTTGTCTTTTGGCCGCTTACATAAGATTTATTCTCCCATCGTAGCTTGCAAGGAAAAAAGTCTTAGTTTACAGCAGACCTGTTAAATAATGATTAGCAATCGTAATGATTACCGGTTTGATTAATTATTTTCTTTAGAATCCACTATTCTAAATTTTTCATGATTATTTTCCAATTAATTAAAAAAAGTAATCAAAAAAATTCATGATTTTTTACGATTATTAAAAAAAATCAGAAATAATCCAAAAAAGTTGTTTTAATTACTTTTGACTATTTAAGATTTTTTTTGGTTATTTTTTTAATCTTTTGCCTAGGTTCCAGACCTGTTAAATTTGATTACTAACTAGTAATCTATTAATTAGACGGCGTTTTTAATTCGTTATAATGATTTTAATTGGTTTTCAATGAGAACTAAATTATTAATTGAATCAAAAATAATAAAAAAAAAAATGTTTTATTACTTTTGATTATTTTTTATTAAATTTTTTTTTTTCAGTAATAAAAAAAATTGTTTTTTCCAGTAAAAAAAAATTAAAATAAAAAAATCAGAAAAAATCTATTATTTTTGATTTTTTATTGGATTATTTAAAAATTTTTTTCAGTATTGTTGCACATAATATACACATCAACAATACTGAAAAAAATCAAAAATAATCAAAAAAAAATAAAAAATAATTGATTTATTCGATTTTTTCTGATATTTTTTACACATTTTTTTTTACTGGAAAAAACAATTTTTTGATTACTGAAAAAAAAAATAAAATTAAAAATAATGAAAAGTAATCAAAACAATTTTTTTTGATTATTTTTGATTTAATTAATAATTGCCTTTTCAAGTATTCTAGTTACTAATCAAATTTAACAGCTCTGGAACTTAGGCATAAGATTGAAAGTAGCGTTATGAATATATGGCATCAAAGTTGCAAGAACCCTTTAGAATGAAGATGCCATAGAAACACTCTCGATAGTCGTCCGTCAAAGATCGATAGTCATGATATTGTTATACCATCGATAAAGTCATCGATTGCTTGGGCGCTGTAGTATAACATAACTAAAAATTAAATCCCATAGCATTACATATGAATGCAAACACATAAGTATACATTAATGTAGCCTTAAAGAAAAACATATGTGGCACAGCTCGAAATTGACTAATTATGGTTTCTGACACTTTTCACACACACTTGACAGCACCACACTCCACTAAGCACCCAGTAATGTGTGTGATATTAATTATGAATGTGGAAAAAGTGTTTGTCGGCAAACAACAAAAGCAGCCAGCGGCCGTGGTACTGTGAGGCACCCCTTGGTTTAAGAAATAATGTGGTGATGTAATTGGAATACCAAAATGTAAGATAAAACAAAAACACCTAATAACAAATGATATTTTCATGAAAATATAACAACAATAATAAAACAAACAACCCGTGCTGGTATTTGCTCCTTTTTTCTTGTTTTTGTTATTTCTTGGTAACATTGAGTGCATAAGTGCAGTAGTTGTAGCACAGGCATATGATTGAGGCATGCAACGGGCGGTGTACATAAACTATTTTTAAATGGCTTCAAAGAAATGTGCCCAACTAAGAAATAAATGCATTAAATGATGAGCTGCGAAATGCTAATGCGTGGATGCGTGTGTGGTGCCATTTGTGTTACCCTTTTCAGAGGCCAAAAAGAGGCAAATTGGGGGACAGTGTAAAGAGGGTAACAGCGGTGAAAAACAGACACAGCAACAATATTTTTACTATAGCAGGTAGTGCTGGTATCGAACCGCAAAGATCACAGTAATTGGTAAGGTCAGTTCTTCGCTTTGTTCAGATGAACCCACACAGGCACGTATTTCAATATTTTTGCATGGCTTTTCAGTTCTTTCAGAACATTTTTGGAATCTTTTGGAGAACATGGTTCTATTATTTTTAAAGATTTTTTGCATTATTTTTTATGGCGTGTTCGTCTCTTTTTTATAAGTTCTCGAGTCCCTTTACATTCGAGTATCACTTACTTTAGATCTTTTTGTATATTTCTGAGGTCAGCACGTTACAAAAAAGTCACTTGACTTGAACCACGATCTGCTGTTTGTACGGTTCCCGGCTTCTTTGTATGTAAAGTCAGCTTTTTTAAAAACGGAAATGTGAAAAGAATAATGCGAACCACAATTAATATTATTAACTGCTAGGCCTTTCGTGCATTCCAAAACATTTTGGATTTTTCTACTTACAGTAATTTGACTGATAATACTCTGCCAATTATGGGTGTAGTAAAAATACTGGGAATTTGCTGCAGAACTTTTTTAGACAACGCGGTTGCCTCAGACAATCAGGTTCTTAAAAAAAACCTTGCATTAAGGCATCGTAAATAGTAAATGGGCTATAGATAGCATGCTTTGTTGTTGTTGTTTTTAACGACAAAAACACTCCCCTGTGGATAATGCTCTTGGCTAAGCCCAGTTTTTTAATCACACATTCTTTATGAATTTGATTGGTAATGTGCAGCCATTACCAAGAACTTGTTAAATGCGATAGGGGTAAGTATCGTCGGAGAGGGAAATAAAAACTCAATCTGTTGGGTACCCTCACGAACACTTGGCGTTCGCTGTATGAAATGGTGGTTCAATGCATTTTCAGCTCAAGGTGTTAGTATTTATTCTCGTATCTCTTTGACCGGAAAGGCTCATCGAACTTGAACACAACCACAACTGGTGGGATATTATTACACGCAACGGTCCGCAATGACAGGACAAACCCCTGCGGGTTAGGGGTTTAGAATATGCCCAAGGTAGGCATACCGGTCGTAAGAGGCGACTAATATGCACAAAGGTAATGACGTGCAACTCGATGGTTGATCTACGGAAATGATGCCTCTCACCTCTCATTACCCATCTTATCCTTCCTTACGGAAGGAGGGGTGACATGACCCAGAAGGTTCCACTGGTCATACCAAATCGCTACCACGACAGTCGGGCAGTACCGCAAGGGAGTATCGGAGCGTACCGGATTCATATCCGGCCAAGGACTGTCAGTTCGACAGCACTCCCCAAAACCTTCGGGGAGTGTTTTTGTCGTTACAACAACAACAAAAACAACATGAAAGGACAACTAATGTCGATGGTCAGGGTTTGGGTTAGGGGATTCGTCATCTTCCTCGCAATTTAAAAACAAGGGAAACTGTTTCCTCCATAACTTAAGCATTTTGGACGTTGGTGACCAGGTCGCCAGTATTATCCCTGCAGAATTTATCCCCGGTATTGAAATGTTGCGTCATGTGCCGCGTATTTTAATAGAACTTTCGGAAATAGTTGCCGTCAGCCAGCATCTCAAGCTTCTCACATTTATTTTTCTAGCAAGCCGTGTCTCCTCCTTATTCGGCTCACGACAGCGCTCAATTACACCTCGTAAGCAGCGTCCTTCTTTTTTAAGGCGAGCGCTATTTCGCCTAATACCCGTGATCATATGTCTTTTCTCGATTATTATGGAAGGTGTCCTTATAGGCGTCGTCTGTTTCCTAATTCTACGCAGAGATAAAGATAAACGTTATGTTAAAGAAACTCAGTTCGATGCGGATTGCAGCTAGACGCTCGTTCAAGGGATTGAATGTCTCTTTCCCGCCACTAATGTAACTTAGCCTGTCTATCTTCCTTGGCTGGCCACAGTAGAATACGTCGCAAGGATTGTGTTTATGCCATCACATTTTCTGTAAGGCGGTGATTTCAGTCTATGCGTTAAAGGGAATGGAAATCAGCAGGGCAGCATTACCTTCTCTTCAGATTGTCCAGATATTCCAGGTACATGTACTCAAATCATTGTCACTTCTACGTTTTACGGGTAGTCAAGAGTAAAGAGAAGTCCCAAACGTGACTTTTCTGACTATTTTGATTTCAGGATCAGCTGTTTGAGTATCCCGTTCCATTGGCTACGAAACTGTGTCAACTATCCAGTGGCTTCATAATTGTTTTTAAACTGCTGATATCAGCAGTGTTTATCCAGTGTCATACAAACGCTTTGGCGTATTAAAGTTTCTTATATTTGTTTTTACACATTCGTTCACTGACATGGCAATTTCCTGTCTATATAAGAATTGTAACTTGATAAACGAATCAGAGCGCTCTAAGGCGTGCTGAATATGTGAAGGTGTAGGCCACACCAAATGTTCGGGTTTGACCGATAGAGTGGCCGATCTTATTAGTGAGAGAAAGGGGCTTCATTGGTCATGTCCGGATTGTAGAACTACCGACCTTTACAAAGTCTTCAGTTTGAACAGAAACGGCTTCCTTGAAATCGTCAAAGAACTTAAGCTTCTTTATGTAAAATTTAAAAAGGACGAAGAGAGTTTTAAATCGTTCAAATGTCTGGACCAACGGTATCTCGAGGCAATCAAGTTTCAAGAAAGCGGAAGTTTGCGGGTGTCACATTAGTATCAAATTATGTTTCTGCCGCTTCTGTCTTTTCTTCTTGTCCTTGTGAGCAGAATATATCTTGTGTAGGTGCTTTAACAAGGCCAAATAGTATTCTGGCACTGGAGAGTCCGACAACATCTATCGCAATAACTCCGTCATCAGCAAACGCAAGTTTTATTACATCCGATTTGTTCTGTGAATACAATAATAACGTTTCAAAAAACAACCAATGTTCAATCTCACCAGAAGTTAGTAGTTATTTATCCCTTGTCTATTGTTGTTTTTGTGCATTTTTGCAACCGTTACAATATTAGTTTGGTGTTGCAATTAGTGCGGCTTATGTGGTGTATGTTGCAAATGGAATTGCTTTGAAAATGACACAACATGCCGAACAATTAGTGGTGTCATAAAATTGCTCATCGCTCTTAAAATGATACAAAAATGCACAACAACAAGAAAAACGACGACATATGTAAATGACAAAAAAACATTGAATAATATAAAAAAAGCAACAGTAACAAAGCAATTACCTACCATAGTTACTTGCTCATATAACAAAACAACAGCAAGAAGAATAGCGGCATCGTACGCCACAGCCGTGTTGCATGAATGATCGAGTGTGTGGCATGCCACTTGAAAAGCCAGAGCAGACAATTGCCATTGCTGTCATTAGGGCCACATTACGTTGACTCTTAAAATGATTTTGGCATTCTGCAGAAATATTCATACAAGCGCACCTACATATGTACATGCATACAAATGTTCAACATACAAAAGGACGCATACACAACTCGTCATTAACTAGCGGCACTGTTACGGTTATGGTGTCAGCAGCTGCCAACTGCACCAGGCGACAAATGCAAGTACATACATATGTGCGTACGACAGCGGGTGGATACGGTGGCCCACAAGTGGTTAAGTGCAAATATGAACAACAGCTTGTGCTCTGTGGCAGGCGCGCCCATTTTTCACTACATTCACCATTGTATTTGTGGTTGTTTTTCATAAATTTTTTTGTGCATTTACTGAGCGCGTGTGTGTACAGTTGGTGGATTTTTGGGAAATCACGGAACAGCAGTAACACGTCAAATTAAAATTTTCCCAGAAAACCAAACAGACATGCAGCAAGTCGGCAAAAAATGAAACAACAAAAGGAAATGGTAGCAGAAATGGCAGAAGTATGATAATGAGAATAAGAATTTAAGTTGCAAACAAGAACGGGAGGTGAAAGGTGTGGTGTTTGTTGTTTTTTTGTCTAGCGAAAGAAAAACTCCACCCTGGCTGAGGCAAAAAAAATTTTTTATTCAAAATATGCGCTTTTCCATGATACTCGACAACAACAACGAGAAATTTGATCAACAAAAAATTTGCCAACAAGAACACAGCATAAAGTTTTGGTTCAGTTTGAATCAGGCAGCATATAGCCAGCTGGCTATTTCACACGAAGCACGGTCCCAAAGCATGATTAATAAAGTTAGATGAGCAGTAAAGAATGGAGTTTGAATATGTTAGGTAATGTTACATGTTACTCTTCGCCATTGGAAACGAATGTGTGTGCTTCTTGTAAATTTCTCAGTCGGTGCGGTTTATAGATGCAAGATCAAAACCACATACAAATCAATTTCCTTACTTTTTAAATCGATATTCCGTCTAGCATAAAACAGCAGTGTGACCAGGTGAAAAAAAGAGGCTAAATCGGAAAAAAAAGGTTAGAAAAGGCCAAAATTAAGAAAAAAAAGAAGCTAAAAAAAAATCAGAAATTTTTTTACGAAATTCATTTAACATTTTTATTTTAGTTTTAACTGTTTGTATATTAAGCTGTCGACCTAACTTAAAGGAATTATTCTTGTTTAGACACATATCAGGCACATTTTCCTTGACTAGGAATTTTTTCAAAGAAATACATACCTACTATAGAAAAATCACTACATACTAATTAGTTTTATAATATTTTCTTCGTCTGCTGAATCAGAAGAGCTTGAGTCTGCATACAAAGTCTGGGTATTTATGAGAGATGAGATCATCGGTAATTTCAAAATCAGTGCAACATTTGGATAAGCGTTTAATGGACATCTGATATTGTGCAGCTGGTTAAGCATTTTAATTTTAAATCTGTGCCTTAACTAAGTTTTTAAAATGTTCATTGCACTAAAAATTCTTTCAACCGCCGCAATACTGAAAGTAAATACCAAAAAGCTAAATACGAATTCGACCAGTTCTAAAAAAGGGTGTTCGTTTAAAGATTTTTTTGTTCTCGGACTTCCGCCCAAAGTTCTAAGGTATAGATCACACTTGTCCACTTTACGGTTATAAGCTTTCGCCACTGCAGCTCAATCAATGCTACTTGACTTGGAGAATATCTAGACTTTTTTTCTTGAAAGTGAGAAAATACACCCGGCTTTATAACTTTCAAAGAATTATCATCTGAAAAAAAATTTAGTTTTTGTAAAGAGTTCATATTATCAAGTAGGCGATGTCGCAATGGCTTTTCGCAACTCCATTAAAAGTAGTTGAAAATTTTTACGAATCATTTTCTGTATTTTATCATAAATACCACCTTTATTTAACTTTAATTTTATATGAAAAATATGGGGTTGCGACCAGAAAAGGTTTAGAGTAAAAAAAGGCTAAAAAAGCCACCAAGCTAAAACCAAAGTTATGAGGATAAAGGACAAAAAAAAGGCTAAACCTAGCCTCGAAAAGGTTAACCTGGTCACATTGGATAACAGTCTCTTCTGATGAACCGCTATAGCGTCCTAAGCGGCGGAACGTATTTATCGAGAAACATGCTCCCGCTGCTCGGCTGCAGCGATAGCTCTCAGAGATCAGGTGCGAAAAGAGAGTTTAAAAATGACCTGCTATCTGTATCGTCAGCACTTCTGTAACAGCAAATAATCCTACTGAATGATCATTTAGAAACCAAATTTAAAATATTTTTTGCAGAAGCTCGGCACTAATTTCGGATAGGCGTTTTCTCAGAGTATTATTGCTCTGTATTCAAGTTATAGTAGACCTACAGATCAAATACCTTCTTTCAAAAACACCAGAGTTGTCTTTATAGAGATACATAATTCTACAAAACTTTGGCAGTTGATGACTTCAAAAGCCTGATTGGACAAATCTAAAGTCCGTATTATTAACGGCAAAGTCAACCTATAATACCATATATATTTTCTTCAAAGCTGGGTATAAAGTAAGTGTAAATTTCGTTTTCAGGTATGCGAATAAGTGTGTAAAAATTAGACTGAACGAAAAATTGGAAACTTGTCAAAAACGCAAAAATCAATGTAGAGAAAAGATAAACGCAATTTCTTGAAGCGAAACGATTATTCTTAAAAACCCGTTTAATTACTTTTTTATGAAGTTACTTTTCAAAGCTTATTTCTTATAAAATTAAAAATAATTAAATTTCCTTTTTGGTTTTTGTTCTTGATACAATTTTTTCACTCAATGGTATTAGTTGACGCATATTCTACATCATCTATATCCAATTCTAAAACTCGACCCGCTAATAAATTAAGATATCAAATTCGGATCCCGCAGTCAATTCTTTTTAAGAATCTACATTTATACTTCTTCAACTTGTTTAATGATTATCGTTTTTTTTGGCAAATTTATAAAAAGCAAAAACGTGAAATCAATATAAGTTGATGTATATTGGAACGATTTTCCGCCATGGCGGAACGCTGAAACCTGTTTGTTACGAAACCGAATTTGAAAAGGGATGACGGAAAATCATTCCAATATACATCAACTTTCCACCCTATCGGAAAAACAACAAATAAATCAATTGTTTAAAGCAATATTACTCAAGAACTGTCCGCCTGAAAGCAATGCTTTTTTGTGTGGAATCAGGAAACTGTATGCAGCTAACTTATTTCGCATTAATTGTTTGGCATTTTCAAAGAAAAAATGATATCAGTCCTAAGAATCTGCTCTGAGTGTTGAAGGGTAAATTAATTTAATATACATTTCATGTTCATTAAGATATGAAAATCAAAAAAGGTATATAACCTCCCTATTGCAGTGGGGTATTAACAACTTGCCCGGATATTTTACTTGTGCGTTATCCGATTTGCTTAATATTTTAGAGTATACTACATACTATTGAGAAGCAGCTGACCAAATTAGATTGAAATATCTGGTTCAAACTACAAACTACAAGCCTTTAAAAATAGCAGAATTTTTATGCTGAAAAGTGGGCGGCGTCATGCCTACTTCCCCAAAATCCACAAAAATTTTTTTGTGTTCGAGTTTTGCTTAGAAAACTTATTATGTGTGCAAGATCTTACTGATATAGCTCGCATGGTTATAAAAATATCGGGTTTTACATTTAACAAACAAATTTTTCAGAACTATGTTAAAAACTGGGCGTGGTTCTTAACCGATTTCGCCCAGTTTTTTCTGGAACATACCCTGTATTAATGTTAATATGTGCGCTGAAGTTCGTTTCGATATCTTGAACGCCTTTTGATTTATGATTAACTAGCTTATACCCGTGGGTTCTACCCCCTATTCCTATAAAAAAAGTGCAGGTGTTAGGGATTGACCTCATATAACCCCTTACTAAATTTCACTTTTCTAGCCCAAATACCTCCAGAGATATGGACTATGAAAAATGGTAGTTGTATGGGAGGTGCCACGCCCCCTTTTTCGTTATCCCCAGTTTTCTTTGGAGGTGGTACGGATTAATCTCATATAACCCCTTACCAAGTTTCAGTGGCCTAATGTAAATACTTCCAGAGATACGGACTGTTAAAAATTCCATTTGTATGGGAGGTGCCACGCCCCCTATATATATCAAAATATTTTTTAGCCCTCTTTCTTTTTTCGTCCTGAACATTTTGATATATATGTATAAGTCAAAATCTATCTCGATCCGTTTATGCAGTTGCATACCACCGTTACGCGACTAAATAATATACCTTGTGTGCGTAGCACTACTAGGCATAAAAATTAAGTTTTCATCTAATTGTTGTTTTCCTGACAATGATCTTAAAAAAAATAAAATTATAAATATAAAACAATTTTAATATTGTGTTTCCTTAATATAAATTTTTTTAATTTTCAAAAAAGCTAATTTTTTTTGGCCCAGTCTAATATACATACAAAAAATGTTAACCATTTTCTTCCTCCCCTGAGGTATGGTATACAATACGGAATAATGAAATTCGCAGATTAAGCCAGGGATGCTCTGGAAATTTCATTTACTGACAATTTTGGTATTTTAATAATAAATTTTCAAAAAAAATTTAAAAAAACAAATTTTCATAAAGAAAAAAATTTTTTAATTGTGTGACAAGTGAAATTTTACTGGTTACTCCAACAAATCTGAATAACAATTTAAATTATTATACAATAATTTAATAATAGCAAATAAATACCTGGGCTCCCGTAAAATGATTATGAAGAATACTTGCGTTATTAGGAGATAAATTAAGATTCACTAAGGTGATTTTATTCAAGTTTTTTTTATATTCCACGCTCTCTTCGAAGATATGAACCAGATTCATGTATAAAAGGCAAAGCTGTCCAATGGCTGAGTACAATAATACCAGCATTAGCACTTGGGTTCGATTCTCAAACTTCGAAAATGTCATTGTAACCATCGACGTTTTAATTTTTGTTATATTTCTTTTAAAGATGCAATTAAAATGTAATTGATAGCCGTTGTATCGAAAGCATACTTGCGTTTTTTGAAATTTTCTTCAATTTAGATATTGATAAAGTATATAGGCACTTGAAAAAGTTAGAAGCCTCTTCATACTAGACAAATATTTTATTCAGTAACTGAATCTGTTTGCCGATCACGTCGAATGCACTTCGAGTGGTTTCACGAGTTCCACACTTAGGACTGATCGACAGTTTGGTAGGCACTAATAACAGCTGATTTTCCTATAAGGAAGACAGCAAACAAATATTTGTGATTTTCTCTAATAAATGGTTGGTTTTAAGTGAACCACGCCTAGTCAAAGTGTTGTTCTTGTGAGTGACTTGGGCTAGCGCTTGTTGAGCATGCCTGGCCTTAACTGTTACTTCTGTTGAATGCATCACAGCAGCACAAATTAAACGTAACGAATTGGAAATTTATGTGCAGTTCAAGTTGGTAAGTCGGTGAACGCACAAAAATCGGGCAGACAAGCTGTCAATTTGTCGAAGAGTCGAGAAATGTGAGTAAAATGCGAGCGTGCCTCATCCAAAAAAAAAAAATTTGAAAAAAACTGAAGAAAAAGTTCATAAATTTTTGTTTTTCTTTTTTAATGCGCCAACAGACGCTGTCAAGTCAGCGGTGCATAATCACAGGTAAAAGAGTAGTTTCGTGATTCTACATACTGACACGCATACATACATACGTCTATTTAGGACATGCAGGTGGCGTTGGTATGGTAGTCTAACGGACCGAGTGGTTAGTTACATCGTCGTTCGGTCGGACGATAGTTAGGTTGCTTCAAATCATCAAAAGTACTAAGCGGGTCATATATACTGTGTATGTTAAGACTAGCTTATATATACAGTGTGCTACAAAACTAAGTACATTTTCTATAATGTTTACTCCTTTTTATTAAGGAAGAATAGATTTGAATAAATAAAAGTAGTCTTCCAGCTCATCCAAAAAATGTTGCACAAAGTAACCGCTGAACTCAAAAATTGTAGCGACAAAACTGAAGCACAATCAAATATCTATGGGACAAACCTGTTTTTTTCGTTATTTCGTGGAATATTCGTGGCTCTTTATGGCAGGCTCACATCGTGTTGGTATTGAGTGTATTATTTAGGTAAAACATCTTAGGAAATAATTTTCCACGCCTGCTCAAATTGCCCGATTAAAGAGTGTTTGTTGCTTCAATTTTCCTCCCGATTTTTAGGATCCATCATTTTCTATAGATCCTCTGTTCGGATATATAGGACGGGCCACTAAAATACGTCAACATTATTACTCGTAACCTATTTTTTGAGACGAATCTCTATATGTTTCGGCAGAATATCTTCCTGATAGATCCACCTTAATGGAATTCCTTCCCCATAAAGAAATAGGACGAAGATTATATGAATATCTTTGTACATGAAGTTATCCTGAAAAGTGTAATTAATGAAAACGGATTTTCTGTTTGATATTTCAAATAACTAATAGAATTTTATTCAATCATGTTTAGCAGATGGACTCTTCGTGCTTTAGTTTTGTCGTACACTGTACATACGTACATATTTATGAATTTATGCCTACAAGTCGTTCAAAGCACTTGGCATGAGTATTTATTGTTGTTGCGAAGAAATGGAGCAAGTTGAACAAATGCACACAGCTACAAAACTTTCCACCTTTAGGGAGTCACAAATCTGCTTGTGAATTGATAGAGATTTGGTTTTCCTTCTAACTTTAAACGGGCTATGGACCACTACACCGAAATCGGTTTAATCGATTTGGATAAATTTTGCTATGCAGATAGCGCACTAAATTCTAAGACTTTTCACCGAGCTGTTGCCACTAAGATATTCCAATAAGAGGCTCTGTACCAAAAGGCCGAAAGATAAAAACGTTGACAGAGTGAAGAAAAATTCTTACATTTATCGTGGTGAATATAAACGTCAGGATTTTACCTAGCTTATGGGAAAAATGGAAAGTACTCTAACGTCATAGAAAATTTGTCCAGCTCACTTTTCTTCTGAGTCAAATGTTTTCGATTGGCACACAGCCTGCGTATCAAAGGAAATGTATTTTACGTCATATTTCAAGAAAAATATTTCCCTTAAGGTTGCCACCTAATACCATTATATTTATTCTTTTGCATATCCCGTATTTTTTTAAAGGCGTCTAACTGCATTTGGGGGAACTTTTGAATAGTGGTAATATGGTAAATTTCGAGCTCGCACATTAAAGTGCTGCCACTTAGAATGTTTTAGCAGGGTTGCCACCTATATGAAATATTTTTATATGAAATATGCCACTATGAATACCAAATTGGAGTTATTTTATGTCGAATTAAGAAGAAAAAATATTTCTAGGTAGGGTTATTATGCCGGGTTGCAAGCCGATCTAATATATATATTTTTTATAGCTTTTATGAACATGAAATGTTATTATAACTTTGGTCCGAAGTTTGTAAGTATGGAAAGAAGAAGAGATAGACCCACCAATAAATATAAAGAAAAGATCAGGGCGATGAGCTGAGTTGATTTAGCCATGCCCGTCTGTCCGTACATCTGTCTGTTTCAACGCAAACTAGTCCCTAAGTTTTAGAGATACGAGTATCTCGATGAAATTTGGTAAGAAGCAGCCATTTTGTAAAGCATTAATTATTTGTTGGACCTATACAACGCATAGCTCCCATACAATCGATTGTTCCGATAAAGGGGTTTGTTCTATAACTGTTGAAATTTAAAAGCTAGGAACGCAAAATTTTGCCGTTTTAGTACATATTACGTATGTAATGAGTGCAGTGAAAATCACCCAGATCGTACCAACATAACAAATAGCTCCTATACAACCGATCTTTCCGATATATGGGATTTGGCCTATGTACTCGTATCTTTAAATTAACAGTTTTACAGAGTTTGTACTAATTGTGAGTAAGAATCGGCGACTTAAAATTGTGATGCGTATTCACATCCCTTTCCTTACTTGTTTATATCTACTTTTATCTCGACAGCTTTTTGATCCATTTTCAGCCGCTTTTGAAAATAGGTAATATGCCCAGATACTGTCATTCATGTGACGTGGAAGAAACGATCTACCAAATTTGGAGAGTTCCCCTCAGATACATATCGGAAAGTGAATACTTGGAAAGTTTTACAAATATGACTTTTGTCTTATTGTTCTAAAGTCAAAGGGAACTCCAAATGCATTCAGCGGTTTTGTCGAAGTGGAAGTCTTTTTCTATCGATAGTACCAATTGGGGTAGATATGCTTAAAAAGATCGACTCAAACAATATTTTGAATCGTGAGATTGTCTTCAGCTGAGCTCGCTCTCAAAGAGCCCTGTTTTCATGAAGAAATCAGGGAATCTCTTGGTTACACAATGTACACTCTTAACATACTTTTGCGATTTCTCCAATGCAAGTTGAAGCGTAGTTGGGATCTTTTAGCAATACGCCCTCAGAATCAGACTTTACCTCATGAGTGTTCACACCAGACCACCTTTGCCTCGCCAGCCCTACTAAAGGTAAAATCGTGGGCTCGAATACAAGAATATTTCTGCCAAACCCTCTGTCTTTACTACAGATTCGACTCCTATACTATAAATATACAACTTAAGTTGATTTCCTCTATCAGACAATAGAATTTCGTCCTGCCCCATAGGTTGTCATTTTAGATACTGCCATGCTTCAAGCTTGAACGCAACCGCCTCTATTACAGAAAATAGAGACGAATGAGTGACTCAGGATTTATGTGTCAAGTTTCGGCCGTAACATGGTGGATGAGACCAATACGCCAGTAGATTAGTAAGCTTATGATATAGTCGAGGTAAGATATGTCGTAAGAGGCAACTGGAGTCCATGTGATACAAGGTCCGACAGTGTATCCCATCTATATTCGTGAAAGGATGTTGTTGTTGTTGTCGTGGTAACGACAAAAACACTCTCCGAAGGTTTTGGGGAGTGTTGTCGAATTAACAGTCCCTGGCCGGATACCCGGTACGCTTCGGTACTCCCTTGCGGTACTGCCCGACTGTCGTGGTAGCGATTTATGACCAGTGAAACCTTCTAGGTCATGTCATCCCTCCTTCCGTAAGGAAGTATAAGGTGGGTAATGAGAGGTGAGAGGCATCATATCCGTAGATCAACCATCGAGTTGCACTTCATTACCTTTGTGCACATTAGTCGCCTCTTACGACCGGTATGCCTACCTCGGGCATATTCGAAACCCCTAACCCGCAGGGGAATTCGTCAAAGGATCGTTCACATCGGTAGCACCCTCTGAAACTTTTCTTTAGTTATATTAAATTTATAAAATCCCGACATTAATTTCAACGTTATTATGAGGCATGCATCCCTAATATTAGTTTACATAATACGGATACAGATTAAACGTGGCCGTACAAAATCTTCATCCGAATCAAATCTGCATTTTAGCTACCTTTGTACTCATACAAAAATGGATGTTTTATACCGTACTTACATTGTCATGCACAATTGGAACGTTTATGAGACCAAGACCAAACGAAGAAATCAGCTAGGCTGGCTGCTAAGCCTACCACACACACATCGCACACCACACCGCGCCATACACCGCAAAGGCCCATACGTACTGCAGCAGTCAAGTTACGCCGCAATAAAAATACGTCATGCATAATCGCATAATCGAGTGGAACGTATCGGGACATAACGCATTGCAAACATCAAATAGGTGGAATAAAAGGAAAAATGTAAGAATAAGCGTGCACGTTAAGGGGCGGCAGCAGCCGTAATCGACTATGGAACTAAATGAAAAACTGGCTTTTAATAAAAAGTCATAAAAGATGACCGAAAAAAGATGTTGAGCAAGTAATGCGTAAAAGATGTGATACAATGCAGCCAAAGGAAAGCAGAGAAAAGAAAAGAAATGAAAAAAAAAAATGCGAAATCGGTAGAAGAACAAAGATAACGTCCAACAAGAAAAAAATGTTATAATGCGCTTGGAGCTGCACTGCGCGTAAGGATACGCTACTACACGCGGCAGCAGCACACTCGTAATCCATGCCTGCAGTGAACATATTTTAAGTACAGAACTGATTGTGTGTGTGGGTTAAAGTCTTTTGCGTTTTTGTACATTTTGCCATAGGCCAAATGCGTTATGCCCAAATATGAAAATTTCTGTAAGCTCAAGCAGGCGTGTAGTATTTGGTGCGCTACTGCTTGCGGAAAGAGTATTCAAGCGCGCCTTGTCTTCAAAAACTTGGTTGATCAGCATTTCGTATATAATTTACATATATTTAACAAGAAGTTGTTGAAAATTTGCTACATCTAATTATATTGCAATGATGAGCGTGACCGGACAAGAAAGGTCGATTGCGCTATTTTCCTTTTGTGGCGTCCGTAGCTGAATGGGTTATTGATGAAAGGCAGCTGAAAGTATTTATTTGATGAATAGCTTTGCGTATAAACTATTTACATATTTAAGTATATACACACATAAATACTTTATTTTATTACTAGGATACGTTAAAAATCAACACCAGACCGTGCAGTCGACATGCTTAACTCACTGCATTGCGGCATAAGCAGCTGCTACACATAAAAGCCAATCTGTCAGCTAATGAAAGGGGAATAAGGTTCCTAGCGTGCTGTGCGTAGGACATGTGAGTAAAGCGAAAGAAGAAATTCAATTTCAGTAAACAGCGTACGTGTCCTTAACAAGGCAGGGGCTGCTTTCAAATCAAAGGTTGGACCGAGAGATGGCCGAAGTTGAGCATGCAAAGTATGAAGACCGCATTCTGTTCATAATATTGAAATCAGAAAATCTTATAAAGGATTGCTGCAAATCTTGTAAGTCCTCTCTTCCTATGCGGCCAAAAAGCAACTTTTTCAATTCACTCAATATAAACTACGGAAGTACCTTTATAAGATGGTGTGTATTGAATTTCTTGTCATTGGTATTGTCCAGGATTTCCCATGTCTAAAGGCGCGTCGATAAGATCCAATCGGCTTGCCCACGATAGGCTAAGGTCGTTTACGTAGTTTACTTTTATGCAATATTGGGTATAACAATCTCATAACTTGTTCTTTGATTTCCTTCACATTGCTTTTATACCTAGTAGTGCTACGCACAGATATTGACTTATGTGTATCAAATGTTCAGGAGGAAAAAACAAATTGATTAAGCAATATCCGTCCGTCTGTTAACACGATAACTTGAGTAAGTTTTGAGATATCTCAATGAAATCTGATATGCCGGTTCCTTGGCATTCATCTCCGAGCGCTATTTGAAATACGCGAAATCGGGTGATAGCCACGCCAACTTCTTATATATATAATATTTTCGAAAATACAAAAGAAGTGATTATTCAGTACATAATAAACTTATAACGATAAAATGTGGTGTGTACATTAACTTTAAGGCACAAAATACATTTTTCAAGAGATTTTTGAAAATGGGTGTGGCACCGCCCACTTTTTATTAAGTCAAATTTAGGAACAATATTAATCATAGATCAAAAACCGTTCAAGATATCCAAACAAAATTTACCACACATATTTATAATAATACAAGGTATGTTCCAGAAAAAAATGGGCAAAATCGGTTAAGAACCACGCCCATTTTTACAAGAAAGATTATGAAAAGGATCATAGATATATTTAATATGCAATAACTTTGGTAACAAAAGTTTTATATCATTTCTATTTCACTTTCAGAGTATCCGTGAACGAAGAAATTCGAAAAATTCAAGTTTTCGAAAATGGGCGTGGTCCCGCTTCTTTTATAGTGGACTACTTCACAAAAGTTTTTATGCCATAACTCCGATAAAAATCGATTTATCGAAACGATATTTGGCGAAAATGTTGAATATATATAGGGAAATGTGTGTTGCAATTGTTTGTAAAATCTAAAACGCGATATTGTTATAACCATGGAAACTATATCAATGAGATCTTGCACCCATAATAAGCCTTTTAAGTAAAACTCGACCGCAAAATAGTTTTGTGGATTTTGGGGAAATAGGCTCGCCGCCCACTTTTCAGCATAAAAATTCTGCTATTTTCAAAGGCGATTGCTTGTAGTTTGAACCAGATATTTCAATCAAAATTGGTCAGCTGCTTCTCAATATTATGTAGTATACTTCTGCCAAAAATTAGGCAAATCAGATAACACACAAGCAAAATGTCCGACCAAGCTGTTAATACCCCACTGCAATAGGGAAGTTATATACCTTTTTTGATTGTCATACCATTAATGAACATGATATGTTTGTAAGTATGAGAAGAAGAAGAGATGGGCCCATCAATAAGTAAACGGAAATAATAAGGACGATGAGCTGAGTCGATTTAGCAATGCCCATCTCCCTGTCCGTTTGTCTATTTGACGCACATTTTTTAAACATAAAATGTGCATGTATTGGTATTTTGAAAAAAATGTGGTTAGCAGTGTTTGGTGGAAAAGATATTTATAGATAAATATAAAGGGTGTTTTTTTAGGGGTATAGAACTTCGAATTGAAATAAAACACAAGAAAATCGTTTTAAGGTCCATCAATTTGGCTTTATTGGAAGGATAATTTTATGCCATTAATGTTTAAATATGATTTCGGGCATGTGGCCGCCGCGGCTGGCTCGAATAAAGCCAATTCTACAGGTCCAATTTTCAACCACTTTTTCGAGCATATGGGGCCGTATGTCGGCAATAACGCCACGAATGTTGGCTTCCAATTCCCCTAACGTTTCTGGTTTGTTGGTGTAGACGAGCGACTTCACATATCCCCAAAGAAAATAATCCAATGGTGTCAAATCACACGACCTTGGTGGCCAATTGACAGGTCCATTCCGCGAAATTATGCGCTCATCGAATGTTTCCTTCAATAAATCGATTGTGACGTGCGCTGTGTGGCATGTAGCGCCGTCTTGTTGGAACCACAACTCATCCACATTCATGCCATCCAATTCGGGAACAAAATAGTTGGTTATCATGGCTCTATACCGGTCTCCATTAACGGTAGCTGCCTCTCCAGCATTATTGCGGAAGAAGTATGGCCCAATGACTCCACCAGCCCATAGAGCACACCAAACAGTCAGTTTTTGTGGATGTAATGGCGTGTCAAGGGTCTCATGTGGATTCTCTTCACTCCAAATGCGGCAATTTTGCTTGTTGACGTAGCCATTCAACCAAAAATGAGCCTCATCACTGAACAAAATTTTGCGATGAAAATCAGCATCGAAATCAATCTCATTTTCGGCCCATACACCAAAATCACGACGCGTTGCATGGTCTCGCGGCTTTAATTCTTGCACAAGCTGGATCTTGTAAGGTCGCAAGCCAAGATCTTTGCGCAAAATTTTCCATAAAGTTGATGGACAAAGCTCCAATTGCTGTGCACGGTGGCGAATCGATTCATTCGGGTCCTCTTCAACACTTTGCTCTACAGCGGCAATTGTTTCTTCGGTGCGCACTGTTCGACGTCTCTGCGGATGCGTATTATCACATAGAGTAAACGTAGTGCGAAAACGATCCATGGTTAACCGAATTAATTGCTCTGATGGACGATTATGTCGACCATAAAATGGACGGAGCTCACGGTAAACTTCGCGAACTGAACCATTATTTTCGAAATAAATTTGCACGATTTGCAAGCGTTGTTCTTTTGTCAACCTGTTCATGATGAAATGGCAAACCAAACTGAACATAAATGACATTAGAGTTGCCAGATTTGACCACAAAATGCCAGTTTTATCTCTATTCGAAAAACAAACCTGTAAAAAAAACACCCTGTATATAAAATCATAACGGAAGAATTTTTATTGAAAAAAATCAGCTGGCTTTATAATACGAACTAAAAAGTATAAGGGACATGTGTAAATTGAAATGCTATAGTAGATCACTACTAGGTATATTAAGTTCGGTTCCACCCGAACTTAGACTTCCTCACTTGTTCTGATTGCTTAGGTTCAATATAATGCCTTTTAGCCTTCTTAGCTAGGCAAGCGAAAATCACAAACATAAAATAGCAATATTTTCACATTTCGCTATTAATTACGGATGGCAATTTTTTGGATTTTCGCAATCCCGGGATTTTCGAAATCTGATTTTTAAGTTTTCTAACAGTTTAGGATGAAAAAAGTGAAGAAGATACTGTTTAAGAAACTATGTGTTATAACTATAAGCTAGCTATTCTTGTATGTATATTTGCATGGGCACGTTCGTAAATGCAACATAGTGGCAGCACGGCTTTGCGTCGAAAATCCCAGCCTTACAACAGTAGTAACATAAAAAAGCAAAAATTTTTTAGTTTTCGAAGTAAATTTATGGAATTAAAATTGCTTTTATGCAATACCTAAATAGGTTTCTTGAAAAAAATTTATGTTTGTATTTTTGTGAAAAAAAAAATTTGTGTTTATCAGGCCAATGACATAAGAATACGGTACTTTTTATAAAGTTGTTAACCTATTTTTCTTTACAGAAGAGATCACATTTAAATAAAAAAATATTCAAATATTTTCATAAATGAAAACGGTTCAAAAGTGGGTAAAGTTGTTGCTTTGCTAAGAAGGCACAGGTTATTTCAGTTAAAAATAAAATGTTGAAAAAAGTTTTACACTTTAGCGAAGAAACTATGATAATTTCGATGAATAAATCACACATATTCCATTTTGGTAATAATTTTTCCAAAGCCGAAAATCTCGGTATTATCAACGCCTAGCACGGGATCGGCAACCCTAGTATGTATGTATGTATATAGTATATATAAAATTAAATTTCTAAGAGTCCGTAAACATGACCACAAATATGTCATTATCATTGTATTTATTACTCCGTGTACATACATCCATAATTCGTAAGTACCTTTAGTCGTAACATCTTCGTCTTTTATTTGCTTCCTTTTGTGTTTGTCCTTTATTTCCTGCACAAAGACAAATAAAAATCTTTAAAAGGTTAAGCAAATAAATAAAAAGGGCAATCAACAATGGACCACAACTAGAAATTCCACTAACAAACTTGCATTTTTATTTAGCCTTCCAAAGAAAACTCAAGAAGTGAAACCGACTTATAATAACGTACCGGTTTTGGCATACAAACTATTAGTATCGTCTAAGTAATCTGGTAGGTTTGCATCTCTTTAGCTTACATGCAATCGCGGGCCGAACAGAAATAGCTTTTAGCTAGGGTGCTAGACGGTTGGAGTTCATTCCGATAAGAGGCAGGTAAACGTACCACAATGACTCGGGTTTTACCCAACCAAGGGCTGTCTATTCTGTATAAGCCTGTTAAATTCACTTCCATAAGTGAACATACTGGCAAAACAGTGCGAAGTTCTGTTACTACGGCAATAAAAACATAGGTAGAATTCTTCACAAGTTGTCAAATGTATTGGGGGAATTAACTTGGGTGCGTATGCTAGAACCGGTTCTTGTGATTGAACCGTTTTCTGGAGCGCTCTTTTTCAAATCCAAATAACTGGTATTACTTCAATTTGGTAAAGTTAAAGGCTTACTTTTATGGTTTGTTTCGTTTCCAGTCCTTGAAATAAAGTGGCTTAATAAACTAGGAATAACGGAGGGGACAGTAAATAAAAAATATGAATGGGACGTAGGTATGTACGCATAGCAAAAGAGATCGCACAGCTTCTAAACATATAGCCAAACGGTTGTACACAATTAATTAGGGTGACCCATGCTTTTCAACAACTCTTCGCTTAGGTTTTTGAAGAGCTCTACAGATTTTTGAGCTGGGTTATCACTATCCCTAATGCTTTAAAGGTGGTGTACTGTTTTTTCCATCGTCAAGAATTTTGGTATCGGAAAAGTTTTCCCTCTATAATTTAAGTACATCAAGTAAGTCATCAGCCCGATTGCTGTAAGAGAGCAGTGACGGAATTACGACATACGTTCCGTGATCGTTATCCGTTTTTTAGGTCACAATAAAGTTGAAACGGCTCAACTTTTTAAATGAGTAAGATTGCATAACTGAACCGACCGATACTTCCCGCCAATTGCTCACGTATCCCGTCATTTCGAATTATAGCTTTGAGCTATTGTGATTTAAACATTCGCTTTCGATCACGGAACGTAAAACTTAATTCGACCCCTGGTTCGAGTGCAGAAATTACCGTATCTTAAAATTACCTCGAGTTCTTAGCCGAGGCTGTAATTTGGGTTTTCACTGGAAGGTGGTTTTAAGTGGTTTGTCACTAACCTAGCGCATAGCCCTGGTAAGGGGAGTCGCTCTTGCCAACAAGTGAACTGGGTAGGCAATTGAGAAATGAAGTCGTATCTAGACAAACAAGATCTTTATGAATCACTCAACATACTTGTCGCACTATTTATTTCGGAATCATGGACGGCCAAAGGATCACGTTTGGAATTTTTCAGAGAAAAGTTCTGTACAAAATTTATGATATTTCCCATTATGCCAACGGTGTGTAACGAAACAAATTTAATAATGTATGATGTTAAAGCCCAACAGCATAATCTAGCCAATGTGGTGTGAACGGAGAAAGACGCTTCGTTCCAAAAGGTCTTCATATCAACACCCGAGCAGCCTAATGCATATACATGTATTCTTATGTGTACACTCTTGCACACATTTCAACGCTCTGTCCATTAACGTAACTTACGGATATAAAGGTAGCCATCACTCGGTCACAGGTAATGACACAACAGCCACAGATAAGAATTTACAATGTGTTTGGAAATGTGAAGGAAACGAGCAGAACCAAAAAGGAAAGCAAAAAACGCACGACATAAATCGCACAGTCAGAGATTTCGAAATAAACAACAACAATAAGAGCGAGGCTACTAGCGACCTGACGGTAGCATTATGCAGGCTAGTCGGAAGTGTTTCAGCTGCTCCCTTTTATGAGAATTTATGAGCGTAGGCAATTTGTATGAAATTTTATAAATTAAGTATATTATGAACTTGTAATGTCAGTGTGTTAACACTGGGTAACCCTTAAAATTAAAAAAGGACTTAATTTGCAGGAATGACGTGTGTGTGCACAGCGGTTGGTTTACAAGTTTATACCTATTCATGTGCTCTTATATACGAGGGGTTGAAATAAAATACAGGTGCCTTTCTATGTACACATACGCGCGGCTGTCTCAATAAAAAAATGTAAGTTTTTTTCAACGTAATCTTAAAATTGGATATGGCGTAGTGCCAAATATAAAGACAATATGTGTATTAAGATGGTCCTGAAGGATGGAATAGTCTTTGAAACTGATATTTCCTAAAGGAAAGGACCGGAGTGCCGCAAAAAATAGTTAGTTCGCTTTATTGCCATAAATCGCTTGATATAGAAGACCCGTAATAAAATTTTCTTAATGCCGTAATATAATTTTCCTAATGTCTAAAATCTTCACTTCAAAACAGACTGCTATGCCGAGGTTTGTAAATATTCAGTGAGTTTTGTGCTATCCGAAAGCTTTCAAGCTAAGCTTGCTCTGAGTTTGTGCTGTGATGGACCAAAGCATGTTGTTGTTGCATACAAAGTCACCGTTCCGATTTTCCGTCATCCCTTGTCAAATTTGGTTTCGGCGTTCCGCCATCTTCAGTGTTCAGTTTTGTTCTGAAATTGATGACGGAAAATCGTTCCAATATGCATCAACTTTCTACCCTGTAGGAAAATCAACAAATCAAAATAAATGAAAGCAAAGAACTTGAATTTGGGGAGGAGTAGGGAGGAGTTAAAGCTTCAAATGCGAGACATTATTGAAGTCTGATAACAAATTAGCTTTCAACGTTTTAGAGGGTAATTCAGTGTTACACCAAAAAGAAGATCATTGAGTTTTAACTCCAATGGAAGGGCGAAATGGAGCCCGATATGCGATCCTATAGTGTTTCTAATTGGCCGCAGTTTGGCAGAATATTTGTCTATTTAAAGAGTAATATGAATTTATATTAAAACTTTGTTAGCATGCCAAAAAAGTACAAATAAGTCTTGAAACCTTAAAAAAGCCGACACATTTTGAACCAGAAATCTGAGTGTATACATATTTTGGACGGTCAAAATCGCCCAGTCGGTTAGATGACCATTTAAAGAAGATACATATTTTTCTGGCCCATTAAATTCTGGTTTAACAGAGCAACAACTTTAAGCTGAGATTTAAGAATATTTTTCAGTCATATTGCGTATTTTTTCCTCATAAAAATATGTGTTGTTTATCTGTAATATGGCTTTGAAAACATTCTAAAAATTCATTGCCATTTTTAAAACACTTTGATATAATTAGATGCGGTTTTTTGAGTTTCTGATCTTATATATATTTATGTTTTATAACTACAGCACTGTCAAAATTGACCTGTTTTAATAATTTATTTAATATCCTAGTTATCACGGTAGAAGTGAAATGTTTGTCCTTGCTGTATGTCGATGTTTTTATTCAAGCAGTTTGGGTACTCATCAGTCACACCTCGTATGCGGGTATGCCATTTTCAACTTTTCACAAAAATACAACAATGTGAAATCATTTAATGAGAACCCCCATGGATAAGGATAAAAATTAAAATGTTGGTTGTTGAACATTGTAACTTAACAAGACGTGTTTACTCGTAGATTTTACAAACTCATGTTAACAAACTCTATGGTTGTCATCTTTGTAGGAGAACAGGAACCATACTTTTTTGTAAGCATGACTTAAGATTAAATTAAATTAATAATTTTGATTTGCTTTTTGTATGAAATGAAGCCTATTTTGACATCAGTTGGTTGCTGGAAAATAATGAATGTTAGGTTTTCGAAGAGCAATGAAAAGATTTAGGTATTGTCACTTTTTGGTTTAGCAAATGTTCGCCTTTTGTTCGATGTCGACTATGACGAGTTCCACTAGTATTTCCCACGGCTGTATAAGCTTTTCCTCCATCCATAAAGGGTCTTTAAATACTGTTGTCAACTGCCGCCCAAAGAAAAACCAAACGACCGATATATAGGGGCTCCGGTCGCTCTTGCCAAACTTAGGTGAGGCAAACTGTACAACACATGACCAAATATGAAATTTTGTTTATTACACATTTCAAATTTATTGGAGGTGAAAATACTCAAACCAGGAATTAGTTTTGTTTTTGTTTTATTTGTGTTTTTTATTTCTAGAGTTGTGTGAAATGAAACAAAAATGAAATAAAAAAGTTTAATGAAATAAAATATGGCGGCTGCCGTGGTGTGAAGGTAGTGTTGCCGGCCTACCACACCGAAGGTCCATGGGTCGAGCCCTGGTACAGGTAACATCAAAAGTGATTTGAAAAAAGTTTTTCAAAACGGGGTCGCCCCTCGGCAGTGGTTTGGCAAACTCTCCGAGTGTATTTCTGCCATGAAAGGCTTCTCAGCAAAAATTCGTCTCCTTTGTAGATGCCGTTCGGAGTCGGCAAAAAACTGTAGGTCCCACCAATTTGTAGGGAAAATTCAAATCGGCACACCACAAATTGGAAGAGAAGCTTGGCGCAAAAATCTCTTAGGAGGTTTATGATGATATACCTGTTGTATATCGCGCCATAGAGAGAGAAATAAAATAAAACAAAATGAAATGAAATAAAATAAAATAAAATAAAATAAAATAAATAAAACAAAATAAAATAAAATAAAATAAATATATTAAAATAAAATAAAACAAAATAAAATAAAACAAAATAAAATAACATAAAATAAAATAAAATAAAATAAAATAAATCAAAATAAAATCAAATGAAATAAAATAAAATAATGTAGAATAAAATAAATTGAAATAAAATAAAATAAAATAAAATAAAATAAAATATTGCTTTTTTATACCAACAATATTTGTTGATTTACGGCCTGTATATTTTCAAGTATTCATGAAACGAGCTCAAGGTCAAGAATAATAATTTTTCACTTTTTGAATTTTTATGAAAATTGTTATTGTTTTTTTTTTTTTTTACTAATCATTTTTAATTAATTATTAAAAGTTTTTTATTGGATAGAGTAGGAAAAATGTTTAGAGACAACTGCCATAGCTTTTCTTATAAAATAAAAATAAAAACAATAATAATTTTCATAAAAATTCAAAAAGTGAAAAATTATTATTCTTGACCTTGAGCTCGTTTCATGAATACTTAAAATAAAATAAAATAAGATAGAATAAAATAAAATGATATAAAATAAAAAAAAAAAATAAAATACAATAAAATAAAGTAAAATAAAATAAAATAAAATAAAATAAAATAAAATGAAATAAAATAAAATAAAATAATATAAGATACAATACAATAATAATATAAAATAAAATAAAATAAGATAGAATAAAACAAAATGATATAAAATAAAGCAAAATAAAATAAAATAAAATAACTTAAAATAAAATAAGATAAGATAGAATAAAATAAAATTAAATAAAATAAATTAAAATAAAATAAAATAAAATAAAATAAAATAAAATAAAATAAAATAAAATAAAATAAAATAAAACAAAATAAAATAAAATAAAATAAAATAAAATAAAATAAAATAAAATAAAATCAAATAAAATAAATCAAACTAAAATAAAATAAAATAAAATAAAATAAAATAAAATAAATAAGATAGAATAAAATAAATTGAAATAAAATAAAATAATATAAAATAAAATAAAATAAGATAGAATAAAACAAAATGATATAAAATAAAGCAAAATAAAATAAAACAAAATAACATAAAATAAAATAATATAAGATAGAATAAAATAAAATAAAATTAAATGAAATACAAAAAATTAATAAAATACAATACAATAAAATGAAATAATATAAAATAGAGTAGAATAAAATATAATAAAATAAAATAAAACAAATAAAATAATATAAACTTAAATAAAATAAAATAACATAAAATAAAATAAAATAGAATGAAATAAAATAAAATAAAATAAAATAAAATAAAATAAAATAAAATAAAACAAGATAGAATAAAATAAATTAAAATAAAATAAAATAATATAAAATAAAATAAAATAAAATAAAATAAAATAAGATAGAATAAAATAAAATGATATAAAATAAAACAAAATAAAATAAAATAAAATAAAATAAAATAAAATAAAATAAAATAAAATAAAATAAAATAAAATGAAATAAAATAAAATAAAATAATATAAGATACAATACAATGAAATGAAATGAAATAATATAAAATGGAGTAGAATAAAATAAAATAAAATATAATAAAATAAAATAAAACAAATAAAATAATATAAACTTAAATAAAATAAAATAAAATAAAATGACATAAAATAAAATAAAATTAAATAAGATAGAATAAAATAAAATAACCAAAAATAAAATAAAATAAAATATAATAAAATAAAATAGAGTGGAATAAAATAAAATGAAATCAAATAAAATAAAACAAAAAAACAAAAAGAAATTATAAAATAAAATAATATAAAATAAAATAGAATGAAATGAAATAAAATAAAATCGAACAAAAAAAAATACATATTATAAAATAAACTGTATTATTAAATGGTAAAGAAATAACAGGAAAGGAAAGAACAATAAGCAAAAACAAAAGAAAGAAGAGCAAAATAAATTAAATTAAAGGGACGAAATAGAAAGGAGAATAAAGAATAGTAGCAGTAAAGTATTTCTACCACTGGGCGATTTCTAGTTCTCGTAAATGCTTTAACAAGTGCGTGCTAGTTGCAGTCCAAAAATATCACGAATATGCAAATTCACAGCCGTCAAATTGTTTCATCCGTTTTTCAGTCTCAGCCACATGAAGTTTCTACTTTAGGGACGATGAGTAAAATTTTAATTGTATACAATTAAAATATTCAATTATTGATGCAAAAAAATAAGCCACACCACATCCGCCATGGCGGAGGCGTGCATATGAATTGTTGTTATGAAGTCAACATGATTTACGCCAGCATGTGGCAACACCTTACGAGAGGTGACCACCGAAAATTACCATTCATAAAATGAACCGCATAACATTGTTGTTGTTGTTACATATATAGTTATTTACATTGTTTTCAATTTTCTCGCATAACCATTGACCGCATTCACAAAGTGATTATAGGTACGAGTATATAAATATGGCAAATACGTAGTGTTCTGGGTAATTGCTTCGCATGTGGCATGCGGCATGTGAGCAAATTTGGTTAACGTGATGATACCGTTGGTTATGCGCTGTTGTGGCATAATTTATGGATAAGTTTAAAAAATATAAACAAAACTATTATTTTTTTTATTATTATTCTTTCACAAGCGGTTGCATGCAACATTTTTGCCTACAATTCACGTGCAACCCAACTGGCAAACGATGATGGCTCTACACGCACCAAGTTGAATAAGTAATAAAGTACAAAAAAATATATGAAAAGCATGGCAACGATAATACAATTTTGTTTAACTGCAAACAGTGGCGTTAGTAAAGTTGGGCTGGTGTTGCTAGAGTAAGGGGTTACAACCCCCATCGACTTTAGTGACTGTTGGCTTCGTATAGGTGCCTTTACGCAGCTGATATATTATCCGCTCAGCGCTCACAGCTGGCCTTTGAGAGGTAACATCCGAGCAGTCGAGTAAGAGGTCAAACATTCTGTCACTTCAATGTCTGAATAAATATTGAATTCCTTAACCCTAGTGTAAATGGACACTATCCCATCCACTTCATTTATGACTGCTGTCACTCCCTCCAAACCTACCAGCCAACATCGATCAACCCTTTAAGCACCTACCTAGAGTACTAGGTAAACTTTTCAGGTCCTTCCCAAAGAACCAGGTTGCATCTTATCTGTGCTGCCGCAGAGCTCCTAAGTCTACTAACGATCAGGTCTTCTCGATTTGAAAAACTTCGAGAAGATCTGTGATAAAAGAATCGACACACAACATATCTAAAGTCCATAATATGCGGTCTCAGGTCTCACCCTGTGAATCTCTTATCATACCTGCCCTTATGTGTGGCTCGGAATCATATTCAATGTCTAGGAAAGATCAGATTATCCTTCGTGTCTTCGAGAGCAAATTGGAAACGGTGCGTACGGGAGAAAATTTATTGGTAAACTTCATGAGAATAAAAATGGACAAAGACGAGCAGACATATTGATATTTGAATTTTCCACTAGCATATAAAAATGTTGTTTATGACGCACGGACTTGACTGCCTGCAGTAAAGTGCTGAGGCGGTTTTTTTTCACGGCGCGTGGGATTTGTGCTGTGAGAAATCACCCAGGCACGCAGTCATCGTTCAGCTGACGAACTGACAAGGTTATTTACTCCACCATGACACACAGGTGTGCAAGTATCTGCCCAACTGGCAACCATACAATTTTCTGTTATTTTATAACCACCTTTCGGGGTGGAGCCTGCGGCCCATTTCCATATTTTCAACATAAATACCTTAATAAGGCCAAACAAGTGGCACGCGGATTAGACTGTAGCATGCTTGCTGACGTTGCTCACATTGCTGCCTCATTTTGACATGCAACAAATTGATTTTGTAAACTCAAAATGCCATGCAATGCTCAGCTAAATATTCCAAGCAGCTGTCGCCAGCGCTATTACCAACTTCATAGATATTAACATTTTTTTTTTGTCGACTTCTACTGCTGCCAACAAAAGTTCAACGAAAATTGGGTTAGACTTAAGCTGTAGCCACTTTGTTGAGTACTTTATTGGCGCAGGGGATGGGGGAGGTTGTGAGTTCGCATTAGATATGCTAGCAATATTAATTTAAGATTTAGACGAATCTGAAAATGAAAATATTGCTGCGGCGTGCTAAGCGATTTGATTGTTCAGCGCACGGGAATATTGGAGGAGGAATGGGTTTCTTCTAATCAGGCACCAGATGGGCGGTTGATGAACACATAGCTAAAAGCCCTACAACCTTCTGACGCCAGAGATTGGAGGTTGGAGGTTTAAAATGCTCAGTAGGCTCGACGTAACTAAAGGTGCTGGTACTGGATTGATCTTTGGTAAAGAACTATCATTTCACAGCACTCCCCAAAAGCTTCACAGAGTGGTTCTTACACGGATAAACAGGAATAATAACTAAAGTCAACTAGGAGGATTGAGTGCAAACATGGCTGGGAAAAAAATATTTGCATATCGCAGATTTAAGTAGTGATGTGAGATTGAGCCGGAAAAATCGATTACTCAATAATAGCGGCTCGCCACGTCTGTGTTGAAAAAGTTGTCCACATCAATTAATTGTGGCAAACATATACTTTGAAATGAATAAATAATCGACAAAAATGTCAAACCACAGGAATTATTTCCAAAACTAACAGATGAGAATAATCTAATTTTTTTGTTAAGAGATAAATCGATTTGTGAATTATTTTTTAAATGAAATAATCGATTTATTTTACAAGTAGATGAGAGAAGAAAGTTTGAGAAAACCCGTATCCGCTCTAAATCTCCCATAACCCACCAGAGAGGAGGAGCAGTTAGCTCAAAAGAATCGCAAATTGGTACCATTTAACCATTTAAAGAAAAAGAGCTGAAAACAGTTCTGCTTAGTACGAAGACAAAGAAGGCCCTGGCACCAGATGGAATACATGCGGAGGCTATCAGAATAACTTCCAAAAATTCCTAGAGAGGCTTACAAGAAAATAACAGCCATTGGTTAATTAAATCCGAAGTGATTCCAGTACGTAGAAACGGCTGTTGTCAAGAGCTTTTGTTTCACATGTACAACAAAGGCCTAGAAGCAAGAATCTTCATGACCAGAAGGAAGACAGCATGGTTCGTTCATAGCCCGAATGTGAAATCGAACCTATGCATGCTCGATACAGCGGAGTAATGGAGAGCCTTATAAGGCAATGTCTAACTACAGCCATATACGATGGAGGAGGTCTGTCCCACCGACAACATGGCTTCGGATAGGGCACTCCAAAATAGATTTCATAGCAGAAGACATAGGCATACTCAAGAAAGCAGAGAAAGTAAGCCACCAAAGATTTTATAAATGCCTTTGATGGGTGGTGAGAAGGCATGCTTGATGCATTAGAATGCTCCTTAAAGGTACCCACATATTTGCTGGACATACTAATAGACTACTTTAAAAACCGCTGGCTAATGTATGAAGCTACTCAAGGGCAAAGATAGATGAAGCTAGTCCCCGAACTTTGATTGGATGTCCGATCACGGCCTCCAGCTGGCTACAGCAAAGACGGAAAAGGTGATGCTCACCAAGAGACGGAATCAAACCATGCTTGTTGGGGATCAACTAATAGAAATGCGTAGCTGCACGAAATATCAAGGAGTGAGGATAGATGTCAAACTCAGTTTCTCAGACCACTTTTATAGCTCCGGCGAGAAGTGTGCACATTATAAAGAATTTGAGTCATATTTAAGAAAGCTGCTAGCATCTACCGCAGATTCTATATAGTTGTGCTGTGCAGAAATCTTAGCGGTGAAATCTCAGAAGTACCGAGCCGCCATCACCACAGTCAACGCAGAGGGACTCTTCACCTCAGCATACCGTAGAGTCTCTGCCGATGCTGTCCTTGTCATGGCGGGGACTATACTTATATACCTCCTTGAAGGAAGGAAACAATTTACGATCTCCCCTCAGAAGTACGTAGAGACGATGTTGACGTGCAGGCGAGATGAGATTCGATGCGGCGCTTCGTGCCTTAAGTAATGCTAAACGCATTTTGCCATGTCATGAGTCCCTAGAAGCTGAGATATTGGTAACAAAACTCCTCACTAACTATGATAAGCCGAGTTCTGCACTGTTACCCCCTATCGCTGAAGGAATAGCCCGTTTTGATACCAATCGTAGTATAAAAATCGGACTAGTTGCTGGCTTAGTTAAGAAAAGATGAGTTGAGACGAGATGAGAATTAAGAAAAACCGCAGAAGTGACTAAAATAGAATGTACGAATACCTGCTTTAGAGTTTTTCCATTAGATTTATTGAAAGACGCTCCGCCTTATCTGCTTCTTGAATATGCGGAAATATGCTACCGTTAAATTAATTCTTTACGTTTTGTATTCTCCTTAAAAATTAATTTATAACTGTTGTTCAGTATTACTTACTTTTAGGCTCCTTGCCACCACGTCACCTTGCAGTGCTCCAATTTAAACGATATCCTGAGAGTCTGTTGAACATTTTCTTTGCTTTTAGACCTCCTCTTTGCTTTCTTGATGCAACGCACGTCGTTTATGTGTGTATGTGTGTGTGGCGCCTAGACAGTAGGCGGTCGATTGTTTACTGTTTGCGCGAGCTATACAAGCGCTCCGTAGCACAGCCTGAGTGTACTACACCAACTAATAAATTCATATAGTCCGCATTAATTTATTCATAAACATCATTTTCGTGTGCCAACGCCGCAATGGCCCACTGGCGCATCGGCTCAGAGACTCTTTAGACTTAATACCGACTTAGGTGGACTTTTAACTGCCACCAGTAGAGCGCATCTCTTAATTTATTTTTCAAAACAACAATTCGAATTGCATAAATATGCACTTTCATGCTTACACATGCAGCCAGCCATATATCACTTTGGTGTGTTCGTATGTGTTTCGTGTTTGAGCTAAAATCAGGCAATGTGAATAATGAAAGCAAACAACAAACGCCGAGCAGAAAACAACAAAAAAGTTTTGCATAAATTATCAACAAACGCTAATGGCGACTATGTTTCTTCGTTGAGCGCGCTTCCAACTCTATCCCCCTCTTTCGAAATTGTTTGCATATTCTCCGTGCAACAGCATCCACTTGGCTTGGCTTGGCTCGTTTGTCGTTGTCGCCTCCAAATTGTTCAGATCGCTGTCTTGGCAAAACTGTAACAAGAACAAAAATAAGCTCGATACGACACTTTCACAGCAACCCGATATCACGCTATGCTATCAACTCCATTCGAAGCTGATACCTCGTAAGCCCCTACCGCTGCACACTATCCCAACACGCTAACTTTGTACTTCGCTTTCGAGTAGCGCTGTCGTATTGTGATATCAATCCTTCTTGTTATGGCAGGATGCTACGGCTAAGGGGTTCCTACGCCATGATACATAATGTAGTTGCAGCAAGCGGTTGGTTGCTGTGGAGGCGTGGCATAACATGTTAGCATGTTGTTTATTATAACTAAAGCTATGTGCTCGTGGCTATGTGGTATCTATCTGGCTGTACTTTCAGTTAAATGTGCCTAGTTGAAGAGTCATGTCATGGTGTAAAGTGCAAACACTTTTGCTATCAATGGGGTCGTCGCTGTCAGCAACACCATCACAATCTACATCACCATTACCATCACCATCGTAAGCGGTTGCATATCCTTTACATACTTTCATCATACAATCTTCTCAACTTTGGCTTCGTGCACTCTACTATCACTTACCGTTAACAATACCTACTGCTGCTTGGCTATTGTTCATCGTCTAACTCTTTTCGAGTTGCATCAACTCACCGGTTATTGCTGCCATCACTGATACCGCACGTTGTTCCGGCATTGCCGGCTGTTTGCTGCTCTGCCGGCTTGCTACAAAAGAGAGGCGCTGATAATGCGACACTTTCGTGGTAAGTAACTGTGCAACGTCAAATAGTTCAAACTCTGACCCTATGTTGCCAAAGTTTAATTTTCTATTTTATACCCAGTTGCGACAGCAAAAATTGTGACTGTAATTGTATTCACAGAAAGGCGACTACTAATTATAGTAAATTTATGGAATTATTTTTGTTTATAGTTGCGCCCGGTTGTCCATTTGCCCATTTGCCCAGCCGAGTAAAGTTTGGAGCGTTGCGAAATTGTTGGAAACGCATACACAACCTCAATGGCGCAGCTATATCTATATCTTTTGTACTAAAAGTTCCAGCCTCAATTTTCGTTAGAGCAAAACAGACGATCTACTTGGCCAATCTATGTAACCCAAATTTTAAACATTAATACTTTTGCCACAATAGGACATAGGATACTTTTCTAATTAAAAACTTAATACAAAATATGTTTGATTCAAGTATTAAATTTACCGATAAACTACGACCGTTTGCCATTCAAGCGGTTGTGCTTAGAGAAGATCAGCCACTATTTCGGCCTAATTTCCTCTCATTTAGTACTCAGCTTTCGTAACTACAAAAATATAAGTTCGCAGCCAGCGCCAAGGCAGAACAATACCAAAGAGAGTAAATTAATAAGAGGCGTCAACTCTTTGTTTCGTTTAGGAAAACTCAGTAATTTCAATGTTTGGTAAAGATTGTTTCAGACTCTATGCTATACCTATACTATTTTTATAAAACTATTAAAAGGGATGGGGATCTCCCCTTAAAAACCTTTTAATAATCTTCTTCCCTTCTGTGGACTTGCGAACTCTAAACTTTTTCTGGAGAACAAATAAAAAAAGGCGAGTCTGCAACGAGGGATTTAGCGGTCAATTTACCATAGGCTGGAATTGTTTTCTCTCATGCTCTTTGGCTCGATAACTCCCACTTGATTTTATTTTTATGAGCCTTCAACCAATTCATCCTAAATCTCATAATGGATTATATCTCCTCATTATTCATATTTTAAAAGTTTCTCGAATTTCGAAGAGTCGTAGCTCTGAAGATATTGACTTGCACAAAAACTTAGCAAAGAAGTAGTGCCAAGACCAATAAAACTCAATAATAAGGATGACCCAAGCTTCCGTTTTGAGAATACTTTTTTTGGTAAAAAATAGCTTGTGCCAGATTTTTTAAACAAAAACTATTTAGAAATCTATTACAATTGCGTATCTGTCAAAATTCACTACTGGGTATAAAGCAGTTTTACACAACACTCGACTTTTTAAAGTGATTATTTTTGCTTTTGCTCTGACATTGCTGGCACTGTTATGGCGTTTATTGTTTTTTCGTCCGCTATTCGTTGACTTTCGCTTGGTATTTAACCTCTGTACCTTCATACACAACAAAAGTTTCTTACCATTCCATCACCATTGACTTCGCCAAATAGCTACCTCTATCCTAACTTTTTCCCATTTTTCTTTTTTGCCGCACTATTTGGTTGCTGTTGGTTGTTAGCGTTGCCATATCAGTAAATCGCTTGAAGTTGATGTTTTGACATTGCGTTGGCTTTACACAGTTTATTGTTTTTTACTTTTCTTTTTTTCTTGTTTTTGCTGTGGTTGTGTTGTTCTTGTTATGGTAGTGAACATTGTTTGCATAAAATTAAATGTCATGCTAACCTTATTGCTCTTGCCTTTGTTGTTATTACAGTTTTTGTTGTCGGGCTGAAGTTTCTACACTTCGTCATGCCATTCCTGATTAAATTGCAACACAAAAATATTTACAAAAACAAACAAAAATTGTATCTAGAAACAATAACAGCAAAGATAAGACATCGATGCAAATTGAATATTGGTAAACATAATCAATTGAAAGTTTGTGTGGGTCATATGGTACTAAGGCTAGTTGCTTTCCTACGACGAATATTAATATTCATAGGTAACGATCGATGATAAGCATTTCACTTAAAGATCTAAATTTAGATAAGCAATAAATGAAATAGCTGAGCATTTGGTTAGCTTAACGTGGTATGTTAGTAGAGATATAACCTCATTGGTACCTGTATATTTGCTGATGCGTTAGGATGTGTTTCCAACACCTCTATAATACTAACGAATAAATTGACTCAATATGACTATACCCATTTATGGTGGAAAGTTAGTTTTTTTTTTGTGAGTTTAACGACCTTACCAGCTGATGATAATTCTTAGTTAATTATTATAAATTGTGTTTTTTTTGTGATTAGAGGAAAAATTGAAAGCAACAGACATTTACAGGCTATAGTTATAGTACTATTTCGAAAAAAGGCACGATTTCTCGTCAGGCTGTTTCGTATAGTTTTGCTATTTCAGATCTTGTGGAGAATCGAAGAATTATTATCAACTGGTCTTGAGCTCGTTAAACTTACAAAAAATACGTAAAAATGAACAGACCATAAAACCAACAACAAAAATATGGGTTTTCTCTTTATCTATTTCACAGCTTGTGGAGAAATCTGGTAAAGACGTTTTCTTGAATTGCGATGATTTTTTTAGTGATCAGGGCTGTACTAACTATATGTAAAGAATTAGTTTGTCTAGATAATAAGCGAAAGTTCGAAATAAATAAATATTGACTTAATGACAGTAAAGTAACTGAGAGAATGTGGGACCTGTGCTAAATGGCAATAAGATAACTTGGATCATAAATTTTTTACTGTCATGAGTTCAATACAGGGACTGAAAAAAAATTGTATTTTTTTTGTTTTTGAGCAGAAGGATTAAGCAAAAATGACTTTTAAATTATTTTGGGAATTTTTAACCATTACCATAAGAAATATTTTGTTTGGTCGCCATAACCAAGATAAATTAGAAATATTTTTTTTTGGTCAAGAAAAACCATTATCAAGATTGCTTTATATTTTTGGTAATTTTATATATACATCAGATATATTATATTCCGAATTTTTCATGCAAATATTAGTTTTCCGGACAAAGTTATCATTTAGTATATGTCAGTATATGAAGTGCTATACAGACCTACTTATAAAGAGTTCATAACTTACCACAAAAATGCGGTCCATTGAGTGACAAACTACCAAAAAAATTAAAAATCCTTATTCTTAACCAAACAAAAAAAAAAACATACATATGTGATTTATATTGGTTATGGCGAAAAAAAGAATATTTCTTATGATAATCGTTAATTATAATCAATATTTGAATTTATCAATGTTATTAACCGTTACGTCCCTGATTGAATATAATTACATTTGCGGATGCCCAAACCTAACATCCCGCATTCAGGCACTGTACCAATAGCTACTTTTCATCTTGAAGTACAGAAATGGATGGAGCCTAAAATGAAAATTTCTGAAGAGGGAAATTGAACATTGTGGAGAAACATCAAGTCCTAAAATTTTTTCACAATTTGAGCTCAATGATCTTAATCTGGTAAATTTTTTGTTGGGTCAGCAGAGTTGTGATAAGAAATACCCTTGTTTTATTTGCTTCTGAGATTGTCAAAAAAAATGTAGCTATTGGATACAAAAACTGGCCCAGCAGAAATGTAGTTCTTGAAGAAAAATGTCATAAATCAACTATAAAATCCAAGAGAAAAAAGTATTCTTCCACCTTTTGCACAGAGGAAAAGGGGGGTTTAACCCCTATTTTATGAAGTTGAGCTGTCAGCCGAAATCTTACTAACAGGAACTCTACACACTACCCTGCTGCCGAACACAGCTACAATCAGGGTTGGACCAACCATGATTTTTTGTTTGTGCGCCAGTGTTGTCTATTAATTTAAAAAGCGATAATTCTACAACCAAGCAAGTTATATCAATCAGATTTTGCACACATATTAAGATTTTTAAGAAAAACTCGGCCGCAAACAAAATTTTGGCAATTTGAAAAAGTAGGTGTGGCGCCGCCTACTTTTCAGCATACAATTTTTGCTATTTTCAAAGGCAATCGCTCATAATTCAATCTTGATATTTCAATGAAAATTTGTCACCTGCTTCTCAGTAGTATGTATTATACTTCTGTCAAAAATTAGCCAAATTGGAAAACACACAAGCAAAATATTCGGGCACGTAGTTAATAGCCCACTACAATAGCGAAGTTATATATTTTTTCTGATTTTCGTACCTTTCATAAACATTAAATGTATGTAAGTATGAGAACAAGAAGAGAAAAGGTCACTAAAATTATCAGCACGATGAGCGGAGTCGATTTAGCCATGCCCGTCTCTCCATCCGTCTATCTGTCTGTCCGTCTGTCTATTTGAAGGCAAATACGAACTGAAAGTATTAAAATAGATTTTTTTATTTTGTTTTGTTGTTTTTCCGACAGGGAGAATAATTGATGTATATTGGAACGAGTTTTCGTCATCCCTTGTCAAATTTGGTTTTGAGACAAACCGGTTTCGGCCGAAACCGTTTTTCTATACATCTATTAAAATAGACCTGCGTAAATTGGGATGACATAATAGACCACTACTAGGTATATAATGTTCGGTTCCACCCGAACTTAGACTTCCTTACCTGTTCTCTTAAAATTTAATTAGTTAAAAAATATTTATTTGTTAAAGCTATATCCTAAAATGCTCCAGATAAACCCTGAAATAAAGCTTTTGAAACTTCTGTGGAGAGAGCAATGTGTTGTTTGTTGCTGAGCTCTAAGGGCAAACGGTTAGGAAATGCATAGAATTATTACTAAACATATTTGTTATTAATATTTCACTTTAAAATAACCTTAATATATTTATGTCCCACGAATATGTGTGCTTCTTACCAAATTTTGAGTTTGTATTTTATACGCATGGAATTACTTTAAAAGTATCTATTACGGAGTTATAAATTTTATTACTACCTATTAAAAAATTTACTCTGATTTTTCAAAGCTAGTTCGAGCAAGTATATAAACAATCAAAAGCACTGCATAATACACATTTTTTTGGTTATTTTAGAAAAAAATATTCAAAAAACAGATGATCACTTTTAGCTACCAACTAATACATAATGAATGCGTTTACTTACGCTCAATTTAAATAAAATCCGAATTCCAAACGCAACTGCAGGTATCTCATATAGTTATTCATTTAATGCATAACATAAATTCTTACGTCCAATTAGTGTTGAATTTTGATAAATTGTCAAAGGTAGCATGTGCCAAGTGCCATTCAACACAGCAAATTATTTACATACAATTGTCACAATCTTAGCTCACATAGAAATGTTTGCAGTCACTCAAAAAATATAAAGCATCACAGAAGAAAAAGCTAAAAAAAGCCTTATACAAATGTTAATATTTAAATACTAAGCAGCTTATGCTCATGTGGTAGCGTGCTTAAGCAAATGTCAAATACACAATTTAACAAATTATATTTATTTTTGTGTGGTTTTTTTCACATTTGTAATGTCACATGTGTCAGTTGAAGATATGTCAAGTGCATAAACATAAATATTTAGAAATGTTTTTTAGACATAATAACAAATATGATACGCGTTCTGAGGCTACATAAGGGGGGATTAGTTTAGCTTCTTTGTACCTATACGAAAAAAATATTGGAGAAGTGAGTAGTAAAAAACAAAACTTAATTTGGTGTCCACCTAATTGTGCAATTCTAAGTAACACCTAGGTATGTCAGTTTAAAGGATTTATCAATGCAATCAGAGAGCATATGCCCATGCATCGATATATCACCCACATAATTTTTCTAATAAAACTTGACAAGTGTATCAAAATTTCTTCTACACCTTAGAACGTTTGTTCTAGAAATTTTTTGGTTAACAGAATTAGTCTGCCAAAAGTGGGCTTGAAAGCATTTTGTAATTCTTAAATTTTAACAATTCCACTTCCGAGCAATTTCGAAATCGCCGCACTCAGAGTTCTACAAAGAATAAAGCGTACCCATATAAGCTAGAAAATGCCCAGCTATCGCATGCCAGGGTTATTGAAAAAACCACAAAACGAGCTAAAGTTAAAGGTACTGAATCGAATCTGTTTTATTTTTAGTAGACCCATATTTTAACTACAATGATTTTACTTTCATATGACATCAAAAAAAAAAAAAAAAAGATGTAGCGTGTGCCCAAAGTACCGTACAGTACCATTTAACTTCATAGTTGCCAACATAAAATTTAACCAGACTAGAAAATGATTATTAATCGTAATGATTACCGGGTTGATTAATTACACTGGTTTACAGCCAAAATGCACCAGAGACGCCATAGTGAAATTCCTATGTAAAATCACCTCCTAATTCCGAAAACCAAGGTTATTTTTACTTGAATGGTACCGTTTTTGAGATATTTACGATTTACCGTTATTTCAAAAAACAAAAAAGATGGCTCCACTTAATCGTGTATATCTCAAGAACAAACTGAGCTCTTCCAAGACGGTTTGAAAAATTTGAAAGCTTATAAAATTTACTATAATCAGTACATACAACACTTTTTGCTAGGTCCTGCAGATTCAAACATATTGAACAATCATTACGGATTTTTTAAATTTTTTTTGTAAAAATATAAAAAAATTTGTACCTGCTAACTAACTGATATACGAATACTAACACATATGTACCAGTAGGGTACTTAAGCATTAAATGGATATATTTACTTGAATGCTTATAACTTTTGTATTAGTTCATCGATTTTGTTCACTGATAGTTTATTTTTTTTGTAATAAAACAGAGCTTAGAGGGGGGAAAAAATATCTGCAAAAAAACAAAAAGTTTTCGAGATGCTTCCTCGCAAAGTACACATTTTTTTATATTTTTACAAAAAAAATTTAAAAAATCCGTAATGATTGTTCAATATGTTTGAATCTGCAGGACCTAGCAAAAAGTGTTGTATGTACTGATTATAGTAAATTTTATAAGCTTTCAAATTTTTCAAACCGTTTTGGAAGAGCTCAGTTTGTTCTTGAGATATACACGATTAAGTGGAGCCATCTTTTTTGTTTTTTGAAATAACGGTAAATCGTAAATATCTCAAAAACGGTACCATTCAAGTAAAAATAACCTTGATTTTCGGAATTAGGAGGTGATTTTACATAGGAATTTCACTATGGCGTCTCTGGTGCAGAAAAAAAGTTGGAATTTGTGATCCAGTGTTATTTTCTTGAAAATCCATTCAATGACTGATTACCATTACTTTAAAAGTTTAATGATTAGTTTCCAATTAATTTACAAAAATAATGCACAAAAATCATGATTTTTTACGATTATTACAAAAACTTAAAAATAATCAAAAAAGTTGTTTTAATTACTTTTGATTATTTTAATTGTTTTTCAAGAAAAGCCAATTATTAATTGATTACACTTAGAAAAAATCAAAAAAATATCAAAAATAATCAAAAAAAGTGGTTTTGATTACTTTTGATAATTTTTTTTTGATTTTTTTAGTATTGTTGATGTGAATAATTATGTACTTCTACAACAATACTAAAAAAATAAAAAATAATAAAAAATTACTTTTGATTTTGTTTAATGTTTTCTACTCCCAACTAAAAATAATGATTACCAATTAAAAAAGGCGTCTAATTAATTCATTACTAATTACTCATCAAATTTAACAGGTCTGACACACATTTGGAAGCACTGGAACCTTTGAAAAGTCAAAGCGTTCGATATCGATTAGATGTAGATGAGATAACTAGTCTAATACTCTAATCTCTAACGTTCGAGAAACATTTTACCTTGACCTCAAATCGAGCCCTGATACCATTCTTTAATGGGATTCTAAAGTGTACTGAGTTTCCGTTGGTTATCTAACATCTTACTACCATCGCCATTCTACACACAAACTTCCTACAACTAATTATAGTTATACCTATATATACGAGTATAACTATTGGTATACCTTCATTGCACTACGATTACAACAACGTAGAGCCAAAGACGAGCACTGCAAACCGAAAATCAACACTGGGGATGGCGCTTTGCCGTAACCGGCTTGTCTCAAAACCATAATTTACGACAGATGACGGAAAATCTTTACAAAATAATTCATAATAATTTTCGAAAATAGCAAATATAAAAAATCTTGACTACTCATTATCCAGTAGATTTCTTGTGTTCCTCTCACGTTTTTCTCGACACGAAGACTACCTTAGTTATTTATTTTGAGAAACATTATCTATCTCATGTTAGAGACTGTGTTTGTTACGAGTGCAATTGACAAACTATTTGTTACTGAAATTTCTTCAGTACTAGCTTTACTTAGATTTTGAACTACCTTAATGTGTGTACATTTATTGATTCCATATAAAAGCTATAATGTACTCGTATAGGGCATGTACTCGTATGTTAAATGATCTCGCTTGCACTTTATATCCCAAAAGTCAATGTTTGTCAAAGATGAAACGTAAAAAATGATATGTCACTACATTTATATTGTTTCTTCTTTCATCCCGGATTCATACACGAAGGTACAGGTTAGTGAAACAAGGCAGCTAGATGAAGGTATTAAATTCATAACTTATAAGCTTTAATAGTTATGCATAGTATATGATGGAATCACAAATCGTCGGGAAAAGTGGAAAGCCGCCTATAGCATTTAACTAATCTTTTCCAAAATGCCGTATAGTGCGCCGTATAACATTGCCATTCAGCATCCAAACTCGTGCTTAGTTTCTCTAAAGATGGTTTTTTGTAATTGCACTAATATTTATTCTCTAAAACCCATTTCCAAACTATAAGCAATTAGTTTGTTCTTAGCATCAATAAATGTAAAGATTACCTACAAAGTTTCATCAAGACCAACAATAGCTTACAAATACGGAAGAGTGAAAACTAATAAAACCAACATGAGTAGAAACCACAAAAAGTACAATAACTGCCATAATAACAATAACACCTAACTATTACCGAAACGATAACACCAACAGTGAGCGAGACGAACAAGCAGCGAGCCAAGGAAAAAAAATCAAAATAACTCCAAAAGCAACAACATTTACAATAAAAATGACAAGGAAATTGACATTATTAACGCCGCGGGTGGTTTTTGACGATATTAACGAAATCACATTTACTATTTATATATGAAACAAGTTATGCATACCCTATGAGACATGGGTGATTTAAGAACATAGAAGGGGAAGTTATAGCGATAAAGCAGGCCCACAATTTAAAGTGCTGGGAGAAACGGAAACGATTTTTTTTCTTCGAGCTGATTAAAAATATTGAAAGTACTTTACTCGACTTCCACAGAAATTATTTAAAGTACAATATCCTAGGAAAGCTAATGTGGATATATATATATGTGGTAATAAGGTAAAGAAATCACAGCAATTTTATTTAATTTTTCAGTAGAGCGCTTTGAAAGTGAATACTGTAGCGTAAAGGTGTAGAATTGAGCCAAAGGCGTAAACATTTGTGTGGTAAGAGATTTGTGTATAGAGAACACATGCTGGTAATAGCTCAATTTTGTGCTGTCCTGAGTTTAGCTTTTCTCGCTTATTGCCCCAGATATATGTCGTTGGAAATAGAAATAACAGCATCTTGTTTCGAAACAATTTTATTTATATACTGGTTAAAAAACTATTCGACAAAATCGTTATTGAAAATGAAAAAAAAAAATAAATAATTTTTGACATTATTATGACAGCTTCTCTGACAATTATCAGGTTATATTAACTATTAATAAACTGGTAAAAGTGGCGAAATCACATTTTTTCAACAATATTAAAATCCTATTAATAGGATAACTTTTAAAAAAGTTTTGGGGCCATAAATACCATAACAAGAAAAATGAGTTTGACCCCTATCATATTAACTAGAGAAAATCCTGCGAAATCATTGATTATTTCACGATTTCGCAGCATAAATTATGTATATCAAAACCAATCTTAAATCTGGGGCAACAAAAGCAATATAGACCCGTGTAATCATAACGAAATTCGATACTTGAGTTACTCTTATGATGTGAATGTTCGGTCCACCCCCAACAAGCACTTCTGCAAATGTTTTTGAAAATAATTTAAAGTAACTTGCTACAACAAATGGTATGTAAGCTTTTTTCGTTTTAATTTATTTGGAAATTTAAAGCAAACTTTTTAAAAACTTGAAGAACAAATGGTTATAAATCATGTAATTTTAAAAGTGAAATGCAAACGTTTACAAAAATTCAGAAAAAACTATTTGCCTGTTTTTTTCATTTCAACTTAAAATATTTTAAATTCTTTTCACAAAATATTTTACACGAAAACGACGATGAAAAGGCAAAAATTATGGTTTCATCTTAACCACTTCCGCAATCTGCTAATATCTCGTTCAAGTTGCAGCATTCAATATATGTTTACAACATATTTATTTATTTTATTCCAATAGCAAATAATAAAAAAAAATATCATTTGAATAAAGTTTCAGAAAATATATTTATAAAAAACTTTCTTTGAAAATTTTTCATAGGCTCACTTTCAGAAGGTTTATACCAATGTGCCTTTTTGATTACAAAACGCTTATATTCAAACGTTTTATAAACGAAAAATCAGAGTTTGGTAAGCTTAACATTTATTTCGAAGAGTTTTTTATAAATGTATTTTAAGTTCACTTTGCTTCTTGGGTCTCACTATGTGGAATATTCGGACCACTCCCACATCACACCAAGTCAGCATTTCTTGCAGGGTAGTAGGTTTGCTACGGAAGTTGGAAGTTGAAGCTGTAACGTGTCACAATGATATAATAAATTTCCATTGTCATGATTCAAGTTTTCTTTACACATCCATATACATGCATACACACAATTACAAATACAACTACATAGAATGAAATGCCTATGTTAATTCCTTCCCATGGAGCTCGTAAATACACCTTCAACGTCGTTTGTTGTCATTTCTTATTGTTACACCATAAAATCTTGTCACAAAATTTGTTGCACAGAGTGTTTATTTAAATGCTCAACAATTTCTGTCTGCTGCATATGAATTTCATTATTAGGCAGATTCTATACAAGTTAAAGTACATAAATAAATATTTGTGTTACAAGCATTTCAGGAACCTGTTATTATTGTCACTGACTTTTAGCATGCGAGTTACAGTTATGGGACGTGAGCAACTAACGCGCGAGTTTTCTTCAGCTCGAGCAACCAGCGTGATGTATGAGTGTTGTATTGCTTGATGAAAAGCACACACAAATTTATGTAGCACTTCACTTTTGTATATAGTAGGACACACTCATACCCCGCAGTGACATGCCAAACTGTGGAAATAAGGTTATAGTTTACCACTAGAAGTTACCGAATAAGGTCGAAATAGTTCCAAAAAGAGCAAAGTTGCACAAACTAATGATAATAATAATATAGCGGAATATCATCATTATTAACTGTCGCATGTCCGCCTAAACGATTTGAACCGTTGCGCAATAAAGCACACGTCAGTCATCTTTTTTGAGCGACAGCTGACGCGGATTGAAAACACCAAAGAGAACAATCACACCGCAACTGTTTTTTCGGCTCAGTGGCAGTGTCACGCTTGTTCTGCTCTCAAACTCCGCTGTTATCTTCTTGGTTGGAACGTCATTATTCATTCGCATACCATGACCCAGCCATCGAAGCCGTTGGGGTTTAATTCGCTGCGGAACAGGTAGCATACCGGTGATCTCAAAATGGCAGAGGTCGACAGCCATCAGTAAACTTAATTAATGGGATGTTCTAAATTTTCGCAAAACTCCGCTTCTTAGGTGCCTCGAATATACCCACTATAAGGTATGACTGTCGTAAGAGACACCTAAAATTCACTACCAAAATGTTCAAAGAATTAAGTCTTCCTCCACCTATTTTTTTCAACTCAGTTGCTGGAGCATTTTATCCATTCGTATAACATAACTCAGCCAACGAAATTTTTGGTCTTTTGTTCTCAGACTTTATACAGCTAATCGTTTAATTTCCTTTGATACTCGCCAGCAATTGCACGCTCTTTAGTAGATTTTACCATTTCGCTTCAGCTCTGCTGCTCAAATTATCTTGTCAAGCACCAAGTTAAAGAATTCGCACGAGAAGCAGTTGCCTTGTCTGAAGCCTGGTTCGATGAGGTCTTTCCCAACTCTGACAGAGCAGTTGGTATTGCTCAACGTCATTCGGCAAAGTCGTATAAGCGATGCAATGTAGTTAAATTCAGACATTCGCTGACATTGGCTGATCGTAAAGATCTGGTCGATTTTAGACTTACTAGGCTGATGCCACTGTTGTATCACTCAAATTATTTAGTCGATCTCCAAACAATTAATTTTGTTTTTTTAGAAACCTACGCCGCCTTCTTAGGTTTTTTTTTTAAACATTTTTATAGTATAAACACTTACTTTTTTTTATAATAAAATCACAATTTTCACTAACTGGACGTTGTCTTTCACTTTCAAGATTTCGTTAGAAATTTGTTTTCATCAAACAGCTGATTGCTGTTACGGCCATCTGTGCTGTCACATTGAAATTTAAATTTACTTACGAATAAAAGTGATAATCGTAATTCCTCTAAATGACTTCGTCGTAACGGACGTAAGTTATTTCTAAGTATACTAAAAATATACTATTTTCTATATTTTCCACTTAGTATCGTAGTTATTTATATGCTAGCTGTTTTTCAGAATTGATATTTTTTTACTGCATGGTAGAGGTTTGCTAACATATGTATAAAACACAGCTGTACGAGTATGTGTTTTCAGTACCCGCTTTACGCTTTGCTGCGCTATCAACTTGTACTTGGCATTTTCAATACACAATTTTACTCAAATTTTCAATTACGAATACCTGCCATAAACACACAACATAAATAATTCAAATCAACTATGAATGCGTGCAAGCGGTAAATTTTGTTTTATGCGGGGAAAAGTATACACATTTACTTGGATGTGTATTTATTTATATAGGGCAGTATGATTTGATGGATACGAGTAACATTATTTGATTGAATTTAATTTTTTGCTTTATTGTTCCTTATTATCGGTTTCTTTATAATAAAGATTTACTTTAAAGATTAAAAGGACAATAAATTAAAGAGAATTTTTTCCTTCTTCCGCTTACAGATTTCTTTGAAAATGGCAAAATCCCAGTCAAAAAGCGGTCATCCAATTTAGGTGAGTGGTATCTCAACATTTAACTGTTTAATATTTACATGCTCAAGACTACAAACACTCAAGACATTCCCGCGAAACAAAGAAAATGTAATTTGTTATACTAGAAATTGTTCTGTCATTGAATTTATGAATTTCCATATTAATGAAACACGTTTTCTAAAATTTGTTTTCGATGGTGCATATATACTAGAGCTCTTGATATTCGTATACTCAAACTATTCGCATAAGGTAGTAATCGAATAGCGAAATTCGAATACCAAATCGTGCTTCGTCGGGTATTCGATGCTGTTCGAATATTCGTTTTTGTTCAATTATTCGTATACTAGTCGGCTACACATTTTTTAATAGCAAACAAAATATTTAATTTCTTAACAAAAAACTCATGTCCGTAGAGACATACATACATACATAAATACGGACACATATATGAATATTTAATTATTTAATGATGATGAGTGGTCACGGATGTGGTGGAGTTCTGGTAACGTCGAATCGTACCACAAACAGAACACGTGGCGTGTATACCATCGGAACTCTTTGGAAAATATCTCTAGACCTAGCTTATATTTTTTCCGTTCATTTTGAAATATGAAAATTATTAATTAAATGTGGCAAGTGTTTCACAACGCAACGATCGAAAGTTAAAAATATAACAAGTATTCGAATGATCGTACTCCATCGAATATTCGCAGTTTATCTAAAATTCGATTCACAGTAGCTCAACAAATTTGCCCCCAAATTAAATTTTTATGTTGAGAGGGGGGTTTAAGTTGTAACTTTGTTATAGGTCATCCGATTTTAAAAATTGATACTATAACTTTGTAGACTTAAGAAACTCTTTATTTCGTTCTAATGCCCTTTTGAGTTTTGAATTCTTTTTCAGATAGTTTTCACATAACTTTTTTGTTCATAAACTTATTTAAACAGTTTTAAGGCAACATTATCTTGAACTTTAAAGCGCTTTTGTTTGGTGAATCAAAAGGATATGTTAAGGACGAACAACTCGGCTAGATGCCGAAACTGTAAAAACGACTTCAGACGTCAAAAGGACATGAAAAGGAAATATAGACTAAAATTTTGACATATCAGTTTTAAAAATCGGATATCAAATAACAAAGTTACAATAAAAAACCGTTTCTGATATTTTTCTATGGATAAAAAAAAATAAAAATTGTTCCGAAACCCTCTCAATATAAGTTTCAAATTTAGGGGCTGACTTTTTCAACTTCTTTTTTGTATGGGGACCAACCCAGTGTAATGCCCACTTCAGACCTTAGTATTACCTTTTAGATTAGATTAGATTTATTACTTTTTTCTTACAGAGAACTTATGTGTACATATAACAATGGTTGCTTAAGAAAAATACTAAAATTATAATGCAAGAAAAAGTAAGACACCCTTTAACCCTGGGTGCCTCCTCAAAATAAATATGTATGGAAGCGTGTGGAGTGCATGTAATATATTAACAGTGACTTACGAACATTGTGTTTTGAGCTTTAAGAAAAACAATTGAGTTAACAATTCCTAGGCAATAGGATTCAGCCAATTTTTGATATCGATGTGGGATGGCTCTAA